>CM034152.1:128171260-129371260 GCA_019776745.2 Taxus chinensis
CTATATGAGCCCATGTGGTGTTGTGTGGTGAGCAATGAAAGAAAACAAAATTTTTAGTAATTTTATTGTTGAATTTTGGTCTTGAAATTGTGGGCATTAGATATTTTGTATCCAGCTCTTCACAGTTATCGTCATCCATCCCTACATGTTTCTTTTCCTTTCCATCCGAGGCTTTATGCATCCCTTATTGCAACAGTACATCACATGCTTTAAGTTTCCATAGCTCAAAGTTGTTGTTGTTGTTAAACTTATCCACCTCAAACTTTGCACTCGATGCTTTCGGCATTTCATGTAATAACAACACCAAATACATAACATTTGCTACAAATCTAGAAAAACGTCACTTTAATACCACTTGTTAGGAAACCACAAACATTGCAATAGTGAATATGTAGAAAGTTGAATAATAAATAAATAGTTTACAGAGGTAGAGTCAAAATAAATATAAAAAATATCAAACATGTATGAGACAAACACCAAATTTACGTGGTAAAACCCCAACTAACTACGTAGGTAAACATCCACAGTGCAAGATATCAAGCTTTTATTAACTCAAGAGGAAGAGATTATGTATGTGAACTTGTTATGAGCTATTTTGGATATCCATAAAATAAATACACCTAATTGGTGATGTACATATAGGATCCCTCTTCCCAAGATAAACTGAAAAAACATCATTATGATTTTCTTTCCTAATAATAGAAATTGGTTGAATTTGTCTTTCTGGAAACAAGAGATTAACTCCTTAAGTTTTTCTTAAGGGGCTCCACCCCCTAACCTTTGCCGACGAGGCTCCATAACACGTTTCCATCGCCCTTGGACACCTTGCAACATGAGTGGGAGGCCAAGCCCCTTGCACCCCATCTTATAGAAGTGAGCAACAAACTGTGCCGCAAAGGGACCCAAAATTTAACATTGTTGTCACATATCTAATATAGGTGCATGTCCACAACATTACATGTATGTACAATAAAAAATAAAGAAAATTGCTTGTGCTAAAAATCCTTCCTCCCCATCTCCAAAACATACAACTATCTAACTATATCAAGATTACTTTCTATTAAAATTTTTAGATTTGTTATCTCCTTCCATTCATATCGATCCTCATCTAAATCGATTGGATTGCCCTACAACTTTATAATTTTACTACATGACAATACATTTCTACATAAACATTACATTAACATATCATCGGATGTTTTCTGCATTTCAAAGTGTAATTGCTAAACATATTCATATGGAAAAAACATTTCATTATTGGTTACGACGTGACAGTACATTTTCACATTAACATATCATGGGATGGTTTTTTCCACTTCAAAATACAATTGCTAAACATATTTGATGGGAAAAAACATTTCAATCAATATACAAGGGTGTAAGGAATGAAAAGGTGGCAGTGGCACTGCAAAAATTCAGAATAGCGTTTTTCGTAAGGAAATGCAGATAAAATGTTTAAGGTGTGGACCACTTTACTTCCTGCACAACGTGTCATTCATTTTTGAAACGTTGGTCAAACTTGAATTTTATAGAGTCACATCCAATCCATCCCATCGTAGCCTCGTTAATTGCACAATTTTGTGGAGTGCAGCACAATGCAGGTACTTCAGTTTTCAACACGCTAATAATTGTGAAACTGATTTGGAAACTTTACACATGCGTCCTTCCCAACGATTCTACAGTTCTTCTGCTCTATTATTTCTGCATTGCTTCTCGTTACCCCTACCAAATTGGTACAAGGTATGTCTCAACCCAAAAGCCGGTGCTGCCTTACTGTATTTTTTGTGCTTGCCCCAAATATACACCCCGGGCCGAAAGGGATTGGGTGGAGGAAACAATAATGAAGGAAAATATCATTTGAAATGTTGTCTTGACAGGCATGCCGACGTACCTGCATCTTCACCTCCATAAATCATGACCCACATCATCACAACCAAAAAAAAAACAAGAGTGTGTGAATCAAAATGATAAATAACATTGGATTTTATTCATTTTACAAATATTCTATAAATCATATTGATAATGATTTTTAATAATTCCCAATTTAAATTTAGAAACAAACTGTAATATTCATAATTTAAAAAACTAATGTGTAAAATCTTACATATAAAAAGATGTCATACCATATCCATGCGCTTGGGCAAAGTATCCAGAGTAGAATTTCAAGGATGATAAAAGGCCTGACCCACATCATCACAACCAAAAAAAAAACAAGAGTGTGTGAATCAAAATGATAAATAACACAAACTGTAATATTCATAATTTAAAAAACTAATGTGTAAAATCTTACATATAAAAAGATGTCATACCATATCCATGCGCTTGGGCAAAGTATCCAGAGTAGAATTTCAAGGATGATAAAAATAACAAAGAAACCTGCACTAAAAAGACATTACAAATATCAATCATATTTCCACATTGTTGACAAGTCCAACACTCAAGGTCCAAAAATGCATAGGAATATATTGCTAATATCATTCCCATGTCTACAAAAAGACATGCAAATATCAAATTAAGGAACAAAGCCAAACATTCTGCACTAAAAAATACCAAATATGATCCGCGTCCACGTTGTCATCTTGTGCCCACATTTTGCTAACAGCCAAAGAACAGATGCCAACTGCAAATAAACAACAATCTAAAGTTATGAGTCATTCTACCTATCCCTCACGGATGTTCGCGGGGGAATATTTATTTAAAATCAGTCAAATTTGAACTAAATTATTGCTGCGGCACAGTGGTGGGCTTCCAGCCTGTTATAATTTTGGAGGTCGCGGGTTCAAATCTCCCTATCTCCATGCGAACCTGCGTGAGAGATAGGCTCCGCCGTTATGAGCATAAATGTAAAAGAAACTCGAATCCAAACTTGTTATCAGGGTGTATCGGAATATATCGTAGATAGTCATAGAAGGAAAAACAACGGCGAAATCCCTCCATAATATTGGAGAAAAAATTCTTCTCTGAACATAATACACCAATTTCAAATTCATTGATATCTTGCATAACTGAGGCTGGGATTGAATTGATATTATGGAGAAACTATAATGAAAGCATAACTAGAGGTTAATGTGACCGACCATAATATCATGGTCCCTGTTGATGAGAGTTGCATTTGCAAGGTGGTAAATCATGTGCAGTCCACCAGGGTATAATTCCGTGTGATAGCTGATAACGTCCATGGGTGATGGGTTTTGGTCCTTCTCGCATGCTCTCCAATTTTTATGCATGCATGTGGCATTCTAACTCTAACACGCCACCTAACACCTCCAGTGGTGCAAAAAAGCCTGACTGCTCGATGGACGTCTTCTGGATGTGTGTTCAGGTCGTTGAGACTGTGCACAAAATTGACGGTCCATATCTTCCCCTGATGCTAGACAGAATCTGAGGAGGGCATGTTTCTAGCTGTGAAAACACATTTCATCTTAATGTATTACTATTTTAAAATTATATATCACAAATGTTTAAAAACAATTAAACTTTGTTTTTAACATTTTAGTCACATTGTATTCTTTTGTTTAAAAACATACAAATCACAAACCCTTACATATTCACAATTGCAGGTGACATTTTAGTAACCATGGAGAATTTTCTATATACCCATCTAAACCTAATCTTATTTTCTATGATAACAAATCTTATATTCGCACCAGTTTTAGTAATTGAAAATGGGGAGGCCATCATCACTTGACCCACTTCACAAAATACAAAGAAACCCACAATTGCAACAATTGCAAGGTTGACAAATGGAAATAGGAAAAAACCTCGTAGTCATATTATGGACTTAAGTCCATTTTTATGCCAAATTGGCACCAACTCATTTGAACCCATGATCTTAGCAAGGTTTCATAGAACATCTTCCCAACAAAATACATTATCATACAAAATTATTCAGGATTGACAAGCATTGTTAAATTGTTCAACAATTAACAATTCATCATTGGAAAAATCAATCCTTATCTAGTGTATTTATTTGTTTTATACTATATCTTTATATTTATTATACTTATATTTAATTTTTTATCAAATATTGTACAAAAATAAATTTTATAAATTAAATTATTATTTTTATATAATACGGATCTTACTTTTTAGTGCAAGTGAACATAATTATGCAATGTCTCTCATGATTGTTTTATATTATTGTAATATTTAATAATGAATGATGCCAAAGCATAGGGAAACAAATATAAAAAATGTAAACTCATTATATTGTTAGAGGAATCAATGAGAAACGTACACAATAAAACAAGTCACGGATGTCTTCCAAGATATAAAGAAATGGAAGACATCAACTAAGATATAGTTTCTATTACGCCAGAGGAGTGGCTACCCTTCGGTTAGATCTCAGGATAATCTTCACAATGATTGTCTACAACTTCCACCTTGTTGGAAGTAGGGACTGCCTCAACATGCATGTGCCACATGCTCCTCTCCTATCCCTACACATGTTCACGCCTTCATTTTTTTCATTCCCTCGCCATTTTGGATCTCTTGATTGACTTATTTGGTTTCCATTGTAGGCCTTCCCCCCAGATTCACATATCATGAGCTCAAGGAAGCCAAGGATTTGGATTAGTACAATATGAGGTTTTTCTTCAGGATAACAATAATGGGGTAGTGAAAAACCTAGATGGGCCAAGGCAAGGGTATAAGGAATTAAGAGCTAAAGTTGCAACCATAGGGTGCATAAGCGACATCAACTTGGTAAGACATAACGGATTTTGTGCAGACTATAACCAAGAACTATTAGTGTATGATATTTTAGAAAATAAGTCTCTAGATAAACCATGGCTTATTTACACAAGCATTAATGTCGGGACACCATCATGCACTTAGACCTCATGCCTCAAAACATTCTCTTGGACACAAACTTCATGCCAAAACTACCTGTTGAATGAGGACATGCCCCAAATTGTTACAAAAGTGAGAGGAAATCCTATTTACCTAGCTCCTGAATGGCTCACGCACTCCGTTGCCACACAGAAACGTGATGTCTATAGCTTTGGGATAGTGATGGTACAATTGGTTTCTAGGAGAAGGAGTTGCGACCCTTCTACTTCTAATCCTTGAAACTATTATTTCCCTGTATGGCTAATCTTCAAGGATTTGAAGTACCACTACCTAGATCTAGTAGACAAGAGGCTTGAGAAAAACGTTGATAGGGAAGGTGTTATTAGGATGACCAAGGTGACATTATGGTACATTCAAGACAATCCTAATAAGATTCCTTGTATGAGTGTTGCATTGAAGATGTTGGCACAAGAGTGGGATATATTTGATGCACCCATGTGGCTTGTGCATAAGGGTCCTATGTTCTTGGAATGATATGGTTATAGCCCAATGACGAGTGAGAGAGGTGAGAAAGATGTGTTGTATAGAATTGAGATGCCATATGATTCCATCCCATAGTGTCCTCCATAGAGGTGTCTTTTGCAAGATAAGGAGAGTTGGATATCACCCTTGAGGTATAAGCCAATGGGCTATTGGAAAAAACTGCCTTACATGTGGGACAAAATTGGAAGGACACCCACTTTCTAACCACAGATCTCTGTACTCTCCTGCCAATGTCAAGAGTTTGGTACTTTATTTCTAGATGTTTAGGCATTGTCATCCTGGGAAATATAGACTCATATTATGTTGGATCATGTAAAAATGGTTCGACATGTACATAGAAAAAATATATAATCATATAGAATTTTATGCAAATGTGAAAACATAAAGTCTCATATATATTATATTTTTACCACCAAATTCTCATGTTTCCAATTTCTCGGATAAGGAATTCCCCATTAAAGGGCCTTGTTTATATTTTCAATACTTTAGAACATGTAAATAAGATATATTCAAACTAGAGTTCAACTATAATAAATAGTTATGAACACAGAGGTCTATATCGATAAATCTCTATCCCTTTTGATTTCATTTTAGTCATATTGATTGTAGTTCTTGTTGATGTTTCATCATAAGGACCCTGACATCCCTATGTAAGCAAATCAAATTGTTTTACATCATTTGTTACTAACTCAAACTTGGTATAGTGCATTCACCATGTGCTATGTTCAAAAACCTACAAATATGTACCACCTCCAAATACTTCTTAACGGCTCTAAAATTCCAAAACATAGTTTCCTGGTGCTTTAATTTATATTTACCAATTCTCCAAACCAATTAAATCAGCTCAACAACTGCTCCAACTTTTATGTCATATTTTGTGACCAAAATGGTCTAGTTAGGTGGCCCTTAAGAACTAGAAAAAAACTATTTATGCAAAAAACACATATTGAATAATATGTTACATATGTGCCAACAAATTTAGATATTGGATCCCTTTGCAGCGCAGTTTGAACCTCACTTCCAAAAGGGGGTGTGGGGAGATTTTCTACCACTCATGTTGCAAGGGGATCCAAGGGCGGCAACAACATGTTGTAAAGCCCCCCTGGAAGAGGTTTGACGAAAGAGCGCCCCCAAAAAAAATTAAGAATTCAATCCCTTATTTCTAGAAAGACGAATTCAGCCAAATTCTATTTTTAGGAAGGAAAATCCTAATGGCATTTTTGAACTCTTTTTTTAGGAGGATGAATCCTAATTATACTTCGAAAATTAGGTATATATATTTTTGTGGAGATCTAAAGTTTCTCATAACGAGTTTGGATGTAATTTGTTCATCTTGGGTTAATAAAAGCTTGATATCTTGCACTGTTCATGTTTCCCTAAGCATTTAATTGGAATTTTGCCACATAAATCTAGTATTTGTCTCTTACATGTTTGATATTTTGTATTTCTCATTTATCTTTATCTTTGAAAAAAAAAATTTAACTTTTTACGTATTGATTACTGCAATGTCTTTGATTTCCTAAAATAATATTTGAACATTGTCTTGTTGTTTGTAGAGGTATGGAAAAAATAAAGGATGTCTTAATAGTTTCTAATTTCTTGTTACAATATATAATCAATTTTACGTTTTCTAAATCTTAGGACTACGATACACATCTCGACACCTCTTCCACTTGTATGTTAGATTTTACCTTTTCCGCTAGTGATATGTCAATGTACCATGCTTAGTAGCTTTATTGGAATTTTGACACCATCAACTATAATACCAATAATATCTAGTCACAAACCCTTACGTATACCTCAGAGCACCACCTACCTTACGAAACCAAAAGCCCTTTCAGCGTTGCTTTGTTCCTATTGGAGCAACCACTAGTTATAAAACTTGGTCACATCCTCTGCCATCTTTTCACATGATCCATAAATTTCAATGCAGTCTTGCAAGTGAAGTTATTGAAATTTCCATGATAATAGACTATAATTGACCTTATTTGAGTATTTGTATTCCTTCATCACTTGTGCAATCGCCATTCATTGTTTATAATTCTCATGCCACCATAGCACTCATGAAAGAGAGGACATTTGCATTTCAAACCCATTTTGTGAGAAAAAATACATACACCGCCATTGATCATTTCATAAGTAATAGATAAAGCGGTTATTCTTACAAATGGAAAATATTTAGGAGAACAAGTTAGAGAGAACTCTACCTACCGTCATTGTCAATACTGCACCCACAACCCAAACTGCCTACTGCTCTCACCGTTGTCTATTATCGCCTAGCTACACTACCATCAAAATTTGCGAATGATGACATTGATTATAAGGGAGAGGTACCAATACTTGAACATGGTTTGATATTTGACATGAGTCTTCATCACACAATACCCAATAGTTATTATAGTACCACTACATAGTTGTCATAGTACTATCTATTGGTTATTTATTTTTGACATATTAATTATGTAGAGTAGCCAATCACATCATGACATGTAAGACCTCTCACCTATGTACAAGTATTAAAAATTCGATGTTCAATCATTATCACCCATGTTCAAATATTGGTTTCCACCATGATTGTAGTATAACTCAAATTTATTATTTTAAATCATATCAAAATATGGTTTTCCATCCAATTACACAATCCAAAGAAAAAATATAAACTACGATAAATTTGTACTACATATTAGTGAATACATCGCGATCCCACATGATAAACAATTAATTTTGTTGACCCCTTAACTTAGGGTGTACCACCACTAGCCCCTATCCTCTACGTCAATCCACATAAATGAACACATCAATTGAAGCTGGACGCAAACGCACCAAAAAAATAACGCCCAATTTGATGCACACATGGATGACCACGATGAATTTGAGGTCGTTGATACATCCAATGAAGTGAAGGGAAACGATATAGGCATGTCGGTACGGATGTCAGAGGCACACCGTATTCCTAGCTAGGAAAACACCTTCAGTCATAATAATGTCTGGCACATACATTAACAAATAGATTGTTCACATCAAATGGCCACACAATGTCTGGCATACAATTTCTAGTGATAATGATATGGATTTTATTAATTTCTTTTCTTTTCAAGGAATTCCTAATGCATGCTTTCCTCCATCATGGCCACACATTTTTCCCTTGGTTTCAGCAAATTACTTATTAGTTTTGTGAAATGGTCTAATGGATTTTTATGGAAGGTATTTTGTCCCATGTTTATAATGTTATACTTAGGTAGGGTATGATACATGAAACAATTATTAATTTAGTTTTATTTTAAGAGGTAAAGTATTTAACATTTATGTGGGTTGTGAGAGTGATTGGTAGAGGGTCTGAGTATAAAATTAGAAAGGTATTAAAGTCTTGGATCATTTTGAATTGTTTTTTTATTATAATGTTTTTAATTTAAGTTGAAGAAAGTTGGTTATTTGTGTAAAAGCAGGGCTTTTTACATTCATTAAATAAATTCTAATATATATTGAAGTGGTATAGAAAGACATACATAGCAATTGTACACGATAATTTTTTGGAACTATGAAGTCACAAAAGATCGCATTTTAAGCTATGGTTGTCAATTGTAATTTACATATACATAGTACATATATCTTATATACAAGTATTTAATAAATAATAAAATATATCAATTTAAAGATGTCTACTTTGAATTTATCATGTATCACTTTGATTAATAAGATCAAAATGTCACTAGTCCTTGCTTAATTGATATAGTATTAGTAATTGTATTATAAATAAAAATAATTATATATTGAAGACAATTGTTTGTTCCATGTATTCAACTCAAAAATATGCACAAATATTAAGGGCACAACCTACTCAATAAAAGTAGGAACAAGTGAAAAAACTTGTCTATATTTGCATGTATAAAACTATATGTATATGTATCGATGTGTGTGTGTACACACACTTACACATATACATATATGTGTATATATATACATGTGTGCATGCATGCGTGTGTGTATTTTAGGTTGCATGAAATTAAAATACTTTATTTTTATTGGCTGGTTAAAAGTTTGTAGTAAACTATTTATTGATCAAGTATTGCACATAATACCATTACAATTAATATGGTTGACGTGCCATTCGATATAATCTTTCATTTTCTAAAACTAACAAAACTATACAAAAATGTTACTAAGAGGCCAATTGGTGTATAAAAGGATTTATTGAAATGATTACATTATTAATAACTTGTGAACTAAGTTATTTGGCACACAAATTATAGCATCAACAATGGTTAATTTCTAAAAGAAACAAACATATAAACCAATGACAACATATACAGAAGAGATTGGAAGCCATGTAGGTGTTTAAGCAAGAGTTTAATTGTTTGATCTTTAAAAAAAATAGTTTTTGTGTCGAAATAAAGTGTAAACATGAAATATTAGATTACATATTCATGTGGTAATACATATTTTTAGCCTAGATTTTAAGTTCAAATGTAATCTTACTTGAGGGTTTGTTGCTAGGCATGCATGTAATAGATGTGGCATGTGTGTGGCGTATACATTTGGGGTCTAGTTATTGTTGGAATCATTGGCTAGAGAAAACATATTACATAGTTAAATTGACAAGCATCCATGCAAAAAACATAATGATAACAAATATAACTTAGTTACAAATATACTTTAGCTACATTTTTCTAATGCATGCTCCTTATTGCTAATGTGAGGTAACATGTGAAGATGTTTCTTTGTAAATAGTATTTATTTTACATAATGTGTTGTTTTTATCTTAAAGTACAACTCAAAATAGAATGATGGATATATTTGAAAGGAATTAATAGACTTAATTCATGATAATGTTGTCAAATTAGACATAGTCAATGTAATATCTCATTTTTAAAAAATATAAGTTTATATGGCATGCTTTACTAAAATATTTAGCAATTCAATATTCTATGTCACATCATAATAATTGGTATAAGGTAGGTGTCTCTTGATGTTAATAATAGGCAAATAAATAATATTTAAAAGCAACAATGAAATATATGTATAACTACTATTTTTATTTACAAATATTAAAGAGAATACTCGAAAATAAGACATAAAGTAATACACCATAATGTTTGAGGCCCAAACCAAACAATTATTAAAATAATATGTTATGTTAAATAATCTTATTAAGTAAAGATAATAAATTACTTTAATTTGGTGAATACTTATATAGTGTCCCTAACTTTGAGGGGACTGATAAATATATCACATTATTGATACCGGGTCAAGGCTATGAGAATAAGAGGAATCGAAGCTTTAAATTGGAAAACATTCTAATCTACATATGGAAACTTCTTTAGGAATTATCTTCATAGGAAGCTTGGAAATTGTACCATGAGATTAACAAAATGACATCCTAGTGAATTATAGCATGAAGAAAACAAAATCATCGAGAGTGAACACTTATATGGGCTTGTGGTTTTTCTTAGTTGAATACTAGGACAAAGATTCCCCTGTTCCAGTGTCATAATAAAGGTCACCACACTGGGCACTAAATATGGGCACTTTGTTTGAATCAGAGCTAGAAAAGTCATTTTTGTTTAAATCCATTACCACTCATTCATAGATACAATAGTATTGATAAAGGGTTTTCTGGGTCGAAAGATTAGCATAAGATTAAATGAGCTCAAATTTAACATACACAATTTTAGATATTATAATATATTATTATAATGATAATAAAATTTTATGCTTATATAACGACAAAAAATAAACAAATTTCGTAAAGGAGGTACTATATGCATCAATGATCTCACACATACCTCCATTATATATATCCACTTCAAGGGGTCTAACTTCAAGTTTGGTTTTTTGGTTCTCTACTCTAGATAATTGTGGCCATTTTTACTACATTGATTGTTCCAAATTTGTGCAAAATTGAAAATGGTGTTTGGTTCCCCCTCGATCAATGAACATCGACATATAATATTTATGCTAATAGGCATTATTACGCCGAAGGCGTTCTTGTAGTGAGATGAGACCTGTTGGACCTGACAACAGTCAGAGATCCAATGGTGGAAATTAGTTTAGCAGGGTTTCGTTGAAATCGTACGGCCAAAAAAATTTCATGGTGATTAGTCTGCATTTCGCACATAGTCTCCAGAACAGTCGTTGAGCTCCTCAAATTCTATCACAACCTATTTTTAATGCAGCACATGGAGATCACCGTAGAATCTATTTACAAATCGAAACTCATGCGAGCGTTTTTTCACCTCTACGACGGCCAAGAAGCCATCTATCCAGGCATGGAGGCCGCCATTACTAAAACCGATGGCATTATCTCTCGCCGAGGTTTTTTCTCAATTTATGGGTATAAAGGATAGGTGCTCGAAAGTGAAGAGCGGTTCGATGCATTTTTATAAGGAGGAAAATAGCTTTTACGGAGGGCATGGTATTGTTGGTGCGCCTTTGGCATTTGTGCATAAGTACGAGAAGGTCGGGGTGGTTACGTTTACCATGTATGGCGATGGAGCTGCTAATCAGGGCCATCTTTTTGAGGTGCTCAATATTTCTGCCTTGTAAAATTTGTCATATGTTCTTAATTGCGAGAATAATCACTAAAATATTTGGGAATAATCTACATTTTTCTTATTGTCTTAGCTTTTTTTATTGTTTGGTAAATTTTCCTTGCGGGGTAAATTCTGGCTTAAACACATGGTATCTTGAAATTTACAAGGGACTTGCAATCCACAACCGATTGATGAAGTATTAATACCCATTCTATATAACCACTCTTTGATTTACACTTTATGGTGGGAGTAAGTTGTATAATGTACTATCTTCATTTTATTTAATTTGTTTCTTTTAATACATCGGTCACTTTTCCCGTGGCCTTAACACTTGCTTAGATGCCATTGATCCAAGTGTGCCTTTTTTGTAAAATTCAATGAGACGCCGAGTAGAAATCACCCATGTCTTCTTAGTTGGGTTCGAGGTTAGAGCTGGTCCACATGTGCACAAGGCCATCTGGTGTGTTCTTTGTGTTACTCTTCTTGGGATGTGCAAAGTTTAATTATGGAATTCACTTGATCATCTATTCCAAATGTTCTCAACATGAAATAGTTATTATATTACACGAGATCTCCTAATATAAATAAATGGGGAAAATAGATTAATATTGTTCCCAATACGAAATAATTATTATGTTACACAAGATATCCTAATATAAATAAACAAGGAAAATAGATTAATACAAGTGTTATCATAAAATGAACTTATTGGCATGGTGAGGATAAGAAGGGTGCCATGAGAGAGGCACTAATTATTAATACTTTATGATAAAACGAATCAGTTCATGTGTATGAAATCTTTAGACCTTCTCTTATGCACATTGAATGGAAGCTTTTATCCCAACTACATCCTATTAATCCCATGGGCCTTGCAAACCTTGACATGATATGTCTTTGAGATTTTAACATGCATCAGTATTGGCTCCAAAATGATGTTCCATTAAGTTTGCAAGAAAGTGGCCCAATATCTTTCATTAATACGTGCAAGACCACTACAACTATCATTTTCAAGATGCATACATCCACATCCACCACTATGCTTTTCTCAGCAGAACAAAAGCAAGATTTCAATATAATTTTCAATCATTTCCTTACAGCTCCACATTTGTTTGCGAAAAATGTCCCTCCCATACTCCCTTCAGAATGTTACTTTCAAACGTTACTCCAAAATGTCCCTCTCATCATCTCTTCAAATGAAAGGAAGAGGAATCATATTTAACTAATCTACATATCTCCCCTCTCTAGCATAAGTACGAGAAGGTCGGGGTGGTTACGTTTACCATGTATGGCAATGGAGCTGCTAATCAGGGCCATCTTTTTGAGGTGCTCAATATTTTTGCCTTGTAAAATTTGTCATATGTTCTTAACTGTGAGAATAATCACTAAAATATTTGGGAATAATCTACATTTTTCTTATTGTCTTAGCTTTTTTTATTGTTTGGTAACTTTTCCTTGCGGGGTAAATTCTGGCTTAAACACATGGTATCTTGAAATTTACAAGGGACTTGCAATCCACAACCGATTGATGAAGTATTAATACCCATTCTACATAACCACTCTTTGATTTACACTTTATGGTGGGAGTAAGTTGTATAATTTACTATCTTCATTTTATTTAATTTGTTTCTTTTAATACATCGGTCACTTTTCCCGTGGCCTTAACACTTGCTTAGATGCCATTGATCCAAGTGTGCCTTTTTTGTAAAACTCAATGAGACGCCGAGTAGAAATCACCCATGTCTTCTTAGTTGGGTTCAAGGTTAGAGCTGGTCCACATGTGCACAAGGCCATCTGGTGTGTTCTTTGTGTTACTCTTCTTGGGATGTGCAAAGTTTAATTATGGAATTCACTTGATCATCTATTCCAAATGTTCTCAACATGAAATAGTTATTATATTACACGAGATCTCCTAATATAAATAAATGGGGAAAATAGATTAATATTGTTCCCAATATGAAATAATTATTATGTTACACAAGATATCCTAATATAAATAAACGAGGAAAATAGATTAATACAAGTGTTATCATAAAATGAACTTATTGGCATGGTGAGGATAAGAAGGGTGCCATGAGAGAGGCACTAATTATTAATACTTTATGATAAAACGAATCAGTTCATGTGTATGAAATCTTTAGACCTTCTCTTATGCACGTTGAATGGAAGCTTTTATCCCAACTACATCCTATTAATCCCATGGGCCTTGCAAACCTTGACATGATATGTCTTTGAGATTTTAACATGCATCACAATTGGCTCCAAAATGATGTTCCATTAAGTTTGCAGGAAAGTGGCCCAATATCTTTCATTAATACATGCAAGACCACTACAACTATCATTTTCAAGATGCATACATCCACATCCACCACTATGCTTTTCTCAGCAGAACAAAAGCAAGATTTCAATATAATTTTCAATCATTTCCTTACAGCTCCACATTTGTTTGCGAAAAATGTCCCTCCCATACTCCCTTCAGAATGTTACTTTCAAACGTTACTCCAAAATGTCCCTCTCATCATCTCTTCAAATGAAAGGAAGAGGAATCATATTTAACTAATCTACATATCTCCCCTCTCTAGCATGAGTACGAGAAGGTCGGGGTGGTTACGTTTACCATGTATGGCGATGGAGCTGCTAATCAGGGCCATCTTTTTGAGGTGCTCAATATTTCTGCCTTGTAAAATTTGTCATATGTTCTTAACTGCGAGAATAATCACTAAAATATTTGGGAATAATCTACATTTTTCTTATTGTCTTAGCTTTTTTTATTGTTTGGTAAATTTTCCTTGATGGGTAAATTCTGGCTTAAACACATGGTATCTTGAAATTTACAAGGGACTTGCAATCCACAACCGATTGATGAAGTATTAATACCCATTCTACATAACCACTCTTTGATTTACACTTTATGGTGGGAGTAAGTTGTATAATGTACTATCTTCATTTTATTTAATTTGTTTCTTTTAATACATCGGTCACTTTTCCCGTGGCCTTAACACTTGCTTAGATGCCATTGATCCAAGTGTTCCTTTTTTGTAAAATTCAATGAGACGCCGAGTAGAAATCACCCATGTCTTCTTAGTTGGGTTCGAGGTTAGAGCTGGTCCACATGTGCACAAGGCCGTCTGGTGTGTTCTTTGTGTTACTCTTCTTGGGATGTGCAAAGTTTAATTATGGAATTCACTTGATCATCTATTCCAAATGTTCTCAACATGAAATAGTTATTATATTACACGAGATCTCCTAATATAAATAAATGGGGAAAATAGATTAATATTGTTCCCAATACGAAATAATTATTATGTTACACAAGATATCCTAATATAAATAAACGAGGAAAATAGATTAATACAAGTGTTATCATAAAATGAACTTATTGGCATGGTGAGGATAAGAAGGGTGCCATGAGAGAGGCACTAATTATTAATACTTTATGATAAAACGAATCAGTTCATGTGTATGAAATCTTTAGACCTTCTCTTATGCACATTAAATGGAAGCTTTTATCCCAACTACATCCTATTAATCCCATGGGCCTTGCAAACCTTGACATGATATGTCTTTGAGATTTTAACATGCATCATTATTGGCTCCAAAATGATGTTCCATTAAGTTTGTAAGAAAGTGGCCCAATATCTTTCATTAATACGTGCAAGACCACTACAACTATCATTTTCAAGATGCATACATCCACATCCACCACTATGCTTTTCTCAGCAGAACAAAAGCAAGATTTCAATATAATTTTCAATCATTTCCTTACAGCTCCACATTTGTTTGCGAAAAATGTCCCTCCCATACTCCCTTCAGAATGTTACTTTCAAACGTTACTCCAAAATGTCCCTCTCATCATCTCTTCAAATGAAAGGAAGAGGAATCATATTTAACTAATCTACATATCTCCCCTCTCTAGCATAAGTACGAGAAGGTCGGGGTGGTTACGTTTACCATGTATGGCGATGGAGCTGCTAATCAGGGCCATCTTTTTGAGGTGCTCAATATTTCTGCCTTGTAAAATTTGTCATATGTTCTTAACTACGAGAATAATCACTAAAATATTTGGGAATAATCTACATTTTTCTTATTGTCTTAGCTTTTTTTATTGTTTGGTAACTTTTCCTTGCGGGGTAAATTCTGGCTTAAACACATGGTATCTTGAAATTTACAAGGGACTTGCAATCCACAACCGATTGATGAAGTATTAATACCCATTCTACATAACCACTCTTTGATTTACACTTTATGGTGGGAGTAAGTTGTATAATTTACTATCTTTATTTTATTTAATTTGTTTCTTTTAATACATCGGTCACTTTTCCCATGGCCTTAACACTTGCTTAGATGCCATTGATCCAAGTGTGCCTTTTTTGTAAAACTCAATGAGACGCCGAGTAGAAATCACCCATGTCTTCTTAGTTGGGTTCGAGGTTAGAGCTGGTCCACATGTGCACAAGGCCGTCTGGTGTGTTCTTTGTGTTACTCTTCTTGGGATGTGCAAAGTTTAATTATGGAATTCACTTGATCATCTATTCCAAATGTTCTCAACATGAAATAGTTATTATATTACACGAGATCTCCTAATATAAATAAATGGGGAAAATAGATTAATATTGTTCCCAATACGAAATAATTATTATGTTACACAAGATATCCTAATATAAATAAACGAGGAAAATAGATTAATACAAGTGTTATCATAAAATGAACTTATTGGCATGGTGAGGATAAGAAGGGTGCCATGAGAGAGGCACTAATTATTAATACTTTATGATAAAACGAATCAGTTCATGTGTATGAAATCTTTAGACCTTCTCTTATGCACATTGAATGGAAGCTTTTATCCCAACTACATCCTATTAATCCCATGGGCCTTGCAAACCTTGACATGATATGTCTTTGAGATTTTAACATGCATCACAATTGGCTCCAAAACGATGTTCCATTAAGTTTGCAAGAAAGTGGCCCAATATCTTTCATTAATACGTGCAAGACCACTACAACTATCATTTTCAAGATGCATACATCCACATCCACCACTATGCTTTTCTCAGCAGAACAAAAGCAAGATTTCAATATAATTTTCAATCATTTCCTTACAGCTCCACATTTGTTTGCGAAAAATGTCCCTCCCATACTCCCTTCAGAATGTTACTTTCAAACGTTACTCCAAAATGTCCCTCTCATCATCTCTTCAAATGAAAGGAAGAGGAATCATATTTAACTAATCTACATATCTCCCCCTCTCTAGCATGAAGTACGAGAAGGTCGGGGTGGTTACGTTTACCATGTATGGCGATGGAGCTGCTAATCAGGGCCATCTTTTTGAGGTGCTCAATATTTCTGCCTTGTAAAATTTGTCATATGTTCTTAACTACGGAGAATAATCACTAAAATATTTGGGAATAATCTACATTTTTCTTATTGTCTTAGCTTTTTTTATTGTTTGGTAACTTTTCCTTGCGGGTAAATTCTGGCTTAAACACATGGTATCTTGAAATTTACAAGGGACTTGCAATCCACAACCGATTGATGAAGTATTAATACCCATTCTACATAACCACTCTTTGATTTACACTTTATGGTGGGAGTAAGTTGTATAATTTACTATCTTCATTTTATTTAATTTGTTTCTTTTAATACATCGGTCACTTTTCCCATGGCCTTAACACTTGCTTAGATGCCATTGATCCAAGTGTGCCTTTTTTGTAAAACTCAATGA
The DNA here is from genome assembly GCA_019776745.2 of Taxus chinensis. Taxonomy (NCBI): domain Eukaryota; kingdom Viridiplantae; phylum Streptophyta; class Pinopsida; order Cupressales; family Taxaceae; genus Taxus; species Taxus chinensis. The sequence goes on from CM034152.1 coordinate 128,188,844, forward strand.
GACGCCGAGTAGAAATCACCCATGTCTTCTTAGTTGGGTTCGAGGTTAGAGCTGGTCCACATGTGCACAAGGCCGTCTGGTGTGTTCTTTGTGTTACTCTTCTTGGGATGTGCAAAGTTTAATTATGGAATTCACTTGATCATCTATTCCAAATGTTCTCAACATGAAATAGTTATTATATTACACGAGATCTCCTAATATAAATAAATGGGGAAAATAGATTAATATTGTTCCCAATACGAAATAATTATTATGTTACACAAGATATCCTAATATAAATAAACGAGGAAAATAGATTAATACAAGTGTTATCATAAAATGAACTTATTGGCATGGTGAGGATAAGAAGGGTGCCATGAGAGAGGCACTAATTATTAATACTTTATGATAAAACGAATCAGTTCATGTGTATGAAATCTTTAGACCTTCTCTTATGCACATTGAATGGAAGCTTTTATCCCAACTACATCCTATTAATCCCATGGGCCTTGCAAACCTTGACATGATATGTCTTTGAGATTTCAACATGCATCACAATTGGCTCCAAAATGATGTTCCATTAATTTTGCAAGAAAGTGGCCCAATATATTTCATTAATACGTGCAAGACCACTACAACTATCATTTTCAAGATGCATACATCCACATCCACCACTATGCTTTTCTCAGCAGAACAAAAGCAAGATTTCAATATAATTTTCAATCATTTCCTTACAGCTCCACATTTGTTTGCGAAAAATGTCCCTCCCATACTCCCTTCAGAATGTTACTTTCAAACGTTACTCCAAAATGTCCCTCTCATCATCTCTTCAAATGAAAGGAAGAGGAATCATATTTAACTAATCTACATATCTCCCCTCTCTAGCATGAAGTACAAGAAGGTCGGGGTGGTTACGTTTACCATGTATGGCGATGGAGCTGCTAATCAGGGCCATCTTTTTGAGGTGCTCAATATTTCTGCCTTGTAAAATTTGTCATATGTTCTTAAGTGAGAGAATAATCACTAAAATATTTGGGAATAATCTACATTTTTCTTATTGTCTTAGCTTTTTTTATTGTTTGGTAACTTTTCCTTGCGGGGTAAATTCTGGCTTAAACACATGGTATCTTGAAATTTACAAGGGACTTGCAATCCACAACCGATTGATTGAAGTATTAATACCCATTCTACATAACCACTCTTTGATTTACACTTTATGGTGGGAGTAAGTTGTATAATTTACTATCTTCATTTTATTTAATTTGTTTCTTTTAATACATCGGTCACTTTTCCCGTGGCCTTAACACTTGCTTAGATGTCATTGATCCAAGTGTGCCTTTTTTGTAAAATTCAATGAGACGCCGAGTAGAAATCACCCATGTCTTCTTAGTTGGGTTCGAGGTTAGAGCTGGTCCACATGTGCACAAGGCCGTCTGGTGTGTTCTTTGTGTTACTCTTCTTGGGATGTGCAAAGTTTAATTATGGAATTCACTTGATCATCTATTCCAAATGTTCTCAACATGAAATAGTTATTATATTACACGAGATCTCCTAATATAAATAAATGGGGAAAATAGATTAATATTGTTCCCAATACGAAATAATTATTATGTTACACAAGATATCCTAATATAAATAAATGAGGAAAATAGATTAATATAAGTGTTATCATAAAATGAACTTATTGGCATGGTGAGGATAAGAAGGGTGCCATGAGAGAGGCACTAATTATTAATACTTTATGATAAAACGAATCAGTTTATGTGTATGAAATCTTTAGACCTTCTCTTATGCACGTTGAATGGAAGCTTTTATCCCAACTACATCCTATTAATCCCATGGGCCTTGCAAACCTTGACATGATATGTCTTTGAGATTTCAACATGCATCACAATTGGCTCCAAAATGATGTTCCATTAATTTTGCCAAGAAAGTGGCCCAATATATTTCATTAATACGTGCAAGACCACTAACAACTATCATTTTCAAGATGCATACATCCACATCCAACCACTATGCTTTTTCTCAGCAGAACAAAAGCAAGATTTCAATATAATTTTCAATCATTCCTTACAGCTCCACATTTGTTTGCGAAAAATGTCCCTCCCATACTCCCTTCAGAATGTTACTTTCAAACGTTACTCCAAAATGCCCTCTCATCATCTCTTCAAATGAAGGAAGAGGAATCATATTTAACTAATCTAATATCTCCCCTCTCTAGCATAAGTACGAGAAGGTCGGGGTGGTTACGTTTACCATGTATGGCGATGGAGCTGCTAATCAGGGCCATCTTTTTGAGGTGCTCAATATTTATGCCTTGTAAAATTTGTTCAATGTTCTTAACTGCGAGCATAATCACTAAAATATTTGGGAATAATCTACATTTTTCTTATTTGTCTTAGCTTTTTTTATTGTTTGGTAAATTTTCCTTGCGGGGTAAATTCTGGCTTAAAACACATGGTATCTTGAAATTTACAAGGGACTTGCAATCCACAACCGATTGATGAAGTATTAATACCCCATTCTACATAACCACTCTTTGATTTACACTTTATGGGGGGAGTAAGTTGTATAATTTACTATCTTCATTTTATTTAATTGTTTCTTTTTAATACATCGGTCACTTTTCCCGTGGCCTTAACACTTGCTTAGATGCCATTGATCCAAGTGTGCCTTTTTTGTAAAATTCAATGAGACGCCGAGTAGAAATCACCCATGTCTTCTTAGTTGGGTTCGAGGTTAGAGCTGGTCCACATGTGCACAAGGTCGTCTGGTGTGTTCTTTGTGTTACTCTTCTTGGGATGTGCAAAGTTTAATTATGGAATTCACTTGATCATCTATTCCAAATGTTCTCAACATGAAATAGTTATTATATTACACGAGATCTCCTAATATAAATAAATGGGGAAAATAGATTAATATTGTTCCCAATTTGAAATAATTATTATGTTACACAAGATATCCTAATATAAATAAACGAGGAAAATAGATTAATACAAGTGTTATCATAAAATGAACTTATTGGCATGGTGAGGATAAGAAGGGTGCCATGAGAGAGGCACTAATTATTAATACTTTATGATAAAACGAATCAGTTCATGTGTATGAAATCTTTAGACCTTCTCTTATGCACGTTGAATGGAAGCTTTTATCCCAACTACATCTACATCCACCACTATGCTTTTCTCAGCAGAACAAAAGCAAGATTTCAATATAATTTTCAATCATTTCCTTACAGCTCCACATTTGTTTGCGAAAAATGTCCCTCCCATACTCCCTTCAGAATGTTACTTTCAAACGTTACTCCAAAATGTCCCTCTCATCATCTCTTCAAATGAAAGGAAGAGGAATCATATTTAACTAATCTACATATCTCCCCTCTCTAGCATAAGGTGCTCCACCCCATCTATCCCCTTCTCCCTGCAACATATATTTCTATGATTTAATTGCATGCTCGCATTTTTTGGTAATTTCATGCTGTAGATACTATCTATATGTGAGTACTTGCATAAACAAATTCTTTCAATTTATTTTTCTCATACTATATTCTCATTGCATTCCAATTTATATTCTTCATAGATATTGTTCTCGATTTTCAATCGCCCATCCTCTCCTCCTTTTCCGTCTTCCACAAATTTCTTCCCCCTTGATTCCATTCGGCGTCCACATCGTAAGGCCTTGCGCGCGATTGCTAGTTTATAGGCAATACCGGATTGTACGGATGTCATCAATGATAGTTAGTCATTCCGTACATTTGCAAGACCATTCACAAGTATTGAGCCATTCATGATTTTTAGGGATTTTTCCTGGTCTTTTATTTTCTACTGGCGGTGAATTTTTGACAGGATTTTCATGTTGTTGGGACTGTCGTTGATGGGCACGCTATTTTTCTATAGAATTTTCTAAACCCAATTACTTTGACTTCTAATGTGATTGATTTTCTCTAAATGCGGATCTATGAAACAAATTTTCCAATTATAAATATTGTGATTTCTAGGCGTGGAAATTGATAGCCTTTGGGCCGTTTTTGGAATTTTAAATGTATAATAATGGTTAAAATTTTAGTTGGCCATAGATAATGACATAGTAAAAATTTGTAAAACCCTAATAAAATTATGCAACAAGACATTGATATATACATATATAAAATATGTGAAAAAATATATTTTGTTGTTATATATGAACGAGTCATTAAAAAAATTTAAAAAAAAAATTTACATCCATATCAAAAAATAAGCCTTCAATAAATTGTGATCTAACAGGTATAGATAATTTGAATTTCAGCCATGTTTCTAGCTCTTAATTTTTATTTTTATTTTTATTTATTTCACAGTGACCAAGTACTTTTACAATAATATTGATTGGAAGCCGTCCTAGTACCTATGCTAATGTCAGTTCAAAATTTCACCATTTTGGTTTTCTGGGTTTTCAGCTAGTTTTGGCCACAGTCCCATGCAACTACATTTATTATTAATTGTGGGGAACTTTCGACATGTTTAGAGGCATGTTTTCAAATTCAACCAGATACACACTTATCCCCAGCCTCAAACATGTGATTCATCTGATTCTCCAAGATTCCCATATGGCATTGACAGTGGAAACAATATGATGTCTGTAGAAATTAGTGATCTTAAACATCAAACAACAAAACAAATTTAGAATAAATTTCAAGGTAAAACATAACATTCACTTAAATCAGCACTCTCGTGCATAAATTGCATTGAAATCTTTGCTTCTGTTAGAGCTTCGACTTTTTACATTCATATTTGTGCATGTACATCACTTTGCCTACATCTGTATATGCCTCTGTTATTCATCCACAACAATTAAAATTACTTATATATATAATAACTTTTCCTAAAATAACTTCAAAAAAATCTAAACAAAGCATTCTAAAATAGTACTACATTCCTCTAAACTTTATGCATGTTGTACATGCTTACAAAAAAATTTGAATGGTTTTATTTATCTTTATCTAATAATAAGACAAAATTAAACTTATCTAAAATATCAACGTATGTTAAAGATAAACTTAGCTTTCCTAAAACAAACTGTAAATGTGGGGAGAAATTACATGCATATTCCAACATTCCTTAATTTTTACGTTCAAACCTTCACTATTATGGAGTTGAGTTTACATTTGTAAATATAACATATTCTTGACCACAAACTCCTAACAACTTCTCAAATATTCAAAAACATCCTTTGGCATAGCATTTATATTTAAATATCAACAAATTGATCTTTGGATCTGAAAAATTCAATAAAAATTTCCTTGTTGTTGACTAACTCCTTGATAAAATGATACCTCGAGTCAATATGATTTCTACTTTTGTGAAATATGTGATTTTTGGACAATTGTATTGTTGAGTTATTGTCACAAAAATATTTTCTTTCAAATCTTTCAACACTATTCTCATCCACACAGCTTGGCATGTTTCTCTTGTTGCTGGTATATACTCTTCCTCTACTGAAGATAGTTAAATTGGCCCATATCATTATGTAATGGTAGAGGGGGAGATAGAAACCAACAATACACACACTTCATGACATAATGATATGGGCCAATTTAACCGAGACACTGAATTGCACATAGTTATGGTAATTGCCATAAACTAGTGTGAGGTATGAAATCTTATTTATTTGTTGAAATGTAGTTTCCATATTTAAAAAGGATAATAGTATGGAAGTAATATATTCATGAGGTAGTCTCGAATTTTTGAAACCTATTTTTTATTTTTCACCTTCCTGAAATTAAATGAAATTGGTATAAAATCTAGCTAGATTTTACTTAAAAGGAAGTCATGAAATTTATGTAATATGTAGGCTTTAGACTATTAAATTGTTAATCAGACCGAGAAGCCTCTTTGTATTCTCCTCTTACATCAAGGGGTGGAATTCACATCAAATAAATTCTTGGTGTTTCTGAAAGAGGACGATCTCACATATCACTTGAATTCCCCTATACACCCTAGCAAACTCGTGTTGTAGAATGTCATAATTGGATTGTTATGGAGATGACTCATTGCATAATTTTAACTACTAAGTTGGAGAATGGATTTTGGGTATAAGCAATGCATATAGTTGTGCATCTTCTAACTTGGGAATATATACAGATACTGTAGGAAAATACACCAAAAGAGCTAGGTAATCACCATTCTTTGAAATACCATCTTAGAGTATTTTGTTACACAACATACATGCATGTCCCAAACAAAAAGAGGAAGAATATTGATATGAAGAAACTCTAATGTATATTTTTTTAGTACAATTCTACCTTAAAGGCATATCGTCTCATGGATTGTGATACATAGAAGATATATGAGAGTTAAGATGTGCTTTATGATGACTCATCATTTGATTGATTCCCACACTCAAAAGAGTTAGTATTGACCTCCGCTCACATATTGTAATTGTAGTGCCCACTCCTCTTCGACACTGTTTATCTGGATAATTATGCTATTAGACTGATGTTCAGACACTTGATTATGATACATTGATCAGTAGATGCTAGATTATACTGATGTGTGGATTATGGACACTATGATGTTTATGTTTTATCTTGATGCACTAGATAGTCATGTTAGAGAGTTAAATGCATGTTGATTTTCAAGATGTAGATTTTATACTGACATGTTATATTTTTAAGATATTGGTATATAATTGCAATATCATGGATGTTAGAGTTATATTTTGGCATATTGATGGATAAGAGAATTGTTAAATGTTGAATGATGAATTTGGAGTGTGTGGAAGTGTGTGTGTGTACACGCGCGCGCACGCGCGCACGCGCGCGCACGCACACACACACACACACACACTCACACACACACACACACACACACACACACACACACACACACACACACATATGATTTCCTTAATGTTGTTAATACGACCAAAAGGCCAGAGAGGTATTTGTTGTGTGCATGAATTTTTATCACAAACATTGAAGGGGATAGGAGACCAACCACGGAAGGATGTCAAGTATTGAGAAACGAGGCTAAATTGACAACTTGTGTAATGTTGTGATGTATTGTGTCTTGCTTGCCTAGTTTGGAGGTCACCCATGGGGGGTGATTTCACATGTGTGACCATAGGGTGAATTGTGTTTCTTTATTTAATTTTTGCATGTGCTTATTTATGTTTTGTGTATTTTGAAATTGGAGGATTTGTCACTTTATTAGCATGTGAAATTGTGTCTTTATTAGACTTAATCCCTCTTGTTTAGTTTAACCAAAGTAGAGATGTGACTTATAGTAATGATGTGATTTTTTAGTCCTTGTGTAAGATGAATTTATGTTGATTTGGGAGTACTTTACTCCAACTCAAGTTCAAAATTCCGATTTTGACTTGGGGGGAACTTTTGGAGACTTATGGGACAAGCAAAGCTTGTCCCATGCCTCTTTATTTGGCCCAACAACCTTACCTATGGGTTGGGAAGCTCAATTTTGACTTCTTTGTCCATCTTTGAGCGTAGGAGAAGGAAAATCATTACACTTCATTTCTTCCCAAATTTAATTATTTCTCTTGAAAGCATGTTGTGCAAGTTTTGAGCCATGTGGGTTGTCATAGTCCTTGCTTGATCTTTGATGTTTCGTGGTTTTGATGTTTTGACATGAGTGTGAGGATGGGGTATGATGAAATGGAATCCTACATGCAGCCACCTCATCATCCTTACTTCCCAATTCTATTTATTTGTGACTTTTGGTTTGAATGGGGGTTACTTGATCATTTTTAGCTTCTTGTGCATTTTGGATTTGGGAGCTTTTGGAGTTCTTGGTGGGTAAGTGCACCAAGTTGGTGGACAAAAAAGGGCTCATAAGTGAACGTCATATTGTAAAAAATAGTGAAATCTCAACTTGTAGGGATTATTAGCAATACGCGCACTCAGAATTAGAAAAATTTATATAAATATGAATCGTAGAATCCAGAATCTAGTTTCTAAAATACTAGTTTTTTATAAAGATGGACAAGTTTAGCTATATTAAACACTTAAAATTATATGACTTGGTTTTTGTTTTTGAAAAAACTTATAAGATTGTACTCTGTTTGCCCACAATTTGGATGACCAAATCTTGTTATTTTATTTTTCCTTTGGTGAAAGGTTAGATGTAGTTGTCTATCTTGGGATGGATTTTAATTTGTATTTTTTCTAGTAATATTTTTTTAAATGATTTTTTCCGTGAAATTGGTCTAAAACAATTTAGAAAATGAAGCACTTTCCGTTTACCCACCATAACTATATCAAAAAATATCGAAATCAATTTTTTTTTTAACATGTATAGAATTTCTCCATGCTTGGGATGGTATAAGTTTTATCACATTTTGATAAGTGAAACAAAAGTTGCAGTCTTAAACATAGACATAAACATTCGTCGGAAAAATGTGTTATAGACCTATTGTTAGTAAAAAATTATAAAATGATATTTATCTTATTCTATTCACTTTTAAATCAATATTTCTATGAAGCTAATAGTCTCCCCTATGTGATGGCACCATTTTTTTGAAATGTTTTCAATTTTTTAGCATGGTTCAAGTCTATGGAAGAGAAAATTTGAAGTTTTTTGACCCTTTACACTTCATAATGACCTTTCATAGCTTTGGTTGGGGCAAAACAAATATTTCCCAAGCCTTAGGGTCAGATTTGATGATACAGAAAGAAGCGCGATCGCAGTTTATAAACCGCGATCGTGGGTTTTTAAACAAGAACCACGATCACACTTTATAAACCGATATTTATATGCATCCCAATGTTCTAATTACCATGTGATTTTTACTAGTTTGACTTTATGGTGGGGTACGAATTACTGTTCTTAATTCTGTCATTTTTTACACGTTTTTCTTATCACCAGAATTAAACAATCATGGGAGACAAGAAACGAAGTCAAAAAAGGAAGTCATTAACTAAAAAAACACCAAACGAATTAGAGGTAAATAGATTTCAAAATGCTGAGCGAATGCAAAATCTTCGTGAATCAAGAAGAGGTTCATCTTCAACATGAACTAATATTGTCAAGCAATGAGGAACCAAGTAGTTTTTCTACTATCAATGTTGAAGTTTAATTAAATACTCATGATACAAGATTTTTTTACTGAATCAATGTTGATATCAAGAATTAAATACACGTGATGTAGCAAATGTTCAAATTAAAGGAGACAATGAAAATGTGAATCCAAAGAAATTCAAGTTGAAATTGTAGAAAAGCAAAATTTGACAAAAACACCTCATAGGATTTTATCATTTAAGAGGGACCTAATTATTTTATTGAAATTGATGAAAACTTTTTGTTTTGAAACCAATGTGTGACATGCTCACTTTTTGAATGGAAAATCAGAAGAAAAATCACATGAAATTTGGGATAAATCATTTTTGAAATATTTAAATGATTCCCAAACATCATCAGTTGTTTGTTAGTTTGATGAAATTGAATAAAAGGAGACCTACATTAAACACCTTAGGATTGACAACATCTAATAGACATGGTCAAACCTCTATAATTGTTGAAAACATTCATGATGCATATCACACTGTTGGTGTCAAGTGTAACGACCCAAAAATACCAACACAAGGACAACACAGTAAAATACAGGATAACTTTTTTTTTGACTTGCTTTGACACAACACGACACAACATGTCGTCACAAGGTTACAACCAACACTAGGAACCACTTGTTACGGAGGGAGACCACAAGGTCAGCATGGAAACGTTCACACCTATCAAGGACAATGTACTCTTCTTTTGACAAGACAACATGGAAGTCCAATCCACATGACACACTCACAGCTAGGGCATCCCATGAGGAATTTCTTGTTAAATTTTCTTGTTTACTAAAGTGTCTCTTAATTCTTAACTTACGTTCTTATAAAATTTCATGTAATGATTCACACAATTCTTTTCACAAGGGAGAACTTCTTTCTTTTCAACGGTTGACTAAATAGCTTAAGGCCAAGCTTTCTAAACTGGGATCATCAATTTGATGTCCAAATCTTTCTTATTCATTTGATTTTAGAACATTTTCCATTTCTTACAAGGTTAATTAATCTTACTCAAGCCACTAACACATGTTCCACACCTCTATTACACAGGTGAAGGCATAAGTTCCGATTGAGGGAAAGTACCGCTTAGGGTTCATAACAATAACCTTCTTGTTTAAGGATCAAATTTTGACCTTGCTTAAGAAATATCACCATGAATCAAGGCAAGGGTTAACAGAACAGGACAATAGAATTTAGCTTCAGGGTCACATTGTTTACTATCAGTCTTTCATTGAGGTTAAGAGTTTATCAAGATTGGTTAAATGTTCCATCTAGACTTTACTTAATTAAGTTTGACAAAGGAGAACATTTCAAACGATAGAGAGATTTAAGGTTTTATTAATCATTTCACTCCTACTTATTAAATCCTATCATCTTCTAAAATCTAACCATTGATTTCACCATGAGATCATTTAAGGTTTCACAATGAAAAAGGATAATGTTTATTAGTTTGGCTCGAATAAAAAAAAAAAATAATAAGTAATCATATTTTGTTACAAAAGATAGTTTCCTCTTGATTGTTCCAGGTCTCAAAGGTTATCTAGTAGATCACATCTACATTAATATATTCATATATATAAATTTTAGTTTAACTTTTATCAGGACTATCCAGCTCACTTTATAGTGCTTACAAACTCATTGCTACTAAGCCTTAGGAGGATTTACAACTCAACATTTTAACTCAAGAGAAAAGTTTAACAGTACTCGTTTGCGGAAACAAAACAAGGTTATATCAATTCATTCCAACATGATGCACAAATCAAAGGGACATACCATCTCTATTGAACCATGACTAGGGAGCAAGAGAGTAATAACATGGGACATGCCCCGCTACTATACTAAGGGTTAAAATTCACTAGAATATCCCATAACCAAGCGGTAATCAAATTTCATCTTTCACATGATAACCAAACAAACCAAAGTTTCAACAGTTACAACAACAATACTCTACAATACATTTACTAGGCACTGACCCTTCTTCTAAAATGTCCAAAGGCTCTTTCCAAATTTTATAACATAATACACATTCGTACAAAGGAACATCATAACCAAGATTGATGCAATAATCTACAAGTCTTTCCATCATCTAACCACGTAAGCCATCTGCAACAATTAATAACCTGAGTCAGTTCGCGAGAACTGAGCAAGATAAGACTATACATAGCAACAATAAGCTACTAGCTAACAATACCATGAAAGGAAACATTCTATTTCAGGAAATGGATCAAAGTACTAACCTCTAACAACCTTTTGAAACAAGATATAATTTTCAACATATCAACTAAGAAGAAAACCATAAGTTTTAGTTATGAAAAATACCTCTAAAACTACAAAAGTTTGACAACCAAATACGCAAGACTATGAAATTTAAATGATTAGACACAAGAGTTGAGAGTATTAGGATTTCAATTATGTAATCCCGTAGATTACGTGATTGAAATCTAAAGTGTAACCCATCAATCCACATTCTCAAGGTGAAGTCAAAAGATAAAAACCAGACCCGATCTTAGCTGCCAAAAAGAATATAGTTTTGGAATCGTTCCGTAGGGCCATAGGCCTAATAGGCTAGAAACGAACAACGAGGGTAAAAACAAAGTTCCATCATGTAATCAAAAAGGTTTAAAGGATGAAAATCTTATATTCAAACCCACAACCATTATATCCTAGGTAATAAGTGACTTCATAGCTAATAAGGATGAGTGGAAAGGACGGTAAGAATGTCCGGAATAGGCATTGCCTAACAGCCTAACTACTGAACATAACCAGGGCTGGAATAGCGACAAGCCTCATTAATACCCAAGTTGAGTAGGCAATCTAGCATTCTAAACACATCCTTGCAATTTTCATAATACCTTAGATTTATAATCCTCCCGTTCTAGAGGAACATAGCCATGAATCTAGACTTGGTTGGAATTTTCCGACATCAACTCACTTCCTAATATCATAAACGATGTATACAAAGGAAAAGGTCTCTCAACTCTCCTTAATTTACATCTCATCACTAAGTTTATGGTAACCTATGCAGAGATTAAACACATAATATACCATTGAAGATAGATATCCTCCAATAACGAACTTCTATAACGATGTAATTACAATTATTACGTTCGACACATAAACAAACTATTCCATAACTTCTTTTCCCTTTTTGACAAAAAATATATTCACGACCTTCCATCACAATCATTCTAAATTTGCAATGAAAGGTCACTCATCAAGAAGGAAGTACAAAACAAGTTTGACTAAATTAAGGAACTTCATGTTACCTTAAGCAGTTGATGAAAACCTTAACTTTCACGAACCGTGAAAGATATTACCTTACTCCATCAAGGCATTATGTCTATACATGATTAAATCGATCACACAAGGAATCATCAACATACCATATCTTAACACCATAAAGGTCATTAATTTTATCAAATTTTACTCATAGAAAGAGTAGAATCAAAATGGGGTTCTATCAATAATTTATGCCCTTCTATCAACCCAGGACATATTTTCGGCCCAAAACTTCCTTCTTAACAAGCATATAATATTGAACTTCTAATTTCCAAAAGCCCTAATAATTTGCACAATACACGAAGTGCATAATCACGCTTATCATAAAAATAATAATAATAATTTAACTGTATGTTTTCCTCTAGGACAACAACATAACAGGAAACCAATACTAGTCAACGCTGCAACGTTCTAGGGGCGATTACATACCCAGGTTCACAAAAGAAACAACGACATTTTTGCAGAAGGAAGTAACTTTAAAATTATATATATATATATATATATTTCATATGATCAATCAAAGCATACACTGAGAACCTTTGTTTGTTTTATATATATAAAAGGGTTGATCACGTCAACAAGAACAACCAACAGAGGCAAATCCAGAAGTAACAAACTGTTAACCACATACTGAATGCAAATCCACAAAATCACAGATTTAAACCAATTTCTAGAAAGAAAAAGTTTCATTTCAAGAGGTTTATTAGATACTAGCATATTATGTATATGGTTAGTCTATCTTGCCTGTTTTAACGCATCCACCAGTCGTGAACATCCAGCAGGGACTGCTACAGCCACACGCCTTCCGCTTTATCCTCTGCTTCACTGGTCTTTTCTTGCAATATACCACACCAGGATTCCCTTTTGAAGGCACGACTAGAAGAATGCAATAGGTGGCTGTCCAAACACTAGATTGCTTCAATGCAGCTGCTTTGGGGGTGAGAGTCGAACTGCTTACCACTCAGTCCGAGAGCACTTGCAGCTAGAAAGCTAAACACCGACCATGGTTTGAAGCTCAGACACAAGACATAAAGATTACATCGCTCCTAAGTTCTGAAAGGCATCTACCGTATTGATACACAATCCTTTTCCTTCATCAGATTTTGGGACAGCATCAAACTCTCGGTGCAAACATTGCAGCTGCAGCCTGTAAGGTGTGATAATTCCAACAGCACCCTTTATGCCTGCCAACATAGTGACTCGTTGAAGAAGCTCATATCATTGCAAAGCAAAATGTGTTTCATGAATATTCTGATATGAACCAGCTCGGCCCCTATGAGGTTCTCTCCCATGAGTTTCATCGTACAACAAATAAGATCTCAATAGAGAATTTTTGTAAATAAATTTCATTAGGTCTGCTGGAAACACCCTCACTGCCACAAAACGATTATGAAGAAACAAAACTCAGTACATGATCTGAGTCTGAAAAATATCCTGCTACCTTCATCTCCCTAGACATTTTCTCCACCATTGCATAGATCTCCTGTGCCCGCGGGTGTGATCCGTCTCCTTGAAGGAGAATCCCGAATTTGAGGGTGTAATCGATGCTGAACAAATAACAACAAGGTTGGACCACCTACTTGTTGGAGCGTTCAAACATGCTTCTACTACTGCAACATGCCTACTGCCTAGCTAATTATTGTTGCAGACAGTTGCTGTGGATCCCCAACAAGAACACACCATACAGCACCCAATGAACGTGGAGGTAACATGCCTACTTCCCTATCTTGCAGCTTCAACTGTAACCACTATATCAAACCCAACTTAGAGCAACATAACTGTCACCAATAAGCAAAGACATTGGCCTGCAACCTGGCTAGAAGCGGCTTTCCAAAATGAAAAGGTAAGATAGCTCAACTAAAAATTTACCTTGTTTTTCTGCTACAACTGCAAGATCTTGCAAAGACATAAGTGAAATAGTGGGAACAAGCACTTTCAATGTCTTAATCAATACGACCACTCCTCGAAATAAAAGATAAAGAGTAGGAAAACAAAGTTAAAAAACCCCTCATAGAATGCAAGCCTGCAACCGGAGGATGAGCAGATCGTAGAAACAAGAAAAGACGTGCACGCCAGTCCTCTCCCTCTCCACGGACACACTTGAATCTTCCCAACTCAGGCATAGCTAAAAAAAACCAAATTCGAACACAAGAAACACTAACCAAAGGGCCTACACGCATGGGCAGAGCAGAAGGAAAAAGGCACGCGAGGAAGGAGAGATTGGATTCGCGTGTACAGGAGAAGGGACAGTCTGCAAGGTTTTGCAACAACTGATCACGACTGGTCACGTGCAACCAGAACACCAGGATCAACACCAACGGTTCCTTGAGCTCACCCTGTAGCAGCTGTCGCATTCAGCTCTCTCTGGGCCACTGATTTTCAGAGATGAGTTTACTTTTCTACCCTGTAGCTGCTGCATACAGTCAAATGCTTCCTCACGGCCTTCCCAGGAGAAGTTCAATTCTGCGCCCACAGATTCTGCCTGTACAACACCATTTTTGAGAATCCACTGTCCAGAACACGCTGTAGCAATTCATCTGTTGCAACATCTGATGGAGCGCAAGCAAGCATTCGTGGTTCAGGGCAGGAAGAAGAAGACCACGTGACAGGAGATGGTAAGTCAAAGTTTTAATAAATGGCCAGGTGCGGCCACCAACCAGGAGGAAAGGCGCTTCAACCACTGCTAGCTACCATAGCATAAATTATTTTTATTTTACCTTATTTTAGAGCCCCGCGCTGAGGGGACAGGCCGCCTGCCTGGAGCACAATGAACATCATTACATCAAGAGACACACTAGGGATAGTAATATTGTGCATCGTGTACTTTCTACTAGTGTTGTAAGTGAATAAATAAAAAACAATGTTTGATTATGCAAACAAGTTGAATGTTACAAATTAATCGAAAAACTCTAATAAAAGTAATTGAAAGACGTAATATCCTTCAATCACTCAATAACACTGATTTTTGGGCATTTTCTGCTAGAGCACCACGTAAGGACAAATATAATACTAATGCTATAAGAGAATTTGTTATTCAATTTTGGCATGATAACACTAGAGTTTCATCTAATACAAGAGATGTTGTAAAACGGAGAGTTGGCTCTATTAATCGCGAACCACATCCAAAGCATTTCTTAGATATGACTCAAACTCAATTTTTTCATAATTTTGAACAAGAGCATCTAGAAATTAAAAGTAGTCAACATTTTTTTGAAATGTTAAAATCATTCTATGTGAAAATCAACCACGCTCGCACCTCTTGTTGTTGTAGGTAACATGTTGAATTTGCTATGCATTATGCTAAATTTTTATGTATTCATTCTATTTTTAATTCTGAAACTATGTTATTGGAATGTGGTGTTTAAGTTCCACTAATATCTTCTAGGGATTTCATTTCTACGATATTTTTTGAAAAAGAAGTCGGACAATTTTTTATAGTCAGGATTGTTTAGATGGAAGTTGCAGTACATGTGGCAGATTACCTAAATTGGAAAGTTGCATCCATGATAAAATTGAAGGTGCGATAGGAAATAATTTAGTTGAGTTTGATAAATATAAATCAGTTGCATACCAGTTGAAAAATGGAAAAGAGTCTAAACGGTGTGAGCTAGTTACAGAACATATGTCTGTTTTTCAATTTATGAGAAAATTTAAGGATGAAATTCTTTATGAGTATGCTAGGCATACACACAGAGCTTGATGGTTGGATGAACAGTTCAAGATATGCAGAGACACATTTCATATTAGTACTATTGTTTTAGTGGTAGATTTTGCAGAGAATTATACATTGCAACCACAAATGGAGGTTCAATCACAATATTACAACTCAGTACAAGATGCCATTTTTGTGCATATAGCATTTATACATTCTCCTGAAAGTAAAGAGAATGATTGAAAAATTTTAAGAGAGTACCATTTTTATATCAGTGATGATCGTACTCATTCTACTGAATTTGTGCAAGGGTGTTTCCAATTATTTTATGGAAACTTTTCTGATAGGGACATCCACTTTAAACAACATTATAAATGGTCAGATAATTGCATGTATCAGTTCAAGAATGCACGAATGTTTTATTGGATGAGTAGGATGCACGTCAAGATGGGTGTGTAATATATTTGGAGTTTCACTGAGGATGGACATGGAAAAGGAGAGCATGACGGTGCAAGGGCATGTGTGAAAATAGCTCTTGCAAGAGAAGAGTTGAAGTACAAAGATGGTACTAAATTGAAAGATGCAAAGAGCATAGTGGAATGGTGTATTGACAACATGACCTAAAGTTCTCAAGAAATTTCTATGGTTTGCAGATATTTTTGGTTGATAGAGGAACAAAAAATTGCTAACTACGAGGATTGTATGACACTCACTGGGTCCAGTGATATGCACTCATTTTTTAGCTTAGACGCTACTTTGTGGGCCACATGGACAAGAAATTTGACATGTTTTTGTGCATCTTGTATCGAATTTGTCACAGCTAAGTGTGATTCACAAGAATGGGTCTATGGATGGATTTGTAGGCCTCTAACTCCGCTTAGTAGTTATCAACCTCCATAAGCATTACGAATTGTTTCTGCAGATGAAGTTGCAACATCCAAGGACTTTAATGAAATTTTTATTTCAGTGCGACAAGGTATTTATAGTTATTTACAATTTTTGTATTAAGCTATGTCCATTGAAATTTTAACATGTACAATTAAAATTTGAGTTGAAACCTTTTTTTTGTAGGACATGTGTTTGCAGTTATTGCGATAGAAGACAATGAAGAAGGAATAGACTATTTCTTATGTTGTTGCATCGAGGAAAGAAAGAAGTTGACTTCTCATGTTACAGATGGTGAAGATATTGAGTACCCTTCAGGGTCAGTGGTAGTTACTGGAACATGGCTTCGGTGATATCTATTAAAAAATCCTTTGTTTGGGTGTTTGAAGACTTTGAGACACACAAGAAAATAATCTTCTATTCGCATCTAATTCTAGCGACAAATATTCAGCTGTATAGATATCGAGGAAGGCCTAATAACAAGATTCTTCGGAAGGTTCGAGAGTTAGATCATGAAGTAATCTTATCTGCTATTCAGAGTAGATCTGATCCTGATGGTTCATTGCAATGAATTTACAATGCTCATGTCTGGTATATATATATATATATATATATATATATATATATATATATATATATATATATATATATATACTTTAGTATATATAAATTTGTTGGTTAGATAAATTTAAGTTCATTTATTTTATTAAATTTATGTATTTTGTATATATCTAGTACATGGATTTGAATTGAAACTTAAATTTATTTAACTAAGAATTTTATATGCAGGTTAGTGGTGCCAGAAAAGCTTCCACCTTCATGTGGTTGGCACTGTTAGTAGAGAATTATAAATTCTTGAAACTAAGAGAATCTTTCATTGTTTTACAAGAAAAGAGAAGTCATTAACAATGATTTATGTACCTGTGGAGGGGGTTCTTGGCTTCGGAAGAGGCAGCCCAGAAGGACCTGTTATCCAATCACCTTCATTGCAACAAGATTGACGTGCACTTGTTGTAAGTTCCAGCTTTGAAGGAGCTTTAAAATCGCACATCTGGCGACTCCAAAAGAGGCGTAACCTGTTGGTTTATGCAGTCCAAGCCTGGCAAATTTATGAGAAGAATACAGACCAGATCAAGAACTAGGGAGGAAGGACTATTTGTTTATCTGCATCTATCTCCAGGCAGAGAAAGAAGGGGAAGAAGAGCTCAAAGATCTGCGTCTCCACCTAATAGAACTTTGTCTACACCTCCACATGGTAGACCTTTTCTCGCATCAACAAGGGTTCTCAGGCCAATCAGAATGGCGCAACCACTAAATCCCTTTGTAAATTTCACTGGCAGCAGCCCACTTGCCCTCAATGCACAGAATCCAGTTCCAATTGCAGCATTGAAGAACATTCCATTTTTCACTGGAGAAAATCATACCACTCCTGGTGATCATGTCAAAGACATTGCTAACGTCTGTGCAATCCATGAGATAAATGAAATGAACGTGGATGTCAAACTGCTGGCATCATCGTTCAAAGGGAAGGCATTACAATGGTTCAGAAGCCTTGAAGCTAGTTCTATCACGAATTGGAATCAGTTATGCATAGTTCTCCATGAGTAGTTTGGAGAGAAGGGAGACAACTTGTCTCTTCTAGAACAATTGACAACTATCAAGAGAGCCCCCAACGAGCAGCTGACTGACTTCAACTTCAGATTTCAAAGGTCTTGGGATAGGATTCCAGTGGCAGTCAGGCCAACAGAAGAAGGTGCTTTTCTATACTATCTTAAAGCTTTGAATTCTGATATTTCTATGTTAATTCAATCTATGGGAGGCACAACCTTACCTGCTTCTTATAGCATTGCCATTAGGGCTGAAAACTGTCTTATTCAAGCTGGTAAACTGGCTCCTAGACCCCCAATGCCATTATATCCAAGTTTAGAGAGCCCAAGTACTAGTCAAGCGCATGTCTTAGCTCCTATTCCCACCCCTAGAAATCAAAGTTCAAATGAAGCTTCTACTTCATCCTCTAGTGCTTCAAATGAACTCCAAGAGGTCATGAAACAATTGCAAAATTTGGGAAATGAGCTGGTTACTATCAAAAGACAGCAAGCTCAAAGTGCTAGACCGTATCAGCCTCAAGCTCAGCCTAACAGGCAACCATATCAACCTCAAAGACCACCCAATCCAGCTGCAAATCAGAATCAAGCAAGGCCTCCTACCAACAGACCATTTCAGCCCTATAATCCCAATGTTGCATCTGCATCCAAAGATTTGGTGCCAGTCCAAAATAACATGGCCCAAGAATATGATTGGTGTTTCCCGTGCAGTCAGCCACATAACCAATCAATGTGCTTTAATGGTGCATTAAATCAGGCCCTGATGGTGCAAACCATTGGTGGGTCACAAGAGTCCAGCCATGAAGAAGACCAGCAGCAAGGGGCACCTCAGCAAGGAACATCTCCGAATGAAACTACTCTTGTCAATTGGCAAGCTGAGGATTTCTGTGGTATGAATCAAATACCCTCTCAAAGTGTTGCAGCCAACACAAGGTCAAAGAGGAGAAATTTGGGTGAAGAACAGCCATTGGCTTCAAGCAATCCACAACCTTCTACCACTCCACAAGCTGCTGGAAAACAAACTGTAGATCCAAACATGCAAGGAGCATTCAAACCAGCTCCTAGGCCAACTCAAATGCCAGTTGTTGCTGCCCATGTGCAAGGAATGAATGTGCAGGCCAAGGGACAGCAGAGGGATACTTCATCCCCATTCAATATCATTGATCAGATGAAGAAGACAAATGTAAACATATCAATGTGGGAATCACTATCTATCCCAGGACAAAGAGATTTGCTACAAGCTGCCATGAAGGACTGGTCAACTTCAAATCAACAAGTCCAAATGCAAGAGAAGGTACTCACAAATGCTGCCCAGCCTGAGGGAAATCATGGAGGACTGCAAGGTAAAATTTTGAAGCCCCCTCCATTTTATGTTTCATTGATCATAGGAGATAAGTTGGTGCATAATTGCATGATCGATTCTGGGGCAAGTAGTTCAGTAATGCCCAAGCAAATAGCTGATCAGCTAGGGCTCCAATATGAAGTCATCTCCAAGGGTGTAGTGCAATTAGATGGGACAGCAGTGACAACGGTTGGAGTAATCAAAGGTTTGAGCCTCACACTGCATGCATGTCCCAACGTAACAGTGTTACAAGATGTGTCAGTCATAGACCTGCCACCACTCTTTGCATTGTGCTTGTCAAGAGACTTCACTGCTAAAATTGGAGGCTATCTTTCAGCTGGATTGGTCACACATGTTGTTCAGAACAAGGTATGGAACTAAAGCCACAATTAGGTCTGAACCTATTGCAAACTTTCACATTGAGCCTTACACTTCCAAGCCAAATCAATACCAACTGTTCAGCATTTGATCAAGAAGATTATCCAAGCACTGATGAAGCTGACACCAAGGTTGGAAGCATCCCAGATTTGACTCTTGATGAATGGGCAAGCAAGAGTGCATGCTTTTGATCCTTATCAAGAAATAGAAGAATCTGAGCTAGGAGTTTATTGCATACATGAAGAGAATCAACCTCTTCCCAGCATCACCAAGCCAGATCATAAAGACAAGAATGAAGTATGGAAATTGTTCTTTGATGGGTCAAGGAGTAGACAAGGTGCAGGAGGAGGAGCTATGCTCATTTCACCGCAAGGTATAAGGTATTACTCAGCCTTCTGTTTCCAGTTTTCCTGTTCAAACAACACAGCTGAGTATGAAGCCTTAATTCATGGACTGCACTGGGCAAAGAAGAAAGGCATCAGGAATTTACAAGTATTTGGTGATAGTGAGCTGATCATAAACCAAGTCAAAGGAAAAAATGCTGCCAAAAATGATCTGTTGAAGAACTACAAAAATCGGGTATGGGATCTTATTGAAGATTTTGAAGCTTTTAGCATCATTTCCATCCCAAGAAAAAAGAATGAAGCCGCTGACAGACTGGCAGCAATTGGGGCTGCGTTTGATGTTGTAGAAAGTATCAAAAGTGAGAAAAATCAGCCTCATATCAAAGTGGTTGTGAGACCAGCTGTTCCGGATAACAACACAAGTTGGCAAGTCTTCGAGAATGATCAGCAAATTGTTAATTTCCTACAAGAAGAAGCTGAGTTCTCCGCCAGAAATCAAGACAAGCTGGAGCAGCAGTATGGTGACCAAGTGGTGCAGCTGAGAACTAACAAATTGCCAAAAGGCCTCATAACCTTGGAGTCAATCTTCAACCCGAATGATCAGTTCCGGAAGGAGAAAGCGAACATTCAAGTAAAGGGTGAAGATTCATAGCCTATTTTAGTGGAAGAAGGCAAGACATTACAAATTGGAAAAGTAAGTACTCCACAAGCAAAATCTGATTTTGTTCAGCTTTGTCAAGAATTCCCAGATGTCTTTGCTTGGACTTACAAAGATTTAAGAGGTTTCAACCCAAAGTTGGCGCAACGTACTATTGAGTTGGATCCAAAATCCAAGCCTGTCAGGTAAAAGCAAATGCCAGTAAATCCTCATATCGAGCCTCTCATGAGAAAAGAGTTAAGCAAGCTCATTGAGGCTAGTATCATCTTCCCCATCAAACACTCAAGTTGGGTTGCAAACTTGGTGCCGGTAAGAAAGAGAAACGGAGAAATAAGATTGTGTGTGGACTTTCGCGATCTAAATAGAGCATCACTCAAGGATCATTATCCGCTTCCATCAATGGAACAAATATTGCAGGTTGTAGCTGGTTCAGAAAGGTTTTCATTGCTAGATGGATATTCAGGCTATAATCAGATAATGGTGAAGGAAGAAGACCAATTCAAGACAGCCTTCACTACAAAATGGGGCACATATGCTTACAAGAAGATGCCATTTGGACTGTCAAATGTTGGAGCAACATTTCAGCGAGCTATGGATATGGCATTCAAAGGCTTGATCAACAAGATAGTGCTGGTATACCTAGATGATATCACTGTCTTCTCAAAGAATGCAGCAGACCATCTCTTTCACCTCAGACAAGTGTTTCAGAGGTGTAGAAGGTTCGGAGTGTCATTGAATCCAAAGAAGTGTCTATTCTTGGCACACGAAGGCAAACTGTTGGGCCACATTATCTCTAAGGAAAGATTAAAAATTGATCCTGAGAGGGTTGAAGCCATCCGAACGCTTCCATTGCCACACCACAAGAAATCTCTCCAAAGCTTCTTAGGAAGGATAAACTTTGTTCGCAGATTTGTGCCTAATTTTGCCACTCTTGTGAAGCCTCTAACAATGATGTTGAAGAAGAGTCATGGCATTCAAATGGACAGCAGAAGGCAAAGAGAGTTTTGAAGACATCAAGCATGCAATATCACAAGCTCCAACTCTTATCAACCCAGACTTCTCAAAGGACTTCATGTTGTATGCATTTGGAGGATCAGATACAATCTCAGCCATCTTGACACAGCTGAATAGAGAAGGTTCAGAACAGCCCATAGCATTCTTCAACCAAACCCTGGAAGATTACGAAATAAAGTATTCTTTTATTGAAAAGCATGTCCTTGCAGTCATCAGAAGCTTGAAGAAGTTCAAGACATTTGGTCTCAAACAATAAGATTCAACTGCTGGTGTCTCATGCTGGCGTCAAAGACTTCCTCCTAAACAAGGATTTAAACGAGAAGAGAGCAGGTTGGATCACTCGGGTGATGGAATATGATATTGAAATCAAAGTGACCAAGCTGGTTCGTGGCAAAGGCTTGTGTGAGCAGTTCGCTTCCAAACAAGAAGAAGTAGCCAAAAAGTGAAGAGGATGTTTTGTCAGTGCTACTACAGAATGATCAAGAACAACCAGCTGATGATGCACCCGTCTCCATGTTGGACTCAAGGACCTTGGTGCATTACCTCCAAATAGGCCTATGCCCTCCAGAATGAACAAAGCAAAGAGGAGATACTTCAGATTACAAGCCATTCCATATGTGCTTGTTGATGGAGTTTTGTTCAAGAAGGACATAAATGGAGTTCTATTAAGATGCATTGGAATAGGTCAAGTTGAGAAGATCTTACACGAGTTCCACGATGGGGAAGCAGGAGGCAACTTTTCTCCACGAGTGACAGCTCTCAAAATCATGAAAGCTGGTTACTATTGGCCTACTGTGTTCAATGATTGCTACTCATGGGTCAAGAAATGCAAGAATGTGCATTCTTCACAAGGAAAGAGAGGTTAGCAGCGCTGCCCCTTCGTCCAATTTCAGTTGATCAGCCATTCATGCAATGGGGATTGGACTTCATTGGGGTTATCAATCCCAATTCAAGTCAAGGGCACAAGTGGATTTTAACAGCAACAGACTATTTCACCAAGTGGACTGAAGCAGTGGCACTCAAGGAGGTAAATGAATCTAATATCTTGGATTTCTATGAAGGGATAGTCACGAGGTTTGGTGCCCCTGCCACTATCATATCAGACAATGCATTGGCATTCCTTGGCACAAAGATCACTGAATGGGCTGTCAAGAATTGTGTGTATCTCAGCACTTCATCGAACTATTACCCTCAAGGTAATGGCCAAGCCGAATCTACGAACAAGAACCTATTAAGAATCATCAGGAGGACTCTGGATGAAAATCAAAGAAATTGGCACACAAAGCTCAAATCAGCCCTATGGGCTGATCGGATCACACCCAAGAGATCTACAGGAAGCTCTCCATACAAGCTTGTGTATGGAAAGAAGCAATTCTACCCATATCACTCGAGTTGCCAGCATTGGAACTCATGAAACAGTTGGAACTAGCTGAGTTTGAACCTATGGAAATCAGGTATGCAGAGCTGATGGAATTAGAAGAGACAAGAGAGCAGGCATCCCAGCAATAGAAAAGGATCAAGCTTTGATCAAAAAAGAGTTTTGATAAGAAAGCCAAGGCCAGGATATCTTTTCAATTTGGAGATTTGTGTACTGAAGTGGGATGTTGATCGTGCAAAACCAGGAAAGCACTCCAAGTTTGATGCCATCTGGAGTGGCCCATACATGATCATTGAATGCAAAGGTAGCAATGCTTTCCAATTGGCTAAGTTGGATGGTGAAGAATTGCAGATTCCGGTCAATGGAATCTATCTCAAACGCTGCTACTAGAAAGGAAGCTTCTCACTACCTTGTAAATATTAATTTAGATTTTCCATTCCTCTAAGTACTTATGCACATTGTACTGCTGTTAGAGTAGTTTTTATTTCCCTAAGTGCTTCTGCACATGTCCTATTGCTTCTAGTATGTGCATGTTTGCAGTTCATCAAGTCCTGGAAAAGAATTTGTCGCCAGGAGAAGACCAGCTCAACAAATGTCAAATGGCTCATTGATACAAGCTTTCAAATTTCAGATCAGCTGAGAGATTATCAAACAGACTCCATGCCCAATGGATTGCTACAAGGAGCTAGCCGTTCTTCATCTGGCAGGCAGATAACCCCGCTGAGTCACCAAATTGTTATCCAAAATTCACCCCCAAGGTAAATTTTGATAACATGCATTGAATTCTCAAGTCCCAGGCAAATTATATTGATTCAAGGCAAAGCATCATGTTTCTGGGGTCCCCTCAGATTTTTTCTAACTCCCCTGGCCAGGTTGAAGAAAGAGCAAGCTCTGAAAAAATGTGAAAAAGTTGCAGAAAACAAGCTTGGGCCAGAAAAAAATCGTGAAAATTGGCTAAGTCCTAGTCCTCGCAACAGTAGGGACGTTTGGGACATCCGCGGAATTGGCCGAAAGGCCGCCAGGCAGTCTGCAAAGTAAAGGAATATTCGGGCCGTCGGGACGCGTGGGACGCGGAAAGCCGGTTCAACCAAAGGAGAAGAAAATTGACTAACAGTCTGGGACATCTGGGCCGTGAGGACACGGAAGGCGCGAAAAGGCGAAGCGGCCGAGAGTAAAGGAAGCCCATTTCGGGTGGTTCGGAAGAATTTGTCCCAGACAGTCCAGGATAGTTGGGACAGAAAGGACGCAACCGGCCGAGAACCACCCGAAATCGGCCGAAAACGGGGAACTTCAGCACTGGGACAAGTGGGACAAGGGACGCGTGGGATGCAGATAGCCGAAGGAGTCAAAAGCCAATCAAGCAACGCCACGTGTCATCGGCCAAATGAGGGACAAGGAAGCCCATTTCGGGTGAATCGGGAGTTTTTTTCCCAAATAGTTTGGACATCTGGGACAAAAGTACGCGAGGGACGCGTGGGACGCCCGAGAAGCAATCAAATCACGAAGACAGAAGAGGAAAAGTCAACGTTTGACCTGCGAAACTTCAAACGGCCATAACTTTTGACTCCAAGCTCCAATTTTCACAAAATTGGACTTTCTGGAATGAAGCACGACGTCCTCTAAGCTAGGGAAAGATTTCTTATTTTTAAGTGAGGGTAGATATATTTAATTAAAAGAAACATATTCGGCTCCAGTCAATTAATGTTCATTCCCGTCAAATGACAGAAAACGCCTGCCAGACCCAAAATAGCTGTTCGCACTCAGAAGGCCATAACTTTTGCATTTCTCAAGGAAAACCCGCACAAAATTGGTACCATTGGAATCGTGGTCATCCGAGCCCAATGCACAAGAAATCAAGAAATTCCAGATTTGATGCCCTAGAAATTGATTGATATTTTTAAGAAAACGTGGCTCGGATTTAGAACAGTGTTTTATTTGGTAGCTTGGGAGTGCAATTAAGAGGCATGGTCATCATTCTTTCTCTGCTGCAGCACATGGGACAGTATGGGGAGCCTTTTGACAAGTAATATACAATCATTTCACTCAATTTAATGCTTCTTACAGGTGGTTGAATGTAGATTTCGGGATTTCCATTTTCCCTTCTCTTCTCCTTCTCATTTTTTCTATAAATTGGAGTGTTGGGCTCATTGTAAGGTCCCCCATGAGATTTTTTTGCAGTAGCAAAGCTCTGTCAAAATTGCTTTGTGAAGCCAGTGTGTTGCAGGCCCTTGTAGTGGACTCCTTGCATGGTGATCCAAGCCCTTATCTTGTAATAGACTGAACTGTGCATACCAGGAAGCAATAAAATACAAAGTTTGTGGATGTATCTTCCCCTGCTGTGTTTTCTTGCATTCTTCTTGCCCCTTTTATCTTTCTACAAGAATATTGTGTCTATTATTATGTTCTTGAAAGGAATTCACTAGCATTGTGTATGCTTGGAATATTGTTGTGAATGCATTTTTGCTAGATTATGGTGAACTGTCATCACCTCTTCTAGTGTGCACTTTCCCTCTGTATTTCACACATTTGGAGATTACTCTCACACCCTCCTTTTCTGGTGTATCACCATCTTTAGTGTAGGCTTTCATTTTATGCATTCTCTCTCCCTGGTCCCTTGGAAAGTTTAGATTAGAACAGTTAGCTTATCCTGCATTAGAGTAGATTGTGGCAGGTAGTTTAGGAGCAAGAACCAGCTTTCTCTAGAGGTCTCTCTCAAGTAGCAAGTCCCACAACTTGGAGATAGTACCCATGTTATCCAATCACACTGCTAGAGTTCAACCTATAGCCTGATGCACAGGGGTGCTGTGAGTTCGCAACAACATGACCTGGAGCTTAGAGAACAAAAATGACACCTCCCTAAGTGTTTATAAGACCATCCCTATGCATGTGTGCAGTCGGTCCGGTGCGACGACCCACTATTTGTAAAATATACCATTTAACAGTTTTACACTGTCTCAAACTACACTATTCGGCACGTTCGCAAACAATAGGGCAACGAGAGCACCAATTGGAGAAGGAAAAAACTAAGATAGGCTATTGTAAAGGGTCCCTAGACTGAGGTGTAGGATCAGACGAGACATCTCTAGGTGCCACAGAGTTTGTGCAGTCACCCATTGAAGTTGAACAATTTTTTGGTCTCAGGGCTCTTGAGGGACTTCACCCGAACGAAGTATCCCGGAAGCAACAACGTTGTCACGCACCAAAACAACACCTCCTCTAGCATTCACCTAGCCACTTGGATGTGTATTTGTAGTCAGTTTGGTGCCACGACCCACCATTTACAAAATATACCGTTTGACAGCCTTACACCGGCTCAAACTACACTATTCGGCACATTTGAAAATAATAGGGCAGCGAGAGCACCATTTGAAGAAGGAAAAAACTGAGACAGAATATTGTAAAGTGTCCCTACGCCTAGGTGTAGGATTAGACGAGATGTCTCTAGGTGTCACGGAGTCTACGTAGTCACCCGTCGAAGTTGAACAATTTTTTGGTCTCAGGGCTCTTGAGGATCTCCGCCCGAACGAGGTAGCCCAAAAGCAACGACATTGTCGCACACTGAAAAACCACCTCCTCTAGCATTCACCTAGCCACTTGGATGTGTCTGCGTAGTCAGTTTGGTGCCATGACCCACCATTTACAAAATATATCGTTTGACAGCCTTACACTATCTCGAACTACACTATTTGGCGTGTTTGCAAACAATAGGGCAGCAAGAGCACTGATTAGAGAAGGAAAAAACTGAGATAGGCTATTGTAGAGTGTCCCTACACTGAGGTTTAGGATCAAAAGAGACATATCTAGGTACCATAGAGTCTATGTAGTCACCCGTCGAAGTTGAACAATTTTGTGGTCTCAGGGCTCTTGAGGGAAACCACCCGAATGAGGTATCCTAGAAGCAACAATGTTATCACGCACTGAAATGACGCCTCCTCTAGCATTCACCTAGCCACCCAGACATGTCCGCGTAGTCATTTTAGTGCCATGACCCACCATTTACAAAATATACCATTTGACAGTCTTACATTGTCTTCAACTACACTATTCGGTGCATTTACAAACAATACGGCGGTGAGAGCATCGTTTGAAAAAGGAAAAAACTGAGACAAGCTATTGTAGAGTGTCCCTACGCTGAGGTGTAGGATTAGATGAGATGTCTCTAGGTGCCACAGAGTCTGTGTAGTCACCCGTCGAAGTTGAACAAATTTTTGGTCTCAGGGCTCTTGAGGGACTCCACCCAAACGAGGTAGTCCGGAAGCAACGACGTTGTCGCACACCAAAACGATGCCTCCTCTAGCATTCACCTAGCCACCCAGACATTTCTATGCAGTCAGTTTGGTGCCACGACCCACCGTTTACACAATATACTATTTGACAGCCTTATACTATCTCAAACTACACTATTCGATGTGTTTGCAAACAATTGGGCAGTGAGAGAACCATTTGAAGAAGGAAAAAAATCAAGACAGGCTATTGTAGAGTGTCCCTATGCCAAGATGTAGGATTAAACGAGACATCTCTAGGTGCCACGAAGTCTACGTAGTCACCCGTCGAAGTTGAACAATTTTTTGGTCTCAGGGCTCTTGAGGGAATCTGCCCGAACGAGATATCCCGGAAGCAATGACGTTGTCACGCACCGAAGTGACACCTCCTCTATTGTTCACCTAGCCACCTAGATGTGTCCACATAGTCAGTTTGGTGCCATGACCCACCATTTACAAAATATACCGTTTGACAACCTTACACTGTCTCGAACTACACTATTCGGCATGTTTGCAAACAATAGGGCAGCGAGAGCACCATTTGAAGAAGGGAAAAACTGAGACATGCTATTTTAGAGTGTCCCTATGCCAAGGTGTAGGATTAGATGAGATGTCTCTAGGTGCCACGGAGTCTGCATAGTCACCCGTCGAAGTTGAACGATTTTTTGGTCTCAGGGCTCTTAAGGGACTCCGCCTGAACAAGGTAGCCCGGAAGCAACAACGTTGTTGCACACTAAAAAAACACCTCCTCTAACATTCACCTGGCCACCCAGATGTGTCTGAGCAGTCGGTTTGGTGCCACAATCCACCATTTACACAATATATGGTTTGACATACTTACATTGTCTCGAACTACACTATTCGGCATGTTTGCAAACAATAGGGCAGCAAGAGCACCGTTTGAAGAAGGGAAAAACTGAGAGATGCTATTGTAGAGTGTCCCTACACCAAGGTGTAGGATTAGATGAGATGTATCTAGGTGCCATGGAGTTTGCGTAGTTACCCATCAAAGTTGAACAATTTTTTGGTCTCAAGGCTCTCTTGAGGGACTCCGCCCGACTGAGGTAGCCTGGAAGCAACGACGTTGTTGCACACCAAAATGACACCTCCTCTAACATTCACCTAGCCACCCAGACAGGTCTGCATAGTCATTTCAGTGCCATGACCCACCGTTTACATAATATATTGTTTGACAACCTTACATTGTCTCGAACTACACTATTTGGAGCGTTTACAAACAATAGGGCAGCGAGAGCACCGTTTGGAGAAGAAAAAAAAATGAGATATGCCATTGTAGATTATCCCTACACCAAGGTGTAGGATTAGACGAGATGTCTCTAGGTGCCACGGAGTCTGCGTAGTCACCCGTCGAAGTTGAACGATTTTTTGGTCTCAAGGCTCTTGAGGGACTCCGCCCGAACGAGGTAGCCCGGAAGCAACGACGTTGTTGCACACCAAAATGACACCTCCTATAGCATTCACCTAGCCACCTAGACATGTCTGCGTAGTTGGTTTGGTGCCACGACCCACCGTTTACACAATATACCGTTTGACAGCCTTATATTGTCTCAAACTACACTATTCAGCGTGTTTGCAAACAATAAGGCATCGAGAGCACTGTTTGGAGAAGGAAAAAACTAAGACAGGATATTATAGAGTGTCCCTACACCTAGGTGTAATATCAGATGAGACGTCTCTAGGTGCCATGGAGTCTGCATAGTCACCTGTCGAAGTTGAATAATTTTTTGGTCTCAGGGCTCTTAAGGGACTCTACCTGAACGAGGTAGCCCAGAAGCAACGACATTGTTGCACACCAAAACAACACCTCCTCTAGCATTCACCTGGACCTTTGACATGTCCATGTAGTTAGTTTAGTGCCACGACCCACCATTTACACAATATACCGTTTGACAGCCTTACACTGTCTCGAACTACACTATTCGGCGTGTTTACAAACAATAGGGCAGCGAGAGCATTGTTTAGAGAAGGAAAAAACTGAGATAGGCTATTGTAGAGTTTCCCTATGCTGAGGTGTAGGATCAGATGAGATGTCTTTAGGTGCCATGGAGTCTACGTAGTCACCTGTCAAAGTTGAACAATTTTTTGGTCTCAAGGGTCTTAAGGGACTCTGCCCGAACGAGGTAGCCCGGAAGCAACGACATTGTTGTGCACCGAAACAATGCCTCCTCTAGCATTCACCTAGCCACCCAGATGTGTCTGTGTAGTCAGTTTGGTGCCACAACCCACCGTTTACACAATATACCGTTTGACAACCTTATATTGTCTCGAACTACACTATTCGGCGCGTTTACAAACAATAGGGCAACGAGAGTACTGTTTGGAGAAGGAAAAACCTGAGACAGACTATTATAGAGTTTCCCTACACCAAGGTTTAGGATCAGACGAGACATTTCTAGGTGCCACAGAGTCTATGTAGTCACCCATCGAAGTTAAACAGTTTTTTGGTCTCAAGGCTCTTGAGGGACTCCGCCCGAACGAAGTATCCCGGAAGCAACAACATTGTTGCGCACCGAAACGACACCTCCTCTAGCATTCACCTGACCACCCAGACATGTCCACACAGTTGGTTTAGTGCCATGACCAACTGTTTACAACTTTTTCAACAATTACAAATTTTTTAACTTGTCGTAAAGGGATCTAAAATTTAACTTTGTTGTCACATATCTTATAATATCCACCTTGATAACCAATCCACTTTATATATTACACGACCAACTCATTGCATTTTCTGTAAATGAATAGAAGATAACCAAATTATACTTAACTAAAATATGTTTTGTCTTATTGTGATAAGCTAGATTCTTGGATAATTAAATAGCACTTTGATTGTCACACAATACCTTCATCTTCTATTGATATCTTCAAAAATCATCCAATAAATTTTTTACCCAAATTACCTCCTGACAAATATGATAGGCAACTACATATTCTACCTCAGTAGTTGAAAAAATTGTAATATTTTGAAGCTTTGAAATCCAACTGATAAGTCCAGTTACAAGTAAAATATCCACAAATTGAATCACCAATATTGTTATAGGTGATGCAATAATTTATTTTTCCTCATAAGTAGTGAAACTCCCACTTCACTGTTGAACAATGAATTAATATACATAGAATATTTTAAATCAAACATACATATAGAATTAATCAAACATACATAGAATATACATACATAGAAGGATATCATGTGTAATGAATTTGAATCAAACATAGAAGTAATATCATTATGAAAACCAACACATCCAGATATATAATGTATCAAACTAAGTGTGTTGAACACGTGTCTCTGAAAATATAAGTTCATAACATGTGTACATCTCGAACCAAGTGTGTCATACATATAAGACCACATGTGGCCGCATAAGGCTATATACAATGTCCTATGAAGAATCATGAACTAGGACTAGCTGGCCCATATATATATCTATGTACATCCATGTCCTATGAATCTAATCATGAAACATCTTCCCTCTCTTCGCCCTACTAAAAGTAGTATGTCCATGACCCGAGGATATAGTGGAGGGAGATGCCACTACGGATTTCATTTGTGTGGTCCTAGGCATCTCTAAGCAAGCCTACAACCTAACTTGCACATTCATAAACAATAAATTTTAACACCCATATTTTAAAAATACATTCAAAATTTAGAAACTTAGAATTTAGTTAAAATGCATGTGACATCTTACCGCAATGTCATGATCCCTATCAATTTGTTGTTAACGCATGGCAGGGACAACGGTAGACTCATGAGAGGTAAGCTACATACAAATAATTAAATTTCAAATTAAATATTTCATGTACAAAATTTGATATTGTAGATTTAAGTAATAAGATATAGTTCCTAAATAAATTTAACAAATTTAAAAAATTGTACCTCACTTAGTGGATTTGCAGATGCTATGGCAGGATCTACAGCAGCCTCCATAGTCTGCATAAATGGAGTAGTCTCTCTAGCAGTCATAAGCTATACAAAAAACATGTAAAAATCAATATTAATCTACATGACGGCCACATAATAGAGCCAAAGCATAATCCGCGTGAAATTCCACAATTAGAATTGGAAAGTGTAAAGAGAAACTAACTTGCGTAAAAGTCACGTGAGGCATGCCAATAGCCTCAGTTCCCAGAGCAATTGATGACCCGTCAGGCTCTTGCACGTATAAAAGACAAACATATATTAATATGTACATGTACAGGTGAAACATTATAATAATAAAAGTGCACAATCAAATGAAATTTGAAATTTAAGTACAACTTGAAACTTACGTTTGTAACAATGCCCAACTGCAGTAGCTAGCATGTCGACGCCGGATGTTTCCTTCACCGACTCTTGCTATTTAAAATAAAATAAAAATTAGTTTTTACATGTATGTACATAACATACAATGAAATACATATATATTAAAATCTCAAACATGAATTAAACTATTGTATATATATTAAATATTTATTTGACATTTACCTGTGAAAGACCAGGATCCGTTGCACCAATTCCAAAAACATCCACCATCATCTCATCTAGAGAAAAGAAATCATGTGATCCAGCAAATTGATGATCTCCGCCTGCAGTGCATACGGCACCACATGATCCACAGTGGTGTGTGCACTAGAACTGGCACCTCCACCAACATCACCAGATGTAATCTGCTCACTATGCTGGGTCAGAGTGTCAGTGAGCTCCCTCAATGCATGTAGTGTGTCAATCTCTACAACCTCCTTCACTGTAGGAGGGATAACTGAAGGCAGTGGGGGTTTTGGGGCATGGGGGATCCTTGGTTGACCTACGCGTGCACCAGGTCTACTCTGTGCAGAGCCACCACCTCGCCCATAAAAATCTGAAAAGTCAAAATAGTTTGCGGACCTCATTAAGCACGAACTCACAATATAATTTCTTCAAAAAATAGAGGGGAACCTCATTGTTGTTGCATGGTGGATAATCAAAAACCATCCACCATCGGTCCCAAAAATTGTTCTTGATTCAGTCATCGTGGCACCAATGGATTGGGAACCGTTTGCAAGTAGCTGCGGGGGGCCATTGGTTCTTAGGTCAGTAAATAATGCACAAATGCGGTCTTTTCCAAATTTTTTGTCTTTTACGGCCACATGGGATAATTTTATATTGCATACCACTGCCTACAATCAACCTCTAAAGGTATTTCATCTATGTATTTGGTTGGTTGCGGAGTCAACTTCGCCAATCAATGTTTGCAATGTGTTGGCTAAAGTCATGCGGGACGGATTTGTGGCATGATTTTGTCTTATATTTTGAATAAGGTTCTCAATGGCAATTTTATTTTGTTGGATTTTTCCAACGATATCAGCTTGTGTTCCTGTTGGATCAGTGGGGACAGAAGGAGCCACAGGGAGGCGGATCTATGTTTGGAGGAGGGTTTTGACAGAATGTTTGAAGGGTTTTGAGGAATGTTTGGAGGGTTTGACAGGATTACGAGCTCGAGCTTGCCGAGCAACTGATAAAACAAAAAAATTGTATACATAAACAAAAAATTCACAAAAACCCATGAAAATCACAAAAATAACCTAAAATGCAAACAAATTGATCAAAATAGAGGGATTAGCTCTTTGTATTGGCATCATGGTTGAAAATATTATGATCCACAAGTCCAAAGAGTAACTTTTAGGGGGTATTCAAAGTGCGAGTGCCAAACGTCTAGCAGAAGTCATGGTTGGAGAGGAAAAATGACGGAAAATGAGGAGTCGCGGGTCTGTTTTTTTGTCTCAAAGGACCACGATCACGGTTTATAACCGCGATCGCGGTTATAAACCGCGTATGCAAACTACGGCTTTAGGTTTGGAAATCACCAAGCCTATACAAACAGTTACCGCGAGCAGCGGTTTAAAAACCGCGAGCGCGGTTTTAAAAGACGCGTGCTGATTGCGGTACCTAAATTTCGGGTTTTTATGTCCACTTAATTGTCCACCATCTTGGTGCACTTACCCAGGGAAACATAAGGATTTGAATGAGGGATGATGACACTTTCTCCTCATATCTTAATGGATAGGCATTGGCCCTCTACTCTTCTATTTCCATGTTACTTTGTTGTTGTACATGAACTCCATGTGCCTGTGAATAGGCATGTTTGTAATATCAGGGTCTCAGTATGAAATAGTAAAGCAATCGGCCTTAATTAAATATGATGAGGAGGGAAAATGGTACTGATATCAACTAGGGATATATAGGGAATCTCTTGTGAGGCATCAAAATAAGTGGGAGTGTGAATGGGAGCCTTGCCTATGCGGAGAGAACTAGGAATTTATGGATTTATAGCTTATTACAATTTGAGAGATAAGAAATTTTATGATCATGTTTGTACACTTGGAGGTTTCAGGGAATAAACTTACAACTTCACTTGTGATTCAATAACTTTGTGGTTTCCCATATCCCTTTGTTTACATGGATAGAAATAATCAATCCTTTATTGTCTTATATCTTTTTTTCATACACATATTGGTTATGTGACCTTAAAAGGAGTTTCATCAATAAACAATTATGTGTGTTCTATTCAGAAACACTCCTTGGGATGGTTTTCAATGTAGGATTCCATGCTCCTTCCCTAGAATTCCTTGGTTGAGTGTTATCTTCCTGAAAAGGTATTAAGTTCATGCCCTGCTTCACCTTAATTGTATTTAAGGTTGGGCGGAGATCATCTGCCTACTTCAACTTAAAGAATTATCTTGATGATCTCATTATGAAGACTGAAGCATGTCAAACATGGAACTACCTTAAAAAATAGTGACATATATTTGCATATACAGCCCATTAGAAGGAGGTTGTATAAATTACTTGAGATTGGATTAAAAGGATTTTTCTAGTGGGAGAATTAAAACTTGTCAATTTTCTTCCGTCATTGTGCAACGAAACTATTTGGATTTCATTCATTTGATAGCAAAGGTAGGGTGTGAATGAGGATTCAATTCTAGAGATATACATTTAATAGATTTATGTTGATACCACACATTTGAGGAATCTAACACAAAGACTAAAAGATGAGCCTAGACTAACCATTGTAATGTTGTAGGTTGACACAGTAGAGACTCTTTCTCAACATGAAATGGATATACTTGATGTAATGACTAAGGAACAATAACTCAAGCTGTAGTTAGACCCCATTTAGAAATTAACGAGTATGTGGCCTATGCATAGAGCGAGCCAAGCAATTACAGAGGACTCGACCCTATTTGGGGTGGCGATGAGAAAATAATTAGAAGAATGCTTAACTATAAGTGCATAACTTAAACTCGGTATTCCATGAAATAGTAGTCATAATGAAAAATTTGGATGCATAGTTTTCCCCTTGTATAAATCCAAATGGTGAGAGGAAACCAGGGTTGAAGGTCTAAAAGAAGGAGATGCAGTAAATCCTACATCAAGTTACACAGTCTTCCATATTTATAAAATTTGGAAACACCCAAATTAAGCAATGAGCCTTGCTAAAATAGTAAGAATAAGAAATATTAAAGATCCATACACCTTAATACAAAAAAGATACAAATAAATTTGGCTTACTCACTATTAGTAATATATTAATATATTAACAAATTATTATTGTTCTTCTTAATAAAATCTTAACAAAAATGATATGTTACTAATCTTAAATATATATAATTATACAATTATAGTTATTGCTATTATTATTAGTTAATATTATTAACAATAATAAAAATTATTATTATTATTAGTTAATATTATTAACAATAATAAAAATTATTATTATTAATAACAACAATTACTATTATTGTTATTATTATATTTACTAATAGTAAATATTATTATTAGTTACAACAAATGTTAGTTTTAATAGAATTTAGTAGTTGAATAAAGTTAAATTAAAACCAAAAAATATATACGTAGTGATTAATCCCTTACGGCTGTATTGATTTTTTTTTTAAAGACAGGAAATGGGGTGGGGAGGGTTATATGGAGAAAGTAAACCTAAATAAACCTAAATAATTTAAACCTTACAACATAAATTTCGACCAATGCGGCCACTCCATTCTTCAGCCTGTGGAATGATAGGAAGCCGCGACCAGGCCCTTTACAACTTTTTTTTAATAAATGCTATATATATATATATATATATGAATGAGTATTTAAATTTGTTTATTCATTCAAGGAATATAAGTATGAACTCTACCAAAATATAGATCTATTCGGGAAAATACTTTGCAATAGACATTCAACAATTAGAAGATTTAAGATTTTTTTTTGGATAAAAGCCACATACTCAAATTGGTATTTCTATTGAAACAAACTCTTAATAAATCTTGAAATTTGCAAACCCTTGAATAGGGTAGATTGGAAATAGAAAAAAATATATAAACAAAATAAAATGGATTTGGGATGTGTAGATTCATCCCCAATATTTTTCCTCTTCTCCCATGGCTTCCTCCTTCTCTATCTTTCCTTAACTGGGGGTTTTTGACTTGGACTTTAATTAATTAATTTTGCATGACCTTAGGAAACCATTGTATTAAGAATAGTTTAGGATTATTTGAATGAAGTATGTTAAACCTAATCGTAGCCTAAATCAATTTAGTCACTTAAATATTATTATTTAATTAATTTTGTTATGACAATCGTTTATTTACCTAGGGATTAGCTTAACGTTTCATCTGTCTCTTAACAAAAATAAATAAATAAAATATTGCATAATCTTCTAGTATACTGCTTGTTTGGTTTTGAGTTTCGTGTGCTAAAATTTACGGGCATTACAACAATCACATTCAAATGATGAATATCAAGAATCTTCACACAAGGAATATGAACTACATAGAAAATTGTTCGTTGTTCTAGATCCTTTAGAAACTCATTCTTCATTTTAGAAGCAACAAAAGCCTCTGAAAATGTGTTCAAAGCGTCGTTAGTGACTGCCACCTTAAATCTCTCACAGATACATTATTTGGAGTCAAAGAAAGAAGATAAATGATAAATTAAATATAAATCTCACACTCATGAGTTTAGTAGTTAACAGCGTGGAACCTGATATAGTTCGAGAGGCATTTAATCAACTATAGTGGAAGAAATTTATAGATGGAGAATATGACTCACTAATTCAAAATCAGACAGGGGAACTTTTCGATCTGCCTCCAAGAAAGAAATATTTTTCCTTCAAATGGATTTTAAAAAAATAAAAATGTATCTATCGACAAGTACAAAACATATGTATAGTTGCAATGGGGTCTTCTTAACAAGTAGTCATTGACTATGAGGAGACCTTTGCACCCATTGCGAAGATCAAGAATATCAGAGTTGTACACACTAACAACATAAAAAAGGATGGAAACTTCAGTACATGGACATAAAATGTTATTTATTAAATGGTGGTCTCAAAGGAGTATACATGACCCCTCCAGAAGAATTTACCAATGATTAACATCCTAATAAGGTATTTTATCTAACTATATCTCTTTATGGACTCAAACAGGAACCTAAGGAATGGTACATTAAAATAGATGATCACCTATTCTAGCATGGATTCATCCTTGACCCCTTATATCCAAATTTGTATATTAAGAAGGTAGGCAAAAATATTGGCATTCTTGTTTTGTATGTGGATGATCTTGTGATCACAGGGAGATTAGACAATCTCATCGAAAATGTAAAGAATGATCTAAAGAAATCCTTCAACGTGAGAATTTTTGGGCTAATTCATTACTATCTTGGCTTAGAAATATGACAAAATAAGAATCTCATTTTTATCTCATAGGTGAAATACACTAAGGTATTCCTTCAAAAGTATGTAATGTTTTATTGTAAACATGTGTCCACTCCAATGGAGAAATTTTTGCAGCTTTTTAGATTCTAGGATTCACCTCAAGTAGATGCTACTCACTATAAGGAGTGTGTTGGGAGTCTCATTTACTTCACTTATAATAGACTAGATCTATCTTTGTTGTTATCTATCTGTAGTTCCCCATATTTTGGCATTCGATTCCAAAATCAATCACCTAAAAAATCCATGTTTTTTTTAAATACATTTATTATTTTCATTTCTTGTTAATAGTTACGTAAGGCTGCACTATTAGAACTAGTTCTTAATAAATACTATTTTATCATCCCTTATTATTTCCATGGGGTTAAACACCCCTTTATCTAGCTTAAATGAAATGAAATTAATTCAGATAAAGGGAAATTCATTAGGCCACCTAAGCCTAATGTATCCCTTAATTAACTTAAAGGGGCCTACGTCCAATATTTTTTCATTAAATTAATTTACTAAGTGCACCCATTTTAAATTACTCCCACAAGCTCATTTGAAAAATCGCTAGGTTCCCATCTAGTTAGTTTTCCCCAATTTATTTAATTTATGTCGGTGAACTTCTCATGGTTCCTAGCAAAGTCCACTAAGTTCCCTTTTAAATTCAATTTACCTAATACCCAGACAATATCAATCACACCAATTTAAATATGTAGGATTTAATCTAGGCTCTTAGATCCTTTTATTTTCAACCCTAGATCTTTAGGGTTTCCTATAACCCTAATCCTCATCTTTATGTTTTCTATTTTTAATTTTGTTTTGGAATATTTGTTCCTCATTTGAACAAGCTGAATCAAGGAGTAGGAAGAAGGCCATGGAGGTCATTTAAGAGCTTCATTTCAATATTTATAAAATTTTCATGGAGGGGGAGTACCCCAAATCATTATTTTTGGTTCTAGATTTTAGATCTAGTGTTTCTAAGCTCTTTTTTGTCTATTTCCATTAATTAGGGTTTCAAAAAAAAATTCCTATATATATATATATCAAAACGGCTCAAATTTCGTAGGTCATAGTGTGGCTGACTACGCAAAGGTATAGACGAGGGTGGCATGGCCGCGGTAAAGGAGTTTGGTGAGGGAAGGGTATGGTGTGGTCACTGCCACACCACAGATGTGGCTACAATACAGAAAAAAGTGGGGGCGGCGTGGCTGATCTCCCCACAACCATATTCTCTTTTATTTAACCTATTGTTACATCAACAACACAATTGATATTCTTTGCAATCTAATTATTTTTTAAAACATAAATTATATATATATATATATATACACCTTTAAATCTTAGGGTATTAAGGGGGCAGTGATCTTGATAATTTTGGTTTTCAAACATTTTCTCTAAGGTATATACATACTAGAATATATGTGATGAATTATATATATATATATATATATATATATATATATATATATATATATATATATGTATGTATGTATGTATGTATGTATGTATGTATGTATGTATGTATGTATGTATGTATGTATGTATGTATGTATGTATGTATGTATGTATGTATGTATGTATGTATGTATGTATGTATGTATGTATGTATGTATGTATACATATGTGTGTGTGTGTGCATTAAATTCTTGTATGAATTATTTTACAGAAAAAATAAAGGATGAAAAGCACCATGAAACTATTTTTATTATAATCCCCATTTCTTATTTTCTCTTAAGAAGAAAAAATTCATAAGGAAGAATAATTGTGTAATAATTTCAAAGAAAAGGATAGATTAGAATCATTCACACTTTTGGGCACAAGAAGCAAAAGATTTATCGTATGAGAAATATTTCAAATATAAATTTATTGATCTTTCATGTCACTAAATATCTTGAGAGTATAGATAGGAGATTAAGATAAATTTACAACATGTTTACCATGATCTTACTCTCAAATTTTTAACATAGTAAGAGAAAAAAATGTGTCAAAGTAATCTTCTTATTACAAAGGTATAAAATCATCTATCACCTTACATATCTTTACTGATATATGCTAAGAAATGTAACACCA
This sequence comes from Taxus chinensis, assembly GCA_019776745.2. Lineage (NCBI taxonomy): Eukaryota > Viridiplantae > Streptophyta > Pinopsida > Cupressales > Taxaceae > Taxus > Taxus chinensis. The sequence goes on from CM034152.1 coordinate 128,228,466, forward strand.
AAATCTTCTTTCTTTATTTCCATAACTCGTAAAAGTAGGAACATTATTTGATAACGAAAATGAGTTTTTAAGTGAAACTCACGGGAGGTTCATTAGCTAGGCAATATCCTAGCACGTGGGTTCATATTGAGGTAATTAAAATTAATAAAATTAAATTTAATATACTAGTAGACATGAGGGAGTGAAAGGGTTTAATTTATTAATATTTTGAATCGGGTATTGGGGGTAGGTTAGAGAGGTGGGCCAATGGAAAGGGAGATTTAATTTTAAGATAAAAATAAAACATTTGAACCCTAGTTTTTAAAAGTAAGTACCTTAAAATTGTAAAAGGAGTGTGGTCATAAATTAAATTATAATCTATTTTTAATAAAAAAATCTAGATTCTTAACCAAGAAATAATAAGATGGTAGAAAACTAGGATTGAGTATGTGTTTCAACATAAGTGATATTGTTTCACCATATTAATTATTTGAAGAACTATCGATAAATGATTAAAGCTTAACATATATAAGGTGATTTGTAATAGGTGTTGAATGGATTCAAATTATCTTTCAAGAGGAAATGCATATTAAAAAAATTTGAGTGAGAAATATAATATATTTTTGGTCTAATATATTAGGGTAGAAATAAAAAAGGGTAAATAAAATTGTAATTGTAAAATGGATAAGGTACATGGAAAAAATAGGGGGTATTTTCATTCTAATAATATAACAGGAGGAGGTATTATCAATTGAATAATTAGAGGTAGAAATTAGAATTAAGGGTATTCTTTAATACTCTTCAAACGAATGTGTTATACCATACTTTTACTAAGTGAACCCCCCTTGGTGCAACTCTTTTGTCTCAATACAAGAATAAAATCAAACAGAGTATGACAAAAAATTTATTGAACTCAACAAACACCCATTCCTCCAAATATCCATTACCATACAATAGGAAACAAATTTCTCAATCCCCATAATCCAAGCCTTCCCATAATTATTTCAATAGATAAAGGCATACACACACAAATCCCATTAGACAAGGTTCACAAAACATGCAACAAATGGAAGGAAAGGAGTTTACTACAACATGTAGAAACATGTTTCAAATATGCCAATCCTTCTTCTCAAAGGGAGGATAAAATTACACAATATTTCAAGTGCAAGGATCCAAGATTCTTCTCAAGATACGAGAAGAATTAGCAATTATTACTTTTATCCCAATTTTCCTGCCGGGAAAAATTACTCAAACATGACCTTACGCAGAAGATTATCAAAGGGACGGTTCAATCATGTGAGCCCATAGTTCAAACCCAATAAATGGGGGGCAAGCGGGTCTGACAAGTCAATAGCAGGGTCAAATATGAGGCTGAATGACATAAAGGAAACCAAAGGCTCAAAAGAAAAATCAGAGAGAGATTCGAAGTTTTAGGACTTCACACACGATTCGACTTAGAGTCAAGTAGCAGGGTCAATGGAAGGTGCCATGTGTCAGCTCGATGCAATTAAAAAAGGTGTGTAAAGACAAGGACCCCAAACGAGCACGGGCACCCCACGTGGATCTTGGCAAAGAATTTTGCTTGTGGATGATGTCAAGTGTCCAACCATCAGTGGAGGCTCCATGTGTCTCTTCGACGCATCTTCAAAAGATAAATCTGGAGGCAGTCTCAAAACGTGTGTCATCCCTCCACATATCTAAGGTCAAAAGGTCAAAAGGGGGACAGAGCCGGTGAAAATTCCAAGATCGGGTTAGCCCTGCAGGAGCCTCCATGTGTCATCTGGGCACATCTTCAAAGTTACAATTCTGGGGCAGGTTCCCAAACGAGCGCCAACACGTCAGGTCATAAAAGGGTCTCACCAGCTGTTAAAATGTAGTAGAGCCATGGAGGCTGCCATGTGCCTTATCGATGCAACACCAAGGTTGGGTGCAAAGAGAGGTCCCCAAATGAGCACCAGCCTGCCACGTGGTTGGAGTCAATGAGGGAGATAGAGCTGGCCATTAAAAATTCCTAGGCTAACTGGAGGAGCCACACGTCCTAACGAAACAACTTCAAGGGTAGGACCCAGACATGTTTGAGTCCCCCACGCATCTCGAGGCGTACATATGGCACTGCCAAACAAAGGGGACTAAGTCAAATTTGAGGGAATGGAGGGGCGGCCAGAAGATCATGCCACGTGTCCCATTGTCATAATTTAAGAGGCTGGCTACAAGGGTCCCACCCATAAAGGTAGTATTCATTTGAGACCCAAATCGGATAAGTAGAAAGGGGCTTGTTGAAGGTGCCACGTGCCTCGTCAGTGTGACTTCAAAGGAAGAATCTAAAGGTAGTTCCCAAGCAAGCACAAGCTTGCCACATGGAAAGAAGTCAAAAAGGGGGCAGAACCAGCCATTGAATTGGCTAGATATAGCAAGGTCAATAAAATCATCCACATGCCTCATCTGCGCAACATCAAAGGGAAACTCTGAAGGCAGGTCCCAAATGTGTGTTGATTCTCCATGTGTCTTGGGTCAGGTATAATGTCTCCGCTAATAGGAAGGGTTTAGGAAAAATACAAAGGAGATAGAGTAGGCCTGCACGCGATGCCACATGTCTCATCGAAACAACTTCAAGAGCTAAAAGAAAGGGGTAAAATATTAAAAAGTGTGGGCCCACCGCATGGATCTATGCAAATAGACTCTAAACCCGAAGACCTTCAGACATCCATATCTTTTGACTAGGAACTCAGATTTTAGCAGGGGAGGACATTTTGGAAAGCTTCCGGCACCAACTTCTCACCCACCACCATCATGATCCAGTCTTCCATTTCTGAGGATGTCAAGTCTCACCTATCGCCATAATGAAGAATAGGCCTCTATCTTGTCTAGCAAGGAACAACGTATGGGGGCATGGGTCTTACAGTGAATCCCATTACTTTTGTAGGTGGATTTCAATGCTTCTGGGGTGGTTGGAGTCAGTGGATTCAATTCATTGCAGGGGTGGTTGAAGAAGAATTTGAATTCTTCCCTCTCTCCTTCTCTCTTTCTTCTTTATATTATAAAAGAGGGGAATATTTCAAAAGGTTAGTCATCTTTTCCCTCCTACCCCCCTCTCTCTTTCTTCCTTAGGGTAGAATGTGGAGTCTAAGCCTCCTCTCTTGGCTTTGTAATGGCATTTTATTGCCTCTTGCCCATTGATGATGTACTGTGTGAAATCTTGGAGCAATAAAATCTATTTTGTAATGCATTATGTGCATCCTTACTTATTTTATTGTCCATTCTCACATCTCATCATTACAGGGTATATTGTGCATACTTTTGATGTCTATTGTAGGTTTTGAGAGTCGTGTTTAAGGGTTTGAAGTGGTTTTCCATGTGAAATGTATCTCTGGTCTATGTTATATCTTGTCCACCCTCTCCTTTTCTCACCTCTCTCCACTTTAGGTAGCTGATATTGTTGCCACCAACCCCCTTCTCTAGTGTATCATTGTTTTAGTATAGGATTTTTTTTTCATGCACTCTCTCTCCCTGGTCCCTTGGAAGGCTAGATTAGGAGTATATAGTTTGACTACACTAGAATAGATTGTGGTGTGTAGTTTAGGAGCATGAACCAGCGTTCTCTAGAGGTCCATTTCAAGCTCGCAAGTCACACAACTTGAGAGATGGTCTAATGTTGTGCAATCACACCAAATGCTCCACTCACATAAGAGGCCATTTGGGGGTGCTGTGATTTTGCACTAACAATTATGGCACACCTGGTGGGACATCGAAGTTATATTTGCCTCATCTTTTCGAGGTTTCTCATTATCAAACAACAAATCTTAAGCCACCGTTCGACCACACTAAGAGTTTCAGGTAAAAGCACAATCAAATGTCTCACATTTTGGTATGTTTGGTACCTTTATAAACATGAATTTTTAGTTTCATTGATTTTCTAAAGGTAATGGCCACAAAACCATACTCATTCATGAAATTCCACAAACTAATGAAATGTTGTGTTTAGAGTGTAGAATACATTTAATTTTTTTTTAAATGGCAAAAAATATGGTCTTTTTCTTAATTTTATTCATACATTGTTTCTTATGTTATGAAAGAGGAATGAATGTCCCCAGGTGATTTTTTAAAATGAAAATTTATTTTTTCACCATGAAATTTTAGATAAATGTTCAAGATTTGAATTTTGAGGTGCTGTCAAATTTTCATTTTTTGTTGACTTATATATATTTTTTAATTAATTATTTAGTAAAAATATTTACAAATAAATGGGGTACAAATGTTTATGCCAGTAACTTTTAATATTTATATCGAAATTGAATTTTTTTTTCACAAGTAAGAAGAAGACATTAACAAATAGTAAGTTTGTTTTTTCAAATATTTTTGATATATTTTGCTATTTTTCGAATTGGGTTGATTATGTATGATTGATTGTCCTAAAATACCATATCTTAGCAAAATATAAAAAATAAATAGTAAAACAAATTTTTAAAAAATAAAAATTATATTTTTAGAAAGCTAATAAAATTTTGTATTTTGTGTTAAAATTTTATAATTTTATTCATTTGTCAACCCTAATTATGTGGCACCTAAGTGGCACATTTTGACAGAAAATTATCCTCCAAATGGATTTGGTGCCAAAATATGCCACATAGGTGCCACATGAGGGGGTTCGTGTGAAGGGGATTCGCATGAAACCCCCTTCACCCGAACCCCATAAACCCTAAATTCATCACCCAAAACTATATAAATATCTATATATCACTATGTGCCACTGAAAATATTTGAACCCAAAGTTGTTCGCGAAAAGGGGTGTTAGCGTGAACCCCCATTCGCGCAAGCCACTTTCTTTGGCTTATGTGGCAGTTCAGGTGAAGGGGGTTCACGCGAAAGGGGTGTTCACATGAACAACCTTGATTTCTGATCCTGCCTAACCTCTTACTCACATTTTTGGGACACAAAGTGGGACTCAACATTGTGCTTTGACCCTTAGGCACGCCTGATATTACAGGTCTAAAGCACCTTACCACTTCATTTCATCAAGTTGATGTGTTCTCGATGAGATTCAACCTATTGAGGCACTTTCAAGGACATATGGCAACTCCATCTGGTCAAAAACCCATCCTCTGAATTTGTAGACCTTCTTCTTATTCAATTCCACTCACTATTCCTTCCTTATCTTTCATTTTCTTCCATTCCATGAAGTTTTGCAATCATCACATCATTCCCAACTTGGAACTCGCACTTGCAGCAAAAGTAGTGTATTACACCTCCAATGTATTTCATGACTCCTCCAGATCAACATTATGATCAGATTCAGAACCATTATGTTTACCCATATGAGTAGTGTTAAAGCCAGTTTAGCTATGGAGCTTATCAAGAATAAGGGAATGCATTTAATAGTAACAACCACATGGAGAATGGTGATTTGCATCGGAAGATTCAAAAATTTGAGGCACACATGGTGCATTCAAGGGCTAAAAAACAAATGAAAGCATTCAGGATTAGTTGCAGGGCACCTTGTTCATGGGTTGGCCATTTTACAAGACACTACAGCCTGTAAGAGAAGCTTGACTTCATGATTTAGATGTTGTCCCAACTTACGTAGTGGGATAAGGAGATAGAGGCCTACTAACTTGGTGTAAGGGAGCCTTGTCATCAGGTAAGTCCTACACCATCATCTGGTAATTTTCTCTCCCTTCCCCAAGCAGTACCATCTCAACTAGAGATTCAATTTCCAAGCTTCCCATCTGCTGCCCCAAGTGTTGATTTCCCTTCTCCATCTTCTAGTCTTTCATCTAATCTCATTTCCTCTTCCCTTTTCACTTCCCAACCCAAGTCCCATCCATAAGAGCCAAAATAAATTCCTTCCCCTCCACCACCAACAAGGAAACAACTAGTGGAGACCCCACCCACCACTCTTCCTACTTTCTCAAGCCCATGTCAAGAAGATACTCAATAATCGAGCCAAGGGGAGCCACAAGAAGAAGAGCCAAGAAGAGAAGAAACGGAAAAAATATTAGTAAGCTTCACTCTCATATTTGGGATTACAAAAATTCCATTGATGGTTAAGCCCATGGAGGAGGCTTGGGTCAAGCAACAAGTGGTGGAAGCTTCGGTTACAATAAAATCAAAGGAATAAGGAGCTATTCAAAATCCAAAAGAAGAGGAGTACATTCTAGCTATGGAGGAGAGCCATACAATTTCAGAGGCTCCAAGTGCGGAGTAAGCAACAGAAGAACCTTCAGTTCTTCCTCCCACTGGATAAACGAGCCAACAGTGTGCAGGGCATAGCCCCTCTTTGAGTCAGCAAAGCGAAACTGGTTTATTGCTATTCTACCAGCAGGAATCTATGCAAGTCTCACAGATTCTGCCTTCGGGGGTTTGGGATCTCATCCCAGTGGGGTGTTTCCGACTGTGAAAAGAAAGGAAAGGAAGAGGGGATGAGGAAAGAGCAGGTCCGAAGGAAGAAAAGAAATGAATTCCAAAGCAGAAAGGTCAGAAGATTTATGTTTTGGGATTGGTAGTAAACAGAGCCAAACCTACTTACATAAACAAACAAAGCAATACTGATGAGCAAATGACAAAAAGGTAGATATGAATCTAACAGAATAAACACATACAGATCTAACATAAGAAAGCTCTGATGTATAACACAAGTATTCAGTACAAAGCCTCAATATTTGTATTGTTGTTTTTCTTCTGTTACAAGAAAGCTCAAAGTCTTTCTCTCCTCACTTCTATTTTCATCTAAAAAATGTCCACCCTTTGAATACAACAAGTATTCCAATATATATAGAAGAGGAGAAGGAAAGAAGGCAAAAAGGAGCCAACCACCTATTTACAAAGATATTTACAAAATATCTAAAAGTCATGTTGACTTTTGACAACTTGATGGATGACATCATCCCATGACGCAACATGGATGATGTCATCATTTGTGCCAACATACTTTAGACATTCCAACAAGAAAGTCGGAGAAGAGAGAGAAGAAGAAGAAGAAGAAGAAGAAGGAGCAGCTACTCGTCGTCATCATCCTGCGGCCGAAAGGGGGTAGCCTGCTTTTGATGCTGCTCAGGTGATGAGATATGGAACTGAGCGCGGTATTCCAAAAACTTGTTAATTATTGGCCCAAGTTGATCCTGAGAAGGATCCTTGTGCCTATCGCTTATTGCCTCACAAGTCTCCCGCTCATCTATGAGCTTCTCTGGGAGTTTGGAAAAGTCCTTTTCCACCTCAATGAGGAACCCGACGAAGTCCCTACAGGCCAGCAGGTTGTTGATAGATTCAGTGTCAAATGTGACCTCTGGCCCCGTTCCTTGAGAAGCGATCTCCTTGAAGATCCGGATGGTTTCATCAGCTGACCTTAAGGTAAAGGAAGGAGTGAGCAACCCTGGAGACATGTTGAGAACAATTCGCTCCATTTGATGCATTGTATCCAGGGCCTCTTCCTTTACCTTGTCAATCTTTTCTAGAATAAATTCTAGCTGATCCACCCGGTAGTCCAGAGTGGACATGATTTTGTTGAGGGCCCTTGGATGGCCGAAGACGCCGAACTTGACCAGATCTTCGACTGAACAGTCGAACATTTGTTGGAAGGCCTCGTGCTGCAGTCTGGCATGTTCCAACTCTTCTGATATGGGCCCTGCTAACGCTTGGAGTTCTTTATTCGCCTTACTGATATTCAGGTATAAGTCAGAGAACTCGGCGATCACTTTTTCGCTGTCTTTGAGGATTTGGCTCCTCCAAGCGGAAACGGCCATACCCTGCTCACCGATCTTTGCATATTCGTTGATTTTCTCCTGGCTGAGAAGCTCAGAAGTCTCGGCGGCAGTTGTGGGAGGCGCACTACCCATCTTCTGTAAGGCTTGGAGCAGATATTTGTTTTGCTCTTTTAGTAGCCTTTTCTCTTCTTTTGTCTCTTGAAGCTTTTGACAGAGGGCGTCAACCGCGGAAAGAGCTTCCCCCTGGAGACTTTCAGAAGATGTCCCCATTGTGACTTGGGTCACAGTAAAATCTGTCGGAGACAGATCCTTTTTCTCTTTGAGGGGATCGGGGTATGCAATTTCCATGATTCTCTCACCTGCAGCACTTTTAGAGAAGCGTGTAACAGGCTTCTGCTTCTTCGCCCCTTTGGCTGGGATCACTGAAAAGTCCATCGGAGCGATGGGAACTTTCCTCTTTTGCTGGCTTAGCTGCTGAGAGATCCAGGCTGGTCCTATGGAAGAAGGACCAGAGACAGAGGAGGAGGCAGCTACAGTAGAAGAGGGGAAAAACGTGGAGACACGCGGCGGCGGCATTGAGAGAATAGCCGAAGAAGTGTCCACGGGAGGAAGGGAAACTGCAGCTGCGGAAGACATAGGAAGGGAAGGGAGCCCGGAGATGAGGGAAGAAATGGAGGAGGACAGATCAGTGAGGGAGGAGAAGATAGACGAAGAAGCAGGGGAAAGAGTAGAAGAAGGGACAGAGGACACGACCAAAGGGATGGTCGCTTGAGTCACTCGAGGAGGGGAAGGAAGAGAAGAAGAAGGGATAGAAGGGACCTCTGGTGTGGTAGCAATGCCGACATCCTGAGTGGATGGGCCTATGGGACTATCCTCTGCTGCTTCTTTCTCTGGCGAATCCAGAGTTATTACCTGTTCTGGCGCTGTGGAAGGAGGACTTTCAGGGGCTTCTTCCTGAATGGTGCTGGATTCACCTTCTACACCTTTGCCTTTAAGCTGCTTCTTGGATCGTGAAGGTGCGTTGCCCAATGGGGAGGTTGTGAAGTCTACCCCGAGGTAGATTAGCCCGTTCATTCGGCACCAGTGCTCTGTCCTACGCAGAGTTTCCTTGACCCTCTCCTCAATTGTCTGAGGAGCTTTAGTTCTATCAATGGCCGGAAAGGGCCAATCGTCCCCATCTGTATCAGTATATACCTTGTCTACTTCATCTTCTGTTGTTTGGTAGCCTTTGGGGACAATGGCTACCCCATATTGGATAATTTCTGCCAATGCTAGGCGAGAATGATCCTTTCTTCTGAGCTCTACCTCATGGAGGACGTCAATATAAATATCCTCGATCTGAGGAACATGGATTGGATCAAGCTTTGCTCTTGGCAGGCAGCCCCTTGGGTCGAAGGTAGGCCTGGCTGGGAAGTCGTGTTTCAAATTAAGTAACTCCAGCTCTGCAAACATTTCCTTCACCTTGTGGTGGGTAGAGCATGTGTATCGGCCCACTGTGAGGGGGAAAGGAGTTCCACCCTTCTTCCTTTTCAGGCATTTTTCGTGGTATGTGATTAGCTGCCTTGACAGTTCCAGCAGAATCAGCTTAGGCCCAGCATACCTTGGTAGCCTGGTTGGCTCTCCCAAAAAGTTGGCAGCCCTTAGATAGGTGAATGTGGGAAATTGGGTGAACAGGGCCCCCCATTTCTCCGTGGCTGCCACTATGTTTTTGGTCGTACGACCATGAGTCATATTCGGCCTCAGCAGGCAGATGATGTGATAGAAAAACACATCGTTAACTTTTGTGAACTGGGAGATGCTATTCTCCAGCCTCAACTCTGGGTAGTACTCGTATATCTTGACCTGAGGCCAAACTCCACTCCGTGTTAGGCCTGGATAATCCCTCTCTGACGCTGCAGTGTAGACCACGTAGGAGTTCATATGGAATACTCCCGTTGTGCTGAATTGTTGTAGCTGCTCGGAGATGGTGCTGCTTATAATTTCCCCCCAGCAAAAGCACTGATCAGGCAAATTCTTGTTCATTGTTTCCAAGTAGCGCAGCATCCATTTATGGAAGTAATGGGCGTCAGAAAGCCCGAAGACCCTGCTCAGGAAGGTAATGGTATCGCTGAGCTCTTCTGAGAAGTCACTGCGGTGGATGATTTGGGGCCACCGGGTTACCACCTTCTTATTTTTCAGATATACTTCGTTCATTAGCTGCATACATTGGTCTTCATTGTCTTCCCAGGCCTTGATGCACTCTGCTTGGCTAACGGCCACAAAGTGCCGGTGGTGAGGGATGCCGAGTATGATCTCAAAATGACGGGCAGTGAGGTTAATGACTACCTCGCCCTTGCTGTTTTCGACACACCTTGTGTCTTTATTGTAACTCTGGGCAACCACCATCATAAATTCATTGTTGACGGCGCTGACGGGGATTCCTCCGGCGAAGTGCAGGGCACTGCCTATCAATTTGTCCATCCATGGACTCCTTGTAACTTTCTGAGTTCTGGCCCAGAATTCCTCCATGTCGATATGCCCCAATTCTGAGTCTCTGACGTCCATGCTGCATTCGGCCTGTGACTCGGGCATTCTGACCCTTTGATATTTGTATTTCATCTCTTCCTCTATAAGCTTAGCTTTTCCTTTTGGTTTGGTGGGTCTCCTGCTGGATGTAGACATATGTTCTTTCGAACTCAGTTGCTGATCTGCATGAAGAAGAAGCGAGACCCAATCCGAAAAGGTTGAATTAGCCATTTGATCTTCCATTGGAATGTTAGCAGAAGAAAGAGTTAGAGATTTTTAGGCTCAGGGCGCAGGGCGCATGAAAATTGCAGCTTACAGGGCTAAATAGGTAAGGCGCACAGGAAAGAGGGTGTTGCAAGGATAAAACTGGCGCCAAAGGCGCATGGCGCATGCATACTGCAGATTGCATTTTATAAAGGGCGCATGAAAAGTGCGTGTTACATAGGGAGAGGATGCGCCCTTTGGCGCATAGACTTTTCATGTTGCATTGGGATTTGGTGCGCCCTTTGGCGCATGTAGGGTTTGTGTAACAAGAACTTTTCGTGCGCCAAAGGGAGCATGGCGCGGCGCACGAAATGTTTACACAACATGATGTTATTGTAATCGGGGATGCGCCTGCGCCTTCAAAGATTTGTACTTAGCGCAGATAAAGCTTGTGTTGCATAGATGTTGGGTGCGCCATTGGCGCATGGAAATGGGATGCAGCAAGGAAGGATTGTGCGCCAAAGGGGCGCAATTGGACGCGCAAGTTTAGCGATTGCAGGAGTTCAGGCAAGATGGGTGCGCCAAGGGCGCGGGTTTTATCATGTTGCAAGGGGGACAGATGCGCCATGGGGGCGCAACTGTTTATGATGTTGCAGGACGCACCGATGCACCCAAGGGAAAAACAGGATTTTCTCCATTTCTTTCTTCATTCCTTTTAGCAGGGTTATTGGGCAATGAAATGGTTAAATCAAAAAGGAGATAAAACCATGCTTTTAGACAGGTTCCCCTACCAGCAGATCTGGAAGAGGGGGAGGGATATGGGAAGATAGCAGGAGGAGGATCTTGATATTTCAAACTTCAGGCACAAACTAAAACCAGACCACCAAGCACAAAGAACCAAAACGCAAAACATGAGAAAGAGAAAAGAACCTCTCACCTGGATAAATAGTGAAAACTTGGAAAGCTGGTCCACAATGCATTGAAAATGATTGGGCAGAGGCTAACAGGCTCAGAAAAAATCACGTGCTCAGCGAATAGTGAAAATGACATTTTGGGCGCGCAAACACATATATATATAGGTGAGCTGGTCATAAATGCGCCACCCACTTTTTAAAGGGCGCATGAGAGTTGCTGTCGACAGGGAAAAGCGTGCGCCCTTTGGCGCATGAAAACGTTTTCCAGCAGGAAATTAAGCGCGCCTTTGGCGCACCAAAAGCTATGTCGACATGAAGTTATGTGCGCCCTTTGGCGCACCAAAACATGGCGCAACAAAAGTTGTGCCAACACAAAGGCGCATGCGCCTTGGCGCACGCAGGGAAGGCTCAACATACTTTGGTGCACCAAAAGGTGTGTTGACACTGAAAATCATGCGCCAAAGGTTTTAAAGGGGGCGCACCAAAAGTTGGTGTTACATAGCAATTTCATGCGCCCAGCCAAAAAAGGCTCAAAAGACTAAGTTCGAAAAACCAGATTTCCCGGGAAGGGATTTTACAACGTTTCGAATGCAAGGGATCCCTAACGAGGGATCGGAACAAAATTTCGGTATGGTTATCGGTAAAATTGCCCTTGTCAATTTTACGGGATAACAGCTGGCTCTTTCTGGGGACTATCCCTGAGCAAACTCGGGGGTAGAGAATCCCAGTTCTCATGTGCCTATCCATTGGGTAACAGAGTCAAAAACAAGGGCGACCGGAGGGAGAAGAAAGGAAACACACAACAAACCGAAAGCAAACACACGACGAAAGCAAACACACAACATAAAGCAAACTGTACAAAGAAGAGAGCAAGCTCTACTTCCTGAAAATCTTCAGATGCTGCCCGCTATAAGGAAGCGGGAGCTCGGTTCCATCCAGATATGAGAGATAGAAACTATTCTCTCCGTTGAGCTGCTTGATCTTGAAGGGCCCTCTCCACAGGGAATCAAACTTTCCGTGCATGCCCTTTGGCTCTCTTCGCTTGTCCCACAAAAGGACGAGATCTCCCACTTGAAAATCTCTTTGCTTGGCCTTCTTATCAAAAAGCCTCTTAACTTGATTCTGATGTTCAGTGATCCTATTGACCACCCTTACTCTCTTTTCTTCAAGTTCTGCCAGATACATGATTCTCTTTTCAAGAGAATTTTGGAAAGTTTCATCTTCGATGGCTCGTGCCAAACGTAGAGCAGGAAGTTCCGCAGAAATGGGAAGCTCGGCATCAGTGCCATATAACACTTGAAAAGGTGACATGCCGAGAGATCTCTTGGGAGTAATACGATCGGCCCACAAAGCGTCGTACAAAGACTTGTGCCACATTCGCTGATTCTCATCTACTAACTTCCGTATGATGGTCACCAAGTTCTTGTTACTGGATTCCGCCTGACCATTTCCCTGAGGGTAATAGTCTGAGGCGTGAGCCAAAGTTATCCCATATTCATAGCAAAAACTAATAACTTCTCGTGAGGAGAAGTTAGAAGCATTATCAGCAACGATTTTGTTTGGAACGCCGAACCTGACAATGATATTTTCTTTAATGAAATTGCAAACCACCTCAGAAGTGGCATGCTTGACAGGTATGGCTTCCACCCACTTGGTGAAGTAATCCGTTGCTGTAAGGACATAGCTATGTCCGGCACTCGATTGAGGATTGAGTGCGCCAATAAAATCAATTCCCCATTGCCTGAATGGTTCATTAATAATGACCGGCCTTAGGGGAAGGCAGCCAACTTGGGCTTGCCGACGAATTGCTGACAGGGTTCACACTTTGCCACCCAGGTGGCTGTATCTTGAAAGAGCGTCGGCCAATAGTACCTGGCTCGAATGATCTTGTGTGTAGTTACGGAGGAAGAGAAATGCCCTCCACAGGCTGAATTGTGAAAACTTTCCAGTAGTTTTACTTGCTGGGGTTTGTCAACACATCGCAAAAAGATGCCATCTATCCCACGTTTATATAAACCGTCATCCCAGATGACATATTTAGCCGCTCTGAGCTTTATAGTGCGCTTCTCCTTTGCAGTTAGGTGCATTGGGCATTCGCCGTAGGTAAGGAAGAAAGTGATGTCGGAGTACCATTCATCACTAGTTGCAACAAATAGAACCAGAGGCAGAGAATCAGGCTCTTCCTGCCGGTCCTGTGTTTCGTCGGTGTAGTCACCCCTGTCATCAGGGTTTTCTGAATCTTTGTTTTCAGCCATTAGCTGACACAGGCCCTTGCCCCTCACCAGCTTGGTTGGTTTAATATCCAGGTCATACTCCTGGACCTTTGCGATCCAATTTCCTCGCAAGCTTCCTAACTCCTGCTGAGTTAGAATTGATTTCACCGCCGTGTCAGGGACCAGCACCACCGTATGCGAGTTTAGAATGTAATACCTGAAATTCTTCACTGCTTTGACAACGGCGAAGGCATGCTTTTCCAGTTGAGTCATTTTTAGTTCGTGAGGCTTGAGGGGAGAACTCATGAACGCGATCGGAGATTCAACATCCTCCGAGTTCTTTTGCATTAAGATTGCGGACACAGTATGCTCAGATGCGTAACTATACATGATGAAGTCCTTGGAGAAATCGGGACATACCAGGACTGGTGCATGAGCAACGGAAGCTTTTATTTCTTCAAATGACCTTTTTCCCTCTTCACTCCATCTGAAAGTTGGTGACCCCTTCATCATGTTCAATATGTGACGGGTCTTCTCAGCAAAGTCAGGAACAAAACGCCTGAGAAAGTTCACCTTTCCAAAGAAAGAATGAACACCAGTCTTGCTTGTAGGCAGAGTAAGGCTTTGAATAGCCTTAACTCTTTCGGCATCTATCTTTGTTCCTTCTTTGCTAACCACATGCCCTAGCAACTTCCCTTCCGTGACTCCAAAAACAGACTTTTTTGGGTTTAGGGAAATCCCATGTTCTCGGCACCTGGCCAACACTTGCTCCAAATGATCACAATGATCATTTCGTTGTTTAGAGAACACGGTTAAGTCATCTAGGTAAACCACAATGACTTTCCCCATCATACCTTTGAATGCAAAATCCATGGCCCGCTGAAAAGTGGCACCAGCATTAGTTAGGCCAAAAGGCATCCTGCTGTAGGCAAATGTACCCCAGGGAGTAGTGAATGCTGTTTTAAACTGATCTTCAGGTGAAACTTCAATCTGATTGTAACCTGAAAAACCGTCGAGCATGGACAGCATCTCTGATCCAGTTACTGTTTGCAAAACTTGATCCATTATCAGAAGAGGGTAGTTGTCTTTCAAGGAAGCTTGGTTCAAATTGCGAAAGTCTACGCATATGCGTATCTCGCCGTTTTTCTTGTGCACTGGCACAATATTTGCTACCCAAGTACTGTGATGGATAGGAAAGATGATTCTTGCATCCAACATCTTCTGAATTTCAGCCTGGATGGTACCCGAGATCTTAGGATTATAGTGCCTCTGCTTCTGGCGGAAGGCTTTGACATCTTCTTTCAACGGAATGTCATGCTGAACGTCCTTTGGCTTAAAGGACTTTAGATCGGCATAGGACCATGCCAACACGTCCATATATTTTTTTAGCAACTTGACAAATTTCCGTTTCTCCTCAGGCGTGCAACATTTGCCAATGTTCACAAATTGCGGGTGCTCTATCGAACCTATATTGACCGGTTCGGTTTCTGGGGATGAGTCAGGGTCATCTCGCACTTCTTCTTTTTCACAAAACGGTCATGCCTGTCGAACAGGCGCTCCAGAGAAACCAGGCCCTTCGGAATTTTATTTCCTTTGAGCTGACATATGCCGTCGTTCCCTTCGGATTCATCGCCTTGATCGGTGACTGATTCACGGCAAGTGGAAGTAGATCCTTCAAAGTGCAATTCTTTAAAATTTTCTGCCTTTTCCAGAAAAGCAATGAGTTGATTATCGTCGTTGAACACCTGCCAATGCTGAGAATTGTCTGGCACGCTCGGGCGGAAAACCACCTCAATGGTGTACTTGTTTGTTTTCAAACCTGGGTGTGGGAGCATGAGGGACGCTGAAACGGCCAATGAATCGGCCATGTCATTCTGAGCCCTTGGAATGGATTCTATTGAAAAAGCATCGAATTCTTCAATGTTGTCCCATACCGCATTACGGTAATGCCTGAGCCTTTCATTTTTTACTTGGTAAATCCTTTTGACCTGATTTACAACTAGCTCTGCATCACCTTGTACTTTTAGATTTTTAATTCCTCTTTCCCTTGCGACTTGCATACCGAGTAAGAGAGATTCATACTCAGCAGTATTGTTTGTGTTGAAAAACTGCAATTTGAAAGAGAGAGGAATTACCTCCTCTTCGGGAGATATCAGCACGGCCCCAGCGCCACATCCACTAGTTGCACAACTGCCATCAAACTGCAAGGTCCAGATCTCATTAAGATCCTTTTCCTGAATGAGAACACCCGTTTTATCCGTCTCGGTAGATAAGAAGTAGTTCCCCATCCCTGATGATTCAAAAAGGATTTGGGCCTTGGGGTCTTCAGAGCTGGTAACCAAGTATTTCTTTTGTGATTCTGGCTCCAAAGTCTGCATTACGCCTTTGACTGGAATTCTAGCTTTAGACCAGTCCATATGAATTTCTCCACCAACTTCGCTGCAAAAACTTCTTCCCAGCAAAATTCCATAGGCTGCCGGAATGTCAGCAACGAGGACTGTCATTTTTACTCTTTTATCTGGGAAAGCCGCAAATGCGAATTGCGCGTCCTTGATTTGGCCAACCAACGGAACCTGCTTGGTTTCCAATGAATAACATCTGCCGAAAGGCTTGGTAAGAGTGAGGCCCAAAGCATGGGTGACTTTTGCCGGCATGACATTATCAGAAGCCCCAGAATCAATTATGCAGTTACTCAACTTGTGTCCATTGATTAGGAGAGAGAGATAGAAAGGCTCTATCTTGCCTGACGCAGATGTTGAAGCAACATTTATGTGGGATTCAGGGGGAGTGGAAAGGATTCCTTTTGGGGAAACCTGCTTAGATGCAACAGCTTGACTCTGAATATATTTGGTCAATCTTACAAGCTGTTCGGGGTTTGACTGAAGGTACTCAGCTTCAGACATTTGGATCTTGGTCTTTTTTGCATGATCTATGATATCAAATGTGGCCAAGGGTTGCGTTGGTGAAGGAATGAGTCCCTCACTTCGCGATGATGGAATAGGATTGGTGGCCTTGGTAGGAATGTGAGAGGATTGATTTGGAGGAGAGATAGGGGAAAAGATTTCCTTGTAAAATATTTGCCAGGGAGTTGAGTAGGAAGAGGATTACCTCTTTTAGCAATGATCGGAGGCGCGTTTGACACGGCCTTCTCCTGCTGGACATGGGCAGCAACTTCCGCTTCTTTTCCTTGCGAGCGAGTAAAAACAGCATATGACTGTCCGCTTGCATATCCCTGGGTACCCTCTTCTTCATCAGATTCTTCCTCATCAAATTCCATATACCCGATAGTAGAGTCGCCAGCCGGTTCACCGACATCTTGATCATCTTCGCCTTGAGACGAAGGTTCTTCATAATACTGCTCTTCTTCTTCGATTTCGGCCAGAGCGTTGACCGGAGGAGCCTCAAGCGCCAACCGCGGAGCAGCTGTAGGTAGGCGCGGCCTTTGTGAAACATTGTTGGGAACGAAATTCCTCCGTGGAATATCCCGGTACGAGGAACTGGGGGAGGCCTGGGCCAACTGCTTCTTCAATGCAAGCAAGTCATTCGCCATCTTTTGAAAGGCTGGATCAGACGAAGTAGTGGGCGAAGGGCCCAAAGATTTAGGCTTGGCTGATTCCTTTTTCAATTCGCCAGATATTATCAGATTATCCTCTATCCGAATGGCAGCGGCTTGGGCGAGAATCAAGGTAGCCACTCGCTCTTGAAGGAGTAAGAAACTAACTTTCGAACTCATAGCGTTTACGAAGAAACACTTTTGATTTTCCGGCGTTGGAAGCATGGCAACGGGGACACGGTTGATTAGTGCATTGAACCGGGTGACAAAATCGCGCATGGTCTCATTTGCCTCTTTCTTCAGGTGAGTGATCCGTGATAATAATGCAAATGCATCCTCTGAAGGCTTGTATCTGTCTTCGAAAGCATCCCGCAAGGTGGCCCAACTGGTAATAGATCCGGCCGGCAAATGCTGAAACCATTCAGCTGCAGGTCCTTGTAGGGTTTCCAGAAAAAGGCGAACCGACACATCTTCGTGAGTCACATCCAAAATACTGCATGACATGATGAATGCAGATATGTGGGAATCCGTGCTTTGATTTCCGCTCCCGTCGAATTTGGGAAAATTCTTTCGGTTTCCGTGAGGGAGCGCGTGAACTGGATGTGGTAAAGCCAAAGGACCCATCGCGTTTCCCCATGGTACCGCCATCTGAAAAGCTGGAAAGAGAACACGAGCTGGAAGTGTGGTTCCGCTGAGTAGCAAGGCACTACAAAGGGATGTGGATGCCCCCTGCGAAAGACTTTTTCTTCGTGAAGGTGAGACACTCCTGGATGTCCGGCTAGCCGAGCTTAGCGCTGAAAAACGTGCCAGTGTCACGCTGAAATTGTGCCTTTGAAGTAGATCGAAAGTGGGATCAACTTCTCCACGGGCTCTCCTGTTGTGCGTAAAAGGTTCACTTGCTAGTGTACCTTCCAGATCTGTAACGTTATGGCACAGATTTGGAATTTCTTTTTGGATGTACTTGCTGATTTTCTGGTTTTTCTGATCAAAAACCAGCAGCAAATACTTTTCTAAATATTTAAAACTATCCTCTTCAGAAAACCGATTGCGGTTAATGACAAATAACAACGAGGATAAGATGGCAGGGAAGAATAGCAAGCTGATTTTCGGATCTGATTTTGACTTTTTTCAGAGGGTTTCAAACTTTTAGCAAACAGCCAAAAATCCAGATCTACGGCAAAATACTAATTTTTATAAAAACTCAGCGAACTAAAGATTTGTAACTAGGCCAGATCTATGGATCTCAGAAGAAAATTTTCAATTCAGAGCAAAATTTGCAAATTTTTGGATTTTTATCAAAAAGTTCAGATTTGCAAACAGGCAGCGATTTTCTTATTTTTTCTGATTTTTCTATCTTACCACCATCATAGATCTGACAGATCTATTCGTTCCCCAGCGGAGTCGCCAAAAACTGTTGGTCCGAAAATCTGTCGCTTGGGCAGATCTATGGATAAACGAGCCAACAGTGTGCAGGGCATAGCCCCTCTTTGAGTCAGCAAAGCGAAACTGGTTTATTGCTATTCTACCAGCAGGAATCTATGCAAGTCTCACAGATTCTACCTTCGGGGGTTTGGGATCTCATCCCAGTGGGGTGTTTCCGACTGTGAAAAGAAAGGAAAGGAAGAGGGGATGAGGAAAGAGCAGGTCCGAAGGAAGAAAAGAAATGAATTCCAAAGCAGAAAGGTCAGAAGATTTATGTTTTGGGATTGGTAGTAAACAGAGCCAAACCTACTTACATAAACAAACAAAGCAATACTGATGAGCAAATGACAAAAAGGTAGATATGAATCTAACAGAATAAACACATACAGATCTAACATAAGAAAGCTCTGATGTATAACACAAGTATTCAGTACAAAGCCTCAATATTTGTATTGCTGTTTTTCTTCTGTTACAAGAAAGCTCAAAGTCTTTCTCTCCTCACTTCTATTTTCATCTAAAAAATGTCCACCACTTGAATACAACAAGTATTCCAATATATATAGAAGAGGAGAAGGAAAGAAGGCAAAAAGGAGCCAACCACCTATTTACAAAGATATTTACAAAATATCTAAAAGTCATGTTGACTTTTGACAACTTGATGGATGACATCATCCCATGACGCAACATGGATGATGTCATCATTTGTGCCAACATACTTTAGACATTCCAACAAGAAAGTCGAGAGAAGAGAAGAGAAGAAGAAGAAGAAGAAGAAGAAGAAGAAGAAGAAGGAGCAGCTACTCGTCGTCATCATCCTGCGGCCGAAAGGGGGTAGCCTGCTTTTGATGCTGCTCAGGTGATGAGATATGGAACTGAGCGCGGTATTCCAAAAACTTGTTAATTATTGGCCAAAGTTGATCCTGAGAAGGATCCTTGTGCCTATCGCTTATTGCCTCACAAGTCTCCCGCTCATCTATGAGCTTCTCTGGGAGTTTGGAAAAGTCCTTTTCCGCCTCAATGAGGAACCCGACGAAGTCCCTACAGGCCAGCAGGTTGTTGATAGATTCAGTGTCAAATGTGACCTCTGGCCCCGTTCCTTGAGAAGCGATCTCCTTGAAGATCCGGATGGTTTCATCAGCTGACCTTAAGGTAAAGGAAGGAGTGAGCAACCCTGGAGACATGTTGAGAACAATTCACTCCATTTGATGCATTGTATCCAGGGCCTCTTCCTTTACCTTGTCAATCTTTTCTAGAATAAATTCTAGCTGATCCACCCGATAGTCCAGAGTGGACATGATTTTGTTGAGGGCCCTTGGATGGCCGAAGACGCCGAACTTGACCAGATCTTCGACTGAACAGTCGAACATTTGTTGGAAGGCCTCGTGCTGTAGTCTAGCATGTTCCAGCTCTTCTGATATGGGCCCTGCTAACGCTTGGAGTTCTTTATTCACCTTACTGATATTCAGGTATAAGTCAGAGAACTCGGCGATCACTTTTTCACTGTCTTTGAGGATTTGGCTCCTCCAAGCGGAAACGGCCATACCCTGCTCACCAATTTTGGCATATTCGTTGATTTTCTCCTGGCTGAGAAGCTCAGAAGTCTCGGCGGCAGTTGTGGGAGGCGCACTACCCATCTTCTGTAAGGCTTGGAGCAGATATTTGTTTTGCTCTTTTAGTAGCCTTTTCTCTTCTTTTGTCTCTTGAAGCTTTTGACAGAGGGCGTCAACCGCGGAAAGAGCTTCCCCCTGGAGACTTTCAGAAGATGTCCCCATTGTGACTTGGGTCACAGTAAAATCTGTCGGAGACAGATCCTTTTTCTCTTTGAGGGGATCGGGGTATGCAATTTCCATGATTCTCTCACCTGCAGCACTTTTAGAGAAGCGTGTAACAGGCTTCTGCTTCTTCGCCCCTTTGGCTGGGATCACTGAAAAGTCCATCGGAGCGATGGGAACTTTCCTCTTTTGCTGGCTTAGCTACTGAGAGATCCAGGCTGGTCCTATGGAAGAAGGACCAGAGACAGAGGAGGAGGCAGCTACAGTAGAAGAGGGGAAAAACGTGGAAACACGCGGCGGCGGCATTGAGAGAATAGCCGAAGAAGTGTCCACGGGAGGAAGGGAAACTGCAACTGCGGAAGACATAGGAAGGGAAGGGAGCCCGGAGATGAGGGAAGAAATGGAGGAGGACAGATCAGCGAGGGAGGAGAAGATAGACGAAGAAGCAGGGGAAAGAGTAGAAGAAGGGACAGAGGACACGACCAAAGGGATGGTCGCTTGAGTCACTCGAGGAGGGGAAGGAAGAGAAGAAGAAGGGATAGAAGGGACCTCTGTTGTGGTAGCAATGCCGACATCCTGAGTGGATGGGCCTATGGGACTATCCTCTGCTGCTTCTTTCTCTGGCGAATCCAGAGTTATTACCTGTTCTGGTGCTGCGGAAGGAGGACTCTTCAGGGGCTTCTTCCTGAATGGTGCTGGATTCACCTTCTACACCTTTGCCTTTAAGCTGCTTCTTGGATCGTGGAGGTGCGTTGCCCAATGGGGATGTTGTGAAATCAACCCCGAGGTAGATTAGGCCGTTCATCCGGCACCAATGTTCTGTCCTCCGCAAAGTCTCCTTGACCCTCTCCTCAATTGTCTGAGGAGCTTTAGTTCTATCAATGGCCGAAAAGGGCCAATCGTCCCCATCTGTGTCAGTATATACCTTGTCTACTTCATCTTCCGTAGTTTGGAAGCCTTTGGGGACAATGGCTACCCCATATTGGATAATCTCTGCCAATGCTAGGCGAGAATGATCCTTTCTTCTGAGCTCTACCTCATGGAGGACGTCAATATAAATATCCTCGATCTGAGGAACATGGATTGGATCAAGCTTTGCTCTTGGCAGGCAGCCCCTTGGGTCGAAGGTAGGCCTGGCTGGGAAGTCATGTTTCAAATTAAGTAACTCTAGCTCTGCAAACATTTCCTTCACCTTGTGGTGGGTAGAGCATGTGTATCGGCCCACTGTGAGGGGGAAAGGAGTTCCACCCTTCTTCCTTTTCAGGCATTTTTCGTGGTATGTGATTAGCTGCCTTGACAGTTCCAGCAGAATCAGCTTAGGCCCAGCATACCTTGGTAGCCTGGTTGGCTCTCCCAAAAAGTTGGCAGCCCTTAGATAGGTGAATGTGGGAAATTGGGTGAACAGGGCCCCCCATTTCTCCGTGGCTGCCACTATGTTTTTGGTCGTACGACCATGGGTCATATTCGGCCTCAGCAGGCAGATGATGTGATAGAAAAACACATCGTTAACTTTTGTGAACTGGGAGATGCTATTCTCCAGCCTCAACTCTGGGTAGTACTCGTATATCTTGACCTGAGGCCAAACTCCACTTCGTGTTAGGCCTGGATAATCCCTCTCTGACGCTGCAGCGTAGACCACGTAGGAGTTCATATGGAATACTCCCGTTGTGCTGAATTGTTGTAGCTGCTCGGAGATGGTGCTGCTTATAATTTCCCCCCAGCAAAAGTGCTGATCAGGCAAATTCTTGTTCATTGTTTCCAAGTAGCGCAGCATCCATTTATGGAAGTAATGGGCATCAGAAAGCCCGAAGACCCTGCTCAGGAAGGTAATGGTATCGCTGAGCTCTTCTGAGAAGTCACTGCGGTGGATGATTTGGGGCCACCGGGTTACCACCTTCTTATTTTTCAGATATACTTCGTTCATTAGCTGCATACATTGGTCTTCATTGTCTTCCCAGGCCTTGATGCACTCTGCTTGGCTAACGGCCACAAAGTGCCGGTGGTGAGGGATGCCGAGAATGATCTCAAAATGACGGACAGTGAGGTTAATGACTACCTCGCCCTTGATGTTTTCGACACACCTTGTGTCTTTGTTGTAACTCTGGGCAACCACCATCATAAATTCATTGTTGACGGCGCTGATGGGGATTCCTCTGGCGAAGTGCAGGGCACTGCCGATCAATTTGTCCATCCATGGACTCCTTGTAACTTTCTGAGTTCTGGCCCAGAATTCCTCCATGTCGATATGCCCCAATTCTGAGTCTCTGACGTCCATGCTGCATTCGGCCTGTGACTCGGGCATTCTGACCCTCTGATATTTGTATTTCATTTCTTCCTCCGTAAGCTTAGCCTTTCCTTTCGGTTTGGTGGGTCTCCTGCTGGATGTAGACATATGTTCTTTCGAACTCAGTTGCTGATCTGCATGAAGAAGAAGCGAGACCCAATCCGAAAAGGTTGAATTAGCCATTTGATCTTCCATTGGAATGTTAGCAGAAGAAAGAGTTAGAGATTTTTAGGCTCAGGGCGCAGGGCGCATGAAAATTGCAGCTTACAGGGCTAAATAGGTAGGGCGCACAGGAAAGGCGTGTTGCAAAGGTTAAACTGGCGCCAAAGGTGCATGGCGCGTGCATACTGCAGATTGCATTTTATAAAAGGCGCATGAAAACATTGTGTTACATAGGGACAGGATGCGCCCTTTGGCGCATAGACTTTTCATGTTGCACTGGGATTTGGTGCGCCCTTTGGCGCATGTAAGGTTTGTGTAACATGAGCTTTTCATGCGCCAAAGGGAATATGGCGCGGTGCACGAAGGGTTAACACAACATGATGTTGCTGCAAGGAGGGATGCGCCTGCGCCTTTATAACTTCACACGGCGCAGATAAAGCCGGTGTTGCATAGATGTTGGGTGCGCCATTGGCGCATGGAAATGGGATGCAGCAAGGAAGGTTGGCGCGCCATTGGAGCGCAAGTTTAGCGATTGCAGCAGGCAAGATGGGTGCGCCAAGGGCGCGGGTTTTTATCATGTTGCAAGGGGGACAGATGCGCCATGGGGGCGCAACTGTTTATGATGTTGCAGGACGCACCGATGCGCCCAAAGGGAAAAATAGCTTTTCTCCTTTTCTTCCATTCCTTGTCTAAGATGTGTTATTGGGCAAGTAAAATGGTTAAATCCAAAGGGTTTTCAGACCATGCTTTTCAAAATAACATCCTCTACCAGCAGATCTGGAAAGAGGGGGGAGGACAATAAGGAAAGACAGCAGAAGGAGGAGGGCTAGCTCAACATTTTGATACCCCAAAACTCCAAACGCAAACTAAAACCAGACCACGAAGCACACCAAGAACCGAAAATGCAAAACATGCACAAGAGGGAGAAGAACCTCTTACCTGGATAAATAGTGAAAATCTTGAAAACGGGTCCACAATGCGTTGAAAACAACGAGGCAGAGGCTGACAGGCTCAGAGAATAAAAATCACGTGCTCAGCGAATAGTGAAAATGACATTTGGGCGCACAAACACATATATATAGGTGAGCTGGTCATAAATGCGCCACCCACTTTTTAAAGGGCGCATGAGAGTTGCTGTCGACAGGGAAAAGCGTGCGCCCTTTGGCGCATGAAAACATTTTCCAGCAAGAAATTAAGCGCGCCTTTGGCGCACCAAAAGCTATGTCGACATTAAGTTATGTGCGCCCTTTGGCGCACCAAAACATGGCGCAACAAAAGTTGTGCCAACACAAAGGCGCATGCGCCTTGGCGCACGCAGGGAAGGCTCAACATACTTTGGCGCACCAAAAGGTGTGTTGACACTGAAAATCATGCGCCAAAGGTTTTAAAGGGGGCGCACCAAAAGTTGGTGTTACATAGCAGTTTCATGCGCCCAGCCAAAAAAAGGCTCAAAAGACTAAGTTCGAAAAACCAGATTTCCCGGGAAGGGATTTTATAACGTTTCGAACGCAAGGGATCCCTAACGAGGGATCGGAACAAAATTTTGGTATGGTTATCGAAAGGAAAAGGGCATGAGGATCCCATATCTCTCAAGTCATTCACCCAAGAAAGTCTGCAAGAAGACTCCACCCTTGAAGTTGAGATTCATAACCATGGGTACATCCATCAGATCAAACCATGCCCAATAGGGTACTTGGCTTCATTGGAGCCAAGGGAGAAGCCAAAACAGGTCATGCCCACTTCAGGGCATGAGTATAAGCTTCAAATTACCAAGGCTCAGCTGCAATGCCTCTTCAATCCAAATGTAGAGAAACTAAAAGAGGCATTTGTCTTGTTTCTAGGTGATACCTTGATGATTTGGGTGGAGGATCAACCTCTTGTCGGGTTCTCTCTCATTATAACATCCATGTTTAGTGCCAAATCATATACATGGCCACATTTTTTGAGAAAGGGAAGCTATTTCTCCCTTTATGTGGAAAGATTTGTTTATCTTTTCATTGTTAGGGTTAGTGTATGACTAGGAGTAGTTTGCTTTCAGCAACACAAGTGCTTTTGCACACTTTGCATGTTCCACTTGGAATATGTATGATTTTAAGTTTTTGTACATAGTGTATGTTGTTGGGTTTTGTTTCTCATGGGTTATATCAATATGAATTTCAGTATACCTCAAGTCCATTTCAAGGACTGGTGAAAGACCCAGGTCAATACAATTTTCTACTCTCAGAACCTCTTTTTTAAGATTTTCTTATGAAATTTGAGAGTGCGGTCAGCAGGGAAAGCTCAGGGTCACCAAGCGCAAGTAGTTAGGGTCATGGTTTCTGGGAAAAGATCAGTACCATGCTATCATTCTTGATTCCATTCCCAATGTATGCAACAAGGCTACTGGTCTCTTCATCTAATAGGAAAATGTCCCCGTGAGTCACCAAATTGTTATCCCAATTTCCCCCTAGGAAAAATTGGTCAAACATGACCCTATGCAGGAGATAATTGAAGGGACAGTTCATTCATGCAAGTCCATAGTTCAAATCCAACAACCGGGGGGTAGGAGGATCCAAAAATTCAAGAGTAAGGTTAAATATGAGGCTGAACGACATAAAGGAGACCAGAGACTTAACAAGAAAAATCGGAGAAAGACTTGAAGTTTTCAGACTTCACACACAATTCGACTCAGAGTCAACAAGCAGGGTCAGTGGAAGGTACCACATGTCAGCTTGATGCAATTCCTACAGATGTGTAAAAATGAGGACCCCAAACGAGTGCAGACACCCCACACGGATCTTGGAAAATATCAGGCTTGCAAATGATGCCAAGTTTCCAACCGTCAACGGAGGCTTCACGTGTCTCTTCGGTACATCTTCAAAAAAAAAATTTAGAGACAGTATCCAAACATGCACCAACCTACCACGTGTCCAAGGTCAAAAGGGGGAAAGAGCCAGTGAAAATTCCAAGATTGGGTTAGCCCCGTAGAAGCCTCCACGCGTCATCTTGGTGCATTTTCAAAGTTATAATTTAGGGCAGGTCCCCAAACGAGTGTCAATCAGCCATGTGCCCCTGGTCAAAAAAGGGTCTCACTAGCCATTGAAAAGTAGTAGAGCCGCGGAGGGTTCCATGTGCCTTATCAGCACAACAGCAAGGTTGGGTCCAAAGAGTGGTCTCCAAACGAGCGTGAACCCGCCATGTGGTCAGAGTCAACAAGGGAGACAAAGCTGGCCATTGAAAATTCCTAGGCCAACGGGAGGAGTCATGCATCCTAACATCGCAAATTCAAGAGTGTGATCCAAAGGGAAAGACCCAAATATGCAAAATCCCCCCACGTGTCCCAAGGAATACAAATCTGTGGACAAAGTTTATCCTTCCTAAGAAGATTTGGAGAGATTTCTTGTGGTGTGGTAATGGAAGTTTTCGGATGGCTTCATCCCTTTCGGGATCAATTGATAACCCTTCCCTTGAGATAGTGTGGCCGAAAAATTTTCCCTCGTGTGCTAAGAATACACACTTCTTTGGATTCAACGACACTCTGAACCTTCTACACCTCTGAAACACTTGCCTAAGGTGAAAGATATGGTCTATTGCATTCTTTGAGAATATAATGATATCATCTAGGTATACCAGCACTATCTTGTTGATTAAGCCTTTGAATGTCATATCCATAGCTCATTGAAATTTTGCTCCGGTGTTTGACAGTCCAAATGTAATCTTCTTGTAAGCATATGTGCCCCATTTTGTAGTGAAGGTTGTCTTGAATTGATCTTCTTCCTTCACCATTATCTGATTATAGCCTGAGTATCTAACTAGCAATGAAAAACTTTCCGAACCAACTACAACCTGAAATATTTGTTCCATTGATGGAAGTGGATAATGATCCTTGAATGATTCTCTATATTTAGATCATGGAATTCCAAACATAATCTCATTTCACCACAAGGTACAAAGTATTACTCAGACTTCTGTTTCCAGTTTTCTTGCTCAAACAACACAGCTGAGTATGAAGCCTTAATTCATGGATTACACTAGGCAAGGAAGAAAGGCATTAAGAATTTTCAATTATTTGGTGATAGTGAGCTGATTGTGAACCAAGTCAGAGGACAAAATTCTGCCAAGAATGATATGTTTAAGACCTACAAAAATTAGGTATGGGATCTCATTAAATATTTTGAAGCTTTTAGCATCAATTCCATCCCAAGGAAGAAGAATGAAGCAACAGATAGATTGGCAGCAATTAGGGCTGCATTTGATGTTGTATAAAGTATAAAAAGTAAGACATCTAAACCTCATATCAAAGTGGTTGTGAGACCAGCTGTTCCGGATAACAACACAAGTTGGCAAGTCTTTGAGAATGATCAGCAAACTGTCAATTTTCTACAAGAATAAGCTAAGTTCTCCTCCAGAAATCAAGAAAAGATGGATCAGCAGTATGGTGACCAAGTGGTGCAGCTGAGAACTAACAAATTACCAAAAAGCCTTATAACCTTGGAGTCAATATTCAACCTGAATGATCAGTTTTGGAAGGAGAAAACAAAATTTTTGGAAAGAGGGAAAAAAGTTAGTTTGAGTCTATTTTTTAATATTTTTCATATTTAGCCAAATTATTATCGAAATCCCAAACCCTAAAATTCAGCTTTGATTACTAAAATGGCAAGGCCTTCCACCAAAAGAAAATAAATCTTTTCACTCTGGGTAAAACTACACATAAGGATGAGGCAGTAGATGAGGATTAGGAGTCAGAAGGGGTAACTACATTATCCTCAATACCAAAAGATGCCACAGGGGATCCTAAGGTAACCAAACTTGAGTATGATTTGCATAACCTAAAGTCTAAAGTGGCCTAGAAAGATGATGTGGAAAGGATAAATCAACACCTGGATGAGATCATGCAAAACCTCAATGTAAATATAAAGGTTCATCATCAGCCTATGATCAACCAAGAGGGACAAACTAGTCAGGGTAGATCTTTTATCTAAATGAATCCAAATCTAAATACTCTGTAGGCCCACAACATGATGCCAAAAATTGAAATGTGTAATTTTGATGGAAAGGATGCACTCAATTGGATTAACTAGATGGATAATTTATTTGATCTACATCAAACCCCATCTGGAAAAAAGGTGACCATGACATCCTTATATCTCAAACCTGACCAATTCATCTGGTATCAATTCTTATGTGCTCAAAGGAAAAAGTGCGGTCTCAATGTCACATGGATATTTTTAACTGAAGAGTTGCAGTTGCATTATAGTTCTAGTGTGTTAGAGAATTACTTCGGCCAATTAACAAAGTTGAGATAAATAGGATCAGTTAAGGATTGCATTCATCAATTCTAAAACCTATCCTTATGGGTGGAAAATATTACTGAAGAGAATCTGAATGACTTATTTCTCAGGGTCCTTAAGGAACACATTGAGAATGAGGTGTGTATGTTTAACCCTCATAAGGTTTCTGATTCTATTATCATGGCACGTAGGGAAGAGGAAAATTTAATTTCCAGCAGGAGACAAACTGTCACTAATATAAGAGATCATAGCACCTTGACACTAGCATTCCCTTGGCCAGTTAGAATGACACTTCAAAAAATTAAAGAAAAGAGAGCTAAAGGGTTATGTTTTAGCTGTGAAAAAAATTTGGACCAGGACATAAGTGTGCTAAAAATAAGTTGTTCTACATTGAGGGGCCTAATGTAGAAGAAGACAAAGAAGAAGATGAAGAGGTAGAGGTCATGGTTGAGTTAGAGAAGTAAGTAGATCCCCTTCCAATAATATCATGTCATGTAATTGCAGCTATTAGCACTCCTCAAACCCTTAAAGTTATGGGATTCTTAAAAAACAGAGGGTAACAATGTTGATTGACTCGATAAGTACTCACAACTTCATTAATCATAAGTTGGCAATGCGTTTGAACTACTTTGTTTATCCAGCTTCATAATGTTAAGTAATGATCACTGATGGGGGGACTATTAGCTATTTAGGAAAATTCCATAGTATTAAACTCACCATGGGAGATTACTTTCTAACTAGCTCTATGTATGCCATTACCATGGGAGGAGAAGACATTGTGTTAGGAGTTCAAGGGCTTACCACCTTCGGAACTATTGAGATGAACTTTTGAGAGTTTTTTATGTGTTTTTAGACAGAAGGGAGGAATTTTGAACTAAAAGGATTAAGAGAAAATTCCCCACCATTAGTGAGCTCTCATCACATGCAAAAATTACTCAGAAAAGGTGCAAAGGGGTTCATATCAAAACTATTTTCATTTGAAGCACATCATTCAAATACATTTATACCATCAAATATGCAATAAGTTATAGATGAGGAATCAGTTGTGTTGGGCGATATGCCAAAATGTTTACCTATAATAAAATATGATGACCATGTCATCTAGTTAGTACCATGGAATCAACCACCCAACACCAGATCATATAGATATCCCTATGTGCAAAAGAGTGAGATTGAGAAGATAGTACAAGAGATGTTAGAAGAAGGATTTATTCATCATAGTTAGAGTGCTTACTCTTCTCCTTTAGTGATGGTGCATAAAAAGATGGTAATTGCCATATTTGTCCAAATTATAGGGAACTCAACATGTACACAGTAAAAAGATAAGTTTCATATTCTTGTAATTGATTATTTTGTAGATGAGTTACATGTTGTTATTTACTTTACAAAACTTGGTCTTCATTCCATATATAATCATATTAGAATCAGGGATGGAAATGTTCATAAAACATCCTTTAGGACACATGAAGGCCATTATGAATTCTTGATAATGCCTTTTGGACTCACAAATGAAACCTCTACATTTCAAAGTTTGATGAATTCTATCTTTAAGCCATTTCTACAGAAGTTTGTTTAATTGTTCTTTGATGATATATTAATCTACAGTAAAACATGGGAGGAATACTTGCATCATGTAAATAAGGTTTTGAAAGCTCTTAAACAACATAAAATTTATGCAAAGCCCTCTAAGTTTTCTTTATAATTCAAGGAGGTTGAATATTTGGGTCAAATTATATATTATGAAGGTATTAAAGTGGATCCTAACAAGATAAAGAACATGCTTGAATGAAAGAATTCCAAAATGATAAAGAATCTCTGAGGATTTTTGGGGCTTACATGTTATTATCGTAGATTTGTAAGAAATTATGGCAGCATATTAGCACTACTCGCAACTTTATCAAAATAATATTTCCATTGGAATGAAGAATATACTATGGCGTTTGAGTTGTTGAAGGATGCCATGTGTACTACTCCAGTTCTAGCCACCCCAGATTTTTCCAAAACATTCATTGTTGAATGTGATTATTCAGTGTATGGTATGGGGGCATTACTCATGTAAGAAGGGAATCCCATTGCCTTTGAGAGCTGCCAATTCAAAGGTAATAATATATCAAAATCAGTTTATGAGAAGGTAATTCTAGCCATACTTCATCAAGTGAAGCAATGGAGACCATATCTAATGGGTAGACATTTCAAATTAAATACTACTCAAGATATTTTGAAATACTTCTTACAGAAATGTTTATCATCGGAAGAACAAAAAAATGGGTTTCAAAAATACTGGGGTATGATTTTGAGATAATGTACAAAAAGGGAAGGAGAATGTATTTGATGATGCTCTATCTTATAAGGATGAATCATTTGAGGCATTATTGTGTGCCATATCTGTAGTATAGGAATATTAGATAGAGGAGGCAAGGTCCGAATGGAAAAATGACCCATGTACACAAAATCTCATTCAAAATATCCAACATTATCCAAGCATGTCAAAAAATGTTTCATGGAAAAGAGATGTTATATGGTACAAAGATATATTATACGTATGTAAGAACTCAACCCTTAAAAATTGGGTTTTATCTAAGCTCCATGCTTCTCCAATAGGGATAATTTTGGCTTCTTGAAGACTTATCATCGAATCAAGTAGGATTTCTTCTCGGAAGGGATAAAAAGGGATGTCCAAAAATTTATGGCAGAATGCATGGTTTTTCAGCAAAATAAGGGTGAAACAATTATGTCCCCTGGTATTTTACAATGTCTATCTATTCCTAGCCAAATGTGGGAAGAGGTTTCCATGGACTTCATCACGAGATTTTCTAAATTAGAAGTGAAAAATGTAATCATGGTGTTGGTGAATGTAATCACCAAATACGCCCATATTTGTGCCTTATCACACCCATTTGTTGCAAGTACAGTAGTAATAACCTTCATGGATATAATTCATAAAATATATGGGACACCAAAGATTATAGTAAGTGATCAAGACTCTATATTTACTAGTTATTTTTTGACTGAATTGTTCTCATGTTTGGGCACTCAGATAACTCGTAGTTCATCTTACCATCCCCAGTCTAATGGGAAAATCGAGGTGGTAAAAAAGTGTTTAGAGGTATATCTTCGTTGTTTTACCTCAAATAAGCAAGCAAGATGGGTTTAATGGTTACCACTGATAGAATGGTGTTATAACACTTCCTTTCATACTTCATCTAAAATGTCTCCTTTCTTAGAATTATATGGGTACCATCAACCATCCATCACCTAATATTTGATATTCAAACCAATGCTTCAAGAAGTTGGAGAGAAAATTCAACACCAATAAGAGGTACTTTCTAGTCTCAACTAGAACTTGTCCATGACACAAAACCTAATGAAGTAGAAGGCAGATCAACAATGCAGTGAAATACATTTTGAATTCAATTATTGCATTTGTGTACACTTACAACCATATAATAAAATGTCCTTGAAACAATAGAAGAAGTATAAAATAATTTCACCTAATTATTATGGGCCTTATCAAGTGTTATAGAAAATTGGTAATATAGAATACAAACTGGAACTTCCTCCAACCACTAGAACACATCCATTCTTCCATGTGTCTTTCCTAAAGAAGGTAATTGGACATAAGATATCATCCTAAATAGTGTTACCGGAGCTTGAT
Organism: Taxus chinensis; assembly: GCA_019776745.2. Taxonomy (NCBI): domain Eukaryota; kingdom Viridiplantae; phylum Streptophyta; class Pinopsida; order Cupressales; family Taxaceae; genus Taxus; species Taxus chinensis. The sequence goes on from CM034152.1 coordinate 128,260,096, forward strand.
TAGGAGGGAAGAATCATATTGGAACCAAAATGTGTCCTTAAGACACACACTAAACTATTGAGGACAAGGTTCATCACCGAGTATTTGATCAAGTAGAATAATCTAGACAATAAAGACATAACTTAGGGGGTTGTAACATTCATGTAACAACATCTAAAGCTTCTCAAAATTGGGGACAATGTTTCTTCAAAGGGGAGGGGCATGTTATTCCCTTAATCATGTATGTTACATTGGAGGTGTATGGCCGACTTGTGGCTATCATAACTTCTTATCATGATGTATCTCTTTCATATGTGTTATATTATCATTACTGGGCCAGCCTTGGTGATGGCCATAACATAGGAATAGTGTATATATATATATATATATATATATATATATATATATATATTGTTAGAGTAGGTATTTACCTTAGCTCATGTTCACCTAGGTACTTTATTTACCTTTATTGTATTCATCCTCACCCACTTATGTGTGTGGATATTTATTTTATCTTATTTAGATATTAAGAGATATTATCTAGTTGTTAGGTATAGTTCTTTCCTTGATCTATGGTATTGACTAGATCCTTGATGTCTAGTTCTCTCCTAAATCTGTGGTCTTGAATAGTTCTTTGATGACTTGTTATTTCCGATTGTTATTCCTTTCCTATTTAAGCAAGGCCCACTCTCAATGTATTGCATTGAGTTCCATAATAATATATGATATTGCTTCTCATTTATTTGCAAAGGTTTATATGTAAAGTTATTCTGGTGAATTGATTTCATCTTATAGATCATGGTGTTTGATTAGCATCTCTGTTCTTAGCTTGGTACGATTTAGTTATCAGTCTTTTAATGGTATCAGAGCTGATAGATTGCTATTGACATCCATTTGTAAGTTTTATTTTGCAAATAAAATCTTTGTGTATTCATATATTTGGGATTTGGTCATATTTTGTTGCTGCGTACATTTTTATTTAAAACAGAGGCTTTCCACTGGATCCAGAAGGTGTGAAAACCTAAGATCGACAATAAACTCGGCCATTTCTGGGGGCAGTTGTTTTTCTGTGGTTATAGATGCAAAACAATAGGTTTGCCTCGGGATTCATGCCACATGGTTAAGAAACCTCTGTGTTTTTTGGATTTCGCGATATCTACATTGGGTTGGTAGGGGTCCACAAATGCTGTGTACATTTTTACTATTTTGGGAAAATCTGCATTTTCGGCAAAGAAAGATCACTATCTACACAATCCAGAAATAGTATTTTTTACCAAAAAAGGCAGTTGGATGTGACTTTTTCAAAAACACATGACATCAAAATAGTAAGTTGTGCGAAAACCCATTAGTCCTTAGCCCTTGGTCATATGGTATGGTCATATGAGCTCTTAAAGACTTGTGATTCCTACTAGTGGGTGATTAACTTCAGCACCCTTTAATTTTATTTGAGTGGTGAAGGCAAACAACAATTTATTTTATTTTAGTGGCAACTAAAATAAATAACAGAGCAAAATATTAAAAAGCTTGTAACTTTTGATTGGTAATTCGGTTTTGAGTGTTGTTTTTTGTAAAAGTGCTTATTTTTTTGTGCCCTTTCCATTGGAAATATTTATTTTGAGACTTGCACTATAATTATAAAGTTCCAAACATGGAGGAGTGTTGTAATCAATTGTGAATGCAATTTTGGCTGAGCCCGATGTCCTAAATTTTTGGGAGTTGCAGTTTGTACCTATCATGGATTCTGAGAATGATATGCTTTTCTCTGAAGTATGTGGACTTCAAGAGGATATTGTAAAATTTGTGAAAGAAAATAGATTGCTCAAGAAGTGAAACTCTCTTCTACAATCACTCATTCACGATAAGGATACAATAATATACTCCTTGCATAACAAACTTGCTATCCTACAACATCACCATCGTATTGTGGACAACCATATCCATGCTCCTAGTCCACTTGTAGCTATGTTGCTCTTGTACCCAATGACATTGATCTATCAGTCTTTGAGTTTGTTCCTGGTCTTGATGCTTATACACCTATAAGGCTTGTTACTACATGCTCTTCCACATCTGTGCCTATTACAATACCACATGTTGTGTATCCTACTTCTGCTCAGCTGCATGGATTTTTTAAGAAGTTCATACCACTGTATTCATTTCTCGCATGCTCCGTTCTATAGGTCTCACTAGAGGAGTCATTGACAGACATTCATAAGGTATTGTTTTCTCTCTTCCACATGTTAAGTGGAATTCTTTCCATGACATTGGTTTTCGTGCAGATACTTCATTGGGATCACACATTGACAGAGCTCCTTTTTTTTCACTCGACTCTTTCTGAGGATCATGAGCAACACATGAGTTCTGCACCTTCACTTAGGATTGAGAAACTTGAGATTTTAGCTATCAGACATGATCAACCTGACACACATTCTAATGTTCTTTTAAATGCACCCATTGTGCATTTTACACCAAGTCATATGCAGGCATCTTCTTCATCCATCCGTGTTGATTTGGGGTGGATATCTGATCACTCGTGGAGGTGACATAGGAATTCATTGAGAGGAATCTACAGGCATGGCTCCTCCACCATTCGGCCTCTTGCTCCACTTTCTATACCTTATGCATTTTGATGCTTCTTGTTTTGAGCATTTTTCTTTAGCAGGTGTAGTGTATCTCTCTTGTTTGTTGAGAGATTTTGTATCTGTATTTTTGACACTTTTGGCATATTGACAGTATCTCTTATGGAGGATCTATTCTGGTGCATTACAGTGTTAGTTTTTCAGTTTTTGAGTAGTTGTTTTGACAAATCATACAGATTTGTAGTGTCCACTCCACCCATTCAGCAGTATGGGAGGGTGTGGTGCTGATCTTGTCTTGTTAAGGTTTTGTGTCCTTACCTTTTTACCTTAGCTTTTCTTGGATCGTGACACTCTGGAGTTTATGTCCTTGTCTTGTTACTTTATTTATTCTTGGATCGTGGCACACCTATTTGCAGCAATTGATTAAATTACATTTGGTGTTTTTTTTACACTTTCAACATCATTTCGTTGATAGTCTCCTTGTATGGAGCTATTCTGGTGAAACCCAGTGTTAGTTGTTTTTGAGTTTTGTGATCGAGCAGTGGATTCAAACTATAGTGCACACCAAGACTTCTTCAGCATTGTATGAGTTTTTTGAGCCGAGCTTCTTGGAATGCCTTGGAGTGGGTCTTTACTCTTTTTACTTTGTTGTTACTGGTTTTGGGTACCTTACGGTGTCCATTTTTTCCCATATATTGTACATGAGTATCTCATCAAGGCCTAGTTGTCAGGACTCATATTGTGGATATGCCACTTCTATTTTAGCCCTTGCTTCACTTGAGCGGGGGGTGTTAGAGTAGGTATTTACCTTAGCTCATGTTCACCTAGGTACTTTATTTACCATTATTGTATTTATCCTCACCCACTTATGTGTGTGGGCATTTATTTTATCTTATTTAGATATTAGGAGATATTATCTAGTTGTTAGGTATAGTTCTTTCCTTGATCTTTATTGACCAGATCTTTGATGTCTAGTTCTGTCCAAAATCTATGGTCTTGACTGGTTAGTTAGATTTATGGCTTATCTATGACCTTGTTCTTAGATTAGTTATTCCTTTTATTTAAGCAAGGCCCATTCTCAATGTATTGCATTGAGTTCCATAATAATATATGATATTGCTACTCATTTATTTGGAAAGGTTCTATGTAAAGCTATTTTAGCAAATTTCTTTCATCTTATTGATCATGGTGTTTGATTAGCATCTATGTTCTTGGCTTGGTACGATTTGGTTATCGTTCCTTTCATGGTATCAGAGCAGGAGATTGTTGTTGACATCGGTCTGTAAGTTTTATTTTGCAAATAAAATATTTGTGTATTCATATATTTGGGATTTGGTCATATTTTGTTTCTGCGTGCATTTTTATGCAAAACAAAGGCTTCCATTGCATCCGGAAGGTGTGAAAACCCTAAGATCGACTGTAAACTCAACCATTTCTGGGGGCAGTTGTTTTTTGTGGTTGTACAGTGAAAGCAAACTAGGTTTTCCTCGGGATTCATGCCCCATGGTTAAGAAAGAGAAAACGTTGGATTCTTTGTTGGGTCTGTTGGGTTCTTTAGATCTGGCATAAGAAAATTTTCTATTGTGGTGGATCTTTCCTTTTTTTGTCTGGGGTCTACGGATGATGTGCACATTTTTTATTATTTTGGGAAAATCTGCAGGGCTATTTTGGTAAATAAAGGTTCATTGTCTACACAGTCCACAAATGTTTTTTACCAGAAGAGGTATGTAACTTTCTCGAAAACGACACACCCCAAAATAGTAAGTTGTGTGAACACCCATTAAAGTCCTTAGCCCTTGGTCATATGGTATGGTCATATGAGCTCTTAAATCTTGTGATTCCTACCAGTAGGTGCTTAAATTTGCCCCCTTTAATTTTATTTGTGTGGTGAAGGCAACAACAATTTATTTTGTTTTAGTGACAACTAAAATAAATAATAGAGCAAAATATTAAAAAGCTTGTAACTTTTGATCGGTAATTCGGTTTTGAGTGTTGTTTTTTGTAAAAGTGCTTATTTTTTTCATGCTCTTTCCATTGGAAATATTTATTTTGAGACTTACACTATAATTATAAAGTGCCAAATATGGAGGAGTGTTGTAATCAATTGTGGACACAATTTTGGCTGAGCCCGACGTCCTAAACTTTTGGGAGTTACAATTTGTACCTATCATGGATTCTGAGAATGATATGCTTTTCTCTAAAGTATGTGGACTTCAAGAGGATATTGTAAAATTTGTGGAAGAAAATAGATCGCTCAAGAAGTGAAATTCTCTTCTACAATCACTCATTCATGATAAGGATACAATAATACACTCCCTGCATAACAAACTTGCTAGCCTACAACATCACCATCATATTGTGGACAACTATATCCATGCTTCTAGTCCACTTGTAGCTTGTTGCTCCTGTACCCAGTGACATTGATCTATCAGTCTTTGAGCCTGTTCCTACTGTCTTGATGCTTCTAAACCTATGAGGCTTGTTACTGCATGCTCTTCCACATCTGTGCCTATTACAGTACCACATGTTGTGTATCCTACTTCTACTCAGCTGCATGGATTTTTTAAGAAGCATACCACTGCATTCAGTTCTCACATGCTCCGTTCTATGGGTCTCACTAGAAGAGTCATTGACAGACATTCACAGGGTATTGTTTCCTCTATTCCACATGTTAAGTGGAATTCTCGCCATGACATTGGTTTTCGTGCAGATACTTCATTGGGATCACACATTGACAGAGCTCCTTTTTTTGTTCACTTGACTCTTTCTGAGGATCATCAGCAACACATGAGTTTTGCACCTTCACTCAGGATTGAGAAACTTGAGATTTCAGCTATCAGACATGATCAACCTGACACACATTCTGATGTTCTTTTACATGCACCCATTGTGCATTTTGCACCAAGTCATATGCAGGCATCTTCTTCATCCATCAGTGTTGATTTGGGGTGGATATATGATCACTTGTGGAGGCGACATAGGAATTCATTGAGAGGACTCTACAGGCGTGGCTCCTCCACCATTTGGCCTCTTGCTCCACTTTCTATACCTTATGCATTGTGATGCTTCTTGTTTTGAGCATTTTTCTTTAGTAGGTGTAGTGTATCTCTCTTGTTTGTTGAGAGATTTTGTATCTATATTTTTGACACTTTTGGCATGTTGACAGTATCTCTTGTGGGGGATCTATTCTGGTGCAGTCCAGTGTTATTTTGTTAGTGTTTGAGTAGTTGTTTTTACAACTCATACAGATTTGTAGTGTCACTCCACCCATTCAGCAGTATGGGAGGGTGTGGTGTTGATCCTGCTTCTTCAGGTTTTGTGTCCTTGCCTTGTTACCTTGGCTTTTCTTGGATCGTGACACTCTAGATTTTGTGTCCTTGCCTTGTTGCTTTGGTTATTGTTCTTGGATCGTGGCACACCTATTTGCAGCAGTTGATCGAATTATGTTTGGTGTTTTTTTTACACTTTCGACATCACTCCATTGACAGTCTCCTTGTATGGAGCTATTCTGGTGAAACCCAGTGTCAGTTGTTTTTTGAGTTTTGTGATCGAGCAGTGGATTCAGACCACAGTGCACACCAAACTTCTTCAGCATTGTACGAGTTTTTTGAGCTGAGCTTCTTGGGATGCCTTGGAGTGGGTTTTTACTCTCTTTACTTTGTTGTTACTGGTTTTGGGTACCTTGTAGTGTCCCTTTTTGCCAATTCTTGTACATGAGTACCTCATTAGGCCTAGTTGTCAAGACTCATACGGTGGACATGCCACTTCTATTTTGTCCCCTAGCTTCACTTGAGGGGGGGTGTTAGAGTAGGTATTTACCTTAGCTCATGTTCACCTAGGTACTTTATTTACCTTTATTGTATTTATCCTCACCCACTTATGTGTGTGGATATTTCTTTTATCTTATTTAGATATTAGGAGATATTATCTAGTTGTTTGGTATAGTTATTTCCTTGATCTATGGTATTGACTAGATCCTTGATGTCTAGTTCTCTCCTAAATCTATGGTCTTGACTAGTTCTTTGATGACTAGTTATTTCCTTGATTTATGGCTTGATCTACGACCTTGACTAGTTCTTAGATTGTTATTCCTTGCCTATTTAAGCAAGGCCCATTCTCAATGTATTGCATTGAGTTCCATAATAATATATGATATTGCTACTCATTTATTTGCAAAGGTTTATGTAAAGCTATTATGTCAAATTGCTTTCATCTTATTGATCATGGTGTTTGATTAGCATCTGTGTTCTTGGCTTGGTTCGATCTAGTTATCATTCCTTTCATATATATATAAGTTAGTAGGTAGTATTTGATCATCAAATTGAAGATTTGAGTCTTATTACCTGGTTTGGATGTTTCCCCATTGAAGTGGCTAAACTAATATAATTTCATATTAGTATCATTTACCTATAATTTGGTGTTCTTTTATGTTCTACTTATGTTAATATTCATATTTATCCAAGTAATTTCATTACAATATACTATTTATAATTCCAATATTAAACATTAAATTCCACTCGCAATTACTATGCGCTATCGACCGATAGAATGTATGTGTTGTTGAATGGTAACATACATCATGCTATATGTGTAGATATTTTTGAAATATTTTATTAAAAATAGAGTCATTTTGGTTCTCGGATCAAAATTTATGGGCTCTACAAGAAATACCATCGAATCCGTATCATCGCTACTATTTGATAGCATACATTACATGATATTGGTGTAGATCTTGTCAATATATTTCTATCAAAAAGAAAACTAAATCGTTTTCAGTTCGCAAGTCAAAAGTTATGGCCTATATAAGATAGGCCACCGAATCTTCAACATTTATACTAGTCAACAACATACATCATTTTACCAACCAAAAACATACATCATTCTATTGGCCTTGATATTTTAGAGATATTTCCATAAGAAATAACGTATTCATTTCAATTCATGGATCAAAATTTACAGCCTCTACAAGACAAGTCAGAAAACCTACATCATTGTTACCATCTTAAACATACACATCATGATATAAGCTAATAATATTATCAAATAATTTGATAGCCATGCACAACCCATCTCCTTCCTATTTGCCATGATTTCTAAAGTCATTTTCACACATTTTCCATATAATATCTAGATGTTTTTAAAGGGTTCTTAAATTTTCCCTAATCATTTTGACCTAAACAAACAAAATTTCAATAAGAAACATTTCAAAAAAATAGTACATTCCTACATCGAATGAAAATAATAACACGATTAAAAATGATCGTCATTTACATGTGTAGGGATGATATTTAATGTCATATCCCACCAATCAATGAATGAATTATAGTGCTTAGACTTCTGTAATAATCATCACTTCTTAATAGTTAAATATATTCCTTTCACAAATATTTAGGAAATGTATCTATCATTGTACATTTATCTAAACATCAATATGATGTTTTTTTTCATCAAATGGTCAATCCTAATACATGTACCTTATAAATGAAATTGACAGTTTATGTACATATAAGTACCCATCAATGGATGACAAGTAAACACTATTTTAAACCATAAAAAGGTGTAAAATCCCAAAAACATTCAATATGGGCATTAGATACCATCCTTGCACATGTGCAATCAAAAACCTTTTACATTATTCAGGCCTAAAAATGTGTCGCTTTAGGTGCCAACATTTCTAAAGATAAATCCCTTCATTTGTGGAATAATTTAAGGTGTATACAAAACACCCTTCAAATATAGCTAATCTAAATCTCAATCCAGAGGTAGATATTCCATCAATAATATTTAAAGGATATTTCATATCATGGTAACATCATTGACTCTACCTTATAGAATATTTTAAATACTAAAAATATATAATTAAATCATAAAGTATGTAGAATAGCAATTCGTACATTTCATATGTTAGAAATAATTTGAAGAGGACTCAAAACACACATAGTTCTCTACCTATCATGTAATGTGTGTGAGTGTGTGTGTGTGTGTGTGTGTGTGTGTGTGTGTGTGTGTGTGTGTGTGTGTGTGTGTGTGTGTGTGTGTGTGTGTGTGTGTGTGTGTGTGTGGATCAAATAGTTCAGAAACTTGATAAAATGGGACTGTGGAACAAATTCTTGGCATGCTTAACTTGACTTTCATTTGAATGTATTTAGATGTATAAGTATGACTCTCGAGCCTAGTTGGGAGTGCTTCATACTCATGTTGGGGATGATCCTAGATTATGTTTTTTCTTTGAAAATATTTAGGAGACTTTGGAGTACTTTGGAATTTATTTTCCAAGTATGCTCTTCAAATTTCCAGGTGAGGCAAATAGGGTGGGTTAAGATTTCTTATATAGGATTTTGTAAGTAATGTTTCACATAAAATATGGTCTATAGGATATGAACTGACCCCTAAAATATATCAAGTTGAAAAATTGACCATTGAGTGGTTGGAAAAGAATTGTCATCCTTGCACCATACTATTGGATAATTTGGTCCAAAATAAATGGTCAAATATAGGAGGTTTGTAGGATGATGTACATTTATAGGAATGATTCCTAGGATAAATATACAATTGTGGACTAATGTAATTATTTTATGAGATACTGAGAAATTTGAATAGAAAATAATTCGTGCAAGAGAGATAATGATAGGTCATGTAGGATTGGAAAGTCAACACAAGTCGTGAATTAGGGATAAATCCAAATTTGACATTACCAAATGATTAATTTCCAAATTTAGGTGTCTACATTTGTCCCCTAGTTAAGTATGAAATGAAATTACATGCTTAAAGGAAAAGATACTTGAGTATGTAAGAAAAAAAATCGTTGCTTGAGGTTGTTAATTCCACTTACGTGTTGGTATGATCCATGATGAAGCCTGCAACATAGATTATAGTTAATGTCCATAAAAGAGTTTAGCTTTTATACATATGTCAAAAAATATGTATTTGTAACATGAAAATTGAATTTGTAGCTAGTAACGTGAAAGAAACAAAAGCATGGAAGGAATATGCCTATTTATTTTCCAAGAAAACTCTCTCAAATTATTTTGTACTTGGAGATAGGATTTGAATTGACGCATTGAAAGATTGAGGGTGATCAATCCCTGATTTTACTGAATGAGATGTAAAATCCAAAAGTAGGAATCAAGTGTCAATTTACTCAACACAAAAAGTAGTTCCACATGAATTTCTAGATGTCCAAAGAAAGAGGAAGGGTGTCACATGATTTTTAGTCATCCAAAATTAAATCTTAAAGAGAGTGAGAATAATATTATCACAGGTATTTCTAGTCACCCCAAAATTCTTCTACCAATGGACCAAATTGCTAAAGAAAAATCTATCTCTAAGTTGAAGACACAAAATCAAACACTTTTAGTCATTATTTAGTTTCATTCTTATACTACTATTCATATGGTTATTAAATGAAAAGAGTAATAATTAACCCATGTCTTTGGACATTTTTACATTGTTTGTTGTTGTATTTTCGATCTTACAACTACACTTTCCCATTTTGTATTGTCATTTCTATTTTTTTTAATTTCTACCTAGGGTGCCCAACCAGGATTGGGGCACCCTAATCCTCTTTTCACTTTACTCTCATCTTTTGGGCACTTTATAGCTGTTTGAGATTTTCTATATTTTTAGTGGTTGGCCTTTTTTGGGGTTAATTACAAAATTATAACAAGAGAACCATATAAATATAAAGTTATATGACCATAATGATGGACCAAACACTAAGCATCTACTATCACCATCTAGAGTTTCATCCATCAAAGGAATCTAAAGCTACATTTGGATCCATATAGCTCCATCACAAGGCATACAACGTTGGTTCATCTACGTCAAACTTCATAAGAGGTGAGTCTATTGTTTCTATGCACACATTTACTACATTCTAAATCTAGGTTTTTGTTCACTACTTCACAAAGTGTGACTGACGCAAGAACAAACTTAGGCATGATTTGCACACATACACCTAGAAATCCATTAGGTTTGATATGTAGTGCAACGCTCAGTGATAATTCCATCAATCTGGAAGCTGAGGAAATTCTGACCCTTTCATATGCATATTTATTTTTTAGGGTTTTAATGCTTTATGTGGGGTTTTGTAGGTGATTCTTCCATCTCATATTCATAGTGACATCTGGCACATTTCAACAACATGAGTGTGATAGGAAGAAAAAATAGGTGAACATCCAACGAAACTTTAGAGGAGGTTTCCTAGCCATTTCTGCAGACCAAGGCACTCAGATCTCATACCAGGGCACCCACAGGTGCCCCTATCCCTTTTTAGGTGCCCCTATCTAGTTTGACAGCTCGGATCTGCACTTTCTTTGGCTTCTATATAACGGTTTATCCTCATGTTCACCTAGGTTACACTGCAACACAGTCCTACGACAACATCAAATCAATAAAGGTTTTTCTTAACCCTTCTTGCACATTAGGGTTTCACATTTTCTAGCTTAGTTTGCTTGGGTATATTTGTTATATTTTATTTTCATTTATTTACTTCTCCTATAGTATTAGATTACACTAGAATATTTCTATTTTAGTTAATAATTTTGGTGAACCCCATGCTCGACACCACCTTCCACTTAGGTCTCTCTTTCTATTCTTTACTATGGCTCAATCTTCTAAAGATTTTACTAAAGCTCATCTTAAAGCCTTTAATGATCATATCATTTAGCATCCCTAAGATCTAGACTTTATTTTATATGTTGCTCATGAGGAAGCTACAAACCTTGTGGAGCTTAATACATCTGCCACTATTCCCACCATAGTTTCTACCCAACCACTTGTTTCTACTCTTCCACCCATCTCTACTATTCCTATTTCCTTTCCTACTCCTACTAATCACTATACCTCATCTCTTATTTCTCATACATGACAGCCTTCTTCTAATGGGACTCAAGATCTAACCTCCCTGTATCAATACCTTCAAGTGCAAATTCACCAATTATGGTAGGCTACTTATCATGAGTCTCCATCTTCGGATTCCACACTATTATTTCATACTCCATTCGTGCCCACTATATCCACTTATCCACTTCCACTAATGTTTGTTACCCCTAAACTACCTATTTTTAATGGCTAAGGCAACCCACAAGAGCATCTCTGATAATTATATGTGGCTTCTCTCAAATTTACGGATAATCACATTCCCCCAACTAAGATATTTCCTTGAATCCTTCATGATTATGTGGTGCGTTGGTTTTACGACCTACCTTTACATTTATTAGTATCTTTCATGCATCTCACTGATGCTTTTCTCACTCATTTCTCTATCAACATTGGCTCTAAGATCTATTATGCCCAGCTTGTACAACTTAAATAGGGATCTAATGAACACTTATAAAATTATGTCTTGCATTTAAAAAATAACTTAGCTAAGATGTCAAGTGTTCTTGCAGACTCTGAGCTTCAGGATTTATTCATCCAAAGTCTACTATCGCCCCTCCAAGAAAGTGTACTCTTTGAGACCTCTCCTTCATTTGATCAACTTTGTCATACCCTCAAGCTTCATGAATATAAGCTTTTATCCATTGGTAAGCTTAAGTATTAGGAACAAGCATCATCATTTGTACTCTTTTAAATAAATTCAATGTTTAAACCTTCTGCCACAAAACCTACTGACGCCAAAATCATTGTCAATACAGTCATTAGTCCTAAAGAAGTTCAGGTGTAACAGCCTTAATGTACATTGACCAATTTCCTATTGCCCCACACTTTGTATTATAGAAGCTTCTGGAAATTAACCTTATAACGCTTCCTCCACCATTTAAATTGGATCCATCGCGATCGAAAGAAAAAAATTGCAATGAACTCTTTCGATGCAATTATCACCTCTGTGAAGGGAACTCTACCAATAGGAGTTTCAAACTCCACACCATCATCCAAGATCTTATCGATAACAACAAGCTTGAATTTATAAAGGCTATAGACTTTGTACTAGTTAATGAAAATCGTAAGCTCAAAATATTTAATAACCAACCTCCACAACATGACAAAAAAACTTTGGATTCATCAATTAATCATACTTATCATGCAGTATCTCCACCTACATCAAGGGCCCTTGATTTCTTAGTTGCTAACACCGACACTTCTCCACCGATTATTTCTTTCTATGACCACGACTATCATGCCAATTTTACTTCTAATCACTTGCATATTAATGCCTCTATTGAAGAAATAACCATCAATAATACTAAGGTAGATCCATCATGGCTTACCAGTGCATGTTCTATACCACTTCTTGATGCTATCAGTTATCCATGTTTGCACATCTCATATCCGATGAACAATTCATATGGTATTGTCAAAATTCATGTTATGCTAGGACCTCTTATTGTGTTTGTACCTTTCCTTGTTGGAAAAAAAATAGAATGTTGTGACATGCTTCTAGACCTCAATTTGATTCGTAGCTCTCAATATATCATCTCTATTAATCATTTGTGACTTAAATGCATTCACAACAATCAGGTCATTTCTATCATTGGTGTACCTCCATCTACTCCATGTTTGTCATCTCCTTGAACATCGATGAATGCAACTCCTACTTCATTTATTATATCACCATCCATGTTACTTAAAGAGAAATATACTCCTTGTTCACCTACTCACACACCATCTACCTGCCCTCAGCACTCTACTAGTCCTACACATCGGAATAGGCCCATTCCTCTCATAGGTACTACATCTTGAAATAGGTCACCACCTCATTTTATTCCATGCAAGTTTCCATCACCTCTGCACTCGGCTTCTGATTTGTCTCCATCACCTATGTTCTCATCATATATCCACCCATTGCATGCATATAGACTTTACTCACATGCGTAGTGACTATCTACTATTCCACCACTACTAGAGCATGGTTATACTCTTTCATCAGCACCAGCATCGGATGGAGAACCTTCGTCCTTCACTTTCATTTGTTAGTTCATTCAATCACATGCACTTTGGGGCATATCATTCACACACACCCCACCATCCTAGCATCGACACATGTTTCATACTCACATTATCAACCTCCTAGCATAAGCATTTTCATCTACACATTAGAATCATCATTACCTGATGACACACTCTTTTGCTTCGGTTCACACTTGACTGTTGAGGGAATTCTCTACACATGAACCCCACACACTGCACAGTAGTAACTACACATTAAGCACCACATATCATCACAAAATCCTACATCATCTACACATTGCACACTACATCATAGGATATAGACATTATGCATCTTCATACATTCTAAATTATGTATCTTGTCCTACATACATCACCCCATGTAGCTATCACATATTGTGTGTTTTGACATCTCATACATGTCATCTTCCATTGCATCTTACATCTACTCTACATTTACACATCTTAGGTCATCTACACATACGACATTACATATTACATTCATCCCACCACACATATTACACCTTTTACATATTATCCTCTACATGTTGCACCCGTTGCACGATGAAACACTTTAGTCTCAAGGTCCATACTGGACTGTTGAGGGTATATAGCATAAATGGAAGACATCAAGCTCACATTTCCATCATTTAATCTTCTTTTTCTAATGCAACTTTCCTAGGATTAGCGATATATGATTCAGGCTATAAGGTCACTTCTTCTAGCACCATCGCGTGATAGGCTACATCATCACATTTTTTTACATTATGTAGTGGTATACACTTTAGGATAAATCATCACTCCTTTATACTCATTTTGTCGTGATATATGCTTAGGCTACAGAGTCACACACAATTCATCTCTATGTCACATATCATCACCACACACAACACATAGTTTGACCATTTCCTGATGACACACTCTCGTTTATGGTTCATTCTTGAATATTGAGGGGGCATACTAAATGAACCTCACTACATATAATTCTATTCACTCAGGGGGCATGCAGATCCTATCATTCACTTTACATTCCATTCCATCCGTCCACAACATACTACATTTTATGGTTGAATTTACTCTTTCTTATACTTTCTCTTACATGTTCACTATACTACACATGTTAGATAGATCTCTTATAGGTCATTATATTTACCATGCACACATACACATTCACAACATTTTTCTAGTTATGATCACAGATACAGAGCTTCTACACAAAGCACTGATGCTTCCGACACTACCTTCTAGGGGCATCCACATATGCTACAGGTGTTATTGTTTCATTTTTGTTCATAGCACACTACTTTGGTTTATACATGCTTTGACATACTTGTTATTTTTCTGACATGCTAATGGGTGCTTCATGTGCAAAACATTTTTCATGTAGGGATTTTTTCTTCAATACTTTTCTGTTACATTGTCTACTATTACTTGTTATTGTTTGTGGGCTTTTCCCTTTGTCTTATGTGCACACTTTTTTTTGTTGCGGCCACAACAACCATGAGTGTCTTGTGACATCATGAGTGGTGTCCTATATTTGTAACTTTCTTTGTGTGACCTACATTGTCTTCTTGGGTGTTTACATTTTTTCGCTTGAGTTCTAGTTTACATATTGTTTGTTTGGCTTACACATGTTTTCTACATGCATGTTCGTACTAACACTTAGTTTTCTAGCCACTTTTTTGCTATGTGCCTTGGTCTTTACCAAGCACATTCCCTTCCCCCTATAGGGCAAGATTTTTTCAGTTTACATTGGGGCTCGGTCCTCTTTTGGGGATGTAGCATTCTTCTATTTCCGACGATGTCGCATGCACCCCCAAAGAAGGAGGCATCATTTGGGTTTACACACTACATAACATAATACCAATATAATTTAGTTTTCAATATTTGTCCATGACATAGTGGGTTTTATAGCGAGTGAGTTCAGACCAGTCTACAAAACTCCATACATAGTGGATTTTACAGGGCATATTTTCCTTTAGCATTCTGGGGAGCAGTTACAGGTTGGAGGAACACTGGACTTTCCTCCCTACTCTACTTCAGCAAGTGGCATCGGATCACCCAAAAAACTAGATAATACAGAGATCTCTTCATACACTCTCAGGGAAGTAGTTATAGGTTGAAGAATAAAACATCTTTCTCCCTACACTTCCTCAACCACAGTGGCATGAGATCACCCAAAAAAATTGCACTTCACTGACAATTATAGGATATCCTTTCTACACCCTTTTGTCTCATCACGGATCAGGTGCACATGTTCCTTTTTCATTATCATTTTTGTACTATTTTTACATGTTTCTTTACTATATACATATGTTTTTACACATATACATGTGTATTTGACTACTTGATCGTCTTTTCTTTTGTAGGTATGGTCTGTATGGGAAGCAAGCAGTCAACAATAACAACACACACACATGGCGGGTACATCACACACACATGGTACTAACCATGCAGTTACATTACACACATTGGCATCTACACACATGCTTCCACCCTAGGTTAACTCTCATCACTTTTTACACTTTTGCATCTTTAGTCTCCATGATCCATATTTTTGTCACTCCACACTTTGTCTAATCCTTCAAAACACATTCTACATAACTCTACATATATTATCAAGTACACATCTATATCTACTTTATGTTACCGAGATTTCTTCTCACCAACATAAAGTGGGGGAAAATGTAGACACAAAATCATGCACTTTGAGTCATTATTTAGTCCCGGTCTCATACTACTATTCATATGGTTCTTAAGTGAAAAGAGTAATAATTAACCCATGTCTTTGGCCATTTTTACATTGTTTGTTGTCATATTTTCAATCTTACACCTGCATTTTCCTAGTTTGTATTTTCATTTGTATGTTTTTTCTATTTTTGACTGGGGCACCCAGGACTAGGGCACTAGAGGTGCCCCTAGGTGCCCTGATCCTCTTTTCACTTTACTCTCACCTTTTTAAAACTTTCTAGCCATTTGAGCTTTCTATATTTTTAGTGGTCGACATTTTTCAGGGTTAATTATGAAATTAGAACAAGAGAACCATATAAACATAAAGTCATGCGACCATAATGAGGGACCAAGAACTAAGCATCTACTATCACCATCTAGAGTTTTCTATTAAAGGCATCTAAAACTACATTTGCGTCCATCGAGCTCCATCACAAGGCACACAAGGTTGGTTCATCTACATCACACTCAATAGGAGGGTCCATTCTATTGTTTCCATGCATGCATTTACTACATTCTACATCTAGTTATTTACTCACAACTTCAAAAAGTGTGACTAGCACAAGAGCAACCTAGGGCACAATTTTCACACACACATAGAACTACACCTATAGTGATATTGGGTCTGAGATTTATTATAATGCTCATTGATAAGTCCATCAATTTGGTAGCTGAGGACAGTCTGACCCCTTCATATGTATCTTTATTTGTTAGGGTTTTGAAGATTTATCTGTGGTTTTATAGGTGATTCTTCCATCTCATATTCACAGTGACATCTGGTGCAATTCAATGACATTAGTGAGATAGGAAGAAAACACATGTGAACATCCAATGATACTCTGGAGGAGTTTTCTTGGCCATTTTTGTAGACCAAGGCACCCAAATCTCATACTAGGGTGCCCATGGGTGCCCCTATCCCTTTCCAGGTGCCCCAATCTGGTCAAACAACTCAGATCTACATTTTCTTGGGCTTCTGTATGACGGTTTCCTCCTCCTGTTCACCTGGGTTACACTGCAACACAATCCCGTGACAACATCAAATCAACTAAGGATTTTCTTAACCGTTCTTGCACATTAGGGTTTCACATTTTCTATCTTAGTTTTCTTGGGTATATTTTCTATATGTTATCATCATTTATTTACTAAACCTATAGTATTAGATTACACTAGAATATTTCTATTTTAGTTAATCACAAGTGAAAAATAACACAAAGTCAAAAGTGAATGACTTGTTTTGTGCCTCCATTATTTTATGTCCCATGAGTGCTAGATTTGAAATAATGAATATACCAGAATGAGAAGAAAGTCCTATGCTTTAATATTCCATAGTAAAATGGTGCCCAAGATGCATATTTCCAAAAATGAATGAAGTACTCAAACCCCCTCCATTATGCACCAAAATGTAGTAGACTCTATTGTGGAATGTGTTAAATAAATATAACCATGTATCCAATAACCCGCAATTGCCTATGAATATTTGAGATATTTTAAATCTATTATGAGTTTAACCCAAGGTAAAAATATCCATCCTAGACTCGATTTAACAAAAATCAAGTTTTTGAGTAAAAGGGATTGGAAAGAAGATGTATACTAAGATTTATCAATTTAATAATCAATATGTAAATTGGAATATTAATGCAATAAATGATAAGATATTATTTCTCAAATGAAAATAAATTAATGTACTTAGATGATATAGATGTACATAAATTAATCTCAATATGAATATTGGTTGTGTAGAGTGGGTGAGATTTGAATATGATTCATTTTCGGTAATCAATCTTGACGATACGATTGGATACATTCATAGTATGGATTTTTCCTTTTTCCACAATTTTGCACCCCTATGAGATAGGGTTCTACAAATTTTGGAGCTTTCATGTACTCTATAAACATGATTTGTTGTTTGGGGTTTGAATTCACACGAATGCAACACCATTTGTAGTGACTTGTAACAATTATAAAATCCGGTATACTTGCACAGAAATTTATGAAACGATAAGATAAAAAGGGAGAAATCCATGGGTGGTGAAAATGGGATAACCCTAGTTTTCAAAGCATTTCGCTACATTCCCTCAAATAGCAACAAACCTCATGTGGTCTTCCTAATGTTCCCTTGAGTATCTTCACTAATGCGCCCTTGAGTATCTTCACTAATGTGTTAATGTAAGTTTGAATGGAAATATAATTCAATGCCTAATGTGCCCTTGAGTATCTTCACTAAAATAAATCATGCATGTCTATATATAGACCGATATATACCCTTCACAATTATGTAGATAGTTCTAGTGTATGTAGACCTCGAATAAATTCTCTTAACATGTAGAGATTTCACAATGTGAAACCTCATATTTACCTTTACTATGTCTTATCTCATGGATATGAAAGCTATACTCTTTGACCCGGTTGAGTGATTAACACTTGAAGTACAGTTTGATTCTAATGATGTGATGTTGTTATAGGTAAAGAGAAGAGAGCTTGATATTTCTATGGAATTTTATTTGTGAGTGTCTCTCTTTAAAGTGCTACATTAGTTCAAATGGTGAGTTAGAATTGCTTATATAGGTGATTTTTATTACTAAATCACACTAAATCCAAACTAGGGGATAGGTAATAACCTAAATAAAGATACCAAATTAAGAAAATAGCCATTCGATGAGAAAATACAAGGTCATAAGTATCAACTTAGACTGTATCATAGATTAGTGTTAGCTCGTACAGTTAGGAATATGTAGTTCATAAAATTAGTTTAGAATTTTAGGAGAGATTCCTAGGAATTTTTCTCTATTTTGAATTAAAATGTAACTAGGTATATTGACAACTGAGAAGAGTTACCAATAGTGGAAGAAATACAATGGAAACAAGAATGAGAAATGTATTCTTAGCATGCATACACTGTATGAACCTATTTTCACACAATGCAATATTTAAAATACATAGTGATGATAATGAGGACATATTAAACATAAAAAAAGTTTCAAATATGTTTTTATGCTACCAAAATTCTTAAGACATCCTCCATTCCCAAAAACCTCTTTTTTATCATAACTCCCAAACACCATGTCCATTTTTCATGAGATTTTAACTGTATATTCCTTGAAAAAAATTCCTTTAATAAATGCATCTACATGCTTCCATGGATGGTCTATAGCATTTTCTACATATATTTGAAATTTTAAGCCATAAAAATTCATTTTTCAAATCTATGAAAACATGGCGATTGGAATCCTTTGAAAATTGGAGAAAAGCCTCCTTGTGACAAACATAAACTTTTGATACCACTTTCACTCCACTCTAACACCGGGAAGGCCCATTTCTAAAAATAGTAAGCCTCATTTCTATAAAAAGTAAGTTATAAAAAAAAATTCATTATCAGAGTTTCCACTTTCCCTTGAACATCATGGAAACTCAAAAGTGTCAAATTAATCAATCGATAACTAAAATTGACTTCTCAAAATAAGGATTACTAAAAATAGTAAGCTTAAGAATATTGGTGAAGAAACAAATATGTTGAGCCTCTCATGTTGAGGAAAGAGAACCTAGATATGTTTAAAATAGTGCAGAGCTTCACAGTGATTTGACAAATACATGATTTCATACTATGCACTTTCAGTTAAATTATGGCTCTGGTAGAAGGGAAGCCCTCCTAGTTCCCTAAATTTGGTCTCAAAGTGTTTCTCATCTCATTATATGGGTGAATCAAAAGTTTTAATAATTCTTCATCCAATCTCTCTCCTTCACCCATCTCAAATCATAGGATATTGGTTTTGTGTTTCATTGTGTCTCGCAAGCCATCATGGTCATTTAGTGACAGGATCACCAAGATCACCCCATGTAGGCACGTTGTCTCATTATGAACACCCATTATATCAAATGCAAGAAATATCAGAGGGACATGGAAATTTTTCATAGATTAGAGGAGTACCTGATCAGACTATGGAAGGTAATCATTTAGAGGAATCCCCAAAAAGGAGGTTTAGGAAAGACTGAGTCCACTAAGAGGATTCATCCATTTCAGAGAGTGTTCAAATGATCAGAAGTTCACTGCAGTGCATCTTCTTCATCCTTCTTCATTACATGTTTTCTCTCTCTTCTCTCTCTACTTTCTAATTCTCTATTGTCAGGTAAGTGCACCAATCTGGGGGGCCAAAAAGAGGATACACAAGTGAAAATAAGAAAAACACATACGCATTTTGATATAATGTGTACGCATTTTGATATAATGTGTACGCATTATGTTTTTCTTGGTTTGGTGATCCCCAAGCCTGTGACGGGTATGTGTTATAACACATACGCATTTTTTGAATCTATAAACAAAAAAAACCTGAGCCCTTATCATTTTAATTTCCCCCAAACGTGAGTTTTAGAGAAAAACCCTACAGTCATAGTTCTATTTCAATAGCTAGCTCCCAAGATCATATGCATATCGCCGCAAATATTGGAATCAACAAGTGCACCATGGAGAAGAGAGAGAAGAGGTAAGGAAAATTGTTGTTCTTTTAATAGCATTGAAATTTGGTAAATTTATTGTAGATTTTAATTAAAAACATGGTTTTTTATAATTATAATTGAACCACAACCACAACAAAACCCTATAAATCTCGTGAACCCTCCTAGCCCTCCTATAATTGTTGCACACCCCTAGGTAGTCGGGAGGATTTAACAACCCATATAGTAGAAAATAAAATTTAAATTGATGAATTAATTAAAACAATGGGGGATTCCCATTCTACAAACCCCCACCTTCTCTCACTATCAAACACATTGGAGGAAAAATTGACTCAGGTTGACGCGACAAAATGTCAAATTAATCGTTGGAGATATTATAGAGAGCATTGTAGGGCATTTTATGCCAAAAAATTATCATTTGCAGATGTAAAGGAAAATATATATAAAATACTGCATATGTGCATTATTCACTAACCCCAGAACTAATTTTCTATTCAATTGTCATGCAAATGGTTCCTATTATCCAATTTTTCCCTTCAGGAAAAAATGGACAAACATGACCTTGCACACAGAAAAAATGGAAGGGTGGTTAAGCTCCAAGCTCGCAGGCGGGGAACTTAAAGGAAGCTCATAGTCTAGCCAAGTGAAAAAATGGGGACTCTGAAGTCTGAAGTTTTTGGACTTTGGAGGTTTTAGATTTCAGATTTTTGGCAACCAAGCAAGGAAAAAACAAGAAAAAAGGCCCAAAAACCCGAAGTCCAAAAGGCTCAGGGGTTTTCGGGGTCAACAATATCATGGATCGAAGATGTCGAAGTGTGAACTCCGAAGTCTGAATTTCAGACTTCGTAAGTTCAAAGGTTCAAAGGTTTGTGGGTCTTCGCTGAACAAACACAAAATCATGAGCCAATGCCCGAAAGCCCAAAAACCGTAAGTCTGAAAGGGATCGATGTTTCGGGGTCAAACTTGAGTTTGAGGTCAACACAGAGGGCATTTCAGAATTTTGGAGGCCCTAGTTTCAGGTGTTTGTTTCAAGCTTAAGGCAATGAGAAGTCTAAAAGGAGAAAGGTTTGAAACCCAAAGTCTGAATTTCATAATTTAGGGTTTCAGAGGTTCGGAGGTTTTGGCGTGTCGACGAGATGAAAAATGTTAAGAAGCCTGAAAGGAGCAAGGTCCGAAACCTGAAATCCTAATTTCAGAGTTCAGGGTTTCAGAGTTTTGAAGGTTTCACACACCCAGCCAAATGAACAATAACATCACCCTCTGAAGTCAAAATGTCCAAAATTTTGAAATTTTGAATTTCAGAAGTTGTGATGCATTTTGGAGTTCGAAGAAACAAAGCCAACCACTCGTATTTAATGCAGTATGCCCCCCCAATCTTCAGATGGCCATAACTTTTGACTGGGAGCACAGATTTGGACAAGAAAGGACTTTTTGGAAAGATCGCACTATCCTCTACACAACTATGGATGGATATCTTAATTTAAGTGAGATTAAGTTCTTAAAATGTAGAAATACAATCATCCATTACCTACCCAAATGATGAAGGTATGGGCTTCCTTTTCTTCCCCAACAAGCAAGGTGCAATAGAGTATGGTATTTGCAGACTTGCCCATCACTCCCACAAGGAAAATGATGGATTTTGCAAGAGATTAGAGTGCATTTTCAAATTTATTCCCTTTCTCTCCTCATTTTCTTCCTCAATAAAATGTAAGAGGTTTACATGTGCAAAAAGTTGTTGATCATTTTTCTCTCCCATGCACCTCATACTTCTTAGGGCTTCAAGCCTTCCTCAAAATTTTGTAATGGATTCATGCCTCTTCCTACTATAACAATATATTATGCAAATTTTATGGAGTAATGAATTTTTTTTTGTGATTCCATTTCAATCCTTGCATTCTTTTCATTATTTCTCCTTGCCTCTTATTGTGCTTGTAGGATCCATGTGTACTCTCTTGTCTATTTCAGGTTTGGTGGTTGTGTTTACCATGAAATGGTGAATGTTTTCATTTCAGGTTTGTGTTGCAGTTGTCCAACCTCCCTAGAATTCATCCTTTCTCCATTTTCTAGGGTTGGGAAGAGTGATTAGCACTCCTTTTTTGGTGTATCACTGCTCTTAGTGTAGGTTTCTTTCATGCAAGAATTCTTTCCTTGCCCCCTTAGAAGCATTAGATTAGGATTAGTTAGTGTTTTTCCTACATTAGGAGTAGTTAGTGGAAGGTAGGTCAGGAGTAGGAACCGGCCTTGTCTAGAGAGCTATCTCATTTCACGATGTACCACACTCAAGATAGCTCCATGTTATGCAATCACACCAAATGCCCTAGTCTATAAAATGTCTCATTTGAGGAGTGTTGTGATTCCACCATAACAGTTCCCAATCCACTGGTGCAATAATGATCCGATAAAGAATAATTTTTAGGATCGATGGTGGATGGTGTTTTATATTCCACCTTGCAATAACAACAAGACTGTTCCACTATACTTTCTGAGGAAACTCTATTGCGATTTTATCCTCAATGAGATCCTGAACTATTTTGATTTCCATGAGTTTCAGGACCAAGGAAAAGGCTCGTCACAGGATAGACCATGTGCACAATGTGCACCTATTTAGCTTGGTATATTCCCCACACAAAAGCCCCCCCATCCTGAGACTATCCCTGCAATAGTGAAGGATACAATAGAGATTGATACACTACACATGCTTCAGGGGCTCTCTGATACCCTTGTCTGACATATGAGGGGTATTTATGATACAGATGTTAATGGAGATAGATAGAGTATTCCTCCAGGGATTACTATCATGAGGGCACATCTTTTCACGTCATGTGGTAGCATATGTTTAGGACCCAATGAGGATGATACGTTTATGCACGCTGGTGTTGGTGGAGTTATCGTTGGTGGTACTCATGATAATGTGACTATCTGAAACCTTTCTAAGTGATACATTTGGATTCGAGACATCCACGACACCTTCATAGGTTTTTTTTTTATTACATATTACAGAAATATATGAGTACTTGATTTACTTATATATGTTAAATTTTTTAAATAATTGTATTTGAACTTGGTCAAATTTATTAACTTACACATACATATGTACATATATGTAGTAATATTACAACACAAAGGAGGCACGTCATCATCCCGACCACATGTTGTGAGCACCATGCCTATGCAAACTTTCACATAAGTAATTTAGAATGTTAATTGTGTAAAATTTTCATGTACGAAACTATATATAACTTTCAAACTCAAATATATGTCTATATATGTATGTTCTTGTATATATATTATATATGCTCAACTAACTTGACATGAAATATTTTTGATAAAGTTGATGACCCTAACTAGACACACCACCATCTCTACGAGGAGTAGAGAAAGGTGTTGTCGATGTGATTTCATATGCGCAACAACTCACTGAGGTATAAAATCTATGTATTTTTTTAAATAGCTTGTGTAATTCATATTATGTTAAATTATTTTAATAATTTCCTTTAGTGTAACATCATGTACATAATCAACATGACTGCATTGTGTATGCATAGGAGTTACCTGTGACGGGTAACATCCTTGTTCATATGATTCATAGGCATGGCGCGGTGAAAAAATAGTTGTATATTGATAAAATTAGTTAAAATATTGTCATTACATATACATGTACTTACTTGGCATAAATGTTTAGATATGGATTCAAAAAAATATTATTTATATGGTTCTATAAGATAATTTTTATGTTTGATTTTGTAATCTTATGTGTATGTAGGGTTCAACCCCTTCTATTTTTACTTCGATGACATAGGACTCCTCAAGCTCATCATTTTGATACCCCCTGTTCATGATCCAATAGCTCTTGATGAATCATCTGAGCATGAGATGCAGATTTGGCGTGACCGAATATTGTGGTAAGTGTGTGTAAATGTAAATAGTTTCATTATCATGGTCTTATACATGTTGAAATCTTAAATATTAAGTTTTGAAAAAATAATTGTTTGCATTTACAGGTTCGACTATAGACGAGTTAAAAGTGGAAGAGGATTCGTATTATGGCCATGGGGATCCCAAGTCATCTCACATATTTCCATCTACATCTAAGGGAGGTCGTTATTCGATTAAGGCCAAGAAAGGGATATATTTTGATGATTAGGATGTGTGTGTGTGTGTGTGTATATGTGTGTATATATATATATATATATATATATATATATATATATATGTCTTATGACAATTTTTTTATATGCCTATGTGAATGGCATTGTATGCACATTCGACATTGTATGTACATCGATGGAATTCACTTGATATTATATGACCTATTCACATTTTTATATTTATGTTCACGTTAATACTATTGGGAACTCGATATTTTGCATGAGACCTTACATTTCTTAGATTATTTTTGTATGAAACTAATATGATGTGCACTTGACAATATAAGACATTATGGATGTTTTTTCATTTATTCGTGTTGTATACTAGAGAATTTTCAATGTATAATATGCATGAAACTTTGGAAAGAAACATTTATATAACATGTATAAAGAATTATCTAATCTGAATAATTATTCATTCAATTTACCAATGTGTATATGTGTATTTACCTTACTTGCGCTTCTTCTTGCTCTTGGTATCTTTGTACTGGTTCTTATCTTAGCATGCACCTACTACCTTCTTCAATTCTTCTAAGTATTCTCCCCTGTTAAAACACCTCAGAAAATCATTAGGACCATCACTAACTTGATTCATAAGGCTCCACACACCACTGTTGTTCATCTTACCAAAACTGTCAACTATGCCCCTTATGACAATGTTTTTTGTAAAAAACATGGATAGAAGGATCTAAGGATACCTAGAAAGTCTTACAAGCTTCATTAGTTCATTTTTTCCATCCCTAAGGTTCTCCTAAAATCTCATACTCCAACTCCTACAACTCCTTAGAGCTCATCTTTTCAGTTTTTTCTCTTGAAGCTCTAACTCAATAGTTCACACTTTGCAAATACTAGTTCAATATGCCAAAAAGTAATAGAACATTGAACCATGACCCAAAAAATATTTAAACATGCTTAACAACCCTATTTACACTTGCTCAAACCATCAAATCAATTTCAAAAATCCTTCTTTCATCATTTTCCATTTTGACCCTCATTAGTCCTTGTAGCCCTGGAAAAGACGAACCCTAACACATTTTACAAACCACAAGCTTTCATACCTGACTGGTAATAATTTTAGGCACCCATTATCATCATTAAGGTGTATGTAAAATTTCAAGTACTAACTCAACTCCAGTGAAAAATTATGCCACTTTTTGCAATTATCACCATTCTTTTATACACAAGGTTTTTTTGCCTCTTCTTTACTTTGTATGCCTAACTAATTCCTAGGAGCCGAGGGAATTAATCTCCATTTATCTCTCTAGGAGAGGAATTCGTAATTATGGGAGTCTTTAAGTAGTCTCCTCCACCATGCCACAATAATAATTGTATTCTCATGAATAAACTTGATGGTGATTTGGCAATCTCAAAAATGTACTTATCATAAAATGGAAAATAAATCCAACTAATAACAATTAATCATCAATAAGTAAATCAATTGTAAGATAACCAATGTCTACCACGTGCCACCTCCAAATTCCAAAATTTATTTCGTTTAAATTCACTTCAAGAAAGGTTGGGGGAAATGAACTTGTCCTTTTCTTCACGCTTTCAGAGGTCCAGAAAGTCGATTTGCCCCAAATTCGGAAAATATGGAGAACTTGGAAAGCCGAATTTCATTTATAAAGATAAGATCGAAGTGAAGGAATGCATTTCATAAGTAATTCCAGTCAAATTTATTTTCTTTTTTCTATAAATACTTGTTAAAACTAGCCTTGTTATTGCATCCTGAAAAAAACAAATTCCCAAGAGCCAAGGGAGATTTTAAACTTATCACACAAGCATGGGGAGTTCTCTCCAATAATACCATAAAGGCTACCTATGACACCATGAGAAAAAACAAACAAGGGCACAACCCCACCTTCCACCAATCAAATTCCCCATGCACTGTCATTGTCATTGAAATTTCAAACAATCTAAATGGGAATAATTCTTCAAGTGCAGATTTCTTTCTTGAAACTTCCATATTGAATGACCATGACCAGAACTAGAACCAAAAATAGAAACATGACCAAGAACATGACCTAGACTAGGACCTAGACTGGCAATTTGAGAGGATTTCCAAGGTTCAATTTCCTTGGTTACAGGGAGACACCATTACTTGGCTTCCATTTAAAACTATCAATGAATGGAATGTCACTAATTCATAGGCCAGTTGACTCCCCTTAAGAACTAAACAAGAAATATTTACTATGTGATTGATAACCCCTGTGTGTTCTTAGCCATTTCCCTATTGCTAAGTAGCAATGCCAAAGTTTTAATTTTCAAGGTACAGTGATTACATTAACAGGAAGTCGAAAGTCATATTAGTCTTGTTGATACTTAGTACTAATTACCCATGAAATCTAATTCTCTAGCTTTCATTTTCTTTGCACATCTTCCACATCATACTGAATAACCGATTTGATAGGGGAGAAACCCTCTTCGATCACGATACACCGAATATGAATATGATCCTTGAGAGTCGACCCTCATCCAACCATAATTCTAGTACAAAATCCTTTGTTGGTGATGTTGCACGGTCATTATCCTTTCCTAATTTTGTTAACAGATCATGTTCTAGATTTTTTGTTGTTAAGATATATCTTATATTTATATTGAGAACGGTGTGTGTGAATGTAGAGGAAGAATGGTGAAGTTGAGTGCAATGGAGAAAGAAAGGAAAAAGTTGAGGGAGTGAAATAGGAAGTCCATTACCACCAAAATATTCCAAGGCCTGAGGCGACATAGAAATTACAATCTCACACCTAGAGCCTAAATTAGTAGAGGCTTATTTTCGGTGTCAGACAGTATCGTTGCTTACAGACTACTTCGTCCAGGCATAGTCCCTTAAGATTCGTGAGACCAAAAAAGGATACAAATTCGACGAGTGATATCTCAGACTCCATGGCACCTAGAAAGGTCCCATTAGATCCTACACCTCCATGTTAGGACCATCTATAAAATCATGTCTCAGTTTTCTCCATTTCCATTCGCTTCTCTCGTTGTGTTATTGTTTGTAACCATGCCAAATAGTGCAGTTCAATTCAGTGTAAGACTATCTGATGCTATATTTTGCAAAGGGAAGCTTGTGGGACCAAACCAACTGCGCCAACATGTCAGAATGGCTAGGTAAATTCTTTTGGAATTTTTTATGTCATATGTTGGCATTGCTTCTGAACTACTTCGTCTAGGCATAGTCCCTTAAGAGCCCTGAGACCAAAAAAGGCTATAAATTGCACATGTTATATCTCGAAATCCATGGCACCTGGAGAGGTCTTGTTAAATCCTAAGCCTCCATTTCAAGACCCTCTACAAAAAAAATTCACAGTTTTCTCCGTATCCATTTAGTTCTCTCATTCTGTTATTGTTTGTAATCATGCCAAATAGTGTAGTTTGAGTTAGTGTAAGGTTGTCCGATGCTATATTTTACAAACGGAAGCTCATGGGACCGAGTTGACTACTCCAACACATCAAGGTGGCTAGATAAACTATTGTGCAGGTTTATTTTCGGTTTCGTTTCTTCCATACTCCTTCATTAGGGCTTAGTTCGTTAAGAGCCCTGAGACCAAAAAAGGCTATAATTTTGACAGGTGATATCTCAGAATCTGTGGCACCTGGAGAGGTCCCGTTAGATCATAAAATTATGTCTCGGGACCCTATACAAAATTTTTTCTAAGTTTTATCCATCTCCATTTGGTTCTCTCATTGTGATTTGTTTGCAAGCATTCTAAATAAAGCAGTTTAAGTCAGTATAAGGTTGTTTGATGTTATGTTTTGCAAACAGAATCTCATGGGACTAAACCAATTGCACCAAAACATCAAGATGGCCTAGTAAATGCTTTGGTATGCATTGTTTCAGTGTTGGATGGTTCCGTTGCTTCCGGGATACTTCGTCTGGGCGTATTCCTTTAAGATCCTTGAGACCAAAAAAGGCTATAACTTCGATGGGTGATATCTCGTACTCTGTGGCACCTGGAGAGGTTCCGTGAGATCCTTCACTTCCATGTTAGCACCCTCTAAAAAAATTTGTATCGGTTTTCTTTATCTCCATTTGGTTATCTTGTTGTCCTATTGTTTACAACTGTGCCAAATAATGCATTTTGAGTCAGTATAAGGCTATCTGATGTTATATTTTGTAAACACAAGCTCGAGAGACTGAGATGAATGCACCAACACATTAGGATTTCCTGGTAAATTCTTAGAGAGTTTTTTTTTGGTTCCCTATGCTCCTGATGCTTCTGGGATTCTTTGTCTGAGCGTAGTCCCTTAAGAGCCCTGAGACCAAAAAATGTTATAAGTTCATCAGGTGATTTCTTAAGCTCCGTGTCACCTATAAATATCTCGTTAGATCCTACACCTCCACATTGGTACCCTCTACGAAATTCCATCTCAATTTTATCCATCTTGATTCGGTCCTCTCGTTGTCCTATTGTTTACAATAGTGTAAAATATTGTACTTTGAGTTAGTGTAAGGTTGTCCAAAGTAATATTTTTCAAATGGAATCTCTAGGTACCAAACCAACTATGCCAACATTTTGGGTGGCCAGGTAAATTCTTATGGAGGCTTCATTTCGGTGCTAGATGGTTTCATTTCTTTTGGGCTTCTTCGTCTAGGCGTAGTCCCTTAGGAGCTCTGAGACCCAAAAATGTTATAACTTTGACGGGTAATTTCTCAAACTCCGTGGCACCTAAAAAGGTCTCGTTAGATCCTAAACCTCCATGTCGACACCCTCTACAAAATATCATCTCAAGTTTTTCCATCTCTATTTTTTCCTCTTATTATCCTATTGTTTGCAAAAGCACCGAATAGTGTAGTTTGAGTCAGTGTAAAGTTGTCTGATGCTATATTTTACAAACGAAAGCTCGTGGGACCAAACAGACTGTGCACATGCGTAGAGATGGCCTGGTAAATTCTTTGGGATGCTTCATTTCAGTTACCTACACTTTCGATGCTTCCAGGATACTTCGTCCGTGTGTAGTCCCTTAAGAACCATAAGACCAAAAATGTTATAAGTTCATCGAGTGATTTCTTAGACTCTGTTACACCTAGAAATGTCTCATCAAATCCTAAACCTCTACATTAGTACCCTCTATGAAATATTGTCTTTGTTTTCTCCATATATATTTTCACTCTTGTTTTCCTATTGTTTGAAAAAGTGTCAAATAGTGTAGTTTGAGTCAGTGTAAGGCTATCTGATACTATATTTTACAAACAGAAGCTTGTGAGACCAAACCGACTACGCACATACATCGGGATGACCTATTAAATGTTTACGGAAGCATCATTTTAGTTCCCTACCTTCCCGTTGCTTCCAGGCTATTTCATCCGGGCGTACTCCCTTAAGATCCCTGAGACCAAAAAATGTTATAAGCTCTCTAGGTGATTTCTTAGACTCTGTTGCACCTAGAAATGTCCCATTAGATCCTACACCTCCACATTAGTACCATCTATGAAATATCATCTCAGTATTCTCCATCTCGATTTGTTCCTCTCGATGTCCTATTGTTTGTAAAAGCGTCGAATAGTGCAGTTTGAATCAGTATAAGGTTGTCGAATGCTATATTTTGTAAATGGAAGATCGTGGGACCAAACCGACTACGCACATGCATCGGTATGGCTTGGTAAATTCTTGGTGAGGTGTCATTTCAATTCCCTATGCTCCTGGTGCTTCCAGGATACTTTGTCCAAGTGAATTCCTTTAAGAGGCTTGAGACCAAAAAATGTTGTAAGTTTGTCAGGTGATTTCTCAGAATCCGTGCACCTAGAAATTTCTTGTCAGATCCTACACCTCCATGTTGGCTCCCTATACAAAATCCCATCTTGGTTTCTCTATCTTGATTCGATCCTCTCGATGTCCTATTGTTTGTAAAAGTGTCAAATTATCTATTCTGAGTCAATGTAACGTTTTCCATTCCCAACCACGTGAATAATATAGGTGGTTCATACAATATAGGTGGTGAAATGAGAATTTTAATATTTATGTTTCTTTTTCCTTTCTAAATAAATTCTCTAGTAACAATGTCAACCATGTGAAGGTGGAAGTTTTTTTGGCACCACTAACCTACATACACATGTTAGGAAGAAATTAAATAGAATTCTAAATCATATAGAATTTATACATAATCATTAAAGTAAATATTCAATTTAAATTCATGAAGAACAAACCTTTGCAAATTCAATCCAATGAACCACAAGGATCAACTCTACTCTTGACAGTAGCAATAATTGCTTCATGATCTTATTCACGAACCTTTCACAGATTATTGTTTAATGGGCTACCTCAATATTTGATCATTTGAATATTTATTGTAAGGACCAAATGTGAATAGTGAAGTATCTTTCGATGTACTTCATAGTCTTCAAACAACCAAGTATTTTATTATTTGATAGGATATTGTTGAATCCAAGTTCTAGTGACTACCACTGAACCAATGGGATACTCAAGGCCTTCACCATCAATGACTGTGGAAGTCAATTATTTTCCCTCTACATAATGAGACAAGAAGTAGTTTATTCCCTCTTCATTAAATTATGTAACAATAACTGCAAAAATGTGCCCTACATCACAAAGTAAAACTTAAGTAAAATTTAAAATACATTAAGATTTGACCATCTAATAATTTATAAATCTAAAACATGACATACATATGTACCTTGTTGCACTAAATCAAAGACTTGGTCAAATTCAGGCGATGTTGTCATATGATTTGAAGACATTAAAAGTTGTATTGCTCATGGTACTTTATATGTGTCGAGTGGAATTAGAGGTCTATTATATACTCACATTCATTCCACGCAAAATCAATGCATGATATATATAAACATGTCATGCACCTAGTATAAATAGTCTAAGAACTTACATCTGAACTATGAAATGAATGCATATCACTTGATCATGCAGCTTTCATACAATCTTCATAGCTTACCAAATGTTGTTCCTCTATCAACCAGAAATATATATGAACCATTAAACTCTCTTGAGATTCATGGCCCATGTTCTTGACACACTAATCAAAAATTCTTTTTGCACCTGTAAATTTAACACCATCCTTGAAATTTAACTCTTCTCTTGCAAGCATTCTTTTCACATATGATCATGCACCATCATGCCCTCCTTTCCCATGTCCTGCCTCAGTAAAAATAAAAATATGTTGTACACTTGTTTCTTTGTGCATCCTTCTTAGCGAATAAAACATTTATGCATTCTTGAACTATGATTTGCAGTTGTCTGACCAAATGTAATGTTGATTGAAGAAAATGTTCCTCTCATTCAAGTTCGCATAAAACACCTAGAAACACCCTTTCACATAATCTATAGAATTTTTCTGATCATCACTGATGTAGAAATTATACTCTCTTAATATTTTTCAATCTTGTGTAGTATTTTCTAGGGAGTGCATGAATGCTATATGCATAAAAACAACAACTTGCACTCAGTTATAGTATTAAGACTGAACCTCCATTTCTGGCTGCAATGTGTAATTTTTCATGAAGTTCAATACTGAAACAATAGTACCAAGTGGGAATGTGTCTTTTCTTAACTTGAATTTTTCACCAACCATCGAACTCTATGTGTGTGCCTTGCATACTGATAAACAATTTCCTCTTTGAATTTGACCATATACTATGATACACGTAATTTTTCTATAACAAGCTCACACCTCTTAGATTCTTGTCCATCTTTTAATTGATATGCCACTAATTTATATTTGTTGAAACCAACTAATTATTTTCCTATTGAATCTGTACTCTCCTCATGGACACAAATTTTCAATTTTGGCAAGCCACCACATACGTTGCATGTTCCATCCAAACATGCTTTGTTATAAAAAAAATTATCCAGTTGATTTTTCAAAAAATATCTTAGGGATAAATTCCCTTGCAGATTTTGCTGGGACATTTAATCCACACTCTTGCAACATGATTTCAATATGTAAAACACAATTTATTTGAATAAAAAACACCATAATGCATATAAAATTCAACATGATGCCTGCAACAACAAGTGGTACGTGAGTGGTTGATTCTCACATAAAAGGGTTTGTTTATTTTAAACAGTCTTTGGCTAATATTAATTTGAGGATTTACATTCTTAAACTTAGAGAAAAATTGTGTTCGAGTCATATCCAACAAATATTTTGCACGTGATTCACGATTACGAGAACATATTCTTCTTTTTATTGTATCTCTTCTATTTGGTGACACCCTTGTGTTATCATTCCAATACTTTACAAGTAATTCTTTTAGAATATCAGACATATTATTTTCTTTCCATGGGAGTCTACTAGAGAATGCCCAATAGTCGGTGTTATTAACTGACTCAAGACTTTTTCTTCTCTATATTGCTTTCGCTAGTGTTTTTTTGTTTAGCTTCAAAGCTCTTCTTGTTTTTCTAACCAAGCGTTTATTAACTATTTTATCACTTACTATACAACTAGTAAGTGCACGTCATGTAACATTACTACCTTTGGTGCGTCTATTGACACCTACAATTTGGTATGATTTATGTATATTTTCAACAATTGACGCATTCGATCAAAAAAATTATATGTTCTTAACCCCAAGTTCTTCATTGTAGGTCTCATCTTAATTATTTTCATGAATGAAACAAATAATTGACATATTTGTGTGTCATTTAAATTCTCAAAGTAATTATTAGAAATTCCCCTAGCTTTTCTTCTCGCATTTATTTCAGATATTTTGTTGGCATTGGTTTTGGGTGAGTGCATGGAAATGGGGGGCCAAAAGGAGCTAAAAAAGGGACACCTTTTTCCTGAAATCAGCAAAACCTGAACTTCATCAAATAATTCGGCATGCCTATGGTCAAAATTTGGCAAAGTAATAAGAATAAGTACCGTAGATCTTGGAATCTAATTTCTAAACTACTAATTTTTTTAAAAAATGGTTGAAATTAAGAGAGTCAAATGTGGTGCGCACACAAAGTATGTTTATTTTTGTGTCAAAAATATAAGAAACTATTATGTGTGTCTCCCCTCATTTTTTCAATTATATATATTTTTTTTTCAAATCCCTTTAATAGAAAGTTAGCTAAGATAATGTACGAGGTACCACTAATGTTTCATAATTTTTGGATGAATGTATAATTTTTTTAATTAATTTTCAAAGTGCACATATCCCAAAAATGAAATATTTGTGTGTGCACCCCCATAACTTTGAGAAAAAAGTCATTTTTTTGTTTTTTTAGTGCGTGTAGAATGGATTTTAGAAAAAACCACTTTTTTTTAATTTGGAGGAAAAAATCATAAATTATGCACCAAAATGTATGCATATGTTTTTGCAAGAAAACAAGGCACTAGTAAAAGAAAATATGGATGAAAGCCTTAAACTAATAAGCTTTTAGAAAGAATTATATTGTCATCAAGGTAAAACCAAGCTTGACATCATAGTAGAATTTTATTTTGAATATTATGTTATAATGAGCGAGATATTGGGGTGCACATGTGAAATTTTGATGTTTTTTTTCAAACACAGTTTTAATCACGCAGAAACAGTCCAAACCTTTGGTTTTGTAATCCAAGGAAAATCCAAGCCTATGGATTGGGAATTTCAAACCCATGAAAAGGTGAAATGCGAGCGTGCTATAATGCGCTCATTTTTTAATGTGTTATGGGGTATATGTGTTTGTGGCATGCTTTTATGTACAAAAATAAATGTTAAATTTTTCTTTTATTATTATTTATATTTTATTATTTCTTATACTTTAAATTTATTTTAGTAAATATAAGATGTTAGGGTCACTCTGCACCTTATGCAACTAGTCTCAAAGCTCCATCTATCATGGTTTAGAAGATATTTTTTTAGATTCTAATCTAGTCAGTACATAGGTATTTTTCAAGATTTCAACATTTAACATTCAAGCTTTGAGGATTTAGATTATACAATTAATATCTGTTTTGTGAATGAATATAGTCATTATTTAGGTTTTGGGGCCTTTTGGATTGGTTACTAACATTTGTAGGAATGTTTAGGAATATTTAGGAAAACTTTACTCATTCAAGGGAAATCTTCTCAATAACGGGTTTTCTAGGTGCAAGGAAAAAACACTCTAATGGTGAAATTTGACTTCTTTGGCTGATTTTGGGAGATTCGTAAGGAGTTAGGAGGAAAATAAATAGGCACTAGAAATATACGTGAATCCTATACATTTTTTAACATTCATTTTTCTCTAAGACTTGAAGGTTTCATGAAGAATTTCAAGATAGTGTAGCTACCCCTTTCGGTTTCAGATAAAAATGGCCTTAAATTTGTAAGCACTAAAGATATGATCACCACATGACACTAGGTTAATATTTGTAAATGTTGATAAGTACCTCTGGGAATGGGTACTATCATAAATAGACTATTTTTTTTTATCATGGGTAAGGATCTCATGAGGATGGGAACAATTTTGAGTTCAAAACACCTTCATAAACACCCTAGAATATGTTTTTGAGTGACAAAACTTCTAACATAAAATTTAAATCCTAAACTCTAGACCATAAACCATAAACTTGAACCATAAACCCTAAACCCTAAGCTATTGTTTAGGGTTTAGGGCTTAGGGCTCAGGGTTTAGGGATCGGGGTTTAAATTTTAGGGTTTAGGGTTTTGGTTTTACGGTTTAGGGTTTA
Organism: Taxus chinensis; assembly: GCA_019776745.2. Lineage (NCBI taxonomy): Eukaryota > Viridiplantae > Streptophyta > Pinopsida > Cupressales > Taxaceae > Taxus > Taxus chinensis. The sequence continues at coordinate 128,295,482 of CM034152.1, forward strand.
GGATTTAGGGTTTAGGGTTCATGGCAGTAAAAATAGGGTTTAGGGTTTAGGGCTCATGGCTCAAGTTTTAGGGATCATGATTTAGAGTTAAAGGTTTATGGTTTATGGTTGAGGGTTTTGGGTTTTGGGTTTAGGATTTAGGGTTTAGGATAAAAGGAACGATAACTAGATCATACCAAGCCAAGAACAAAGATTCTAATCACACGCCATGATCAATAAGATGAAATCAATTCACCAGAATAACTTTACATAACCCTTTTCAAACAAATGAGTAGCAATATCATATATTATTATGGAACTCAATGAAATATAATGAGAATGGGCTTTGCTTATATAGGCAAGGAATAAAAATCTAAGAACCAGTCAAGGTCGTAGATCAAGCTATAAATCATTGAAAGAACTAGTCATCAAAGAACTAGTTAAGTCAACAGATTTATGACAGAACTAGACATCAAGGATCTAGTCAATACCATAGATCAAGGAAAGAACTAGTCATTACCAACTAGATAATATCCCCCTAATATCTAAATAAATAAAAAGAAATATCCACACACATAAGTGGGTGAGGATAAATACAATAAAGGTAAATAAAGTACCTAGGTGAACATGATCTAAGGTAAATACCTACTCTAACACCCCCCTCAAGTGAAGCTAGGGGCCAAAATAGAAGTGGCATGTCCACAGTATGAGTCCTGGAAACTAAGCCTGATGAGGTACTCATGTACAATATATCCATGAGGAAATCTCGAACTAAAAGAAGGAAAGAATCCTGCTAGAAGGAAACAGAAAGAAGAAGAAGAAGAAGAAGAAGGAATATTTTCTCACAAATACCCCCTAAGAACAACTTCTGAAACCCAAAGCATTCCACGTAACTCAGGGTAACGAGGTGATGTAAAATGTTTCGTACAAATGTCTGCATCCTGTTGCTGAGTTGGAATGTACTCCAAGCAAAGAAATCCATCCTGAATGTGCTAACGAATGAAGTGGATGTGTATCTCAATATGCTTGGTCCGCTGGTGCTCTACTAGGTTACGAGAAATGTGAATTATACTTTGGTTACATACCAAAGTACAATCAGTGAATTCTGTGGGTATCCAAATTATGTCAATAACTATCAAAGCCAAAGAATCTACTGACTCGCTATAACTTTTTCCCTGTACTATGCCTCTAAAGATGAAAGTATAATAGTCTGTTGCTTTTTGCATGCCCAAGCAACTGGAGAAGAACCAAGATAGAAAAGATATCCAGAAGTGGAACGCCTGTCATCAATAGAACCTGCCCAATCTGAATTTGTATACCCAACCAACTAGGTACAACCCCTAGTGTAGTGTAGGACAAAGTGGGAAGTGTCTTGTAAATAGTGCAAACTCCTTTTAGTAGCCTATCAGTGACTAGTATGAGGAGAATGTGCAAAATGAGATACAAGCCCTATTGCAAATGAAATATCAATGCGAGTATGGATTAAGTACATGAGACTCCCAACCAACTTCCTATACAATGTAGGATCATAAAGTGGTGTGGTACATATGGAAGTAAGAGTAACTCCAGATTGAAAAGGAGATGGACTTGGCTTGCAATCAGCCATATCAAAGCACCTAAGAAGATCATGGGTGTACATTTGTTGACTCAAATGAATCTCTGAGTCTGTTTGAGAAATATGCAAACCAAAGAAATAATGTAATAGCCCAAGATCTGTCATGTCAAATTGTGTAGAAAGAGCCCTCTAAATACTCTTAATGTGGGAAGAAGAGCTACCAGTAAGTAACAAATCATCAACATACAAGAAAAATATCACAATATCCACAGCAACATGTTGGAGATACACTATATGATCGGAGTGGCAATGAACAAAACCAGTAGATAGAAGAAAAGAATCCATCTTCTCATACAAATCCTAAGGGGTTTGTTTCAGACCATAAAGAGACCTTTAGAGCCTACAAATCCAGTCGAATGCTCCATGTATATTTCCTCTTGTATATCTCCATGTAAGAAGGCACTCTTCACATCCATCTAGTATATGGGCCACCCCTATGATGCAGTAATAACAAGTACAAGGCATACAAAATCCATCTTGGCAACGAGTGTAAAAGTCTTAGAGTAATGATTACCTTCAACTTGTGAAAAACTCTTTACAACAAGACAAGCTTTATACTTGTCAATGGACCCATTAACTGCATATTTGGTTCGATATACCAACTTACACCTAACCATATTTCTTCCTTTAGGAAGAGATACCAAATCCCAAGTATGATTCTTCATCAAAGAAGAATACTTAGCTATCATCACATCATCCCAATCCTATATCCCATGATCTTTTGAAAAAGACTGTGGATCCTCATAAACTACCTGACACAAAATTTCAGAACCTGTAGAATGTGCATGATGATGCCTAGTAGGTGGAAGATCCTCTATGAAATGTGCTTCCTCAGAAACTGTAGTATGAGCCCACTTAGGCATAATGACAACATCATTCAGAATAGGATCCTCAATGACATCTATAACCTCCTCAAATAAAGGATCCTCAAGATAAGATGAAGAAGCAGGCATGGAAGAAGATGAAGAATCATGAGGAGTGAAGCACTCGTCAAATTGAACATGTGTTCGAAAAATAAATTCATGAGTATTAGAATTTAGAAGTCGATAAGCTCTCATGTCCTCAAAATAATACCCTATAAAGATCAAGGGTTTTCTCTTCTTATCCAGAAATTTCCTTTTCTTCTTTGCCACAAAGGCCTAAGCATGGCTCCCAAAGACTCAAAAAAATGAGACATCTGGCTTAATGTGTTAGGATAATTAATTATGCACTGTATGATTAATTATTTAACTATTGTTATTATTTAATTTTTGTTATTATATGGTTTTATTAAACCATATTTGACTTATTATATTCACGAATATAATTGTTATGTTGTTATAACAATTATATCATTATTCATCTATGCTTCTTGTATGATATTTTGGAAGCTTATGTGTTCAGACATATTGTTGCACCTGTACAACATATTTATTTTTTTGTATATTGTTGTCCAATATGTATAAATATTGTAGCACTCCATTGTAATGGTTGATTAATTTCACATTAATAAAATATATAGGCTTTCATCCCTGTTTGTGAAATTACATTTGGTTTCAGAGCATGTTGAAGGATATTAGAGGATTGCAGAAGAGTTTGAGAAGCATTGGAGAAGCTTGTGCAAGCAAAAGAGAGCCAGAGTTGCCTCTACAACTTCCCAACCCCATCCCCTACAATACCACCATAAAATTCCTCAAAACCACCTTTATTCATTGCAATTAAGGTTGAGGATGATAGAATTCACTAAGGAAGAGATTACAAGCTCAAAGGAAGGAAGAAAAATGATCTAAAGCGCCATACATACTCAAAAATACCTCCATTATTGCCAAAACCGCCTGTCATTTTTTCTCTTTGCTAAAATTTTTGCTCAAAACCACCTTTCCAAAACCGTGGTTTTTTAAAGAGGTATGGTTTTACAGTTTGGAAGTGTTTAATTACATTTTTCTCTTTACACATAATTGTTTAGCATAGCCACCTAAGTGGCTACCATAACTTTTGTAAGACACTTCTCATCAAGAGAGGTCAAGGTGTCAAATCCCCTCCCTCACCCACTACCAAATTTGGTGAAAAATTTAGTGGAATCGTTAACTTTAGCAAAAAATTCAATTTTAGTTATAACTAAATAAATTTAGTGAGAAAAACCCTATTTTAGGGGAAAAAAAATCCTCCAATCTGCATATGTTTGTATTCTGAACACTTTTTTCCAAAGGAGCGCTACCTAAAAACTTCATTTTGAGCTAGTTTTGTAATGTTTTTTTGCTCAGCAAGCCGTATTGGGCTTCACAGGCCACCAGTGCCCGCAAAACAAAAACATTTTCCTGCCATTCAAATTTTTCTAAATTTTTTGAATGTAATTGCATGTTTGAGTATATTGTACTAATTTGTAGGTTACCACAGTCAACTGCAAACTTTGCAACAGCTTAGAAACTGGCAAAATATTGACTTAAAATCAATAAAAATTGGTTCTCTAACACTCATGAGATCCTAGATCTCATTCGCAATGTTCAGTATATACAGTGCCTCTAGGAAGCGCTTATGAGTAAATCCCTCATGACTATTACTGCACTTAATGCCTAATATAGCTGCAACAATGTTGTCTAGGCATCAACCCTTTAAATCGATGGGGAGTAATAAGGTCACAGTGCACACACTATGAGCCATCCCATCCATCTATGAATGATTGCACAACATAAATCCGGACTGAGAAATTATGCAAGTATATAGCGAAGTTTTTTTTTTTATTAAGGGAAAATATTTTTGAAGGGACTATACCCTGTATACAAAAGGGCTCAAAAGACAGATAGTAAAGAAGAGAGAAACAACCCAGAGAAGGGAAAAACAGTCAACCAAGGAGGGCTCAACAGCCAAATATTACAATATAAGTGAAGAAAGGATCGAAACATACAGAGATCCAAAAATAAGAAGGAAAGAACAAAAAGAAACCAAAAGATAAACAGCATATAGAGCTCTGCCAAAAAACAGCTCTAGAACCGCCAGATGACAGCCACATCACAGCCAAAAAATAGCATCACAACAACCCGTTACTTGATGGCTCTATCAATCTTGGTCTTGATAGCCTGCAGCGACATAAAGAAGGCACTGACAATGGCCTGAAAGGATTCTTGCAAATCCACTTGGGAAATTGCAATATCCCTTTTCTCTTTAGGGCCCCAAATGTCCTCATTAACCCCACTTAAACTGCAGACACTATGGACATGTTGTTCAATGAAATTATAAATGCTTTTGAGGGAAAACAATATGCAATCATTATGGCTTTTAGCATTCCCCAATCTGCCATCTAAGGATTGTAGCTTCTTGAATACTTCAGCAATAACCCCCTCTTCCTCCTCACTTTGAAGGATTCTTTTACCCTTAGCTCTTTCCATGTTTTTTATAGCCCCTTTGAGCTCTTGTATCTCCTTTTCAAGTCTTTCCACCCTATCCAGAAATTCCTCCTTCTTGGGCTCCTCCACCGGCTTGCTAATATGCAGGAGGTTTTCAGCAAGTTCCAAGTCTTTGTGGCTCCTTGGCACCCGTTGGGGAGCAGGGATTTTAGCTTTAAGGCTCTTGCTTTCCTTGCTAGAAACAACATCTTCATTCTTTATTTTTAGCAGGGGGAGTGGAAGCAGTGTGGGCAAGTGGAGGTATGGAGGAGGGAGGTGGGATAGGATTCATGGGAGGGTAGCTGGAGCAGTGGCGGTGGATCAAGAGGATAAGTCCCTGGTGCAAAGGGACAGCCCTAGAGTGGCTCTGAACTTCCCTTATAGATTTCTCCAGAGAGTTAATCAAATAGTGAGGAAAGCTGATAATGTTATTTCTACGAAAGTGATTTAGAAATATCATATGCTTTTGAGGTATAGTCACAAATCTTCCTTCAAGGGTAACATACCTAACCACCATTTTGGCCAGCTCAGCAAAAGGTTCAGGAATCGACGCCACCTTGATGCCAGCGGTCACGAACTCAAGATTTTCCCCCTCTTCTAGAAATATCTTGGTCTCCACCTCCCTATCTACCTTCTTATTGAAGAATTTTGTGCCTTCCAGGCTGAGGCCCGTGATCTGAGCGATGAGCTCTTCCGTGATTTCCATCTCCATGTTACTATATTTGACAATCTTATTCTTCCAACCCTGGGTGAATTTGATAGAAATGTCTTGGTCGAAGCCTTGAATCCTTTCAATGAAATTAGACAGGCCCCCGATTTGCAGGTAATCCCAAAGCTCCGTGTTCTCTTTCCACTCAGGATATAGCGAAGTTACGCATGCGTATGAGGATATTTCTTTGAGCCGGTGTTGATAATCGTACAGACCCCTCTCAGTACTATCTTGGTACCACGTATTGAATTCTTTCACATACGTTAACACCTCTTTCATGTACTGCCATGTATATAGAAAAGGTGAGCTTCTTCCACGTACCTCCGGGTATATTGGAAGGGCGTGTATATAGAAAGGTTCAGTATATCAGACTGACATTACATAGATTGGGAGACCTTATACCTGGAGTGATAAGAGCCAAACCTTGTTAGTGATCTCTATGAAATGGGCACCAATGCCCCCAAATTTTTTCTTCCAGATTCACAACTACTCAAAGGAAACAACTATGCTGCATGGAAGACAAAAATTAAGACACAACTTGATTTTGAAGAAATCTGGCCTATTGTGACTGGTACTCTGACCAGATCAACTACTAATACTACACAACAGAGGCAGTTTGATAGACCAGATCAGAAAGCTAAACTCATCATCTTGTTTGGAGTTTCTGACAATGTGTAACCCCACATTCATGATGCCACAACAACCAAATAAGTGTGGGATAAGCTGAGCACATTATACAAGGCCAAGAAAAATAATGTTATACTAAATTTGTAGAGTCAGTTACACACATTGAAGTTCAAACAAAATGAGAAAATCGAAGCTTTCTTAAGAAGAGTTGCAGAGTTGAGGGCTTCACTTCTAGCCCTGGGAGAAGCGGTCTCAGATGATGCTCTCATTCCCATTGTTCTGAGAGCACTCCCCTCTTCTTGCCACATTTTTGTTACAACACTAAACGTGTCAGATACAACTGTTAGTTTTGACAAATTGGTAAACTTACTACAACAAGAGGAAGCCATACATAATAAGGATGATGAAGAGGAGTAGGAACTTTCTTCACATCAAAAATGGAAAGGAAAAGGTAAAGGAAAACCTAATTCCTATCAAAAATCCCAAAATCAAAATTAGTATCAAGGGGACAGACAACAGAAGAAGCAATGTCCAATCTGCAAAAGAGGACATGACCTAAAATATTGTTGGTATAATACTTACAAGAAAGGTTCATCAAGAAACTCTGGACCTCCACAACAATCTCACAAGGGACATTATAACTACAATCAAGGGCAGAAAAAGGGGAACTGGAAAAGAAGACCCCATCAGCAAGGAAATATTGTTGAGCAACAAGAACAGTCAGACAATGAAGACTACTTGTTCACTGCTCAATGAAGTAAACCATCCACATCATCTAATGATGTCTGGTATGTTGATTCAAGGGCTACTTGACACATGACCGGCCATAGAGACTGGTTTATTTCAATGAGGGACACACCATCAAAAAATCATGTTTCATTGGGAGATGATTCTTCATATATAGTTTAGGGGATTGGGAACATTTCTCTACCCCTTGGTTCATGCAACTGTAGACTATCAGATGTCTTATATGTCCCTAGGTTGACAAAGAATTTTATTTTAGTCAGTCAACTCCTAGATCACAACTTAAAAATTGACTTTGATAGTCATTCCAGCAAGAAAATGTGTTTAATTCGAGATAAATCACAGAGGCTCAAAAATAGTTGCAAAAGCCTCCAATGTGGGACGCATGTTCGAACTTGATTTTGTTCACAGAGATGATCAAGACACTTGTGGACTAAGAACTCCACCTTAGCACAATTTTGGCATCAAAGACTTGGTCTTGTAAGTTTTAAGTATCTCGAGACACTTCTCTGACGTAATATGGTACATGGGCTACCATCTCTTCATAAGGATACAGACAAGTGTCCTCACTATCTAAAAGGAAAAAAACACAGAGCTTCATTCCAAAAGAGTACATATCGAGCTCATGGTCATCTTGATCTGGTTCATACCGATCTTTGTCATTCGATGCAACCAAGTCATTCTATATTTTGGTACTTCATGCTATGTGTTGACTGAAAGGAACGATAGCTAGATCGTACCAAGCCAAGAACATAGATGCTAATCAAATGCCGCGATCTATAAGATGAAATAAATTAGCCAAAATAACTTTACATAAACCTTTGCAAAAAAATGAGAAACAATATCATATATTATTATGGAACTCAATGCAATACATTGAGAATGGGCCTTGCTTAAATAGGAAAGGAATAAAAATCTAAGAACCAGTCAAGGTCGTAGATCAAACCATAAATCAAGGAAATAACTAGTCATCAAAGAACTAGTCAAGACCATAGATTTAGGAGAGAACTAGACATCAAGGATCTATTCAATACCATAGATCAAGGAAAGCACTATACCTAACAACTAGAGAATATCTCATAATATCTAAATAAATAAAAGGAAATATCCAAACACATAAGTGGGTGAGGATAAATAAAATAAAGGTAAATCAAAGTACTTGGGTGAACATGAGCTAAGGTAAATACCTACTCTAACACCCCCCCTCAAGTGAAGCTAGGGGCCAAAATAGAAGTGGCATGTCCACAGTTTGAGTCCCGACAACTAGGCCTGATTAGGTACTTATGTACAATAACTAGGAAAAAAAGGCACACAGCAAGGTACCTAAAACCAGTAACAACAAAGTAAACGAGAATAAAAACCCACTCCAAGGCATCCCAAAAAGCTCAGCTCAAAAAATCATACAATGCTAAAGAAATTTTGTCTTAATCCATTGCTCGATCATAGAACTCAAAAACAACTGACACTGGGCTTCACCAAAATAGCTCCATACAAGGAGACTGTCAACAGAGTGATGTCGAAAGTGCAAAAAAAATACCAAACATAATTCGATCAACTGCTATCAAATAGGTGTGCAACGATCCAAGAATAAAAACCAAAGCAACAAGGCAAGGACACAAAATCCAAAGTGTCACAATCTAAGAAAAGCCAAGGTAACAAGGCAAGGACAAGAAACCCGAAGAAGCAGGATCAGCACCACACCCTCCCATCTTGCTGAATGGGTGGAATGACGCTACAAATCTGTATGGGTTGCCCAAAATCCACTACTTGAACACTAACAAAATAACATTGGAATTCACCAAAATAGATCCCCCACAAGAGATATTGTCAACATGCCAAAAGTGTCAAAAATATAGATACAAAATCTCTCAACAAATAAGAGAGATACACTACACCTGCCAAAGAAAAATTCTCAAAACAAGAGTCATCACAATGCATAAGGTATAGAAAGTGCAGTAAGAGGTCTAATGGTGGAGGAGCCACACATGTAGAGTCCTCTCAACGAATGCCTATGTAGCCACCACGAGTTGTTTCAGATATCCACCCCAAATCAACACAATCTCGGGATGAAGAAGATGCCTACATATGACTTGGTGCAAAATTCACAATGGGCGCATGTAAAATAACATCATAATGTGTGTCAGGTTGATCATGTCTGACCAACTGAAATCTCAGGTTTCTCAAGCCTGAGTGTAAGATGTAGAACTCACACAGTGTTTCTCATGATCCTCAGAAAGAGTCGAGCAAATAAAAAAAGGAGCTCTGTCAATGTGTGATCCCAATGAAGTATATGCTCGAAAACCAATGTCATGACGAGAATTCGACTGGGTCATATGGAGGTAAACAATACCCTGTTGCAGATGGTCAATGAATCCAGCTAATGATACCCATAAAATGGATGCATGAGAACTGAATGCATAATATGATTCACATAAAACATGCAGGAAAAAGTAGGATGTTGTACTTACTTGGCATTAGATTGTGGAAAGCTATGCAGTGAAGCTTCATGGAGGTGCTGATGATGGGTTTAAAGAGTAGGAAGTGATCAAAGATTGACAGATCAATCTTCAGTGGGTTCAGGGAAATAGCTACAGTGCACTAGGAGCATGGTTGCTTGGATAGATCCAGAATATGGCTGGGATGCTTGTAGGCTAGCAAGATCCTTAATCTCCTCCAGGGAGTGTATCATTGTATCCTTGTTGTGAATGAGTGCTTGTGAAGAGAATTATCACTTCTTGAGTGATCTATGTTCTTGCTCATCAAATTTCTCCCAATGTTTTCCAACTTGCTTCACATACTTCAGAAAAATCAGAATGAGGTCTAGAATTTGATAGGTACAAACTGTAACTCCCAAAAAATAAACACTTAGGGGTAATTGACGGCAGTCAAAAGGTGGGATTTTCTAGGTTTACTAAACTTAGGGAGATCCTCCTGATTTCCTTAGATCTTGTGTCGTTAGGTCCCATAGATTAGACTGGGAGCTTCTTGTGAGCATGTGGGAATGTGGTTAAAGGGGAGTGTTAGGCATTGATTTTTTAGGGTTTGTGTAAGTCTTAGTTAGTCATATGGTAACTTGCTAAGAATAGGTCTTAGGTTGAGTTAGCTTGATGAGGTGTCTAAGTGAAGTGTTTGTGTAGATATTATTTAAATAATAAATATAGTGAGGATAAAGCATTAATTTATTTAAATTATTTAAATTAATATTAGTAGGGTGAAGCTGGGGTCATGGCTCAGGTAGATGTAAGTGATGATGGGGATGATGGTGTTGATATGATAGAACGAGGGACCGAAGGGGGAGTTGTGTATGCCTAATTTTAGTGTACTACACACATTACAAGATGTAAGAATGGATGCTCCACTAGATACATCCACCCCTGGACCACAGACTCACAGTAAAGCAAGAGAAAAAGTTAAATTTTCTTTGATGAGTAGAGTTATTAAATCTGATGAGCCCTCTATAGTCCAGGAAGACCTACAGTCAAAAGCTTGGAAAGATGCCATGGATTCTTAATATCAATCAGTGATGAAGAATAACACTTGACAGCTTGTTGATCTTCCACTAGGGAAGAAACCCATTGGATGCAGATGAATATTTAAAACAAAGTACAAAGCAGATGGGACAATGGACAAGTATAAAGCGAGACTAGTAGCAAAGGGGTATGAAAAAAAAAGAAGGCATAGACTATAAGGAGACATTTTCTCCCATAACTAAGATCAAAACAATTAGAATGATATTTTCTCTAGCTACATAGTTTGGTTGGAAATTCCATCAGATGGATGTAAAAAGTGCCTTCCTAAATGGAGATTTACATGAAGAAGTCTACATGACTCAACCCGAGGGATATGTAGTACCTGGTCAAGAAGCAAAGAAATGCAGACTCAAGAAATGTCTGTATGGCCTTAAACAGGCACCCCGGGCATGGTAAATCAAGATTGATGAGCATATCGTACAACATGAATTTGTTATAAATCCATACGATCCCAATCTTTACCTCAAAAAGCAAGGGGGGGAGATTGTGATTGTTGTTGTCTATGTTAACGATCTAGTCGTCACTGGTAGTTCAGTGAAGATGATTGATGCAACGAAGAAAGATCTTAATCGATCATTTGACATGACAGATCTTAGGCTAATGCATTATTGTCTTGGATTGGAAGTATGGCAGAAAGAGAATCACATATTTATTTCTCAGATGAAATATACCAAGATAACGCTCAAGAAATTCAGGATGATGGATTGCACACCAATTCCTACACCTATGGAGAACAAATTGCAGTTATCTCATTTAGATCCATCTCCTGAGGTAAATGTCACTCTATATTAGCAGTTGATTGGGAGTCTCATTTACCTAACCTACACTAGACCAAATATCAACTTTACAGTGAGCTATCTATCCAGGTTCATGAAGGAAGCCAAAGTTTTTCATTGGAAAGTAGTAAGGCACATTTTGAGATATCTCAAAGGATCAGTGGATCTTGGTCTATAATACAAGAAGAACGACAACTTCTTCTTGACTAGATATTTAGATTCAAATCATGCAGGAAATATTGATGACAGAAAATCCACTTCAGGATTTTTGTTTTTATGGGATCTGGACCAATATCATGGGGAAGCAAGAAACAACACTTTGTTTCTCGTTGTTTCATAGAAGCCAAGTATCGTTATATAGGAGAAGCTATCTGTGAAGCGATTTGGATACGTCACATACTAGAAGGACTTAGAATACCACAGGAAAAACCGACCATGTATGTTGACAATGAAGGTGTTCTCAAACTTGTTCGTAATCCATTTTTTCACAAGAGAACAAAGTACATTGAGGTACAAGTTTATTTCATACATGAACATGTGTTGAAGCGCAAGATCCAGCTTCAATTTTTTCCAACAACTGAACAAAAAGCAGATATTTTCATGTAGTCACTTACATTTGACAAGTTTGAGTTGTTCAGAGAGTTCCTCTCCTCATACCTTGAGACAATGCACAATTAAGGGGGGAATGTTAGGATAAAATATTATTATTATACTAATTAATTATGTATTGCATATTAATAAATTTATTATTTATTGTTTATATGGTTATATTTAATTATAACCATCTTATTGTTTGTATTTGAACAATACGGGAGCTGTTATATTGTTTTAACAATATAATTGTTTGATTGTATTTTTATTGCTTCCTGGATGTAATATTGGAAGCTTATGTATTCAAGCATATTGTTGCACTTGTGCAACATATTTATTTGTTTGTGTATTGTTGTTCAATATGTATAAATATTGCAACACTCCATTTTAATGGTTGATTAATTTCATATTAATAAAATATACAAGCTTCCATCCCTGTTTGTGAAATTACATAGTGTTGGACCAAACTTCCTCTAGAGTCAAATGCTCAAGTACTCTTTGGGGTGTGTGATTCTGAATGTAGTTAGCACTATTAACTGCTTCTACCCAGTAGATAGGAGGTAAATCTATAGAATGCATCATACAGTTACCCATTTCCTTCAAAGTTATATTCTTCCTTTCTGCTAAGCAATTTTGTTATGGAGTATGAGGAACAAAATGCTGGTGAATAATGCCTCGAGTTGCCAAAAAGTCATAAAAATTATTGTTGAAGTACTCCCTCATTATCAATATGAAGATTCTTTATGCTACTAGAATATTATTTCTCGACCAAAGCCTTGAAAACTTTGAAGTGTGAAAAACATCACTTTTGTACTTAAGAAAATAAACCCAAGTACGCATCGAGAAATTATCAATGAACGTAAGTGCATACTTAGCTCCATTGAAATATGGGGTAGGAAAAACCATGAAGTCACTATGCACAAGTTCAAGTGGTGAAGAAGCTCTCTTCTAGACAAATTCTTAGGAAAAGGATTTTGGTGTTGTTTCCCTAATGCACAACCATGACAAACTCCCTCAAGACAAGAAACTCTAAGATGACCACCTACCATACCATGAGTGCTCAACTCCTTCAAATATCTATAAATAAGATGTCCAAATCTTTCATGTCAAAGCTTACTCTCTAATCTACATGAAAAACCAATCATGTCCCTATAGAAGAACTATCATCAATACCCTCAAAGTGATATAGTCTATAACTATGATCAACATACCCTGAGCAACAAGTGAATAAATCTCCAACAAAGTTCTTACTTCTGCTCCATGTGGTGTAAAATTCACTATTATTCCTTGACCAAAATGAAAAATTTGATATACATAAAGCAAATTCGTAGTGATGTTAGGAACATATAGTGCATCTTGGATACTGCCACCATCAAGTTATATATCACTTTTTCCTTTAACAAAAAGAAAGGAAGAATCTCTAACCTCAATTTTAGAAGTAGAACTCAAACCTAGAGAAAAAAAAGACTCCTTGGAAGAAGTCATGTGATGAGAAGCACCAGAATCTATAACCCAATTTTCTACAAGTGGTGACTAAGATCTCCCAACAACATTAAGTGATTTACCATGTTGATTAGAAGGAGGTGGCGTGGAGATGGAAATTTTGTGTTTCTTGACTACATCCTCTAAGGTTTGCATGCACTTATAACACCTATGTTCTTTATGATTACTACCCCCAAAAAAAGAGCGTGAACGACTAGACTTATTCTTGGATTTAGAAGACTCTTTGGGTTTTGAGTTGTTTTCTTTGGGTTTAGGAGCATTTTGATATGGAGAAGGTGTGGATTTGGTTTTACTGTTTGGTTTTCCCTTGCCCTTAGGATTACATGTAACTAATTCCTTTTGAGAGGTGGAAGACTCAAGGTAATACAATTTGGATTCTTCCCTAGTAAGTCTTTCACAAAATGTTTCCAAGTTAGGCATTTTGAATGTGTCACCTAAGGCATCCATGCTAGAGAAAAAGGTAGAAGAAAAAATTTGGAATGGTCCTCTCAACTTGGATAGAATCAAGTAAACACACTCTTCATCTTTATTATCTCTTCCACTCCACTTCAACTGTGTCAACAAATGCTTGAACTTGGTAAGATAGTATATAATTGTTGGAAAATCTTCAGGATTAAGAGAGGTGATCTCAATGTCAGTTGCATGGCTCTCATATGATCCACCTTACCAAATAAATCTTCTAATTTCTCCCAAATTTTGAAAGGAGAGTCACATTTTTCCAAATGAAACTCAAGAATGTCACTTACATAAGTTCCTATAAAACCCATACACTCATCAAATTTGCACTGGTACTAAAATTTTTCATATTCTCTAGTGAACACTAGTTGTTCTGAAGAATTTAAAACCCATAATCCTTTCTGCTTAATTATTGTTTCCATTCTTGGTTTCCATGTGTGGTAATTATGTGTTGTTAATGTCTCAACATGATCTAATTCAGAAGTAGATGTCATCCTCAAAAAATCACCAAAATAAATACAAGAACCAAACAATGCAATAAGACCCCCAAGCAATGTAACAATAGCCCCCCTGATTTTGGCACTTTATAATGAGTGCGTGTTACAAATACTTTCTAATGATAGTACGATTCTTAAAGTAAATATTTCCAATGGAAAGAGCATAAAAGCACAAGCACTTTTGCAAAAAAAATGGCACTCAAAACCAAGTTACCAATCAAAAGTTACAAGTTTTTCAATATTATTTTATTTATAATAGTTGCCACTTAAATAGAATAAAATGTTGTTGCCTTCACACTCAAATAAAATGAAAGAGGGGTGGAGTTAAGCATCTACTAGTAGGAATCACAAGCTTTAAGCTCTCATATGACCATACCATATGACCAAGGGCTAAGGATTTCACCTTTGAAACTTACAGATGGATGTCAACAACAAACTCCTGCTCTGATACCATAAAAGAAATGATAACTAGATCGTACCAAGCCAAGAACATAGATTCTAATCACACACCACGATCAATAAGATGGAAGTAATTCACCAAAATAACTTTACATAAACCTTTGCAAACAAATGAGCAGCAATATCATATATTATTATGGAACTCAATGAAATACAATGAGAATGGGCCTTGCTTATATAGGCAAGGAATAACAATCTAAGAACAGTCAAGGTCGTAGATCGAGTCATAAATCATGGAAATATCCAGTCATCAAAGAACTAGTTAAGTCCATAGATTTATGAGAGAACTAGACATCAAGGATTTAGTGAATACCATAGATCAAGCAAATAACTAGTCAATACCACCTAGATAACATCCCCATAAGATCTAAATAAATATAAATAAATATCTACACACATAAGTGGGTGAGGATAAATACAATAAAGGTAAATAAAGTACCTAGTACCTAGGTGAATATGAGCTAAGGTAAATTCCTACTCTAACATAGGATTTAGGGTTTAGTGTTTATGGTTTAGGGATTCTGGTTTAGGGTTTTGGGATCTGGGTTTTTAAGGTTTAGGATTAAGGGTTTAGGATTAAGGGTTTAGGGTTTAAGGTTCAGGGTTTAGTATTTAGGGTTTAGGGCACAATATTTAGGGTTTAGGGTTTAAGGTTAAGGGTTTAGGGTTTAAGGTTTAATGGTTAGGGTTTAGGGCTCACGATTTAAGGCTAATCGTTTAGGGATTAGGGTTTAGGGTTGATGGATTAGGGTTTAAGTTTTAAGGTTAAGGGTTTATGGTTTTGGTTTTTTCGTTTAGGGTTAGGATTTAGGTTTTAGGGTTTACCTTTTATGGCTTATGGCTTAGTATTTAGGGTTCAAGGTGGTAAAAATAGGGTTTAGGATTTAGGGTTTAAGTTTTGGGGTTCAAGGTTTAGGATTTAAGGCTTAGGGATTAGGTCCTGGGGCTTAGGTGTAGGATCAAACAATACCTTTCTAGGTGCAACTCCCCTCTTGAGGATCATATTCATATTCAATGTATCGTCGTCGAAGAGGGAAGCTCCCCTTTCAAATTGGTTATTTAGTATGACATGGAATATGAGTAAAACAAATGAAAGCTCGAGAATTAGATTTCATTGGTAATTAGTACTAAGTATTAACAAGACTAATATGGATTTTTATTACTCGAATAGGAGGCCATGACAATATTAGGACCATATTTCCTATTCTCATGCCTAGAACCATCATTAAGTCTGCTTGTGCAAAATAAACATAGCGATAAGGGTATGACTAAGAACACAAAGGAGTTATCAATTGCCTAGTAAATATTAATTGTTTAGTTCTGCATGGGATTCATTTGGCCTATGGCTTAGTGACCTTCTATTCATTAATAATTCCTTCTATGATAAACCCATAGATTCTCTCAAAAGTGCCTTCAAAAAGATAGGGGTAGTCATCAAGCCTAATGAAGGTTGTGATGTGATGTGTCAAAACTATATATTCACAAGAACGTATTTTTCCTTGAAAGTCCTTGGTTTGTCTTAGTAATGATGTCTCCTTATATCCAAAGATTAAGGACTATTGGGTTCTAGGGCAGGATTGGACATTCAGGAATCATAGAGTGTATGAATCAGAATGTCATTACATCTGGAGAAACATTCTCAAATGTTGGAGTAATGAATCTTGGAAAATAAAATTGAACCTTAGAAATCCTCTCAAATTTCCAGTCTAGGTCTTGTTCCTGGTCCTGTAGCAAGTATCAACAAAAAATACAAAATAAATTTGATTAGACTTACTTATAAAATGCATTTCTTTACTTCGAGCTTATCTTTATAAATGCAATCCAGATTTCCAAGTTCTCCATATTTGCCAAATTCTGGGGATAATTGACATTCTGGACCTCTAAAGGTGTGAATAAAATGGTGAGCTCATTTCCTCCAAACTTTCTTGAAGTGAATTCAAATGAAATGAAATTTAGAATTTGGAGGTGGCACGTGGTAGACATTGATTGTCCTACCATCGATTTTGAGTGACAAAACTTCTAACATTAACTTTAAACCCTAATCCCTAAACCATAAACTATAAACTTAAACCCTAAACCCTAAACCATCAACCCTATGACCTAAATCCTAAACCATCAACCCTTAACCCTAATCCCTAAACCCTAAACCCTAAACCCTAAACTGTGAACCCTAAACCCTGAGCCCTAATTCTAAACCCTAAACCCTCAACCCTTAACACTAAAACCTAAACCATAATTATCAAAATTTGAGCCCTAAACCCTAAACCCTCAACCCTGAACCTTAAGACTTATACCCTAAACACTCAACCTTAACCCCTAACCCCTAAAATTTAAACCCTAAACCTTGAATCCTAAACCTGATCCCTAAAACCTAAACTCTAAACCCTAAGCCCTGAAATTTAAACCCTAAATCTTGAACCTTAAACCCTAAATTTTAAACCTTGAACACTAAAAATACTTGTTGGAAAGACTTCTAAAAAAAGATACTAATGACAATGATTGAAATTGGTACAAAAAATTTGAAGGAGGGAAATTTTAGATATGCAAGAAAAATTTGGTTCAACCCTTTTCTAAGCAACCCCTTCCCTGTGGGAAGCTTACACAAAGAGATATTACCCAATAGAGCTATCTTCTTTTTCACATCACATGGGAACTATTTCACTCATTGTAATGTTATGTGTCTTACCCATTCTTACTAGTATTGATAGAGAGTATTCAACTGAAAATGATTCATCTTCTTCATAGGCATAGCCTTCAAAGAGAATCATCATAATTTGATGCCTTTCATCTGTTGATATATTGAGGGAGGGAAATGCTAGATATCTAAGATTAATTTGGTACAAAGAAATGTTACCCAATACAACTATCTCATTTTTTATATATCTTGTGAAATATTTGGAGCTCCGATAGTGTTATAAACAACGCAATTATATGAAGAAGATCAAAAAACATTCAACAGTGCAAGTATATATGGGAAGAAACATTTTTTGCATAGATGTGTAATATATAAGGTTTGTCGACCTTATAATGTTGAAGATCAAGAGTAGTTTTCACTTTGTAATCACTATTGTAGACTGAAGATCAAGTGCAGAAGATCAATACCATTAGAGTGTTTGTTCCCTAAACATTGAACCTTAAATCCTAAACCCTAACCCATGAGCCCTAAACCCTAAATCATGGACCCTAAACCTTTAACCCTAAATCTTAAACCTTGAACCCTCAACTCTAAACCCTAAACATTAATCCCTTAACCCTAAACCCTAAACCTAAACCTTAAACCCTATATTGTAAACCCTAAACCCTAATTATTGATTCATTAACCCTAAACCCTAAACAATGAACACTAAACACTAAACCGTAAACCATAAACCCTAAACACTAAAACCTAAACCCTAAACCATGAACCCTAAACCCTGAACTTTGATCCACAAGTTCTCTAAACCTTAAACCTTAAACCCTAAACCCTAAATCCTTAACCCTAAACACTCAACCCTTAATCGTGCTACATTACCAACAAAGGAGTTCGTAAGGGTATTATGGTTAGATGGGGGTCGAATCTTGAGGATCATATTCCTATTCGGTGTATCACCTTTGAAGAGGGCATCTCCCCTGTCAAATCGATTATTCAGTATGACATTGAAGATGAGAAAAGCAAATGAAATGTGGAGATTTATATTTCATGGGTAATTAGTACTAAGTATCAACAAGACTAATATGGCTTCCGACTACTCGAATAGGAGGGCATGACAATGTTAGGACCATAGTTCCTAGTCTCATGCCTAGAACAATCATTGAGTCTTCTTGTAAAAAATAAACATAACAACATGGGAATGGTTAAGAACACACAGGGGTTATCAATTGCCTAGTAAATATTTCTTGTTTAGTTCTGAATGGGAGTTAGCTGGCCTATGGCTTAGAGACCTTCTATTCATTTATAATTCCTTTTATGATAAACCCATGGATGCTTTCAAAATCACCTTCAAAAAGATAGGGGTAGTCATCAATCCTAGTGAAGGAAGTGATGTGATTTCCAAACAACTTGAAATGTAAATAGATTTAGAGGTCATAACACATAGTTACAAATATCTCTATATTTATAAATGGAAGCCAAGTAACGGTGTCTCCCTATATCCAAATATCAAGGACTACTGGGGTATGTGGTATGATTGGACATTCAAGAATCATCGAGTGTCTGAATCAGAATTTCATTGCATCTGGAGAAACATTCTCAAACATTGGATTAATGCATCTTGGAAAATCAAATTGAACCTTAGAAATCCTCTCAAATTTCCCATCTAGGTCCTGGTCTAGGTCGTGTTCCTGGTCCTGTTTGTATTTCAAGTTCTGATTTTGGTTTTGGTCATCAAATATGGAAGTTTTAGGAAAGGGATCCAAACTTGAATAATTATTCCCATTTAGATTGTTGGAAATTCTAATGGTAGTGGCAGTGCCTATGGAATTCGGTAGGTGGAAGGTGGGGTTGTGCCCTTGTTGGTTTTTTCTCATGGCATCATTGGTAGCCTTTCTAGTATTATCGGAGATAACTTCCCATGCTTGTGTGATAAGTTTAAAAGCTCCCTCAGCTTGTGGGAATTTGTTTTTATGAAGATGCAATAACAAGGCTAATTTCAATAGGTATTAACAGAAAAAAATTAATTTTGATTAGAATTACTTACAAAATGCATTCCTTCACTTCGAGCTTATCTTTAAAGATGCAATTCGGATTTCCAAGTTCTCCATACTTTCCAAATTTTGGTCGAATTGACATTCTGGACCTCTACAAGCATGAAGAAAATGGCAAGTTCATTTCCCCGAACCTTTCTTGAAGCGAATTTAAATGAAATGAAATTTGGAATTTGGAGGTGGCACTTGGTATACATTGATTGTCCTACCACAAATTTACTTATTAATGATTAATTATTATTAGTTGGATTTATTTTCCATTATTATGATAAGTGTATTTTTGAGATTGCCAAATCACTGTCACGTTTATTCATGAGAATACAATTATTATTATGGCACGGTTGATGCAAATCCTTAAATCCTCCCATAATTATGAATACCTCTCCTATGAAACCCCATACAAGTGGATATATGTTAACCAAACTTGTCTTATCTCCTTGAGATTAAGAAGGGTGTTTAGGGATGCTTTTAGCTTGCTTGAATAGTTTGCAGTGTAGAAAAACCAAGAAGTGACCAGTGAACCTTGTTTTTGTGCAATGTAGGGAAATTTTAGTAAAGGCAAGTGAGAGGAGTCTTTGGATGAATGTTGAGCAACTAGATGAGTGAAATAGGTGGTTTATTTGTCTAAGAACACAATGGAATCCTAAAACTCCTACAAATATCAATAACCAATCAATAACACATCTAAAAATCCTAAAAATATCAATAACCAATCCAAAAGGCCTCAAAACCTAAATAATGCCTATATTCTTTCACAAAACAGATATCGATTGTATAATTGAAACCCTAAAATCTTGAAGGTTGAATGTTGAAATCCTAAAAAATACCTATGTACTGACCATATTAGAATTTTAAAAACTATCTTCTAACCCATGATAGATGGAGTTGTGAAACTAGTTCCATAAGGTGCAAAGTGACCCTAACATCTTATTTTTACTAAAATAAATTTTAAGTATAAGAAATAATAAAATATAAATAATAATAAAAGAACAAATTATACTTTAACATTTATTTTTGTACATAAAATCATGCCTCAACCACATATACCACATAACACACAAGAACACGCTTGCGTTTTAGGCTTGGTAACAACCAAACCTAATAATTTATAATGCACTCGCACTTCAACCAAATGTGCTCAATTTTTTCTTAAAATTGGATTTGTGTCCGCTTTTTGGCCCCCATCTTTGTGCATAGGCCCTTTTATAATGTTTTCATCAATTTCAATTAAGTGAATTGGTTTTCTTCACAAAATGAAAGGAGGTGTTCTTAGAGGTGAAGATTCATTAACAAGGTTACTTTCTTCATCCAGTGTTTCCATACAAATTTCAGGATTAACATTTGGATTCTCAGGTAAAGGCTCAACATTTGGATTCATATCAATTTCTTCATCCATACCAATATTATCATTCAATTCAATATAAATATTCATTTCAAAATCATTATTCTCTACATTTTCATTATATATTTCATCCTCATTTTCTAAAACAGTGGGTATATTTGATATAGCAGATGTACCTTACCCTGCACGAAGTTTTTGTATTCTCTGCACTTTCTTTATTCTCATCTTTTCCAATTTATTTGGTGTCTTTTTTTCCAATTTATTCTTGTTTATACATCATCTTTTGTCGCCCATGATTTCAAAAATATATATAGTGGGGTAGGGGACAAGATGAACTACTCAAAATTTGTAAAGAATGTACATAAATCTATGGACTAGATAGAAAGAGGATAGAAATCTCATGAAAAAGGTGAAAACGACGTTGGGGGCCCATAATTTATATATAAAGAGCATAACATGTATGCGTTATGTTGTTCCCCTATTCCAAGGCATGCTTTGAGGCTTGGATCTGGTTTGGATCCCCAATTCTGAGGCATGGACCTGTACAAACATAATAAACAATGTGTTTTTGCAGAAAAATGCTAAAATGCCACTTCTGCCATAATAAATCAAATTAAAATGATCAATTCGTTTAATAAAAATATGACTACGACATATAGCAAACTTTAATGTTTCTAAAATATAATTTTTCAAATTTTCTAATTGATATAAGGTTTCCATATTATTTATTCTCTAATTATGCCTTTTTGTAGCTATTTTTTGAAGGTTAAATACATCTATCTTTCGTCATGTATCTTTTTTTTGGCTCATCAAAATTGAAAAAAAAAATATGCTAGACCAAACTAGGCCTAATTCTATACATATTAAAAAAAATCTAAATTTCGATATTTTATGAGGTAGTTAGGGGGGCGCACAGTCAGAGCTCTGTTATTTTTCAAAATTTAAATTTTTTGTACTATAAAAATCATTAAAAAAAATACTCGCTAAAAAAATCTTTTAAAATGGAGCCCAAATTAGATGCTCCTAGCAATATTTCTACCAAAGGGTTTTCAAAAATACTAAATTATACGCAAAAATTGGTGGGGTGCATGAAATTCACTCTATTATGTTTTTAACAAAAAATAGGAGTACCTGTTGGTATTTTAGTTATTTGACCCACTTAAACTTAATTGTTTTCAATAAAATTTAGTAGCTTAGAAACTAAACTCAAAATGCTACAATTCATGTTCTAACAACATTTTCCAATTTTGAGCATAACTATTTCAAATAACTCGTACAAGCTGAAGGTTTTTTATTATTTAGAAAAAAGTGTCCACTTAAGACCCCCTTTTGGCTCCCTAGATTTGTGCACTTACCCTGTAAATTGTACTTTATTTCTCTTTTGTCTTATTCAATTAAGTAAGCATTGTATTTTTCCATTGTAAAAGTCCCCTTTTTATTAATAAGAGAGGGGTTTATTTTTCTTTCGTAGAGGAATGTTAAAGGTCATAAGTGGTGGGACTATGAAAGTTCATGTGGGGGTAGCTTAAGAGATAGATTGTAAAGCTATAAATTGAAATGGCTTCTCCATTTTAAGGGGTTATATTTTCTTGGTTGATGTCTCCCATTGTCTTACTATAAAAAAGAAACTACAATTCATTTATCTCCTTGTCGTATGTTTTCTTCTCCATCTCAACTTTACTCCATGGGCATGGTTACTTATGCAATATTATGCATATGAACTTGGATTTATTTTTATTTTGTTCCTCTTTCGTTAATATGGTTTCTTCTCATTGATAACTTAGAAATATTCTGGTTCTATATGTCAATAAACTCAACTTGTTATTTATTGAGTAAAACCCCCTTCTCACTTTATCCCCTCTCTATACACACATCTTTCTTCCACCTCTTTTTCACACAGGTTCAGTGGAGTATACATGTGTGACCCTTGATCGAAAATCCACCCACGATGGTTAGAGTAGTGTAAATATTTCCTATTTTCAATAAATTGAGCTTCCCCATTCCTAAGGAGAGGAACTTAGTCCCAAAGCGTTGGTGAAAACCCCTCATTTTACCTTGTGAAAAATTATTTCACCAAAACAAACCATAGTAATAAAACTATTTACATGTACACACACTTACTGCAATGTCTTGGTCACGCTGAATTTACATCTCACGCTCAGTAGGGTCAACAAGAGCTACTGGATCACAAACCGGGGTGTAAAAATAATGAGCTCGAGGATTTTGTGCCATCGAATGGAATATCGAAGGGGTTGAACCCTACATACATATAATAATACAAAATAAAACATAAAAATTAACTTGTATAATTATTATAACAATTAATTTTTTGAGTACATCTAAACATTTACACCAACTAAGTACATTTAATGATGATATTTTAAGTAAATTTATAAATACTAATATTTTTGTTATGCCGCACCTACTAATCATATGTACAAGATTGTTAGTAGTCATGGGAAACACTTGCATACACAATGTATTCACATCAACTCTCTACATGATGTTATAAAATGAGGGAAATTATTAAAATAATTCCATATAATATGAATTATGTGCTCTAGAATGAAAATTCATAAGTTATACCTCAGTGAGTTATTACGCAGATGAAATCATAGTGGCATCACATTTGTCTCTTCATCACAAAGATGGTGGAGTGTCTTGTGTGGTCATCAACTTTATAAATAATATATCACATCAAGTTAGTTGAACATATATATACAAGAACATGTGAAGACATATATTTGAACCAGATATATATATATAAACACACACACACACACACACACAAACACACACACACACACACACACACACACACACACACACACACACACACACACACACACACACACACACACACACACATTCAAATTTACAAATAACATTCTAAATTATTTTTTGTGAATGTAAACATTGGCATGGTTCTCGCAAAATATGGTTGGCATGATGACTTCCCTCTCATGTGTTGTAATATTAATGCATATATGTGTAAATTAATACATTTTACCAAGTTCAAATATAGATATTTTGATAATTTAACATACATACATACGTACGTACGTACGTACATACATACATACATGTATGTATGTATGTATGTATGTATGTATGTATGTATGTATATGTATATTGTAAGTTCATCTTTTTGTAACATTTAATAAAAATTAAAAAAACTTGTGAAGGTTTCGATGTCTGAAATCTAAATGTATCGCTAAAAAAAAAACATCAGAAATAGCCACATCATGTGTACCACCAGAAAATCCACCAACACCAGTCTGCATGAAACTATCATCTTCATTAACTCTCATATAGCATATGCCACCACAATATGTGCAAATATGAGGCTTCATGCTAATACTACCTAGATGACTAATCTATCCACCTCCACCAACATTAGTTTCAAAAACCTCGCTCGTATGTTGAACAAGGGTATCAATGAGCACATGAAGCGCGTGTAGTGTGTCAATCTCTATTGTCTCTTTCAATGTTGCAGGGATCATCTCAAGATGAGGGTTTTTTTCAATGGGGCCTCTAGAATGTTGAATAGGAGCACGATGTGCACCTAGTATATCCTGTGCAGAACCTTTTCCTCAGCTCTGAAACTGGGAGAATTCAAAATAGTCATGGATCTCATTGAGGGTAGACTCACAATAGAGTTTCCTCAAACATTATAATAGAACATCATTTTTATTGCAAGATGGTACATCATATGCCATCCACCATCAGTCCCAAATATTATTTTTATTCAAATTTTTATTGCACTAGTGGATTGAAAAGCGTTTGCATTACAAAGGAACTAGAAAATTGGTTCTAGGGTCAGTGAATAGTGCAAAAATGAGGTCTTTTTTCTGTAATTGATAATTTATTAGCATAATATGCCCTACAAGACTCTCTTTAGGCTGTCCACTGGTCAATTTGACTAATTTTCAAGTTAACCTAAGCCAATAATAACTCCAATGTGTTTACGAGGGAGGCATTATGGGGGTTTGTGGAATGGGCATCCCTCATTACTTCAATCAATTCCTCAATTTGTAGTCTGTTCTCCACTATATGGGAGTTAAATCATCCTAACTACCTGGAGGATCTAAAGTAATTGTAGGAGGGCTAAGAGGGCTAGGAGCATTTGCAGGGCTTTTTTTTGTTGTGGAGGAACTGTAAGAATCATAAAAAAACATGTATTTTATTAAAATCTACGTTTCAAATATCAAACAATTACAAAAATTGATTGTAATTTAGAGAAATTATTTTTCCCTACCTCTTATTTGTCAAGGCATCGTAAATCCACCTCGATGCAACCTTCAATGTGATCTACTAAATCGTTTTGGAGTAAAGAGCTTGAACATGAACCACAAACGTAGGGTTTTGAGGAAAATACATAGTTGGGGGTGGAAAAGACATGGAGAATGGATAGAATGGATTTTTTTAATTTAAACATTACATAATGCATATGTGTTTTAGTTTGGTTATTACAAAACCAAAACTTGCCTCCCCCTAATTCCCTTTTTTGATTCTTCACGCGTTTGGCAACTTTTTGGCCCCCAACTCCATGCACTTACCCATTGTTGACCTCCTAGTAGTAGTTTTAAGTTTTCAATCGAGATAAGTCCTAATGAATTGACCATATGTATAGGAGAACTTTGTCCAATTTTGAGCATTGATACCTCTTGTTCTGTATACCTTTGAGCATAACCATAGAACCTCCCTCGATACATATATTTGTGATAAAAAAAAGTAATAGAGATATAGTCCATGTAAAGGTATGAATACTATAGTATTTACCTGGAAATTAAATATTTTTATATCTTCAACCAATGAAAACACTTGAGATGATATATTATTTCAACAACTATTAAATTTAAGACTAAAAAAATGTAGAGTATTCCCTTACATCGTTTTATGAAACATTCTCTTTAATTAATTTGATATAAAAATAATAATCGTACATGCTTTTCAATGCTAGTTTTAAATATCATTTTAATCACTTATTAATACCACCAAGAGGCACCTAGCATGTATTAATAATTATGATGTGACATAGCAGATTGACTTGATAAACAATTTAGTACAACATGATATATAGACTTATATTTTTTGTAAAATGCACCAAATGAAACCTCATGGTCTATTGATAATTAGGCTATCATGCACGACACTTAATCACTAAGCAATTTACTACCAACTTTTTAATAGCCAATAAAAATAAACTAGTTTTATTTCATGTGTTCTACTAACATACATATAGATACATATATACATATATATATATGTATATTTATATACATACAAATATATACATACATTTAGATACATGCATACATTTGTGTGTGTATACATCCATACACGTGTGTGTGTACAAACACATGCAATGAATATGACTCATTGGAGTGTTTTCCCTATTATTCCTGCATTTAATTAGTAATAGGCTATGGTCTTGAGATTTTATACAATTTTTAAAAAATAGAAAGCATGCTAAAGGAAATTTTCTTCAATCTCTGATCATTTCAACTTATAATACAATTACTAATTCTTCTTAATTTGAAAAGGACTAATCAGAATGTGATCTTTTTAAAAATGCGATAAATAATAAATTCAAGATATGCACCTTAAAATTGATATCTCTAATTATTCTTCAAATATATATAAGTAAGGTATGTTTACTAGTTGATGTACATTAAAATAGACACTTGTAACAAAAACAAAAACAAAACATTTGTCTCTTTTTCGGTTTTATGATTCCAAAAAAAAATCATATACAATTACTTTTAAATATATGTTTTATTATTTTAAGTGTGATATGCCTCTTCACTGCATCTTGGAATTGTTTCTTGAACTCTAAAAATCTCTACTTATACACATATAATCAACTTTCTTCAACTTAAATAAAAAATACTGAAAATGAAAAATAATTTTAAATAAGTGCGAAACATAAACACATTCCAAATTTTAACCAAAGACCCTCATCCCATCACTTAAATAGTCCACATAGATGTTAAATATCTGTCAATTTGGGAATAGGATCTTATAAACTCAAATTTATGAACTTTATTTCATGTAAGAGCATAACTCCATTACAATTCTTGTTAAGAAAACCAGACTGATATTGAACTAGACTTGAAAACAGGACTTGAAAGATGGAAACACTTAACTAAAACTTGACTCTGAAATCTAATTCTGAAATCCGATGATTACAAAGAAGCCAGACCCATCCTTATATTGGAAAGGAGAGAAGGGTGGCACCGGAAACCTAAAAACCTAAAGACTGGGAATTGGTAACCCAGGTTACCCAAAAGATTCCCACTAAGACTAAAAGGACGAGTACATGCCACTCGTCATAGCACCTTTAGAATGTGGAGAGGTCCACACTATTACATAAAGTGATTTCAAATCACTGCTTTATTGAAAATGATGACAACATGCCTGCCATCTAGCATTATGGGCTGTAAAGGACACTAGGGCCCAACATCATCATCTGAGGATGAGGAGGAATCTTCCTGTTGTGTAGTAGGAAAAAGTTTTCGTTGATTGTGCTCATACCACAGATGTGAAACGACACGTGAACCATCCAGTATCTCTACAAAGATATGTCTCGAGTAGGGTATAGATATTGGTCCGGTATCCGTAGAGAGTATCCAGGTGCAGGAGGAGGTACATTCATCATATGGTGGATGTAGAACTTCCTCCAAATCTCGCCATTTGGGTTTGCATGATGACCCTGCATGGTGTTAGTACGAACATAATATTTCATTTTAACATACCATGGAATTTTACAATTGATAATAATATTTCTGACCGTCTCTAGGACTGGGACTGAGTAGTGGACTGTCAGACAATTTAGTAGGAAAGAACTTCAACAAGAAGTATTTGAAATAATGCAACAATGTATTGCTGATCTCCTGGTCTGCTTCGCTGATTCCATGCATCATTTTTCCAATGGGTCACCTTTTGGCCAGAGCCTTGAGAGTTCAAATCTCCATAATGTATTCGGTCTTGGAATGAGTTGATGAAGACGAACTCCTTCAATGGGTCTGTCATCAACTGGCTCTGTAAAATGGGAATGGCGCCATTGCCAGCGCAGTGTACAAAAGACCATAGGGTCTTGGATAGTGTGGAAATCAGAGGTTGGGATTTCCGGATCAACAAATCGACAAGCCACCTCTGTCATATTATAATGGGATACAAAAATTATCCCTCTGGATAAAAGCAGTTGTTCTGCTTCTTGGGCCATGGTGTTATCACATCTCTCCTTTGATCGTATCATAGGAGAACAGGTAGCAGTGTCCCAAACAGGATGAAGAAATTCATGAACAATTTGTGTGATACTTATATTTTTGTGTTGAACAAGCTCTCGACTGGCAAAGTCGGCAAGAGCATTCTTTCTTACTTGAAATATGTTTCAACATCCAAAGTCATAGCCGTCAAACCACTGAGCCCATCTTTGTAAACAGCCATAAGTCATTTTATTTGTAGGATCACCCTTGTACAGACGCCCCTTGAAATGCTACAAGTCAGTTCTTAATAGAAATTTTTCATGTTGTAAGAAAAATAGGAAAGCTTGGATAGCTTTCTTGGCAGCATATATTTCCTTATGACTAGAGTGATAGTTCAATTCTGATCCTTTGAAGGAACCAGAATCATACCTACAAATTTTCTCAGTGCCATCTGAGATTCGTTCTTTAAGAAAAACTCCCCAGTGTTCCTCAGAAGCATCTGTCTCGACAATTTTTAATCCAGTGCCAGGAAGAGACAGAGAAGGCAGAGAATGACAACTTTGTTTAATTCTGAGAACAGCTTGTGTCATTTCATTGTTCCATGTAGGAGCATTTGATCGAAGCCTCTTATTTATCAGGAGTCTATCTAGCAGTAACATTTTTATAAAATCCTGCAATATAGTTAACACAACCTAAAAAAATTTTGAAGTTGTGTTTTATCTATGATTTCATTGGGAAACAAGACTGATCTTTGAAATAATATTCTCTTGTAGCATAATGGATCCATCTCGGATTGTGATTCCAAGAAATTGAACTGATTCTTGAAATACCTCCATTTTGGTTGGACTGAGACAAAGTCCATTGGCATATACAATCTGATAGAACTGTTCTAGATGTTGGAGATGATCTTTTGTATTTTGAGAAAAAATAAGAATATCATCTATATAGATGATAAAAAATTTACCGAGATGTCCAAAGATCTGGTCCATCTTTTTCTGAAAGATGGATGGTGTTGTTTTGAGACCGAAGGGTAGATCCTTCCATTCATATTGTCCTCCAGGAATGCTGAATGCATTTTTTATAAGTATCTTCCTTGTTCAGGAAGATTTGCCAAAAATCAAATTTTAAATCAAATTTACTGTAAACCTTACTACCACTGATTCTGGTTAATAAATCATCCCTACTAGGAACTGGATGTTGGACAGGTAGTCTATACTTATTGAGAGGTTTATAATTTACAACCAACCTCTTTTTACCTCTGACCTGTTCACTTCTCTTATTTACATAGAAGGTTAGGCATGACCAAGGAGACTTGGAAGTTTGAATAAAACCTCCCTTGAGTAGATTATCAATCTCAGCTTGGCACTCAATTTTTTCAGAAGGGGCCACTGCCTATATGATGAGCTTTAAATTTCGGAGAAGTAGATTGTTTGGAAATCTAAATGACAATAATGCTTTTTCCTATGAATGAAAGCATGTGGATTTTCAGAAGTACAGTCAGCTTTGATTTTATTGATGAGGGCATCAATAACAGAGGTATTCATGGATATGGATTTATGTAACCATTCTAAATTAGAAGGTTTTGTGGATTTGGGTGCAGAAGGCACAACAGATTGGTAGGATTGTAATCTGGGGATGG
Organism: Taxus chinensis; assembly: GCA_019776745.2. NCBI lineage: Eukaryota > Viridiplantae > Streptophyta > Pinopsida > Cupressales > Taxaceae > Taxus > Taxus chinensis. The sequence goes on from CM034152.1 coordinate 128,325,205, forward strand.
AATCCTTGAGGGAAATCGGATCTCATCATGGCATATAGTGTATGGCATGTAGTTGTTCAGGTTATCAGAACCTAGGAGCATGTCATAATGTAGCAGATCAAATCGATGAACTATAAGATTAGTCTGCATTTGTCCTAACTGGACGGGAATATTAGCAGAGCAAGGAGAAAAGACCTTTCTTTGAGTCAAAACTTATTTGTAGGGGATTTGGAACCCAACAATCTTTTGGTATTGCATTATATTTTAGCAGACTGATTTCTACTGCCCGTATCAAGCATAGCATCAAGATTTTACGACTTGATGTTGGGAATGCAAATTTGAATCCTACAGAAAGGATTACAAGAAGTTTTGACTATACTAACCTCTGTACTATGCTCCTCGTCATATTGTTCGTAGGCCTTCTCCATTATGAGCCTATCGACATCTTCTTAAGTATGTTCTGGTTCAGGATCAGATTCTTCTTCTTGAAGCAGAGTCTGGAATTCTGTAGTAGCCTTTTGTATAGCACGTTCAAGAAGAGATAATCGTTGCTGTCTCCAAGATCTTCTTGCAGGTGTGCCTGGAGCAGGAGCAACTTGAGTGACAGGAGTGAACAAGAGGTGTTGCTACCGAGTTCTTCTTCTTCAGTGAAACAGAAATTGAAAATGCCTTGAACAAGTCCCACATCCTTGTCCTCGGCCAAATCTTGTAGAAGCTTGTGGATGTGGCAAACGCCCTTGACCTCTACTAGAAGGAAGAGAGAAGTGAGCAGATGATGTTTCAGCAATGTGCTGAGAAAGCCTTGCATCTTCAGATTTTTCTTGTTGGATTTTGGCATCCAACTGATTCTTTAGCTCATAGACTTGTGCTTGCAAAGAATAATACCGATTTACCATATGTGGAGGACAGGTGGCCAGCTCTTGTTGGAGATGATCAAGCCTGTGCTTCAAAACAATGGAGCTTGGTGGAATGAACGGATGTTCATAAGAACTCCGTATCATATTACAGTGAAATGTGGGGTAAAGAATCATACCCATGCTTTTGAATCGGAAAAACTATCATCAGGAGAAGATTCAGAACATGTTGATTGGTAGCAATAGTAAATTCTGTAAATTCAATATCTGATTCACAACTATCTTCATCAGATATTAAAACATAATGATCCTCATCAAGCAGATGTTCTTGTACCAAAATTTACCTTAGCCTTGGATTTGGCCTTCTGTCCTTTTTGTGGACAGTCTTTGCTGTAGTGGTCCCCTTTACAAATGAAACATTCAATTTTTCTAGACTTGGGGAAGTATTTTTTCTTTCTGAAAAACTTTCTTTTCCTCTGAAGACCTAGTGGTCTAGGAAAAGATTTAGAAGCACAATCTGTGCATCTTAGGACTGCTTGATAGCGTTTGGAATGCTTCTTGATACCTTTTATGCTGAGAGGAGGTAGGAGTAGGACAGCCAAATTGATTTTCTATTTGGGCAGAGTACAGAACGTGACTCCTAAATATTTCTCAACTCTAAGAGCCTCCTTTCGGAGCCTTTTTTCTCTAGACATAGACGCTGATTAGTATCAGTAATGATCTGATTTATTTTTCCAAAAGTCAAATCAGCATCAGTATAACCATGCATGGATTTTTTATATTCATTGGAGAAATATGTTGGGAAAGATTCTACATATCTGAGCTTCATGGTGGAATTGAATGGAGTACCTAAATTATAAAGCAGTTTCTGCATGTAGCACTGGTACTCTTTGACTTTAGTCATATCGCAGAGTTGAGCTCTTAAGAACTCAAGGGTACTTAGCCTTTTCTCATCATCAATAGTCCCAATGAATTTTGCGATAATTATCGCAACTGTGAGACTAGCTGTGCCACCACCAACTCGTTCAGCTCCTTCCTCTCCTTGGCCATTGATGATCTGGTCTTTCATACGAGCAGGAACAACATCCCACCATTCTTTTAGTATGCCAACAAAACCATTAGCAATTATGCCGGCAATATCTTTATCATGCTTGCCGAATTGGAGGACTTGTGTGTTGGCCCAACCGATCATACCATGAATCATCTCTCTGATTTCATCAGCAGTTTTGCATTCAATCTTATAAAAAATTGGGCTGAAAATTCAGAGTTCTGATAGTACCTTGCAGAGGAGGTGTAGAGCTTTCTCCTGTGTCCATGAAGCTTTCAACAGCTTCTTCTGTTAACCTTGCCATGCCAATTTTTTTTATCATCATTCTTCTGTTAACTGAGAGGCGACTTCATTGTAGCAACTTGAGCCCCAAGTGATGGATTTGGACCAATCAGGATTGGGTCCTTGGGAACTCAAAGATATGCTACTCTTCTCAGACTGAGAACTTCTCTATCTTATTTACAGCAGAAGTGAGAGCAGGGAAATTTCTGCTCAAGCTCGGAGACAGAAAAACATAGAGTATTAATTTTTTCATTGACAGTTTGGATACTGTCAATCACTTTCTTTTTAGATCCTTTAGATACAACATGAATAGACTGTTGAATGTGAGATTGTAGGCTATTACTGACTTGATCTGGTACATGCTGTAATTTAGAGGTTAACTGTTGCATATTGGTAGATAGACTATCTACTTTCTTATTTAACAAAGAGACAACAGAATGAATATCTCCACGTTGGTGGAGTTCAATGGCTTTAAGAGTATCTTGCATCCTCTTAAGCTTTTCATTTTGTGACAGCACTTGGTCCTGAATGGCAAGTGCAGCTTTGTTATTCTAGTTCATCATGCGGGCAGACTCAGATTGCTCGATCTTGGAATCCAGCTATCACTGATACCTGTATTGTCGGCATTGTTGCCGATCCTCTGTGTAGATCTCGAAGTATTTAGCAATAGGGAAATCATTTTCATTCTGAGAAGATGAGGATTCTTTTGTGTCCATAGACACATTTACTCTGTTTAACACAAGATTTAGCTTTTTGCAGAGTCTGATAGAAAGAAGATGAAGGACAAGTGTTCATACTAATATGTGGACCATTTTTGGGAATGTATTTCTGTTGTACAAGGACTTGACATTGCTCACACCAAAGACAGTCGGTGTTGGGATCGTGTACAAGTGTAGGGTGGCTACAAGGAGGAAGATCAGACTCAAGATTCTTCTCTTTATCAGACATAAAGGACTGAGTAGAGGAAGATGTAGATAATCTTGGTTTTATGGAGCTAGATTTCCTAAATGAAATAGTAGCCTTACCTTTATCTTCGATAACCTTAGAGGCAGATTGGACTGAAGAAGTGGCCGCAGAGATGCACTTAGTGGAAATTGTCCATTCTCGAGGTACACGGATTTTATCCCAACTTACTACTTCAGGCTCAATCTTTTGAGCGGTGAGACTGGCAAGCATGACCACACTACTTCCTTGGGAAGGACCATGCTTTATGGTAGGATGAGCAGTATTGGTTAGCCTAAAAATAATCCTGTAAAATATGGCAAGAGGGGAAGACCTTGGTTTAATGTTTAAACCCGTGGTTTGCAAGTGTAGCTTCAAAACTTGGTCTAACAGATTGTCAGTCTATATAGACACGGGGTAGTTAGGAAACACATTAAAGTGTATTGGCCCATTACTTAGACTAGTCTGTAAAGCAGCTAACATACAGTCCTTGAAGCTTTCATGGCGGGTGTCAAGCAAACAACACAAAACAGAAGCATTTAATCCTTGATGGAATAATGGGGTTATTCCGATCTGCACGCATCCTATAGGCATAAACTTATAGGTAGACTACTTTTTTAAATATGCTAGATCTTGTGGAGAGATTAATGGAATATCGTATTTAGACTTAGCAGATGTTTTTACTTGAATACAAGACTCACGAGATCTAATAGCAGTGCTAGCAAGTAAATGAAAAGATTTAGATTTCTGGTAAACTTCACTATAAGGGAGTTTCGGGAGTTTCCAACCTGGAAGCAGATTCTCCTCTTCATAAATGTGTGTTTCAACATTGACTAGAATAAGATCTGACAGACTTAAAAATGCATCATCGCAATCTTCATCTTGTCGTCCAGAAGTCGACGCAACCCATGCCTTTGTATCCATGTCACCTGGCACAAATTTATGTCCTTCACCGAATCTTACTTAGAACGTATATGACCTCAACACGCCTCACCCGGGCTAAAAATGGTCTGCGTTCTCTCTTTGCGTGTCTTACAGGATTCAGAAATGCAAATAGACGAAATCTCTAAACACATAAAGCAAGAGTAAAGAATCGAAACTAGAAGAACAAGAGTAAACCAACTCTGATACCAATTCGGGAATAGGATCTTATGAAAGACCAAATCATTTAAATTTTGGTGATCTTCCTCCTTGTAGCCACCCTACACTTGTACATGATCCCAACACCGACTGTCTTTGGTGTGAGCAATGTCAAGTCCTTGTACTGCAGAAATACATTCCCAAAAATGGTCAACATATTAGTATGAATACTTGTTCTTCATCTTCTTTCTATCAGACTCTGCAAAAAGCTAAATCTGTGTTAAACAGAGTAATGTGTCTATGGATACAAAAGAGTCTTCATCCTCTCAGAATGATAATGAATTCCCTGTTGCTAAATATTTTGAGATCTACACAGAGGATTGGCAACAACGCCGACAATACTGGTATCAGCGATAGTTGGATTCCAAGATCGAGCAATCTGAGTCTGCCCGAATGATGAACTGGAACAACAAAGCTACACGTGCCATCTAGGACCAAGTTTTGTCTCAGAACGAAAAGCTTAAGAGGATGCAAGATACTCTTAAGGCAATTGAACTCCACCAGCGTGGAGATATTCATTCTGTTGTTTCTTTATTAAATAAGAAAGTAGATAGCTTATCTACTAATATGCAACAGTTAACCTCTAACTTGCAGCATGTACCAAATCAAGTCAGTAACAGTCTGCAATCTCACATTCAACAGTCTATACATGATGTGTCTAAAGGATCTGAAAAGAAAGTGATTGACAGTATCCAAACTGTCAATGAGAAAATTAATACTCTGTGTTTTTTTGTTTCCGAGATTGAACAGAATTTCCCTGCTCTCACTTCTGCTGTAAATAAAATAGAGAATTCTCAGTCTGATAAGAGTAGCATATCCTCAAGTTCCCAAGGACCCAATCCAGATTGGTCCAACGCCATTACTTGGGCTCAAGTTGCTATAATGAAGTCGCCTCTCAGTCAGAAGAAGAATGATGATTAAAAAATTGGCATGGCAAGGTTAACAGAAGAAGCTGCTGAAAGCTTCATGGATACCGGAGAAAGCTCTACACCTCCACTACAAGGTACTATAAGAACTCTAAATTTTCAGCCTAATTTTTATAAGATTGAATGTAAATATGCTGATGAAATCATAGAAATGATTCATGGTATGATCGGTTGGGCCAACACACAAGTACTCCAATTCGGCAAACATGATAAAGATATTGCCGGTATAATAGCTAATGGTTTTGTTGGCATACTCAAAGAATGGTGGGATGTTGTTCCTGCTCGTATGAAAGACCAGATCATCAATGGCCAAGGTGAAGAAGGAGCTGAATGAGTTGGTGGTGGCACGGCTAGTCTAACAGCCGCAATAATTGTAGAATTCATTGGAACCATTGATGATGAGAAAAGATTAAGTACCCTTGAATTCTTATGAGCTCAACTCTGTGATATGACTAAAGTCAAAGAGTACCAGTGCTACATGCAGAAGTTGCTTTATAATTCAGGTACTCCATTCAATTCCACCATGAAACTTTGATATGTTGAATCCTTCCCAACATATTTCTCCAATGAATATAAAAAAGCCATGCATGGGTATACTGATGCTGATTTAACTTTTGGAAAAATAAACCAAATCATTACTGACACTAATCAGCGTCTGTGTCTTAAGAAAAAATCCTAAAAAGAGACTCTTAGAGCTGAGAAATATTTAGGAGTTAAGTTCTGTTCTACCCAAATAGAAAATCAATTTGGCTGTCCTGCTCCTAGGTCATCTCAGTATAAAAGGTACAAGAAGCATTCTAAACGTTTCAAGCACCCTAAGTGCACAGACTGTGCTTCTAAATCTTTTTCTTGACCACTATCTCAGAGGAAAAGAAAGATTTTTTGAAAGAAAAAATATTTCCCCGAGTCTAGAAAAATTGAATGTTTCATTTATAAAGGGGATCATTATAGTAGAGGCTGTCCTCAAAAAGGGCAGAGGGCCAAATCCAAGGCCAAGGTAAATTTTTTACAGGAACATCTGCTTGATGAGGATCATTATGTACTAATATCTGATGAGGATAGTTGTGAATCAGATATTGAATTTACAGAATTCACTATTGTTGCCAATCAGCATTCTGAATCTTCTTCCGAAGATAATTTTTCTAGTTCAGAAGCAGGGTATGATTCATTACCCACATTCCACTGCAATATGATACGGAGTATTTATGAACATCTGTTCATTCAACCAAGCTCTATTGTTTTGAAGCAAAAGCTTGATCACCTTAAGCAAGAGCTTGCCACCTATCCTCCACATATGGTTAGTTAGTATTATTCTTTGCAAGCACAGGTCTATGAGCTGAAGAATCAGTTGGATGCTAAAATCCAACAAGAAAAATCTGAAGATGCATGGCTCTCTCAGCACAATGCTGAAACATCTGCTCGAACCGATGCTTACCACTTCTCTCTTCCTTCTAGTAGAGGTCGAGGACATTTTCAACCTCCACAAGCTGCTACAAGCTTTGGCCAAGGACAAGGACGTGGGACTGGTTCCAGACATTTTCAATTTCTGTTCCCCGAAGAAGAACAACCAGTAGCAACACCTCCTGTCACTCCTGTTACACAAGTTGCTCCTGCTCCAAGCACACCTGCAAGAAGATCTTGGAGACAGAAAATATTATCTCTTCTTGAGTGTGCTATACAAAAAGCTATTGCAAAATTCCAGAATCTCCTCCAAGAAGAAGAATCTGATCCTGAACCAGAACATGCTGAAGAAGAAGTCGATAGGCTCATTATGGAGAAGGCCTATGAACAATATGACGAGGAGCATAGTGCAGAGGTGAGTACAGTCAAAACCTCTTGTAATCCTTTCTGTAGGATTCAAATTTGCATTCCCAATATCAAGCCATATAATCTTGATGTTATGCTTGATACGGGAGTAGAAATCAGTCTGCTGAAATATAATGCAATACCAAAAGAATGTTGGGTTTTAGATCCCCTACAGATAAGTTTTGACTCTAAAAAGGTGTTTTCTCCTTGTTTCTGCTAATATTCCTATCCAGTTAGGTCAAATGCAGACTAATCTTATGGTTCACCAATTTGATCTGCTCCATTATGACATGCTCCTAGGTTATGATAACTGGAATAACTATATGCCATATACTATATGCCATGATGAGATCTGTTTCCCTCAAGGATCCATCCCCAGATTACAATCATACCAATCTGTTGTGCCTTCAACACCTAAGTCAACAAAGCCTTATAATCTAGACTGGTTACATAAATCCATATCCATGAATACCTCTGTTATTGATGCCCTCATCAATAAAATCAAAGTTGACTATACTTCTGATAATCCACATGCCTTCGTCCATAGGAAAAAGCATTACTGTCAGTTAGACTTCCAAACAACCACTTCTCCAAAATTCAAGGCTCATCATATAGGAATGGCCCCTTCTGAAAAAATTGAGTGCGAAGTTGAAATTGATAATCTACTCAAGGGAGGTTTCATTCAAGCTTCCAAGTCTCCCTGGTCATGCCCGACCTTCTATGTAAATAAGAGAAGTGAACAGGTCAGAGGTAAAAAGAGGTTGGTTGTAAATTATAAACCTCTCAATAAGTATATACTACCTGTCCAACATCCAATTCCTAGTAAGGATGATTTATAAGATCCTATTTCCGAATTGGTATCAGAGCTGGTTTACTCTTGTTCTTCTAGTTTCGATTCTTTACTCTTGCTTTCTGTGTTTAGAGATTTCATCTATTTGCATTTCTGAAACCCGTAAGATGCGCAAAGAGAGAATGCGAACCGTTTTTAGCCCGGGTGAGGCGTGTTGAGGTCATATACGTTCTAAGTCAGACGCGGTGAAGGACATTTTTTTGCAACTGACGACATGGATATAGAGGCATGGGTTGCGTCGACTTCTGGACGACAAGACGAAGACTGCGATGATGCATTCGTAAGCCTGTCGGATCTTATTCCAGTCAATGATGAAACACATATTTCTGAAGAGGAGAACCCACTTCCAGGTTGGAAACTCCCAAAACTCCCTTATAGTGAAGTTTACCAGAAATCTAAATCTTTTCATTTACTTGCTAGCACTGCTATTAGATCTCACGAGTCTTGTATTCAAGTAAAAACATCTGTTAAGTCTGAATACGATATTCCTTTGATTTCTCCACAAGATCTAGCGTATTTAAAAAAGCAATCTACCTATAAGTTTGTGCATATAGGATGTGTGCAGATCGGGATAACCCCACTTTTCCGTCAAGGATTAAATGCTTCTGTTCTGTGTTGTTTGCTTGACACCCGCCATGAAAGCTTCAAGGACTATCTGTTAGCTGCTTTACAGACTAGTTTGAGTAACGGGCCGATACACTTCAACATGTTTCCTAACTACCCCGTGTCTATACAAACTGACAACCTGTTATACCAAGTTTTGAAGCTACATTTGCAAACCACGGGTTTAAACATGAAACCAGGGTCTTCCCCACTTGCAATTTTTTATAGGATTATTTTTAGATTAACCAATACTTCTCATCCTGCCATAAAGCATGGTCCTTCCCAAGGAAGTAGTGTGGTCATGCATGCCAGTCTGACACTGCTCAAAAGATCGAGCCTGAGGTAGTAAGTTGGGATAAAATCCGTGTGCCAAGAGAATGGACAATTTCCACTAAGTGTGTCTCTGCAGGCCACTTCTTCAGTCCAATCTACCTCCAAGGTTATAGAAGATAAAGGTAAGGATACTATTTCATTTAGGAAGTCTAGCTCCATAAAACCAAGATTATCTACATCCTCCTCTACTCAGTCTTTTATGTCTGATAAAGAGAAGAATCTTGAGTTTGATCTTCCTCCCTGTAGCCATCCTACACTTGTACACGATCCCAACACCGAATGTCTTTGGTGTGAGCAATGTCAAGTACTTGTACAGCAGAAATACATCCCCAAGAATGGTCCACATATTAGTATGAATACTTGTTCTTCATCTTCTTTCTATCAGACTCTAGTAAAAAGCTAAATCTATGTTAAACAGAGTAAATGTGTCTATGGATACAAAAGAGGCTTCGTCCTCTTAGAATGATAATGAATTCCCTATCACTAAATATTTTGATATCTACACAGAGGATCGGCAACAACACTGACAATACTGGTATCAGCGACAGTTGGATTCCAACTTCGAGCAATCTGAGTCTGCCCGAATGATGAACTGGAACAACAAAGCTACAAGTGCCATTCAGGATCAAGTTCTATCCCAGAATGAAAAAGCTTAAGAGGATGCAAGATACTCTTAAGGAAATTGAACTCCACCAGCGTTGAGATATTCATTCTGTTGTTTCTTTGTTAAATAAGAAAGTAGATAGTTTATCTACTAATATACAACAGTTAACCTCTAACTTGCAGCATGTACTAGATCAAGTCAATAATAGTCTGCAAACTCATATACAACAGTCTATTCATGCTATATCTGAAAAGAAAGTGATTGACAATATCCAAACTGTCAATGAAAAAGTTAATACTCTTTGTTTTTTTGTTTCCGAGATTGAGCAGAACTTCCCTGCTCTTACTTCTGCTGTAAATAAAATAGAAAGCTCTTAGTCCAATAAGAGTAGCATATCTTCAAGTTCCCAAGGAACCAGTCCTAACTGGTCCAAAGCAATCACTTAGGCTCAAGTTGCTACAATGAATTCGCCTCTTAGTCAGTAGAAGAACGATGATAAGAAAATTGGCATGGCAAGGCTAACAGAAGAAGCTGCTGAAAGCTTCATGGATACAACTGGAGAAAGCTCTACACCTCCTCTGCAAGGTACTATAAGAACTCTGAATTTTCAGGCTAATTTTTATAATATTGAATGCAAATCTATTGATGAAATCAGAGAAATGATCCATGGCATGATCGTTTGGGCCAACACTCAAGTTCTACAGTTTGGCAAACATGATAAGGATATTGCCGACATTATTGCTAATGGTTTTGCTGGCATACTCAAAGAATGGTGGGATGATGTTCCTGCCTGTATGAAAGACCAGATCATCAATGGCCAAGGTGAAGAAGGAAAAAAACGTGTTGGTGGTGGCACGGCTAGTCTAACAGCTGATATAATCGCAGAATTTATTGGGACCATTAATGATGAGAAAAGTTTAAGTACCCTTGAGTTCCTACGAGCTCAAATCTGCGATATGACTAAATTCAAAGAGTACTAGTGCTATATGCAGAAGCTACTTTATAATTCAGGTACTCCATTCAATTCCACCATGAAACTTAAGATATGTTGAGTCCTTCCCAACATATTTCTCCAATGAATATAAAAAAGCCATGCATGGGTATACTGATGTTGATTTAACTTTTGGTAAAATAAACCAAATCATTACTGACACTAATCAGCGTCTGTGTCTTGAGAAAAAAGCCCGAAAAGAGGCTCTTAGAGCTGAGAAATATTTAGGAGTTAAGTTTTGCTCTGCCCAAATAGAAAATCAATTTGGCTGTCTTGCTCCTAGCTCCTCTCAGCATAAAAAATACAAGAAGCATTCCAAACACTCTACCAAATGCACAGATTGTGCTTCCAGATCTTTTCCTCGAACATGGCCTCCAAGGAAAAGAAATTTTTTTAGAAAGAAAAAATATTTCCCCAAGTCTAGAAGAATTGAATGTTTCATTTGTAAAGGAGATCACTATAACAGAGACTGTCCTCAAACAGGACAGAAGGCCAAATCTAAAGGCCAAGGTAAATTTTGTACAAGAGAACATCTGCTTGATGAGGATCATTATGTGCTGATATCTGATGAGGATAGTTCTGAATCAGATATTGAATTCTCTAGAATTTACTATTGCTGCCAATCAGTTATTCTGAATCTTCTTCCTGAAGATAATTTTTAGATTCAGAAGATGGGTATGATTCATTACCCACATTCCACTGTAATATGATCACGGAGTTCTTATGAACATCTGTTCATTCCACCAAGCTCCATTGTTTTGAAACAAAGCTTGACCATCTCAAGCAAGAGCTTGCCACCTGTCCTCCACATATGGTAAATCAATATTATTCTTTGCAAGCACAAGTCTATGAACTGAAGAATCAATTGGATGCCAAGATCCAACAAGAAAAGACTGAAGATGCACGACTCTCCCAGCACACTGTTGAACTATCTGGTCGCACCGATGTCTACCACTTCTCTCTTTCTTCCGGTAGAGGTCGAGGACGTTTTCAACCTCCACAAGCTTCCACAAGCTTTGGACGAGGACAAGGACGTGGGTCTGGTTCAAGACATTTCCAATTTCTATTTCCTGAAGAAGAACCATTGGTATCAACACCTCTCGTCACTCCTGTTACCCAAGTTGCTCCTACTCCAGGCACACCTGCAAGAAGATCTTGGAGACAACAACGGTTATCTCTTCTTGAACAGGTTATACAAAAAGCTACTGCAGAATTCCAGAATCTCCTCCAAGAAGAAGAATCTAATCCTGAACCAGAACATGTTGAAGAAGAATTCGATAGGCTCATTATGGAGAAGGCCTACGAACAATATGACAAGGAGCATAGTGTAGAGGTGAGTATAGTCAAAACCTCTTGTAATCCTTTCTGTAGGATTCAAATTTGCATTCCCAACATCAAGCCGTATAATCTTGATGCTATGCTTGATACGGGAGCAGAAATCAGTCTGCTGAAATATAATGCAATACCAAAAGACTGTTGGGTTCCAGATCCCCTACAGATAAGTTTTGACTCCAAAAAGGTTTTTTCTCCTTGTTCTGCTAATATTCCCGTCCAGTTAGGTCAAATGCAGACTAATCTTATGGTTCACCAATTTGATCTGCTCCATTATGACATGCTCCTAGGTTCTGATAACCTGAATAACTACATGCCATATACTATATGCCATGATGAGATCCATTTCCCTTAAGGATCCATCCCCAGATTACAATCATACCAGTCTGTTGTGCCTTCAGCACCTAAGTCCACAAAACCTTCTAATCTAGACTGGTTACATAAATCCATATCCATGAATACCTCTGTTATTGATGCCCTCATCAATAAAATCAAAGTTGAATATACTTCTGATAATCCACATGCCTTTGTCCATAGGAAAAAGCTTTACTGTCAGTTAGACTCCAAACAACCACTTCTCCAAAATTCAAGGCTCATCATATAGGCATGGCCCCTTTTGAAAAAATTGAGTGCCAAGTTGAAATTGATAATTTACTCAAAGGAGGTTTTATCCAATCTTCCAAGTCTCCCTGGTCATTTTCTAACTTCTATGTAAATAAGAGAAGTGAATAGGTCAGAGGTAAAAAGAGGTTGGTTGTAAATTATAAACCTCTCAACAAGTATATACTACCTGTCCAACATCCAATTCCCAGTAAGGATGATTTATTAACCAGAATCAGTGGTAGTAAGGTTTACAGTAAATTTGATTTAAAATCTGGTTTTTGGCAAATCTTCCTGAATAAGGAAGATACTTATAAAAATGCATTCAACATTCATGGAGGACTATATGAATGGAAGGTTCTACCCTTCGGTCTCAAAACAGCACCATCCATCTTTCAAAAAAAGATGGACCAGATCTTTGGACATCTCTGTAAATTTTTAATTGTCTATATAGATGATATTCTTATTTTTTCTCAGAACACCAAAGATCATCTTCAACATCTCGAACAGTTTTATCAGACTGTATATGCCAATGGACTCTGTCTCAGTCCAACTAAAATGGAAGTATTTCAAGAATCAATTCAATTTCTTGGCATTACAATTCGAGATGCAACCATTATGCTACAAGAGCATATTATTTCAAAGATCAGTCTGTTTCCCAATGAATTCACAGATAAAACACAACTCCAAAGATTTTAAGGTTGTGTTAACTATATTGCAGGATTTTATAAAAATGTTGCTGCAGATAGACTCCTACTAAATAAAAGGCTTCGATCAAATGCTCCTGCATGGAACAATGAAATGACACAGGCCGTTCTCATAATTAAACAAAGTTGTCATTCTCTGCCTTCTCTGTCTCTTCCTGGCACAGGATTAAAGATTGTCGAGACAGATGCTTCTGAAGAACACTGGGGAGCTGTTCTTAAAGAACGAATGTCAGATGGCACTGAGAAAATTTATAGGTATGCTTTTGGTTCCTTCAAAGGATCAGAATTGAATTATCACTCTAGTCATAAAGAAATATATGCTGCCAAGAAAGCTATCCAAGCTTTCCTGTTTTTCTTACAACATGAAAAATTTCTATTAAGAACTAAATTGCAGCATTTCAAGGGACGTCTGTATAAGGGTGATCCTACAAATAAAATGACTTATGGTCATCTACAAAGATGGGCTCAGTGGTTTGACGGCTATGACTTTGACGTTGAACATATTTTAGGGAAGAAAAATGCTCTTGCCGACTTTGCCAGTCGAGAGCTTGTTCAACACAAAAATATAAGTATCACACAAATTGTTCATGAATTTCTTCATCCTGTTTGGGACACTGCTACCTGTTCTCCTATGATACGATCAAAGGAGAGATGTGATCACACCATGGCCCAAGAAGCAAAACAACTACTTTTATCCAGAGGGATAATCTCTGTATCCCCTTACAATATGACAGAGGTGGCTTGTAGATTTGTTGATCCAGATATTCCGACCTCTGATTTTCATACAATCCAGGACCCTATGGTCTTTTGTACACTACGCTGGCAATGGCGCCATTCCCGTTTCACAGAGCCAGTTGATGACAGACCTATTGAAGGAGTTCGTCTTCGTCAACTCATTCCAAGGCCGAATACATTATGGCGATTTGAATTCTCAAGGCTCTGGCCAGAAGGTGACCCATTAGAAAATGATGCATGGAATCGCCCAAGCAGACCAGGAGATCAACAATACATTGCTGATTACTTCAAATACTTCTTATTGAAGTTTTTGCCTACCAAGTTGTCTAACAGTCCACTCCTCAGTCCCAGTCCAGATAATGTCAGAAATATTATTATCAACTGCAAAATTCCCTGGTATGTTAAAATGAAATATTATGTTCGTACTAACACCATGCAGGGTCACCATGCAAACCCAAATGGAGAACTCTGGAGGAAGTTCTACATCCACCATACGATGAATGTACCTCCTCCTGCACCTGGATACTCTCTACGGATACCAGATCAATATCTCGAGCATATCTTCGTAGAGATACTGATGGATCACGTATCGTTTCATGTGTGTGGTATGAGCGCAATCAACGGCAACTTTTTCCTGCAACACAACAGGAAGATTCCTCCTCATCCTCAGATGATGATGTGGGACCTAGTGTCCTTTATAGTCCATAATGTTAGATGGCAGGCATGTTGTCATCATCTCTAATAAAGTAGTGATTTGATATCACTTTTTGAATATTGTGGACCGCCCCACGTTCTAAAGATGCTATGACAAGTGGCATGTACTTGTCCTTTTAGCTTAGTGGGAATCTTTTGGGTAACCTGTGTTACTAGTTCCCGGTCTCTGGGTTTCTAGGTTTCCGGTGCCACCCTCCTTTCCTTTCCTATATAAGGATGGGTCGGGCTCCTTTGTAAGCATCGGATTTTGGAGTTAGATTTCAGAGTCAAGTTTTAGTTAAGTGTTTCCATAGTCCAGTCTTGTAATCAAGTCTTGTTATTCAGTCTGGTTTTCTGAACAAGAATTGTAATGGAGTTATGCTCTTACATGAAATAAAGTTCATAAATTTGAGTTTATAAGATCCTATATTCGTCGTTTCATGAATCATATCGTACCTCCATATAACGTTATAAACTTTTGTCAGTATGTTTTCCACGAAACTCCATTTGATCTCATGTAATTAATACCATTTCATTTGAGAAACACGTTTGAATCTATGAGCGAAACGTCACTGAAACTGAGGGGAACGTCTCTATCCATTGGCAGAATCAATGCAGGAATAATTTAGTGGAGGAACTGTAGAATTGTTGACGCAGTAATAATTGTGCGTCTCATCAGTTTCTATTTCATTTGGGCAGTGAAAACTTGAATTTGTGCCGCGCACTCTACAAAATCGTGCAATTAACAAGGCTACGATGGGATGGTATGTGACTCCGTAGAAATGAAGTTTCACCAATGGTTTGAAAATGCGTGGCACATTGAGGAAGAACTAATGTGGTCCAACCCTTTTTAACACTTATGTGCATTTTTATAGTCAAAAGCTACCTATTTGAAATGTTGCAGTGACACCTTTTATTTTTGCCCTTTTTCTTTATGGGGGCAAAAGTTCCCATAAATCATACTTCACACGTCAAATCAATGAGGTTGGTAGAGCGAACAATTCAATAATTTAAATAAGTTTTTCATTCAAACATAAGAGGGAAAAGCGCGAACATAAAACATCCAACCATATGGGCCATAACGAGCATAGGCAAAGGAGGAGGAGGTCATTAGGGTTGTATTCCCACCCATCTCATTTTTTAGTAGGAGGTTAATAACACCAGGGTTCTATCTTTATCTTCTTCTTCATTGGTTTGTTATAGAGAAAAATAAATTGCCATAGCCGAATGAGGGAACTTCCTTTGTGTGGGTGCCTCCTAACCAATAAAGCTCAACTTGGTGTAGTCGCCACCACCATCACTTTGAGTGGAACGAGTTGGTGAAGGATATTGTCGCCACAAGAAAACAATCTCATGTATGCCAACCATGGTTTTCTCTTATGTTGTTGGATGATCTAGAGAATCATACATGAGTGAAAGAAATAAGTGTTTTTGTAGTACAATCTTCATTGTGTACATTCTCTAGAGAAATAGATTGCACCATTGAGTCTGACACGTGCCAAATCTATATAATTGATAGTAAACTCGAGTATGCTTTGAAGTAGGCCAGATCTAGTCTTTTTGGATTTTTTGTGGTCGTCTCTGAGCTATATGGTGGTATTCCATAACGCACCAAAGTTTAAGTTTTCTAGGATTATTGGGTTTTTCTAGAAAATCAATGGGTCTTTTTTAGTTTGAAAGATCTAGTTGACACATTCATTATTTAGGTGGGTCATTGAATCTTCTTGAGTGTGGTTGGTTATTGAACATGTCTAAACGATCATACCCATTCTTGCATTGTACGGTGTACCCAATCGTGACCCATGTTTCTACCTACATTTCTTTGTTTTTGTTTTGTTATGTTTTTTTGCTACTATTTTTGGTGGTGTGGATAACTTTTTGCGGCTAGTTGTACCTTTTTGAAGGCGGTGCAACACTATTTGCGGACATTGCGAGGAGGGGAAGAAAACAATTGCTTATACATGACATAGTTTGAGGTAGTGGTGTTATTGTGTCCATGACTCAAAGTTTCATGTGTTCATACCCTAACTCTAAGTGCATAGATAAGTGAATGAGATAATCTATCAAGCAATTTGATAAGCAAATGCACATCTCTCCTCCCAAAGGTGACATCATTATGTGCAAATTTGAGGAAGGCCACCCCACCACTTTCCTAGCCTTAACCCTTGAATATATGGAGTTTAGACACTATTCACTCCCAACCCAAGGGGCTTAAGTCTTAATTTATGAGAGGTAAATAAATTTTAAGGTACTCAAGCCAACGTTGTGTTGGAATTTGCAAGAGGTGAAGGGATGAGTTTTTTTGTGAAGGAACATGAGCAAGTATTAAAATTTGAAAGTAGAAGATGTTGGAGTGTTCACACTTGTTGATGTGGTTTTGGTCTTTTTCAAACCACTTAACTTTGTTTGTGTTCACTCCTTTAAGGTTAAGCTTATCTTGGAAGTTTGTTGATTATTGTTGGAGATAATCCCTTCATGTATGTGAATTTGTTTTGATCCACTTTATTAGGGGATTCTCCTATTTTGAGGGGTTCACAACAATCACGTAGTTGTTTTACAACCTCATGTTATGCCTATTTAGAGGCACTCCTACTTGTGTTTTACATAGAGTGTGTTGTGATATCCGGGATTGTATATTGTTGTGAGCTAAAATAATATGGAGACACTATTATGATCCTATTTGTTATGTTGTTGCAATGCTAATATTTGTTGTGCAATGTTTTTTCTTCTGCATAAGTTTCATGGTTGTGTTAATGTGTTGCTTCCTAGAGATATCCCGGCAAGAGAGTGCCATCCACTCTTATATCGTATCAAAGATGTCTCTAACATCCATTACCCAGACTTAAATACCTCTTAACTTGTTTGTAGATCATTTGCGAAGCTGCAAAAATTCATTCATTTCAGTTTATTACATTACATAGGGAAAATATTCTACATTTTTCTAAGAAATTTGTTTCGGGTGGAAGAATTGTGATTCAGATTAAGGGAAATTCATTTGTATTACTCAAACTGGTTAAGGGTTGAAGTTTTTGGTTCAGATATGCTCGATATTCATTATTTTACATAGATTAGTTTTGGATCTTACTCTATCTGAGCTCATTTTTGCCTAGCATGAGCTCGCACTCCACTTCCTTAGCAAGGCCTATCCCGAATCTGGTTTTGCATGTCTTAAAATGGCTTCCTTATCCAGATCAAATCTGTCTTTTATTCCTCTACCCATCTCAACATGACCCATTTTTTACATAGTCGAGGCTTGGGCTCAATGATTTTTCCATGTCTTTGATCTGCCCTCGTTTGATCTGGACTCATGACTCATCCTGCTCGAACTGCAAATTTTGATCTTGTTTGGCTCTCCTTGGAATTTCATCAACTTTGCCCTTGTTTTCTCGCATAGACTTTTCCCTCGGCCCGAGATCCTCCCTTTCTCTTCTCACCCAAGGCCTATGTGAGCTCGGTGACACATTCTCTTATCAACTCTGCGTTAACCCATGCATTGTGTTTGGCTTGTGGTCTTGGGATTTCTCGGCTTGTCTAACACCGAGCACTTGCATTTGCTAGAGCTCACCCACTCTCTAACCTTCCACAACATGACAACATTTATATATTCTTGATGATTGCTTAGGTCGAGTAGAGCATATGTTTGTTGGCCTTTCTCATCCCTAGATCCTTTATACTCAGTATTGTGGCATGTGGTGGTGGAACAACATTAGGAGATTAAGTTTTTTGGTATCTTCTCGCTTGGGTCTGTTCATTTTTGGTTATGGCCTTTGAAGCGGCAATAGTACATTGCGTAAATTTAGGGCGCATTTAGCTTTTTTATTTTCCTCAAACATTCAAAATATATAAAACTAAACCTCCAACTAAATTTACAAAGCGATAAGTGGATGGTTTATTTGTAGGTCGTGGGTTTGATCTACGATGGGGGTGATTACTTTTTGATCTCGCCAAGCTAATTCTCCACATCTAATTCGCCTCCTACATCCTCCTGCCAGCTTGTTGAGTTGACTTGAGCCCCTTCTCGCTTTGCTTGGTCCACTGAGCTCCTCCATCAAGCTCTTCACTAGCTCGCTGAGCTAGCTAAATTTTAGAGGTATTTTCAAGTGCATATCTTACTAAGAGGCTTGGAGTTTTTTAAAACCTGATTTTTTATTTTTTATTTTGGAGGGAACATTTTTTGAAAAGGGAAAATTATTGTAAAAAGTGGGATTTTATTGTATAAAGGGGGGAAATTTTTCTTCTAAAAAGAGGGTATTTTCCATCTAAAAAGTGATTGTTTGGCCATTTCAAAGGACATTTAAATGGGTAATTTGTGTTTGGCATCGGGTGCATTTCCCCTTAACCTTGTCATGTATCGCAATAGGGAGTGCACCCATAGCGCTTTCCTCGGACCCTACATGGGGTGCTTACTCTTGACCCCATTGGGGGCTTGGGCTTCTATCCCTAGATCACCACTCCCCAACCTTTTGTTTAGCATTTATAGGGTATCCTCTCTACTTCGAAGCATATTACTCTCATGTGTTAAAGTTCGAAGGGTGTGGCCCTGTTTGACAGGTGGTTAGATCCTGTCACATTAAAACACTCTTTCTACTTGCTTTCTCCTTTCTCGCTAGAGCTCAATGTCCTATATTTTTTGGGTGTTGTATAAATTTCTAAGTATATTCTTTCCTTTTATGATGGGTTCTTATCTTAACATCTTTTCTTTGCAATCTAAGAATAATATGTTGTTCTCTATAGTTTGTTTTATTCATAATGACATGGTAAATTTTGTAGAAGAGATTAGAAGGCTCAAGCAATAAAACTCTCTTCTTTGTACCCTCATTCACAACAAACTTGATCTCATACACTCCTTACAATATAAACTTTCTATATTACAACATCACCCACATATTGTGGACATTCAAAAACCTACTCCTAATGCACATGTAAATATTTCTTCTGGACTCACTGACCTTGATTTTTCAATCTTTGAGCTTGCTCATGCTCATGATTCCCCTATTACAACTTCTTATCCTAAGCTTGTAACACTTATTACTACATAATAAGTTTTTACATATATTCCTACCGTAGTAACACACTATGTGTACCCCACTTCATATCCCATTTCTCACCCACTTAGATCCTTTGAGAAGCATCCTACTACAATTGGTTATCGCATGCTTCACTCTATTGTATTTTTAGAGGAGATATTGGTAGACATTCATAGGGTATTTCTTTACCTATCTAGCCTGTTAAGTGGCATTCCTTCCATGACATTGTTACAAAATAAGTAATTCATTTGTATTGCTTGTTGATAAAGCTCCTATTTTTTCGATTGAATCTTCCCAAATATAATGAGATACATGCGAGTTCTACCATACCTTCACTCAAGATAAGAAACTTGAGATTTCATCTATCATAAATGATCAACCTGACAAACTTTTTGATGTACGCATACATGCTCTAGTTTTACAATTTACAACAAATCATGTGCAAATATATTCTTCAACCATCTATGTTCATTTGGAATGGATCTTTAACCACTTTTGTTGGAAACATAGGTGTTCATTGAGAAGAATATACAAGCTTGTCTCCCCCACCATTCAACTTCTTAATCTACTCCTTGTTCCTCGTGCATTGTAAATATCCTTGTTGTTGAAGTTATTTTCTTTAACAGGTGTTCAACATATCGCATACTTCTAGATGGTGTCCTTTAGAGATTGAAAGAATTCTAGACATTTATGCATCACTTAGTGATATTGTTTGTATAGGATCTTCAGTAGTCACATTGAGTCTACATAGCCTTGGAGTTTTTCATGCGATTATGCTCCATTTAGAAATTTTCTCTCATTCAGTTTTATGACATTCCCATCACCACTAGGGTCATCTTCTTAACAGGCATTTTATCTTTATTTTTTGACACTTTTTAAGCATATTGACAGTTTCTTTTAGAGTGGAGCTATTCTATTCAATCTCAATGTCATATTTTCAATATTCAAGTAGTTATTTTTACAACTACTACATATTTGTTGCATCACTCCACCCATTCAGAAGTATGGGAGGGTGTGGTGCTAATCATGATTTTGGGTTTCATGTCTTCACCTCAGCTTTTGTTCCTGGTTCATGGCATACTGCATTTTGGTAGTAGATCGAGTTAAGTTGGGTATATGTTATCAACACAACTTTTTATAGTCTCCTTCAATTGAGTAGTTGAGTTATCTCTCCTTTTAAAGTGTAGCTATTATATTATATCATAGTTTTAGTTGTGTAATTTTTTTGATTGAGCCATGGATCCAAAGCATAGTACAAACCAAACATATTCTTCAGCAGATTGTATGAGTTTTGAGACATGCTTATTGGGATGTCTTGTAGTAGGATATTGGTTTCTTCATGTTTTTATTTTTTACTTGTGATTGGGTACCTTGTGGAAATTTTTTCATACATGGTAACTCTTTTTTCCTAGGTTGTTGAAATAGGATATCTTATCAGGCCTAGTTATCAGAACCCACATTTGAATCCATCTCCTATATTTTCTCATTCCCAATTTTGTGCTTAAGGGAGGGTGTTAGAGTTTTCACACTTGTTGATGTGGCTTTGGTATCTTTCAAACCACTTAACCTTGTTTTTGTTCACACTCCTTTAAGGTTAAGCTTATATTGGGATTTTGTTGAATTTTCTTAGAGATAATCCCCTCATGTACATTAATTAATTTTGATCCACTTTATTAGGGGATTATCAGATTTTTAGGGATTAACATCAATCATTTAGTTATTGTGAAACCACCTCTTATGCATATTTAGAGGTAGTATCACTCATTTTCCCTTGTGAAAAAATATTTCACCAAAAAATAATAGTGTAATAAAATTATTTACATTTACACACACTTACTGTAATCTCTCAGTCATGCTAAATTTATATCTCATGCTCAGGAGGGTCCATAGGAGCTACTAGATCACAAACCGAATGTCAAAATGATGAGCTCAAGGAGTCTGTGCCCTCAAATGGAAAATCAAAGGGGTTGAACCCCACATACATATAAAAATACAAAATCAAACATCAAAATTAGCTTGTAGAACTATATTGAAAATTAAATGTTTGAATGCATCTAAACATTTACACCAACTAAGCACATTTAATGACAATATTTTAACTAAATTTATTAGTAAAATTAATGTTTACCGCATCACTCCTACTAATTATTGTACAGGGTTGCTACTAGTCGTAGACAAATCATGCATACACACTGCATTCACATCAACTATCTACATGATGTTATGTAATGAGGGAAATTATTAAAATAATTCCATATAATATGGATTACATGCTCTAGAATGAAAATTCATAAGTTATACCTCAATGATTTGTTGCAAAGATGAAATCATAGTGACAACACATTTTTCCACTCCTTAAAGAGATGGTGGATTGTCTTGTGTGGTCATCAAATTTATAAATAATATATCACATTAAGCTAGTTGAACATATATATACAAGAACATGTAAAGACATATATTTGAACTAGATATATAAAATTCATGAATTTTACATATATACATTCAAATTTACAAATAACATTCTAAATTACCTTTGTGAATGTAAACATTGGCATGGTTCTCACAACATCTTGTTGGCATGATGAATTTCCTATCACGTGTTGTAGTTGTTATCCATATTTCGCCCCCCCCCCCTTGGAAAAATATTGGATCATCCACGACCCCGCATAAAAAGAACCTGATAAATATCATTCAAATCTTGTGAAAAAGCCATAGAGGAACTTACTGATGAAGTGGTGGGGTTGAGAAAAAATTAAACGACCCTGTGCAAGAAGAAGTGACCTTGTCAGGCCGTTTCGTGTCTTAAATTCATTCTGCAAGTTACAGGTAGACTCAACAATGGAATTGCAAGGTCAGAGGAGAACGGGTGGTGCCGCAGAGAGGTCAGGAGCGAGAAGGGAAAAAAAGGTGAGGATTCAAAGTTTTTGGGCTCAAAAAATAGTTTGAGAAGGGTCCAAAAACAACTAAGTATGAAAGAGGCAGTAGAAGGAGCCACGTGTCTTAACAGAACTTCTCCAAGGGTGAATCCAAAAAGGGGGAGCCAAAACTTGCGCTAGGATTCCATGCGTCCAAAACCTCAAAGAAATTGCGAGGCGTTGAAAATTCTTCAACTAAAAACGAAGTGCCAAGTGTCAGCTTGGTGAAAAACTGGAAAGGAGGTCCAGGGTGAGTTGTCCACTCAAAATTCCCCTGCTCTTAAGAAGGTGAAAATTTAAAATTTTGAGTTTAAGTGTCTTTTCTGCTGTCCTGGTAATGTTAAAAGTCGTGAAATTGAGAAACTCTACATTTTTGGGTCATTTTGTGTGTTTTTCGGGCCTGTCGGGTATTTTTGTCCTGTGTGTCCCAAGTTTAGTTGGGCCCTCTGTTCCCCGATCGGCCGGTTCACTCGAAGTTTGTTCTTTTCGGGCCCGTTGGAAATTTTTGTCCCAAATGTCCCAAGTTCGCCCGGACCACTTGTTCCATTTTCGTCTGATTTGGCCGAGCCATGTACTTCGCGTCTTTTTGTTCTGCGTGTCCCAAGTTCAATTGGACCCTCTGTTCCCCGATCGCCCGAATCGGCCGAGTCACGTACTTCACGTACTTTTGTCCCGCGTGTTCCAAGAGCATTTGTGCGTCTTTTCCCCGCTTCGCCCGAATCGACCGAGCCGCGTATTTCGCGCTTTCGCGTCCCACATGTCCCAAATGAACCAAAGTGATATTTGTGCTAATTTTTCCCGCTCTACCTGAATACCTTGCTTTTCAAATTAGTATGTATTAAATGCGCATTCATTGCCTTTCTCTCTCCTAAACAGCTATATAACAAGCGAATCCCCTATGCATTTTGCACACTGCTTTCCTGCTATCTTTTGCTCGAACCTTTGCAATCTAAATTCCTGTGCGCATATCCATTCCCTCTTCATTTCATCCCAAGTATAGCTTGCAGCTCTACTCTCTGAATTACTACCAACATGAAGATCAAATTTCAAGGGCAAGAACAAATCTCACCACTAGAGTCTGTCATTCCCGATATCGGGGACAGTGAAGTTTGCCATCTTGACTTTAGTGATTTTTGGTCGAGGATGACAGACATAAACCCTACGCCAATGGCATAGATGATTCATGACAACGGTTTGGCTTTTGCTGGTGGTTTCCCAAATCTCTGTGCAAATGTGCAGATACAGTGCTTTCATGCGGAGCTCATTTCAACCCTGATTTGAGCGAATTGATTAATATACACGTGGCAGAGACATAGCCGAGGCATTAAAGAGATTCAGGTAGCAAATTTTGACGTTAGTGGGTCCCTCCCAGCCATAAGCACCTGTCTTCTTCTCCTTATTCCTCTCTTCTCTTCCGATTCTTTTTCCCGGATTTATTGTAATAAGTTGAGGTATTGCGATTGGCAATCCTTAACTAATCTTTAGTTAAAAGAAGTAGTTACCGAGCATAACTGAATTGTAAAATATATAATGGCCTCTCCTCGCCATTTTGAAGGGGGGAGGAACTTGGCTTATTTTCTGAAAGTGTAAATAAATCATAAAGAAATCAATACAGAAGGGCTTTTCATTCTTTATCTATCTGATCTCTTTTATCCCTAAGCTTTTCATTTAATCTTGTTAAGATCATTTGTCTATATTATATTAAGAAGCTTTGTATTCTTGCAGATGTTATTGATAGAACTTTGTGTCTTTCAAATTTCATCTTGTTAGTATGATACAAATGATCTTGTTTCAATTAACTGTAGCTTCACATGCATAAAGAATTACTCTGCCATCTATAATTCTAAATGGTGCCTTTTTGCTCGTTCTCATTTTCTCATTCCTTAGTCCTTTTGTAATTGATGATCCTTATAAAAAACACTTTCGTAAATATCCAAGTTCCACAAGAAAATCATGTTTTGTATATGTGTAAATAGGTTCGTTTTTGAATAAGGGAACCTCTCCCATTAAAGAAGAGGGACTTCTTGTTCCCTGATTGTTGCTCTTCGTGAAGTCCTATTTGACGACCAACAGTTTTTGGCAACTCCGCTAGGGAAATCATATTCTAGTTCTGTAATTTTTTGATCATCCTTTGATCTGGCGACTCCGTGTTTTACTCGAGGGAGAAGGGCCCTTAGTATTGAAGATTCTCAGTTTCAGCTTTTGGTGTAGCAGGGTTTTCCTTTCCCTTCAACAAGAAATAGAAAGACTCGTTCAACAAGTACTCCTCCTATCTAAGATAGAATCCCTACGGGTGGTATTCCTTCAGAGTCAATCAGTCCTAATCTTTGAGCTTTGGTTCTTGCTAGTGTTGCAGTTCCTCTTCAAGCCATTTTTCCAAGAATGGCGGTACCACTACCCTAGGGTCATCGTGTCGGGCCCCTTGCCCTTCCTCAGCCTTTGCATGAGTTACCCAGAGGTAACCGGAAGAACTTGCCTAAATTCAAAGGCGATGGTAAAGTTCATCCTGATGAACACATCGCAGCCTTCATAGTTGCATGCAGAGTTCTGGGAGTTAAACATGAAGATGTCTCCGTAAGACTTTTCGTTGAGACTTTACAAGATAATGTTGCTGATTGGTTCTATCACCTTCCGGCCGGTGCTATCACCAGCTGGGATACAATGAGAACTAGGTTTGAAAACCGGTTCAAACCAGTAGAAGACGTGCATGCCTTGCTAGCACAAATCTCTCAAATAAAGAAAGATTCACAAGAACCCATGAGAGAATTTATGGCCCGATTCAATAGGTTGATTAAAAAAATTCCACCAAATACTCGACTTGTAGATCAAATTCAAAAATGTTTCTTCCTAAATGCCCAATCGCCTGAAGTTAGTTATGCACTGAGAAGGGCTACTCTCGCAACATTGGTTGAGGATCAAACTCTTGCTGTTAGTGTCGAAGATGATTTAATCATGTCAGGGAAGTTGAGGAGAGACCCTTCTAAATCTAAATATGCTTCTTCCTCCTCTTCCACCCCTGGACCTAATACTGATCCATTGGTACAAAAACTTGCAAATGATCTCATTGCCATAAAGAAACAATTGGCTCAACATGCTCCCTATGCAGACGTTCCAAGGAGGAATTTTTAGCCCAGAAATCGTTTGCTTGCTGCTCAAACAAGGCTAGCACTTGAAGGACCTCCTATTAAAGTTCCCGTCAATGTGACCTGTGAAGTTGAGGAACCTGAAGATGAAGAGGTTAATGAAGATTGCGAGGAATTTGTTGAAGAGGTTGATGATGAAGTAGACGAACTTGAGGGATATCGAGTTAATTTCTTCACCACTGAGGGCATTGATAATGAGGATGATTATGATGAAATAGTAGCAGACATGAATAGTGAATCATACGCTGTCATGACTCGAGAGCAGACAAATCAGAGGGAGAAAGTGATGCAGCCCACCAAGAAATCTAAAGAACAGCTGACAACTATCCCCGTAATTGCAAAAAGAGGATCTCCTATCCCCGTTTCATCTACACCAAAGGTGAGTCCTGTCAATTCTGCTACTAAATTTATTTCCGTTTCTCCTAAAGTTGATAAACCTAAGATTTCAAATGATGATAGCCTGTCCACTTCTGGGTCTTTTGATATTATTGATCACCTAAAAAAGACTAAGGTTCAAATCTCAGAAGCTGAATATTATCAAACCCATCCTAATGCTTTTGCTAAAATGATTCACTTTGTCAATTCACATTCTAAAACTACTTCTAAAGGCTTTTTACCCACTCCTCCTTCTGCACCACAGCCTAATCTGGTAGCCACTGTAACCTCACCCAGTGACAAAATCAAACCATTCTATGTGACACTTCTTATAGCTGGCTATAGGCTCAGTAATTGTGTCATAGACTCAGGAGCCTCAGACAATGTGATGCCTGCTAAAGTAGCTCATGCCTTAGGCTTGACTCTCACACGTACTTATGGATCTTGTTACTCTATGGAGAGTAAGGAAGTGCCCTTAGTCGGAAGAATTAAAGATGCACAAGTGGCTTTTGCTACTTTTCCTGAGAAGAAAGTTTTGGCTACCATCTTAGTAGTAGATATTCCTCCTTCATACGGGATGTTGCTAAGAAGAAACTTCTGTAAGGATGTGGGTGGAGAAATTCAAATGGATTGGTCACATGCCCTCATACCTGTTAAAGGACAAATGAAGAATTTGCTGCCTGAGAAGCAATATGAGTATATTGTACAAAAAACGGATGATCCCAAAGCACAAATACTCTATGAGGATATGGGGCATGGCAACTACATGATTATGTCTCCTGAATAAATCCAACTCCCCAAAGTATCACCTAAAGATTCTAATGGTGTTTGGATTTTAGAGTTTGATGGAAGTTGTTCCTCAGCTGGTTCTGGAGCTGGTGTCATACTAGTGTCACCTGAGGGAAGCCTTCATCCTTTTTCATTCAAGTTGCAGTTCGAAAATACTAATAATATAGCAGAGTATGAGGCTCTCATTCTTGGACTACAGGTAGCAAAAGAACAAGGTGTGAAGAATCTTCTAGCTCGTGAGGATGCGGAATTGATTGTAAAGCAAGTTAGAAACCTCTTCCAAGTGAAAAATGGAAGGTTGAAACATTACAGGAATCAGATGTGGGATTCCATTGAATTTCTTGATGCTTTCTCCATTGAAGCAATACCTAGGGAGAAGAATACCAGGGCTGATTCACTAGTAGTCTCAGGGTCGCTACTGATTCCTCATCCTGACTTCTCTCAAGATAAGTTCACCATTGAGATGATTCATCGACCCAGTGTACCTGATAATACAAATAACTGGCAAGTTTTCAATAATGATCAGCACTTTCTTTCTTTCTTAGAACTCAAAGATAATTTTGAACACCTATACTTTGAAGGAAGTGATAAATTGCCTCGTGAAAGTGTGCCCTTTGAAAAAGCAGCCACTCAAGGAGAAGAAATGGATCAGGATGGATGTATCAAACTCAAGGGAAACAAGATCCCTAAAGGATTGGTAAGTTTAGAGGAACTGTTTGATAAACACGATAGGTATGTAAAGTCTAGAGCTTCTACTGGACCTCAACAATCAGCTGAATATGACAAAATTAATATTGGGAGTTCCACTGATCCTAAGCTCGTGAACATTGGAAAATGTTGCACAGCAGATGAGAGGAAGAAAGCAATTGATCTTTTAAAGAGGTATAAGGATGTTCTTGCCTACTCTTATGAAGATTTAAAAGCTTTCCAACCAAAAGAGATGCAACATTTTATTCCTCTCAAACCTGGAATTAAGCCTTTTAAACAAAAGCAGAGGCAATACAATCCCAAAATAGCTGACACCATTTTTCAAGAAATACAGAAGTTGTTGAAAGCCAAAATCATTTTTCCTATCCATCATTCAACATGGATTGCCAATATTGTACTTGTTAGAAAGAAAAATGGTGAGATTCGTATCTATGTTGACTTCAGGAATCTGAATCAGGCTTCCTTGAAAGATAATTATCCTTTACCTATGATGGATCAGGTCTTACAAGCAGTAACAGGATCTGAAATGTTGTCTATGCTTGATGGATTTTCAGGATATAATCAGGTAGAAGTTAATACTGCAGATCAACACAAAATAGCTTTTACTACCCCTTGGGGTACCTTTGCTTACAAAAGAATGCCTTTTGGGCTCATTAATGCTGGTGCCACTTTTTATAGAGCTATGTATCTGGCCTTTGGAAGTTTGAAAGGGAAGTGTCTTGTTGTATACCTTGATGACTTGACTGTGTATTCTAAAAAAAGGGCAGATCATTTTCAGCACCTGGAGACAGTTCTGCTACGATGTAGAGAACATGGGATCTCTTTGAATCCTAAAAAATCTGTCTTTTGTGTCACAGAGGGGAAATTGTTAGGGCACATCGTCTCCAAAGATGGTATTAAGATTGATCCTGAGCGAGTTCAAGTTATTCAGCAAATTCCTCTCCCAACCAGCAAAAATGGCGTGCACTCTTTCTTTAGTAAGATCAATTTTTTGAGAAGATTCATCCCTAATTTTGCAGAACTAACTCTGAATATCTCCGAAATGATGAAAGGCAAACAAACATTTGGTTGGTCTTCTGAAGGGAAAGAATCCTTTGAAGATATTAAAAGAGCCATTGCTGAAACTCCTGTTTTAGCATGTCCATATTTTAGCAAAGATTTTATTATCTATTGCTACACCACAGATAACACCTTGGCTACTGTTTTAACTCAGGAAGATTCTAATGAGCACGAACTCCCAATTTCCTTTATGAGCTATATTCTGAAAGATCATGAGTTAAAATACACCATGATGGAAAAACATGCTTTTACAGTGGTTAAAGCTGTTAAGCAGTTTCATTTTTACATTCTTAACTCTCACTCCATGGTGTTGGTACCAGATACAACTGTTAAGTCAATTCTTACACAGCAGGAATTTGGATCCAAGAGAGGGAACTGGGTGGCCAAGGTCCAAGAATATGATATTGACATCAAACCGACCAAGCTCCTCCGTGGAAAAGGCCTTTGTGAGCTCATTGCTGAAGGAGCTAGACATGAGTTACTGGAGGATAAAATTGGTCTTCCTACAGTTCTGTTTCTTAGCTCAGTTGACGAATGGTATGCTGATATCGCCAATTTTGTCACCTATGGAGAATTCCCCTCTAATTTGACTGCCAAAGAAAAGAGGAATGTTAAACTAAGGTCAGTGCAATATGTGTTGTGGGAAAACGCCTTGTTTAAACGTGGGTTAGATGGAAGGTTTTTGAAATGTGTGGACAAGGAACAACAGAAAAAGCTACTCTCAGCTTTTCATGATCAAGCATGTGGAGGGCACTACTCATCAACCGTCACTGCTCATAAGATACTTCGTGGAGGATATTACTGGCCTACCTTATTCAGAGATGCATCCAAGTGGGTTGATAAATGTGAGGCTTGTCAGACTTTCGTGGGTAGACCCAAATTGGCCTCTTTGCCTCTTAAACCAGTTGTAATTAAAGAACCTTTTTCAACAGTGGGGTTTGGACTTCATTGGAACACTTAATCCCTCTTCTAGTGCTCGTCATACTCATGTATTAATTGCTACAGATTATTTCACAAAATGGGTAGAAGCCATTCCAGTAAAGAGTACTACTTCTGAAGTGGTGTGCAGTTTCATCAAAGAAAACATCTTGGTAAGGTATGGTGTACCAAACAAGATTGTGACAGATAATGCTTCGAATTTTTCTTCAACTGAGATGATGGATTTTTGTTATGGATATGGCATCTCTCTGGCTCACTCTTCAGATTACTATCCTCAGGGAAATGGACAAGAAGAATCCACTAATAAAAATCTGGTGACCATAATAAGGAAATTAGTCAATGAGTCTCAACGAAACTGGCACAAGAAACTCTATGATGCTCTTTGGGCAGACAGGATCACACCTAAGAGAGCCATTGGAATGTCTCCTTTTCAAGTGGTATATGGATTAGAAGCTCAATTGCCAGTGACAGTGGAGCTGCTAGCCTTGCATCTAATGAAGGCCATTGAAGATACCAGTTTCAATGATGCTTTGGATAAGAGAATAATGTACCTTCACAAATTGAATGAGGATAGATTGGAAGTTACTGATAAGATATCTGCTCATCAACAAAAAGTTAAGGTCCTGTTTGATAAGAAAGCCAGGTTCAGAGATTTCCAAGTTGGAGACACTATTTTGTTGTGGGATAAAAGGCATGAACCTCATGGCAGCCATGGTAAATTTGATTCCCTTTGGGTCGGACCTTTCAAGATCAGGCACTTTGCTAGTAAGAATTCTTTTTACCTTGATTATATGGATGGTTCTTTTCTCCCACTTCCTTATAGTGGGCAGTACCTGAAATTGTTCAAGTCATAGGTGATTAGGGAGTCCTTTATATATTCTGTACATCGTTTTGTTTTTCTTTCCCTTTGTTTTGGTGTGTTGTCCTCTGTATTGGTTTGCTTTTTGACTCCGTTGCCCAATGGATAAGGTACTGGTCTACTTCCCTGAGTTTGTCTAAGTTTTTACCTTGTCTCATTCCTTGAATTTATGCCAAGTCATCCCCAGAAGGAGCCAGCTGTTGTCCACTCAAAATTCCCTTGCTCTTAAGAAGGTGAAAATTTAAAACTTTGAGTTTAAGTGTCTTTTCTGTTGTCCTGGTAATGTTAAAAGTCGTGAAATTGAGAAAATCTACGTTTTTGGGTCATTTTGTGTGTTTTTCGAGCCTGTCGGGTATTTTTGTCCCGCGTGTCCCAAGTTCAGTTGGGCCCTCTGTTCCCCGATCGGCCGGTTCACCTGAAGTCTCTTCTTTTCGTGCCCGTCGGAACTATTTGTCCCAAATGTCCCAAGTTCGCCCGGACCACTTGTTCCATTTTTGTCCGATTCGGCCGAGCCGCGTACTTCGCGTCTTTTTGTTCTGCATGTCCCAAGTTCAATTGGACCCTCTGTTCCCCAATCGCCTGAATCGGCCGAGTCACGTACTTCACGTACTTTTGTCCCGCATGTTCTAAGAGCATTTGTGCATCTTTTCCCCGCTTTGCCCGAATCGGCCGAGCCGCGTATTTCACGCTTTCGCGTCCCACATGTCCCAAATGAACCAAAGTGCTATTTGTGCTAATTTTTCCCGCTCTATCCAAATACCTTGCTTTTCAAATGAGTATGTATTAAATGTGCATTCATTGCCTTTCTCTCTCCTAAATGGCTATATAACAAGCGAATCCCCTATGCGTTTTGTATACTACTTTCCTGTTATCTTTTGCTCGAACCTTTGCAATCTAAATTCCTATGCGCATATCCATTCCCTCTTCATTTCATCCCAAGTATAGCTTGCAGCTTTGCTCTCCGAATTACTACCAACATGAAGATCAAATTTCAGGGGCAAGAACAAATCTCACCACTAGAGTCTGTCGTTCCCGATATCGGGGACAATGAAGTTTTCCATCTTGACTTTAGTGATTTTTGGTCGAGGATGACAGACGCAAACCCTATGCCAATGGCGCAGATGATTCATGATAGCGGTTTGGCTTTCGCTGGTGGTTTCCCAATCTCTGTGCAATGTGCAGATATAGTGCTTTCATGCGGAGCTCATTTCAACCCTGATTCGAGTGAATTGATCAATATACACGTGGCAGAGACATAGCTGAGGCATTGAAGAGATTCAGGCAGTGGATTTTGACGTAAGTGGGTCCCTCCTAGCCATAAGCACCTGTCTTCTTCTCCTTATTCCTCTCTTCTCTTCCGATTATTTTTCCTGCATCTATTGTAATAAGTTGAGGTATTGCGATTGGTAATCCTTAACTAATCTTTAGTTAAAAGAAGTAGTTACTGAGCGTAACTGAATTGTAAACTATATAATGCCCTCTCCTCGCCATTTTGAAGGGGGGAGGAACTTGGCTTATTTTCTGAAAGTGTAAATAAATCATAAAGAAATCAATATAGAAGGGCTTTTCATTCTTCGTCTATCTGATCTCTTTTATCCCTAAGCTTTTCATTTAATCTTGTTAAGATCATTTGTCTATATTATATTAAGAAGCTTTGTATTCTTGTAGATGTTATTGATAGGACTTTGTGTCTTTCAAATTTCATCTTGTTAGTATGATACAAATGATCTTGTTTCAATTCACTGTACGTTCGCATGCATAAAGAATTACTCTGTCATCTATAATTCTAAATGGTGCCTTTCTGCTCGTTCTCATTTTCTCATTCCTCAGTCCTTTTGTAATTGATGATCCTTATAGAAAACACTTTCGTAAATATCCAAGTTCCACAAGAAAATCATGTTTTGTATATGTGTAAATAGGTTCGTTTTTGAATAAGGGAACCTCTCCCATTAAAGAGGAGGGACTTCTTGTCCCCTGACTGTTGCTCTTCGTGAAGTCCTATTTGACGACCAACAGGGTGGAGACTCAAACTTGTGCCAGCCCTCAACGTAGTAAATGGTCAAAACAAAGTCAAAAGGTAGACAAGGTGGGCCTCAAAATTGGCTAAGTATAAAAGTGTAAGCAGAGGCTGCCAAGTGTCTTAATGGTGCATCTCCAAGAGTTGGTTTCAAAGCGAAGGCCTAAATGAGCATGAGCTCACCATGTAGCCAAAAATATAAAAGGTAAGAGGGATTGTTGAAAAGTCCATAGATCAGTGGAGGCCGATAAGTGTCAACCCGATGCTCCTCCAAAAGTAAGCTTTGAGTTAGGTTTTTAAGCAAGCGCGGTGCCTCCACGTGTTATTCCGACGGGGGCCAAGTTAGTTGAATAGTCAATGCACAAACAAGTTGGCGGAGGCTGCCAAGTGTCTTAATGGTGCTGATTCAAAGATTGAATAAAGAAAAGGTTTCCAAATGAGTGCCAGACTGATGCGTGTCCCAGAAGAAAGCGGGGCATTGGGGAAAAAGTTAGTTTTTCGCCCTTTGCCCCAAAAGGTGTAAAAGTTACAAAAAGGCATGCGACTCCGCCAAGAGGAAAAGGTCAGCATTTGAGCCCAAGTCAAACAAAAGCAGGGAGTCAGAGGAAAAGGTAAAAAAATTTCCTTTTGACATAGGGGCCAAAAGGAAAAAGTTGGAGCGCATCTCCCCAGCTAACCAAAGGGTGCCACGTGTCCAAATGAAGTAGCAGGGCCGTGGGAGTTTTTTGGATTTTGTGATTTTTGTGAAAAAGGAGAAAATTTAAGTTCTAAGCCCGCAAACCTGATTTTTCCCTAATCTTGTTGCCACGTGTTCTATATTAAAGAGGGGGCCCGTTTTTCAAACTAGTTTTCCCACCCATTTGTACAGATTCGATATAAATTTCGAAGGGGCATATCTTTCGAATCAGGGCTCGAAATATTGTGAATCTGACACCATTGGAAAGATCTTGGCCTCACCCATGCCATAAAGGTCTGAAAATTCAATTTTGAAGAAGTTAGGTGAAGGAAAATGGAAAAATGACTTCAGGATTTTAATGCAAGATCTCTTTCTTCCAACTACCAGATCAGATTTGATCTGTTTCACCACTTCCTCTTCCTTTAAGGTGCCAAACCAAGGATCAATACAGTAAAGGTAGATTTGGGGGAAGACTTCATCAGAGGAATTAATAGCGGTGGTTGATCTGTAACCTAATTTTCCCGCTCCTCTTTCTCTTTCTTCCCTCGGGTTGAGTCTATAAAGGCGAGAACAGGATCCATTGTAAAGGGTTAGACATTCTCTTCTCTTTTATAGGCTCCCCTTTCCTTCTAGCAAGGGACCTGTGGAGTTCATACCTTCCATAACAAATTGTACTACACTTTCTCGCCTCTTTTCCATCTATTAATGTATTGTATCAATTTGCAGAGTAATAAAATGGTTTTGTGATCGATTCTAGATCCTTCCTGTCCTCTTTTCTCTCAACTGTTCTTTCATTATAAATCTGGTCATTTGTGTCTGGTTATCGTATGCATTTTTTTGGTTTGTGTCTATTTAGTAGAACAAGTGTCCATCATTCCTTCGGTGCATCACTTCATAGTTTAGCTTTGTTTTAATTTATGTATTCCTTCTATCTCTGTCTCCTTGGTAAAGTTTAGATTAGGATTAAGAACAGACTCTCTGCAAGTTTCTACGTATCCACCTAAACAGAGGAATAAGGAATCAACCTTCAATCTAGAGAGTTTTCCCATTTTTGCAAGGTCCCACACCTTGGGGAAAGTTCAATGTTATGCAATCACACCAAATGAGTCTACCTTAGAAAAGCAGATTTTTTAGAGCTCATTTGAGGGTGCTATGATTTTTCACTAACATTTTTGGCATGCCTAGTGGGAGAGAAGTCTCCATCTTATTACAGTAGGAATTGATGTACACTTGCTGTGATTCTGGATTTTAAGAAGCCTTAAAATTGTACATTTGGCGACTCCAAAAGAAACAAATCTATTGGTTTCAGTAGTCCAAGCAAGTTTATGAGAAGAATATAAACACAGTCAAGAACCAGAGAGGAGGGACTGTTTTTCTATCTATACTTATCCCCAGATAGAGGGAGTAGAGGAAAAAAAATCCAGAGGTCTCTATCTCTACCAAGAAAAGCTTTATCAACACCTCCTCCCAATCGACTGTTCATTCAATCAAGAGGGGTGCTCAGACCGATCAGGATGGCTCAACCAAATCATTATGTTAACTTCATTGGTAGTAGTCCACTCGCCTTGAATGCACAAAATCCAGTTCTTATCACAGCATTAAAAAACATCCCATATTTCACTAGGGAAAAAAAACCTTCTCCTGGTGACCATGTCCAAGATATTGCAAACATCTGTACAATCCACGAGATTTATGAGATGGACATTGCAGTCAAGTTGCTCGCCTCTTCACTCAAAGGGAAAGCTTCACAATGGTTCAGGAGTCTTGAGGCAGGCTCTATCCAGAATTGGAATCAGCTATGCACAGCTCTTCACAACCAATTTGGAGAGAAAGGTGATAACCTGTCCTTTTTGGAACAACTGACAACAATCAAAAGAGCTCCTAATGAGCAATTGACAGATTTCAACCTCATGTTTCAAAGGACCTAGGACAAGATTCCAACAATAGTAAAGCCCACTAACGAAGGTGCCTTCTTATTCTTTCTCAGGGCTTTAAATTCTGATATTTCTTTGATGATTCAGTCAATGGTGGGTACAACCTTACCTGGAGCCTATTGCCTTTCCATAGGGGTTGAGAACCGTTTGATCCAAGCTAGTAAAATCACCCCTTGGCCATCCATGCATCTATATCCTGAGCTAGGAAGCTTAAATGTTAGCCAAACGCCCACATTAGCCCTTTTACCTACTCCCAGGAATCACAACTCAGTTGAAGCCTCCACCTCATCATCTAATACCTCAAAATAACTTCATGATTTCATGAAATAACTTCAGAACCTGGGAAATGAGTTGGTGACCATCAAGAGACAACAAGCCCGGAGCTCTAGGCCATATTAGCCTAGACTCAGTATTAGACTAGACCTCAATATCAACAAAATAGACCACCATCTCAGACTATAAATTAGAGTCAAAACCAAGGACAACCTCAAAATGCTAGACCTTTCAAGTCTTATGATCCAAATACAACACCAACATCAAGGGCATTGGTTCCAGCACATAACAACATGGCACAAGAATATGATTGGTGATTTCCATGTAATCAACCATATAGCCAATCAATGTGCTTTAATGGTGCACTCAATCAGGCCTTGAAGGTTCAGACCAGTATGGTGCGAAAAGAACCTAGCTAGGAAGGATATCAACAGCAAGGAGCTCAGCAAGAGACATCTCTAAGTGAGACTATGCTTATTAATTGGCAAGCTGAGGACTTATGTGGGATGAACCAGTCCCCTTCACAAAGTGTAGCTACCAATACATGGTCTAAAAGGAGAAACATTGGGGAAGGCCAGCCTCTGAACTCAGGTAACCCTCAACCTTCCATTAGTCCAAAAGGTTCTGGTGCTCCAAATGCAACTCCTAATATGTAGAACCAATCCAAACCACCTCCCAAATCCACTCAGGCACCTGTTGTGTCAACCCATGTGCAAGAAAATAATGTGTCGGGAAAGGGGAAGCAAAAGGATAGCTCATTCAATATCATCGAGTAGATGAAGAGGAAAAGAGTGAACATTTCACTATGGGAGTCACTGGCCATCCCAGGGTAAAAAGATCTATTGCAGACTGCCATAAAAAATTGGTCAAGCTCAAATCAACCCCCTAATCAGCAAGAGAGGGTGCTTACCAATTCAGCTCAACCTGAGAGGAACCATGGAGAACAACAAGGTAAGAACCTGAGACCTCCCCCTTTCTATGTTTCATTGATAATTGGGGACAAGTTGGTGCACAATTGTATGTTTGATTCTAGGGTAATTAGTTATGTAATGCCCAAGCAAATAGCTGCTCAATTGGGTCTTCAATATGAAGTCATCTCTAGGGGAGTAGTACAATTGGATGGGACAACAGTGACAACTATTGTAATCATCAAAGATATGAGCCTCACTCTGCTTGCCTGCCCCAATGTGAATGTATTACAGAATGTTTCAGTCATAGAATTTCCACCACATTTTGCTTTGTGTTTGTCCAGGGACTTCACAGCCAAAATTGGAGGCTATCTGTCTATTGATTAGTCACATATGCTCTTTAGAACAAGGTATGGGGTGAAGCCTACAGTCAGATCAGAGCCCATTGTTGATTACCATATTAAATCTTATGTGCCTAGCCAAATCAATGCCAACTACTTAGATTTTGATCAAGAAGATGTCCTAAATACTTCTGAAGCAAATACCAAGGTAGGATGTATCCCATAATTGACTCTAGATGAATGCGCCAATAAAAGACATGCTTTTGACCCTTATAAATAAATGGAGGAGTTTGAGCTAGGCGTCTACTATCTACATGAAGAGAATCATCATCTTCCTGCCCTAATTAAGCTAGAATATAAGGATGATAGTGAGGTATGGAAATTATTCTTTGATGGCTCAAGGAGTAGACAAGGAACTGGAGGAGGGGCTATGATTGTGTCCCCCAAAGGTATGAAATATTATTCATCTTTCAGATTTCAGTTTTCCTACCCAAACAACACTGCTGAATATGAGGCTTTAGTCCATGGTCTTCATTGGGAAAGGAAGCTAGGAATCAAGAATTTGCAAGTGTTTGGTGAAAGTGAGTTGGTTGCCAATCAAGTCAGAGGACTTAATGTTGTCAAGAATGACCTACTCAAGAACTATAAGAGTAGAGTATGGGATCTCATGGAGGATTTCGAAGCCTTCAACATTGTGTCTATACCCAAGAAAGAGAATGAAGTTGCTGATAGACTTGCATCAGTTGAAGCATTTGATGTGGTAGACAACATTAAGAGAGACAAAAGATAACCACAAATTCACGTGGCTATGAGACCAGCTGTGCCAGACAACAACACATGCTGGCAAGTGTTCGAGAATGATTAACAGATCATTAATTTCCTACAAGAAGAAGTTGAATTCTCTGCTAATAATCAAAGCAAATTAGAACAACAATACGATAATCAAATATTACAATTGCATACCAACAAGCTTCCCAAGGGCTTAGTGACACTAGAATCCATTTTCAATCCTAATGATTATATTAGAAAGGAGAATGCTAACATGCAAACGAAAGGAGAAGATTCAGAGTCAATCCCAGTTGGAGAAGACAAAACACTCTAAATTGGCAAAGTGGTCACCAAGCAAGAAAGGTATGAATTCATATAACTTTGCCAAAAATTTCCCGATGTGTTTTCTTAGAGGTATGAATACCTAAGAGGGTTCAATCCGAAGCTATCACAACACACAATTGAACTAGATTCAAATGCCAAGCCCATCAGGCAGAAGTAGAGACTAGTCAACCCATATATTGAGCCTCTGATGAAGAAAGAGCTGAACAAGTTGATAGAGGAAAGTATAATATTCCCAGTCAAGCATTCGAGTTGGGTTGCTAATCCTGTTCCAGTCAGGAAGAAGAATGAAGAAATCACATTATGTATAGACTTTCGAGATTTGAACAGGGCTTCTCTCAAAGATCATTACCCACTCCCTTCAATGGAGTAGATCTTGTAAGTGGTGTCTGGGTCAGAGAGATTCTCTCTCTTAGATGGATACTCAGGATACAATCAAATGTTGGTAAAAGGAGAAGATCAATTCAAAACTACTTTCACCACCAAATGGGGCACCTATTCTTAAAGAAAAATTCCATTTGGATTGTCTAATGTTGGTGTCACCTTTCAAAGGGCCATGGATATGACATTCAAAGGGCTAATTAACAAAATAGTGTTGATCTATCTGGATGACATCATTGTGTTCTCCAAAAATGCAGAAGACCACCTTTTTCACCTAAGGCAATTGTTTCAAAGATGTAGGATATTTGGGGTATCTTTGAACCCTAAAAAATTACATATTCTTGGCCCATGAGGGAAGGATCTTAGGCCATATTGTGTCTAAGGAGGCTCTATAAATTGACCCAGAGAGGGTTGAAGCAATAAGAGCACTGTCATTGCCAAGCCACATAAAGGCTCTTCAAAGCTTCTTGGGGAAGATCAACTTGTTTTGAGGGTTTGTTCCAAACTTTTCCGCCCTTATTAAGCCAATAACATTGATGTTGAAGAAAATCTTATCATTCAGATGGACGGCTAAAGGAAAGGCAAGCTATGAAGCTATCAAAGAAGCTAAATCACAAGCCCCCACTCTTGTGAATCCAAATTTCACCAAGTATTTCATATTAAATGCCTTTGGTGGTAGTGACACCATTTCTGCAATCTTAGTTCAGTAGAACAAAGAAGAAACAAAATAGCCAATTGCCTTTTTCAGTCAAGTTCTAGAAGACTATGAAGTAAGATATTCCTTCATTGAAAAACAAGTCTTAGCAGTGATCAGGGGACTAAAAAAGTTCAAGCATCTGGTTTCGAACAATAAGATTCAATTTTAAGTCTCCCATGCAGGAGTTAAAGATTTCCTTTTCAGTAAGGATTTGAATGACAAAAGAGCAGGATGGATCACTCGTGTCATGGAGTATGACATTGAGATCAATGTCACTAGGTTGGTTCATGGTAAGGGGTTGTGTGAATAACTAGCCTCAAGTCAGTAAGAAGGAGAAAAC
Source organism: Taxus chinensis (assembly GCA_019776745.2). Classification (NCBI taxonomy): domain Eukaryota; kingdom Viridiplantae; phylum Streptophyta; class Pinopsida; order Cupressales; family Taxaceae; genus Taxus; species Taxus chinensis. The sequence goes on from CM034152.1 coordinate 128,364,121, forward strand.
AGTGAAAAAGAGGTTGTTTTTGTTCTACATAATAGTCAAGAAGAATAAGATGTTGATGTACTTGCCCCTTATTGGACTCAAGATATGGTGCACTTCCTTCGAACAGGATTGTGCCCTCATTGGATGAGTAAAGTAAAAAGAAGGCATTTCAAACTCCAGGCCATCCCATATGTTTTCATTGATAGTGTCTTATTTAAATGGGACATTAATGGTGTTCTGCTAAGATGTATTGGGACAAATCAAGTCAAAAGAGTATTACGAGAATTCCATGTTGGGGCAGCTGGAGGTCATTTTGCTCCAAGGGTGACAACACTCAAAATCATGAAAGTAGGATACTATTGGCCCAGAGTGTTTGGTGACTGCTACACATGGATCCAAAGGTGTAAGAATTGTGCATTCTTCAAGGGAAAAGAGAAGCTAGCAGCACTTCCACTGCACCCTATTTCAGTTGATCAACCTTTCATGTAATGGGGATTGGAATTAATTGGAGTCATCAATCTGAATTCAAGCCAAGGCCACAAGTGGATTTTTACAACAACTATTTATTTCACTAAGTGGACCGAAGCAGTGGCACTCAAAGAGGTAAATAAATCTAGCATACTATATTTATATGAAGGATTAGTGACCAGATTCAAGGTACCAGCTACTATCATATAAGATAATGCATTGGCCTTCATAGGTTCCAAGGTCATAAAATGGGTAGTCAAGAACATGATTTACTTTAGCACCTCATCAAACTATTATCCTCAAGGTAATCGTCAGGTTGAGTCTACAAATAAGAACCTATTAAGGATCATCAGGAGAAATCTTGATGAAAACCAGAGGACTTAGCATACAAAGCTCAAATCAACCTTATGGGCTGATAGGACAATGCTCAAAATATCTACAAGAAGCTCCCCATTCAAGCTTGTCTATGGGAAGGAGGTAGTATTTCCTATATCACTAGAGTTGCCAGCATTGTAACTCCTAAGACAGCTGGAGATGTCTTAATTTGAACCAATGGAGGCTAGGTATGTAGATTTGATGGAATTAGAAGAAACTAGAGAACATACACATAAAACAATGGAAAGGGATCAGGCCTCAATTAAAAGATGCTTTGAAAAGAAGGATAAAGTAAGGACCTTTCATGAAGGAGACCTAGTTTTGAAATGGGATACAGATTGAGCAAAACCAAGGAGACATTCTAAGTTCGACGCCATCTGGAGTGGCCCCCATATGATAATAAGATGTAAAAGTAGTAATGCTTTCCAATTATCTACATTGGAGGGTGAAGAGTTACAGATTTAGGTGAATGGAATCTATCTTAAGCACTGCTATGAGAAGGAAGGCTCCCACCTTATACATATTAGCTTAGTTTCTTTTCCTTTAAGTGCTTGTGTACTTTGTCTTGTTGTAGTATATATGACTTTTCTCCTAAGTGATTGTATGCTCTGCATGTTCCACTTGGAGCATGTATGATTTTCAATTTCGTATATAGTTTTGGTGTTATTTTTTTGCTCTTATGCAGTCCATTCAGAGAGGCAGATGAAGCCCTAAGTAGAAACAATTTCTTACTCTCAAAAACCTCCATTTTGAGATTTCTTATAAAAAATTGAGAGTTCCAATGGTTGTGCTTGTGAATCAGAGGATGAATCTACATCGGATTGGTGTCCTCGAATCCATGCCCAATGGATGCGAAAGGGGCATGTTATCCATATTTCACCCCAAGATAAATATTGGATCGAATCACGACCTCGTATAAAATGAACTTGAGAGAACTCATTTTAATCTTGCAAATTGGTTGCCAAAAAGATTCAAAAATGAAGTGGCAGAGATGAAGAAAGAGTAAAGGATCCTGTATAGAAAGAAACGACTCTGTCGAGCCAATTCTACACCTTAAATTCATTCTACAAGTTACAGGTAGACTCAACAATGGAATAGCAGGGTCAGACAAAAAGAGGAGATGCTGCAGAGGAACTAGAAACTGGAAGAAGAAGAAATGACGAAGATTCAAAGTCCTCAGGCTTGAAACGGTTCAGGAAAAGGGCAAAAAATGACTAAGTATGGAGGAGGTAGTGGAATGAGCCACGTGTCTTAATGACGCTTCTCCAAGGGTGAATCCAAAAAGGGGGAGCCCAAACTTGTGCCAAGCTTCCACGCATCTAAAAACTCAAATAAATAGTAGGGCATTGAAAAGTATTCAACTAAAAAGGAAATGTCAGGTGTCATCTTGACACAAAACTGGAAAGGAAATCTAGGGCGGAGGCTCAAACTTGTGCCAACCCTCCATATAGAAAACAGTCAAAATAGAGTCAAAAGGTGGGCTTCAAAATTGGTTAAGTATAAAATTTTAAGCGGAGAATGCCAAGTGTCAGCATGGCGCATCTCCAAGAGTTGGTCTCAAGGCAGAAACCCAAATGAGCGCAAGCTCACCACATGGCCCAAAGTCTAAAAAGAAAAGGGACCATTTAAAAGTCCACAGATCAATGGAGGATGACAATTTTTAACCCGACACTCCTCTAAAAGCAAATTTTGGGCTGAGATTTCAAGCAAACATGGTGCCTCCATGTGTTATTCTAAAGGGGGCTGAGTTAGTTGAATAGTCAATACACAAACAAGCCAGCTGAGGCTACCAAGAGTCTTAATGGAACTGATTCAAAGATTGAATAAAGAGAAGGTTTCCAAAGGAGTGCCAGACTGATGCGTGTCTCAAAGGAAAGTGGGGCGTCGGGGAAAAAGTTAGGTTTTCACCCTTTGCCTCAAAAGGTGTAAAAGTTGCAAAAAGGCCCGCAACTCCACCAAGAGGAAAAAGTCAGCGTTTGAGCCTGAGTCAAACCAAAGCAGGGAGTCAGAGGAAAAGGTAATAAATTTTCCTTTTGACATAGGGGCCAAAAGGAAAAATTTGGAGCGCATCTCCCCATCCAACCAAAGGGTGCCACGTGTCCAAGCGGAGCAGCGGGGCCATGGGAGTTTTCTAGATTTTGTGATTTTCACAAAAAAGGAGAAAAGTCGAGTTCTGAGCCCACAAACCTGATTTTTCCCTAATTTGGTTGCCATAAGTCCCATATTAAAGAGGGGGCCCATTTTTCAATTTAGTTTTCCCACCCATTTGTACGGATTTGATTCAAACTTCAAGTGGCATAACTTTCGACTAAGGGCTTGAAATATTGCAAATCTAACACCATTGGAAAGATCTTAACCTCACCCATGCCATAGAGGTCTGAAACTTCAATTTTGAAGAAGTTAGGTGAAGGAAAATGAAAAAATGACTTCAGAATTTCAATGCAGGATCTCTTTCTTCCAACTACCAGATCGGATTTGATATGTTTCACCACTTCCTCTTCCTTTAAGGTGGCGAACCAAGGATCGATGCAGTAAAGGTAGATTTGGGGGCAAATTTCATTAGAGGCATTAACAGTGGTGGTTGAGCTGTAACCTATTTTTCTCGCTTCTCTTGCTCTTTCTTCCCTCGGGTCGAATCCATAAATTTGGGGTAGGATCCATTGTAACGTGTTGGACATTCCTTGTTTTGCAAGCTCCCTTCTCCTCGTAACAAAGCGATTTGTGGGGTTTAGGCCTTCCATCAAAAATTGCATTACGTTTCTGCCTCTTGGCTACTTTATAATGGACTGTATCAATCCACAGAGCAATAAAACATGTTTGTGATCAATTTTAGATTCTCTCTTGTCTCTTTTGCTTTCATTTGGTCTCCCATTATATATCTTTCTATTTGTGCTTGTTTATTGTATGCATTTTGTTGGTTTGTGTCTATTAGAAAAATAAGTGATCATCATTCCTTTGGTGCATCACCTCGTAGTTTAGCTTTGTTTTAGCTTTTGTATTCCTTCTATCCTTTCCTCCTTGGTAAATTTTAGATTAGGATAAAGAGAAAACCCTCTCCAAATTTCTACGTATGTACCTAAATAGAGGAATAAGGAACTAGCCTTTAATATGGAGATATTTCCCATTTTTACAAGGTCCCACACCTTAAGGAAAGTTCAATGTTATGCAATCACACCAAATGAGCCTGCCTTAGAAAAGTAGATCTTTTAGAGCTCATTTGGGGGTGTTTTTGTTTTTTACACTAATAGTTTGGGCATGCCCGGTGGGAAGAGAGGTCTCCATCTTATTACAGTAGGGATTGAAGTACACTTGCTATGATTCTGGATTTTAAGAAGCCTTAAAACTTTACACTAGCAACTCCAAAAGAAACAAATCTATTGGTTTCAGCAATCCAAGCAAGTTTATGAGAAGAGTACAAACACGGTCAAGAACTAGAGAGGACAGACTGTTTGTCTATCTAGACTTATCCCTAGACTGAGGGAGTAGAGGAAGAAGAACCCATAGGTCTCTGTCTTCACCAAGCAAAGCTTTATCAACACCTCCTCCTGGTAGACCGTTCATTCAATCTAGAGGGGTGCTTAGAACGATCAGGATGGCTCAGCCAAATTCTTATGTTAACTTCACCGGTAGTAGTCCACTCGCTTTGAATGCAAAAAATCCAATTCCTATTATAGCATTAAAAAACATCCCATATTTCACTATGGAAACCCAAACTTCCCCTGGTGATCATGTCCAATACATTGTAAATGTCTGTACAATCCACGAGATTCATGAGATGGACATTGCAGTCAAGCTGATTGCCTCTTCACTCAAGGGGAAAGCTTCACACTTGTTCAGGAGTCTTGAGGCAGGCTCTATCCATAATTGGAATTAGCTATGCACAGCTCTTCACAACTAGTTTCGAGAGAAAGGTGATAATTTGTCCTTGTTGGAGTAACTTACAAAAATCAAGAGAGCCCCAAACAAGTAGCTAACAAACTTCAACCCTAGATTCTAGTAGACTTGGGAGAGGATTCCAACAACAGTAAATCCTACTAATGAAGGTTCCTTTTTATACTTTCTTAGGGATTTAAACACTGGTATTTCTCTGATGATTCAGTCAATGGGTGGCACTACATTACCTGCAGCCTATAGCCTTTCCATAGGGGCTAAGAACCATTCAATCTAGGCTGGTAAAATTAGCCCTAGGCCATCCATGCCTCTATACCTTGAGCCAGGAAGCCCAGATGTTAGCCAAACCCTCACATTAGCCCCTGTACCTACTCCCAGGAATCACATCCCAGCGGAAGCCTCCACTTCATCATCTAACACCTCTAAAGAGCTTCAGGAAGGGATGAAGTGACTACAAAACCTGGGAATTGAGCTAGTGACCATCAAAAGATAGTAGCCTCAGAGTTTTAGGCCATATCTATCTCAGTCTCAGTCTCAAGGTCAGTATCAGGCTAGACCCCAGTACCATCAAAATAGGCCACCATCTCAGACTACAAATCAGAGCCAGATCCAAGGACAACCTCAAGCTACTAGACCTTTTACTCTTATGATCCAAACATATCCTCAACATCAACGACATTGGTTCCAGCACAGAACAACATGGCACAAGAATATGATTGGTGTTTTCCATGTAATCAACCACATAACCAATAAATGTGCTTTAATGGTGCACTCAATCAGGCCTTGATGGTGCAGAACAATATGGTGCCACAAGAACCTAGCTAGGAAGGAGATCAGCAGCAAGGAGCTCAACATGAGACATCTACAAGTGAGACTATGCTTGTCAATTAGTAGGCTGAAGACTTCTATGGTATGAATCAATCCCCTCATCAAAATTTGGTTGCCAATACACGGTCCAAAAAAAGAAATATTGGAGAAGGCCAACCACTGAAATCAGATGACCCTCAACCTTCCATCACTCCACAAGGCCTGGTGTTCCAAGTGCAACTACCAACATGCAGAATCAATCCAAGCCACTTTCCAAACCCATTCAGGCACTGGTTATAACCAGCCATATGCAAGAAAGAAATGTGTCTGGGAAAGGGCAGGAAAAGGATATCCCCTTCAATATCATTAAGAAGATGAAGAGGACTAGTGTGAAAATTTCACTATGGGAGTCATTGGCCATTCCAGGGTAGAGGGATCTGTTACATACTGCCATGCAAAATTGGTCAAGTTCAAATTGACCCCCTAACCAGCAAGAGAGAGTACATGCCAATGCAGTTCAACCTGAGAAGAAATAAGGAGAACAACAAGGTAAGAACCTGAGACCTCCTCACTTCTATGTCTCATTAATTATTGGAGACAAATTAATGCATAATTGCATGATTGACTCTGGGGCTAGTAGTTATGTGATGCCCAAATAAATAGCTGATCAATTGGGTCTCCAATATGAGGTTATCTCTAGAGGAGTAGTTCAATTAGATGGGACAGCAATGACCACTGTGGGAATCATTAAGGATCTGATTCTCACTCTACATGCCTACCCTAATGTGACTATCTTACAAAATGTGTCCATCATAGATTTGCCACCACATTTTTCTTTGTGTCTGTCCAGGGACTTCACTAACAAAATTGGAGGCTACCTATGTGTTGATTGGTCACACATGCTCTTTAGGACAAGGTATGGGGTAAAGGCCACAATCAGATCTAAACTTATTGAATCTTATGTAAATAGCCCAATAAATGCTAACTGTTCAGGTTTTGATCAAGAATACCTCCTAGACATCAATGAAGCAGATACCAAGTTGGGATGTATTACTAACTTTACTCTAGATGAGTGGGCCAACAAAAGACATGATTTTTACCCCTACAAGGAGATGGAAGAATCTGAGCTGGGTATCTATTGTCTATGTGAAGAGAATCATCCTCTTCCTACCCTAATTAAGCCAGAGCATAAAAATGCCAGTGAAGTATGGAAATTATTCTTTAATGGCTCAAGGAGCAGATAAGGAGCTGGAGGAGGAACTATGATTGTGTCTCCTAAAGGTATGAGATATTATTCAGCCTTTAGATTACAATTTTCTTTCTTAAATAACACTAATGAATATGAGGCTTTAGTCCATGGTCTTCATTGGGAAAGAAAGTTAGGAATCAAGAATTTACAAGTGTTTGGTGATAGTGAACTAGTTGCCAATCAATTCATAGGACTTAATGCTATCAAGAATGACCTACTCAAGAACTATAAGAATAGAGTATGGGATCTCATGGAGGATTTCAAAGCCTTCAACATTGTATCTATACCCAGGAAAGAGAATGAAGTTTTTGATAGACTTATAGCAGTTAGAGAAACATTTTATGTGGTAGACAACATCAAAAGAGACAAAGAACAACCACATATCCATGTGGTTGTGAGGCCAGAAGTGCCAGATAATAATACATGCTGGCAGGTGTTTGAGAATGATCAGTAGACCATTAACTTTTTGCAAGAAGCTGAATTCTCAAGTAGAAATCAAAGAAGATTAGAACAACAATATGGGAATCAAATAGTACATTTTAATACAAACAAGCTTCCCAAAGGCTTAGTGACATTGGAGTCCATCTTCAATCCTAATGATCAATTTAGAAAAGAGAAGGCTAACCTACATATCAGAGGAGAAGATTCAGAGTCAATCCTAGTTGGAAGAGACAAAACATTGCAAATTGGAAAGATGGCCACCAAGCAAGAAAGGTATGAATTCATACAACTTTTCCAAGAATTTCTTGATGTGTTTTCTTAGAGTTATGAAGACCTAAGGGGGTTCAATAAAAAACTAGCACAACACACAATTTAATTGGATCCAACTACTCAACCTATCAAGTAGAAACAAAGACTAGTCAGCCCACATATTGAGCCTCTAATGAAGAAAGATTTGAACAAACTAATAGAGGCAAGTATCATATTCCCAATCAAACACTCAAGTTGGGTTGCAAATCTGGTCTCAGTCAGGAAGAAAAATGGAGAAATTAGGTTGTGTGTCGACTTCAAGGATTTGAACAGAGCCTCTCTCAAAGAGCATTACCCACTCCCTTCAATGGAGTAGATCTTGCAAGTGGTGTCTGGGTCAGAAAGATTCTCTCTCTTAGATGGCTATTCAGGATATAATCAGATCATGGTGAAAGAACATGATCAATTCAAAACTACTTTCACCACCAAATGGGGCACCTATGCATACAAAAAAATGCCATTTGGACTCTCTAATGCTGGTGCTACTTTCCAAAGAGCCATGGATATGGCATTCAAAGGGATAATAAAAAAAATAGTGTTGATCTATCTGGATGACATTACAGTGTTTTCCAAGAATGCAGCATACCACCTTTTTTATCTAAGTCAAGTGTTTCAAAGATGCAGAAGATTTGGGGTATCCTTGAACCCTAAAAATGCATATTCTTGGCCCATAAGGGTAGGATTTTAGGCCATATTGTGTCTAAGGAGGCTCTGGAAATCGACCTAGAGAGAGTTGAAGCAATAAAAGCACTGCCATTGCTAAGCCACAAGAAGGATCTTCAAAGCTTCTTGGGGAAGATCAAATTTGTTCGAAGGTTTGTCCTAAAATTTGCTACTCTAGTTAAGCCAATAACATTGATGTTGAAAAAGAGCTTAGCATTCAGATGGACAGTTGAAGGAAAGGTAAGATTTGAAGATATCAAAAAATATATATCACAAGCCCCAACTCTTGTGAATCCAGATTTCTCCAAGGGTTTCATACTGTATGCCTTTGGTGGCAGTGACACTATCTCTACAATCCTTGTTCAACAAAATAAATAAATTTTAGAACAACCAATTGCTTTCTTCAGTAAGAGTCTGGAAGACTATGAGGTGAGGTACTCCTTCATTGAGAAGCAAGTATTGGTGGTGATCAGGGGACTAAATAAGTTTAAGCATTTTGTTTCAAACAACAAAATCCAACTATTGGTCTCCCATATAGGAGTCAAATAATTCCTTCTCAACAAAGACTTGAATAAGAAACGTGTAGGATGGATCACTCGTGTCATGGATTATGACATTGAGATCAAGGTCACCAAGATGGTATATGGGAGGGGATTGTGTGAGTAGCTAGCCTATGCTCTACAAGATAAATCAAATAATGAAAAAGAGGTTGTTTTTGTCCTATAGAATAGTCAAAAAGAAGAAGATGCTGATGTACCTACCCCTTGTTGGACTCAAGATATGGTGCACTTCCTTTGAATGGGCTTGTGCCCTCATTGGATGAGTAAAGCAAAAAGAAGGCATTTCAGACTCTAGGCCATCCCATATGTTTTCATTGATGGTGTCCTATTTAAAAGGGACAGCAATGGTGTTCTGCTAAGATGCATTAAGACAGATCAGGTCGAACGAGTAATACAAGAATTCCATGTTGGGGAAGCTGGAGGTCATTTTGCTCCAAGGGTGACACCACTCAAAATCATGAAAGCAGGATACTATTGGCCCAGAGTGTTTGGTGACTACTACGCATGGATCAAAAGGTGTAAGAATTGTGCATTCTTCAAGGGAAAAGAGAAGCTAGCAACACTTCCACTGCACCCTATTTCAATTGATCAACCTTTCATGCAATGGGGATTGGACTTCATTTGAGTCATCAATCTGAATTCAATCCAAGGCCACAAAAGGATTTTGACAGCAACTGATTATTTCACCAAGTGGACCGAAGCAGTGGCACTCAAAGAGGCAAATGAATCTAGCATACTAGATTTATATGAGGGATTAGTGACCATATTTGGGGTACCAGCTACTATCATATCAGATAATGCATTCGCCTTCATAGGTTCTAAGGTTATAGAATGGGCAGTCAAGAATGGAATTTACTTGAGCACCTCATCAAACTATTACCCTAAGGTAATGGTCAAGCTGAGTCTACAAACAAGAACCTTTTAAGGATCATCAAGAGAATTCTTGATGAAAACCAGAGGACCTAGCATACAAAGCTCAAATCAACCTTATGGGCTAATAGGAAAATGCCCAAAAGATCTACAGGAAGCTCCCCATTCAATATTTTCTATGGGAAGGAGGAAGTATTTCCTATATCACTAGAGTTTCCAACATTGGAACTCTTGAGATAGTTGGAGATGTCTGAATTTGAACCAATAGAGGCCAGGTATGTAGAGTTGATGGAATTAGAAGAAACCAGAGAGCATACACTTCAAACAATGGAAAAGGATCAGGCCTCAATTAAAACATGCTTTGACAAGAAGGCTAAAGCAAGGACCTTTCAGGAAGGAGACCTAGTTTTGAATTGGGATGTAGATCAAGAAAAACCAGGGAGACATTCTAAGTTTGACATCATCTGGAGTGGCCCCTATATGATAATAAGATGCAAAAATAGTAATGATTTCCAATTGTCTACATTGGAGGGTGAAGGGTTGAAAATTCCAGTGAATGGAAGTTATCTTAAGCACTGCTATTAGAAGGAAGGCTCCCACCTTGTACATATTAACTTAGTTTCTTTTCCTCTAAGTGCTTCTGCACATTGTCTTGATGTAGTGTAGATTAATTTTCTCCTAAGTGCTTTACACGCTCTGTATGTTCCATTTGGAGCACGTATGATTTAAATTTTATATATAGTTGTGGTTCTATTTTGTTTCTCTTGTGCAGTTCATTCAGAGAGATAGATGAATCCTTAGGTTAAAACAATTTTCTACTCTCAAAAAATCTTCATTTCAAGTTTTTCTTATGAAATTTGAGAGTGCAGGCAGTCAGGCTCATGAACTAGAGGCGTAAATAGTATCATGCTGTTATTCTTGACTCCATACCCAACAGATATGACAAGGCAACTGATCTCTTCATCTAGCAGGAGGATGTCCCCATGAGTCACCAAATAGTTATCCATATTTCACCCGAAGCTAAATATTGGATCGAATCACAACCCTGCATAAAAGGAACCCGAGAGAACTCATTTTAATCCTACAAATTGGTTGTAAAAAAGATTCAACAATGAAGTGGTGGAGATGAAGAAAGAGCAAAGGATCCTGTACAAAAATAATTGACTCTGTCAGGCCGTTTCTACACCTCAAATTCATTCATCAAGTTACAGGTAGACTCAACAATGGAATAGTAGGGTCAGACAAAAAGAGGAGATGCTGCAGAGGAACCAAAAACTGGAAGTAGAAGAAATGAAGAAGATTCGAAGTCCTCAGGCTTGAAGTGGTTCAAGAAAAGGTCAAAAAATGACTAAGTATGGAGGAGGTAGCTGAAGGAGCCACGTGTCTTAACGACGCTTCTCCAAGGGTGAATCCAAAAATGGGGAGCCCAAACTTGCGTCAGGCTTCCATGTGTCCAAAACCTCAAAGAAATTACAGGACGTTGAAAATTCTTCAACTAAAAAGGAAGTGCCATGTGTCAGCTTGGCACAAAACTGGAAAGGAAATCTAGGGCGGAGGGTCAAACTTGCACCAACCCTCCACATAGAAAATGGTCAAAATAGAGTCAAAAGGTGGGCTTCAAAACTAGTTAAGTATAAAAGTGTAAGCAGAGAATGCCAAGTATCAGCATGGTGCATCTCCAAGATTTGGTCTCAGGGTTGAAACCCAAATGAGTGTGAGCTCGCCACGTGGCCCGAAGTCTAAAAAGAAAAGGGATCATTGAAAAGTCCACAGATCAGTGGAGGCCAACAAGTTTCAACCTGACGCTCCTCCAAAAATAAATTTTGGGTCGGGATTTCAAGCAAGCGCAGTTCCTCCACGTGTTATTCTGATAGGGGCCAAGTTAGTTAAATAGTCAATGCACAAACAAGCCAGCGGAGGCTACCAAGTGTCTTAATGGCACTGATTCAAAGATTGAATAAAGAGAAGGTTTCCAAATGAGTGCCAGAATGATGTGTGTCCCAGAGGAAAGTAGGGCGTCGGGGAAAAAGTTAACTTTTCGCCCTTTTCCCCAAAAGGTGTAAATGTTACAAAAAGCCTGCAACTCCGTCAAGAGGAAAAAGTCAGCATTTGAGCCTGAGTCAAACCAAAGCAGGGAGTCGGAGGAAAAGGTAAAAAAATTTCCTTTTGACATTGGGGCCAAAAGGAAAAAGTTGGAGCACATCTCCCCAACCAACCAAAGGGTGCCACGTGTCCAAGCGGAGTAGTGGGGCCATGGGAGTTTTCTAGATTTTTTTATTTTTGTGAAAAAGGTGAAAAGTTAAGTTCTGAGCCTGCAAACCTGATTTTTCCCTAATCTGGCTACCATGTGTCCCATATTAAAGAGGGGGCCCATTTTTTCAAACTGGTTTTCCGCACACTTGTATGGATTCGATACAAACTTTGAAGGGGCATATCTTTCGACTTAGGGCTTGAAATATTGCGAATCTAACACCATCGGAAAGATCTCGACCTTGCCCACGCCATGAAGGTCTGAAACTTCAATTTTGAAGAAGTTAGTTGAAGGAAAATGGAAAAATGACTTCGAGATTTCAATGCAAGATCTCTCTCTTCTAACTAACAGATCAAATTTGATCTGTTTCATTGCTTCCTCTTCCTTCAAGGTTCCGAACCAAGGATCGATGTAGTAAAGGTGGATTTGGGGGCAGATTTCATCAGAGGCATTAACAGTGGTGGTTGAGCTGCAACCTATTTTTCCTGTTTCTCTTTCTCTTTCTTCCCTCGGGTTGAATCCATAAAGTCAGGGGTAGAACCCATTGTAAAGTGTTGGACATTCCTTATTTTGTAGGCTCCCTTTTCCTCTTAGCAAAGGGATTTGTGGGGTTCAGACCTTCCATCAAAAATTGCATTATGTTTCTACCTCTTGGTTACTTTGTAATGGACTGTATCAATCTACAGAGAAATAAAACACGTCTGTAATTGATTTTAGATCCTCTCTTGTCTCTTTTGCTTTCATCTGGTCTCCCATTATATATCTGGCTATCTGTGCTTGTTTATTGTATGCATTTTGTTGGTTTGTGTCTATTAACAAAATAAGTGTTTATCATTCCTTTGGTGCATCACCTCATAGTTTAGCTTTGTTTTAATTTTTATATTCCTTTTATCCCTTTCTCCTTAGTAAATTTTAGATTAAGATTAAGAACAACCCCTCTGCAAGTTTCTACATATGTACCTAAACAGAGGAATAAGGAACCAACCTTCAATCTGGAGAGCTTTCCCATTTTTACAAGGTCCCACACCTTGGGGAAAGTTCAGTGTTATGTAATCACACCAAATGAGCCTGCCTTAGAAAAGTAGATCTTTTAGAGCTCATTTGGGGGTGTTGTGATTCTGCACTAACAGTTCCACTAATCATTCATCTAGCAGTCATATACTCATGTGAGTCACCAAATTGTTATCCATATTCCCCCCCCCCCTTGGAAAAATATTGGATCATCCATGACCCCGCATGAAAAGAACCTGAGAAATCTCATTCAAATCTTGTGAAAAAGTCACAGAGGGACTCAATAATGAAGTGGTGGGGTTGAGAAAAAATTAAATGGCCCTATGCAAGAAGAAGTGACCTTATACAACCATTTCGTGTCTTAAATTCATTTTGCAAGTTACAAGTAGACTCAACAATGGAATTATAGGGTCAGAGGAGAAGGGGTAGTGCCGCAGAGAGGCCAGGAGTGAGAAGGGGAAAAAATGGTGAGGATTCAAAGTTTTCAGGCTTGAAAAATAGTTTGGGAAGGGTCTAAAAACAATTAAGTATGGAAGAGGCAGTGGAAGGAGCCACATGTCTTAACAGCGCTTCTCCAAGGGTGAATCCAAAAAGGGGGAGCCCAAACTTATGCCAGGCTTCCACACGTCCAAAACGTCAAAGAAATTGCGGGGCATTGAAAAGTCTTCAATTAAAAAGGAAGCGTTAGGTGTCAGCTTGGCGTAAAACCAGAAAGGAAGTCCAGGGCAGAGACTCAAACTTGTGCTAGCCCTCCACGTAGTAAATTGTCAAAACAGAGTCAAAAGATGGACAAGGCAGGCCTCAAAATTGGCTAAGTATAAAAGTGTAAGTGGAGGATTCCAGGTGTCTTAATGGCGCATCTCCAAGAGTTGGTCTCAAGGCGGAGGCCCAAATGAGCATGAGCTCGTCATGTAGCCCAAAATCTAAAAGGTAAGAGGGACCATTGAAAATTCCATAGATCAGTGGAGGCCGAAAAGTGTCAACCTGACACTCCTCCAAAAGCAAGCTTTGGGCTTGGTTTTTAAGCAAGCGTGGTGCCTCCACATGTTATTCCAACGGGGGCCAAGTTAGTTGAATAGTCAATGCACAAACAGGCCGGCGGAGGCTGCCAAGTGTCTTAATGGTGCTGATTCAAATATTCAATAAAGAAAAGGTTTCTAAACGAGCGCCAGACCGACACGTGTCCCAGAAGAAAGCGAGGCGTCGGGGAAAAATTTAGTTTTTCACCCTTTGCCCCAAAAGGTGTAACAGTTGCAAAAAGGCCCATGACTCTGCCAAGAGGAAAAGGTCAACGTTTGAGCCCGAGTCAAACCAAAGTGGGGAGTCGGAGGAAAAGGTAAAATTTTTCCTTTTGCCATAAGGGCCAAAATGAAAAATTTGGAGCGCATCTCCCAAGCCAACCAAATGGTGCCACGTGTCCAAGCGGAGGAGTGGAAATTTTCTAGATTTTGTGATTTTCGTGAAAAAGGAGAAAAGTTAAGTTCTGAGCCCACAAATCCAATTTTTCCCTAATCTAGATGCCACGTGTTCTATATTAAAGAGGGGGCCCATTTTTCAAACTAGTTTTCCCACCCATTTGTATGTATTTGATATAAACTTTGAAGGGGCATATCTTTCGACTCGGGGCTCAAAATATTGTGAATATGACACCATTGGAAAGATATCGGGCTCGTCCATGCCATGAAGGTCTGAAACTTTAATTTTAAAGAAGTTAGGTGAAGGAAAATGAAAAAAAAACTTCAGGATTTCAATGCAGGATCTCTTTCTTTCAACTACCAAATCAGATTAGATCAGTTTCGTCGCTTCCTCTTCCTTCAAGGCTCCGAACCAAGGATCGATGCAGTAAAGGTGGATTTGGTAGAATATTTCATCAGAGGCATTAACATGGGTGGTTGAGTTGCAACATGTTTTTCCCACTGCTCTTTCTCTTTCTTCCCTCGGGTTGAGTCTATAAAGGTGGGTCAGGATCCATTGTAAAGGGTTGGACATTCTCTTTTCTTTTGCAGGTTCCCCTTTCCTTCTAGCAAGGGACCCGTGGAGTTTAGACCTTCCATAAGAACTGTAGTATGATTTCTCACCTCTTGGTCATCTATTAATGTATTCTATCAATCTGCAGAGAAATAAAACGATTTTATGATCGATTCTAGATCCTTCATGTCCTCTTTTCTCTCACCTGATCTTTCATTATAAATATGGTCATCTGTATCCAATTATCATATGCATTTTATTGGTTTGTGTCTATTCAGCAGAACAAGTGTCCATCATTCCTTTGGTGCATCACTTCGTAGTTTATCTTTGTTTTAATTTCTGTATTCCTTTTATCCCTGTCTCCTTGGTAAAGTTTATATTAGGATTAAGAATAGACCCTCTACAAGTTTCTACATATGCACCTAAATAGAAGAATAAGGAACCAACCTTCAAGTTGGAGAGTTTTCCCATTTTTGCAAGGTCCCACACCTTGGGGAAATTTCAATGTTATGCAATCACACCAAATGAGTCTGCCTTAGAAAAGCATATTTTTCAGAGTTCATTTGGGGGTGCTGTGATTTTGCACTAACAGTAATATTAATGCATATATGTGTAAATTAATACATTTGACTACGTTCACATACAAACATTTTGAAAATTTAACATGTGTGTGTGTAAATTTTAAGTTCATTTTTTTGTAACATGTAATAAAAGTTAAAAAACTTGTGAAGGTGTCTTCAATGTCTACAATACAAATGTATTGCTCAAAAATGCTAGACATAGCCACATCATGTGTATCACCAGAAAATCCACCAACATCAGTCTGCATGAAACTATCATCTTCATTAACTCCCATACATATGCAACCAGAAGATGTGTCAATATGTGGTCTTGTGCTAGTACTACCTACATGAATACTTTTTCCACCTCCGCCAACATAAGTTTCAAAATCCTCTCTTGTATGTTGAACAAGGGTATCAGTAAGCACATGAAGCATGTGCAGTGTGTCAATCTATATTGCCTCCTTCACTGGAGCAAGAATCATCTCAGGATGAGGAGGTTTTTCAATGAGGCCTCTACCATTTTGAGTAGGATCACAATGTGTACCTAGTCTATTATGTACAAAACCTTTTCCTCATCCCTGAAACTATCATGAGTAGTCAAATAGTCAAAGATCTCATTGAGGGTAAACTCACAATATAATTTCATCAAAAATTATAATAGAACATGAATATTATTGCAAGGTGGTACATCAAATAGCATCCACTATCAGCACGAAATATTATTTTTTATCAGATTGTTGTTACACCAGTGGATTGGAAAACATTTGCATGACAAAGGAACTCAAAAAATTGTTCTACGGTCAGTGAATAGTAGAAAAAAAATATTTTGTTATTTATTCTCTTTTAACTTTTGCTGATAATAATTAATTAGATAATATGCCCTACAAGAATCTTTATAATTTGTCCACAGATCAATTTGACTCATTATTGAGTCAATGTGAGCTAATAATGACTTCAATGTGTTTATGAGGGAGGCACGGTTGTGGTTTGTGGAATGGGTATCCCTCATTACTTTAATCAATTCCTCAATTTGTAGCTTGTTATCCATGATATGGAAAGTTAAATCCTCCTAACTACTAGGAGGATCTAAAGTAATTATAGGAGGGCTAGGAAAATTTGTAAGGTTTTTTCTTTTTTTGGAGGAACTCTAAAAATCATAAAAACATGTATTTTATTAAATTCTACATTTCAAATATCAAACAATTACCAAAGTTGATTGCAATTGAGAGAAATTATTTTTCCCTACCTCTTATCTATCACAGAATCATTAAATGTGCCTCAATGTAGCCTTCAGTGTGATTTGTAAAAAAAATTCAGTAAAGAGCTTGACACGAACTACGAATGTAGAGTTTTAAGGAAAATACACGATTGGGGGGGAAATATATATGGAGAATGGAGAGAATGGATTTTTTTAATATAAACATTACATAACACATTCAAGTTTTAGTTTAATAATTATCAAACCAAAATATGACTCCCCCTAATTCCATTTTTCACTTCTTCACACATTTGGAAACTTTTTGGCCTCCTAACTCTGTGCACTTATCCCTTGTTGACCTCTTAGTAGCATTTTTAAGCTTTCTATGAAGATAAGTCCTACTGAATCGACCATATGTATAAGAGAGTATTGTCCAATTTTGAGCATCGATACCTCTTGTTCTTTATGGCCTTCAACATAACCATATAATCTCCCTCAATAAAAATATTTCTGATAAAAAAAGGTAATAGAGTTATAGTCCCTGTAAAGGTATGAATACTACAATATTCACCCAAGTTGAATATTTTTTGATCTTCAACCAAATAAATATTAAAATTACGAATAGAAAATTGTAGAATATTCCTTTATGTTGTTTTATGAAACGTTCTCTTCAATTAATTTGATTTTAAAATAATAATCATACACACCTTTCAATGCTAGTTTTAAATATCATTTTAGTCACGTATTAATACAACCAAGAGGCACCTAGCCTATATTAATAATTACGATGTGACATAACGCATTGACTTAATAAACAATATAATAAAACATGATATATAGACTTATAATTTAAAAAATACACCAAATGACACCTCAAGCTATGTTGATAATTAGGGTATCATACATAACACTTAATCACTATACAATATACTAACAATTTTTTTTAGCCAATAAAAATGAATTATTTTAATATCATGTGATCTACACAAACATACATATACATACATATATACATACATATGTATACGTATATAAATATAAATATATACATACATTTAGATATATACTTATATTTGTGTGTATACACATCCATACACATGTGTGAGTGCATGCACCAGTGCACGCGCCGCGCGTGTGTGTGTGTGTGTGTGTGTGTGTGTGTGTGTGTGTGTGTGTGTGTGTGTGTGTGTGTGTGTGTGTGTGTGTGTGTGTGTGTGTGTGTGTGTGTGTGTGTGTGTGTGTACATGTATGCATTTATATACACAAAGACATAAATTGAATATTTCTCATTGCAGCATTTTCCCTATTATTCTCAAATTTAATTAGTAATAGGCTATGGTCTTAAGATTTTGTAATTTTTAAAAAACTGAAGGCATTGTAAACGAAATTTTATTCATTCTCTAATCTTTTCAACTTATAATAAAATTACTAATTCTTCTTAATTAAGCAAGGAATAATCAGAGTGTGATGTCATTTATCAATGTGATATATATGATTAAGCTAAATGTGGAATTAAGATCCTAATTTGATGTTATTTTAGTAGTAAATAAATATGCAATAAGTACAGAAATTACACCCAAGAAACTAAGAACTAAATTACAAAACCCTAAGTGCAAAGAGAGGGTGAGAAGACTTAGCTTATTTCGCAATGAAATATGGAATGTGTCAGAGTGATAACCAGGTGAACATAATGACAGAAGCATTGTATAGAGACCAAGAAAAATGTTAATGCAGAGAGATTGGCTAAACTGGAGCACCTCAAGAGGGATATAGGCACTCGTGGGTGCCCTAGGACTATTTATGGGTGTCTGGGTCTGTAGAAAAGCTTAGAAAACCTCCTCTATGGTGTCATAAGGTTTTTTCCTTTAGTCACCTTTGGTCACCTCGAAGTTGTACCAAGATCGCTGAGGTCATTGTAAACATGTAATTAAATATGAACCTGCAAAACCCTCAAATAGACATTAAATCCTAAAAAGAAAGATGTAGAATGAGGGGTCAGACTATCCTCAGTTGTCATAATGGTTAAATTATGACTAAGTGTTGCAATACATCTCAAACCCAATGTAGTTCTATGTATGTGTGTGTGTGGAATTGTGCCCTAGGTGGCTTTTGTGCGAGTCACACTTAATAATGAGAAAGTAGCTAATTGTAAAGAAATGTAATAGATGTGTACCTAGAATAGAATGAACTTCCATCCTATGAAGTGTATGCATAATAACCAACCCTTATGTCCCTTGTGATGGTGCTAGATGGATGCAATGGAGCTCTTAGATGTTTTATAGATGCAACCTTATGTGGTGATAGCTAATGCTTTGTGCTTGGTCCTTTATTATGATCACATAACTTTATATTTATATGATTCCTTTGCTTGAATTTCATAATTAACCCTGAAAAGGCCGACTAAAAAAAATATAAGATGCTCAAACGGCTAGAAATGACCCAAAAAGTGTGAGTAAAGTACAAAGAGGTCAGGGACACCAAGAGTGTAAGAGGGCACCTAGCGCTGACATCTTGGCTAGGCACTGGTGTCCATGATGATGAAAGATGGAGTATAATAAGGAAGACTAAGAAAGTAAAGGGGGAAGAGTGAAAGGAGAAACAAAATAAAAATAAAGGTTTCCAAAGACATGGGTTAATTAGTACTTTCCTTACTTAGGAATCATATGAATAATAATATGTAATCTGGACTAGATAATAACCCAAAGTGTGTGATTTTGTGTCTACATTTTCCCCCACTTTATGTTTGTGAGAGAAAAGCTCAGGAACATAAAGTAGATAGAGATGCATACCTAATAACCATGTGGATTGATGATACAAGCGTGTTGAGGGACTAGAATAAGTGTGAAGTGATAAAAATGTGAAGCACATATGCTAAGGAGGAGAAAGTGTAAAAAGTGATGATGAAAATGAACCTAGGGTGGAAACGTATACGTAGATGTCATGATGTACCTATTTTTGTCGTCGGTGTTTTTTTTGTTGTGATGATGTTGACTACTTCTTCCCATATGGACAAACATGCAAAAGAGAAGAACAAACAAGTACTCAAATACACATGTATATCTGTGAAAAGTATATAAAGATGTAAAAATGTTGAAAATGTGAAAAAGGAACATGTGCACCTAAACCATGATGAGAAAAATGGGTGTTGAAAGGATCCTGAAGATGTCAAGGACGGGCGAGTTTTTTTGGTGATCTCATGTCATGGTAGAAGAAGTATGGGGAGAAAATTCTAGTGTCATCGTCCAACCTTTAACTACTTACCAAAGTTGTAAACTGCTATTAAATTTAGGTTTTATAGGTGATCATATGCCACAACAGAAGTAGTGTAGAGAGGGAAGGATGGTGTCATCCTCTAACCTTTAATTGTTCCCTAGAATTAAAACACCAATGTAGATGGTGTGTACTTGTCCTCAATGTAAATGTCCTAGTGCTAAAGGAATATCTTCCTTGTCAAAAGCCTCTGTGACATGTCAAAAAATGGTGTTAAACTGAAATGATGAAGATCTGCCCCCTAGTTACTCGACATCTAGGAAGGACATCGATGTGCTAAGGACCCAAGTTTGATTCTAAGCCCTGTCCAAAACTGAAAATTGTGTTGTACTGGTATCATGTTGTGTTGTGTATAACATTATATGTGGTTAATTATTAACCCATATGATTCCCCCCTCATTTGCGGTGCATACGACGTCACTGAAGGAGTATATGACCCAAATGAGGACTGGCCGTTAAGCTGAAAACTATGCCCTATAGGGGGAAAGGGGATGTGTTTGGTAGAAACCAAGGAACATGAAGAAAAAATGGTTGGGAGATAAGTGTTATTATAATAAAATACAAATACACATGTATAAGACAAGATGTAAGCTAAGCAAACAATGTGTAATCTAAGACGCAAGTAAACACACAAGAAGATAATGTAGACTGTGAAAAGTGGGTTTCAAACATGGGACATCAATCACGATGTCACAAGACAATCAAGGCCGCAGTGGCCACAAGCATACAAGTGTTCACATAAGACAAAGGGAAAATTCTACAAACAAGAGCATATAAAGAGAAAATAATGGCAAACAATGTAAGAAATAACCATGGAAATAGATAGTCCTGCAAAACAAATGTTGCACATGAAACACCTGTTAGCATGTTATAAAGATAAGAAGTATGTAAAATCATGTCTAATCCAATAAAGTAATGTGTTATGAAACAAAATGAAACAATAGCACCTGTAGTGTACAAAAGTGGATGCCCCCAGGAGCCGATGTAGGATTGGTATGAGGTACTGCACCAAGCATCTATGTTGTGTTTAGTAGATCTATATAATATTTTATCACAGCTAGAAAGGAAAGTGAAGGCACATGTGTGTATGATAAAAGATAATGAAATATAATATACCTATCTAGTATGTAAAATAAAGTGAGAATGTAACAAGTAAATGTAAGCAAGACTAAGTGAAACCAAGATATGTAGTATGTTGTGGATGAGGCGGAATGGAATGTAGTGTGAATGATAGGAGTAGTGTGACCCCTTGAGTGGATGTGTATGTATGCAATGAGGTTCATTTATTTATTTCACCTCAACAGTCAAGAATGAACCATAAGCGAGAGTGTGTCATCAAGAAATGGTTTGAAATTTGTGTACTAAAAAGATGTGATCTTCAAAGCACAAAGTGATGAAACGTGTGAATGTGATGTTTTCCATTTGAGATGTATACCCTCAGCAATCAAGTATGGACCGCATAACTAGAGTACGTCATAGGGTAATGACCGCAATGTGTATAAGTAAATGTAGGAGAGATGTAGTGTGAATGTGTAGAGTGAATAAGACATAAGGTACGTAGAATATGTTGCAAGAGAAGATGTCCTAAGTGTATGATGCACAATGTGTAGTGTGTAGTGTGACTAAGAAATGCTAGAGATATGTGTGGTGAATGTGTCTAGTGTAAAATGTGTGGTATACTCAAGTGTGTGAGGATGCATGGTGTGTACAATGTGCAATGTGTGAGGTTCATGTGTAGAGTATGCCCTCAATAGTCAAGTGTGAACCTTAGCAAAAGAGTGTTTCATCGGGGAATGATGATGCAAATGTATCGATATGTGTATAGTGAATGTAAAAGACTAAATGTGATGTTTTTAAGATGTATGATAGTTGGTAAGGCTAAAAGGTGTAGGGGGAGTAAGTGTGATACACCCCCCCCCCCCCCCCCCCCCCCCATTGTGTGATAATGAGGGTGTTATTTGATTAATGATATTTGGAATAGATAGATAGGTGAGATGTGAAGATGATGAAGTGTAATTGATAGTGTATAGTTGACATGATAGTTGATGAAATATTGTGTCGTATGCGAGACTAGTGATATATAAAGCATGTAATGCGAAGGTGAAATGGGGTTCTTATTTTATGATATCCCTCAACAATCATGTAAGAACAGTAAGAAAATGAGTGTGTCATCAAGAAAATTGTGATTTGAGCATGTGTCGAGATGTATATGTCACATGTGAAGGTTAAGTGATGAGACAATAAGACACTTGTTAAATGCTGGGGGGGGTAGGTGTGATGCCCCCTCAAGTGTGTGATGAGAAAATAGATCAAGTAACATCATCTAGGAGGTCATCATTGTTAGGATCAAATCCGAAAGGTAAAACATCTTATACATGATAAGTAATATTATCGGGTTGATCATGTAGTGAGCCTCTACGAAGAAGGTTTTACATACCCATTGTGTATTCTTCTTCAGTGAAGGGGGGCAGTGGATAACCATGTGCATACCAACATGTAGGATTTTTTACATTTCCAAGAAAGGAATCATTACAAATGAAAAAATGGCCGAAAGGCATAGGAAATGAAATGTCAATATGATCAGGATCTAAGGTTCCCCCAAAATGGTCAAGCCAAGACTATCCAAGTGTAAGAAGAATAACACAAAGAGCTCTCACAAGAAACAATGTGAGATGAAAGATGCAAATCCCATAAGGAGTAGTGATGTGGATGAAACCATGATAAATATGAGGAGCATATGGTGAAGGGAATATGTCATCAATTGTAATGGAATTACTTGTATAAATATGATTATTAGTAGTAATATAACACCAATGAACACAATATTTCAGATAAATGATCTCAATATGCAAGTAGAATAGCTTAGCCACTTCGAGGGGGAAACCTTCAAACCAAAAAATAAGACTCAAATTCTCAATATGATGCTCAACTACTACCAAATAACCCTTATATATACCATTCCTATGCTATGGCCAACACCAAGGCCGACCCACTAATGATAATATAACATATATGAAAGAGATACATAATGATAAGAAGTTATGATAGCCATAAGTCGGCTTTATACATCCAATGTAAGATATATGATTAAGGGAGTAGCATGCCCCTCCTCTTTCAAGAAACATTGTCCCCCAATTTTGAGAAGATATAGATCCTGCTACATGAATTTTGCATCCTCCCAAGTTACGTCTTCATTATCTAGATTTTTCCAATTGATCAAATACTCAGTGATGACCCGTGTCCTCAATATCTGAGTGCGTGTCTGGAGGATGCATTCTTGTTCTAGTATTATTCGTCCCTCTTCGTCAAGCTCTGGTAACACAGTTTGGGTTGATATCTTCCATCCAATTTCCTTCTTTAGGAAAGATACATGGAAGACTGGACGAATTCTAGTAGTCGAAGGAAGTTCCAGTTTGTATGTTACACTGCCAATCATCTATAACAATTGATAAGGGCCATAGTAATTAGGTGAAATATTTTTATCCTTTTTCTATTGTTTCAAGGAAATTTTCTTATATGGTTGTAAACAAAAAAAACCCCAATCACTAACTTCAAAATGTATTTCACTATGATGTTGGTTTGCTTGCTGCTTCATGTGGTTTTGTGACATGGGCAAATTCTCCCTGAGACTATAAAGCACCTCTTGTTAGTGTTGAACATTTTCTTCAACTACTCAAACCCTTGGCTAGACTCTCAAAGATGAGGTGATAGATGGTGGATGGTACCCATATAATGCCAAGAAAGGAGACATTTTAGATGAAGTATTAAAGGAGGTGTTATACCACCATTTTGCCAGTGGTAACCATTGGACCCATCTCGCTTGCTTATCTGAGGTAAAAGAACGAAGATATCCCTTCAAGCACTTGTTTACCACATCTATTTTCCCATCATACTGGGGATGATAATAAGAACTACGAGCTAGTTGTGTGCCCAAGCATGAGAATAAGTCACTCCAAAAATTACTAGTAAAGATAGGGTCTCGGTCACTTACTATAATTTTTTGTGTCCCATATAGCTTCTAAACTGTATCCCTGAAGGCTGTTGCTATTGTAGTCGCAAAAAATGGATGTGATAATGCATAAAAATGGGAATATTTAGTGAGTCTATCCACCACCATCATGATTACGTTTTTTACCTTCTCATTTAGGAAATCCTGTGATAAATTACATGGACACCTCTTCCCACCTCTGGCTAGGAATAGATAGAGGTTGTTAAAGACACAAGGATGTAATTGTTTCACCCTTATTTTGCTGAAAAACCATGCATTATGCCACAAATTTTTGGACATCCCCTTTTATCCCTTCCCAGAAAAAATCATGCTTGATTCGATGATAAGTTTTCAAGAAGCCAGAATGCCCCCCTACTAGAGAAGCATGAAGCTCAAATAGAACCCTATTTTTAAGGATTGAATTCTTACATAGATATAATCTATCTTTATACCATAAAGCATCTCCTTTCCATACAAATTTTTCTGATATGCTGGGATCTTGTTGGAGATTCTAAATGAGACTTTATGTACCTAGATCATTTTTCCATTCCAACCTGGCATCCTCTATCCAATCCTCATGTAATACAGATATGGCACACAAAAATGCCTTGGTTGATTCCTCCTACTAAGATAAAGCATCAATAAATACATTCTCTTTCCCTTTCTCATATATTATCTCAAAATCATAGCCCAACCATTTTTAGACCCATTTCTATTGTTCTTCAGATGATAAACATTGCTCTAAGAAGTATTTCAAACTATCATGATCTATCTTTACTTTGAAATGTCTACTCATTAGATATGGTCTCCATTGCTTCACTGCATGAAGTATGGCTAGCATTTATTTCTCATAAACTAGTTTAGATATATTATTACCTTTGAACTAGCGGATCTCAAAGGAAATGGGTAAACCTTCTTGCATGAGTGCTGCCCCCATACTGTACCTTGAAGAATCACATTCAAATAATGAATGTTTTGGAAAAATATGGGGTGGCTAGAACTGGAGTGGTGCACACGGCCTCCTTCAACTTCTCAAATGTTGAAGTAGCTTGCTCGTTCCAATGGAAAGATTCCTTCTTCAATAAAGCAGTGAGTGGTGCTATGATGCTGCCATAATTCCTTACAAATCTACAATAATAATTTGTAAGCCCCAAAAATACTCAAAGATTTTTTAGGATTTTGGGAACCTTACATTCAAGCATGGCTTTTATCTTGTTAGGATCCACTTTAACACCTTCATAAGAGACAATACAGCCAAATATTCAACCTCCTTGACACCAAAAGAACACTTAGAAAGCTTTGCATAAATTTGATGTTGTTCAAGAGATTCCAACAGTTTATTTACATGATGCAGGTGTTCCTCCCATGTTTTACTATAGATTAATGTATCATCAAAGAACACTAAAACAAAATTTTTCTGAAATGTCTTAAATATGGAATTCATCAAGCTTTGAAATGTAGAGGGTGCATTTGTTACTCCAAAAGTCATTACGAAGAACTCATAGTGTCCTTCATGTGTCCTGAAGGTTGGTTTATGAATATCTTCATCCCTGATTTTAAACTGATGATATCCAAAAGAAATATCAAGTTTTGTAATGTAAACAACACCACGTAACTCATCTAGCAAATCATAAATTACAATAATGGGAAACTTATCTTTAACTATGTAATTATTGATTTCCCTATAATCTAGACACATGCGCCAATTATCATATTTTTTCCGTACCATAACGACAAGAGAAGAGTAAGCACTCTAACTATGACGAATAAGTCTTGCTTCTAACATCTCTTGAACTATCTTCTCAATCTCACTTTTTTGCATATAGGGGTACCTATAAGGTCTGATGTTGGGTGGTTGAATCCTTGGTACTAGCTGGATGGCATGGTCATGCTCTCATTTTGGAGGTAAAGTCTTTGGAATTTCTCCAAACACCACTGAGTGCTCATCTATAATTGCTTGCATATCTCCGGGTATAAATGTAGTTGAATGATGTTCTTCCCATGAAAATAGATGTGCCACAAACCCCTTAACACCTTGTCTAAGAAATTTTTGAATTTGATGAGAACTTACCATCTATGGGGACTTTTCTCTTAATATTTTTAGTTTAAAAGTCCTCACTTCTAATTGGAATTGCATGAACAACTCTTGGAAATTCATTTCAATGGTTCCCAAGGTGGTAAGCCATTGAGCTCCTAATATAATGTCTACTCCTCCCATGAAAATGGCATACATATTGCTAGTTAGCAAGTAATCTCCCATGATGAGATTAATGTTATGGAATTTTCTTGAACAAATAAGAGTTTTCCCATCAACGATCATGACTTGACATCTAAAGCTAGATAAACAAAGCAGTTCAAGCGTAACTCCAACTTATGATTGATGAAGTTGTGAGTACTTCCCAAATCAATCAACATTGTTACCCTCTATTTTTTTAAGAATCCAACTACTTTGAGAGTTTGGGGAGTGCTAATACCTGAAATTACATGGCTTGATATTGTTGGCTAGGGATATCTTAATTCCTATCTTTCTCTACCTCTTTGTCTTCTTCTTTTTATTCTTCTTCATTAGGCCCCTCAATGTAGAACAACTTATTTTCAGCACACTTATGTCCTGGTCCAAATTTGTTATCACAATTAAAACACAAACCTTTGGCTCTCTTTTCTTCAATTTTTTGAGGTTTTAGTCTAACTGGCTAAGGGAATGACGGTGGAAAGGTGTTACGATCTCTCATATTACTGATAGTTTGTTTCCTACTGGAAACAAATTTTTCCTCTACCTTACGTGCCATGATCATAGAATCTGAAACCTTATAAGGATTAAACATACACACCTCAGTCTCAATGTGTTCTTTAAGACCCCTAAGAAATAAGTCATTCAGATTCTCTTCAGGAATATTTTCCACCCATAAGGAAAGGTTTTGGAATTGATGGATGTAATCTTTGACTATTCCTTTTTGTCTTAGCTTTGCTAATTGACTGAAATAATTCTCTGACACACTAGAATTATAGTGTAATTACAAATCTTCAGTGAATACTATCCATGTAACATTGAGGCCACTCTTTTTACTTTTAGCACATAAACATTGATACCAAATGAATTGGTCAGGTTCGAGATACAAAGATGCCATGATAACCTTTTGTCCCAATGGAATCTGATGAAGATCTAAGAAATTATCGATCTGGTTAATCCAATTGAGTGGATCATTTCCATCAAAATTACGCATTTACACTTTTGGAATCATGTTATGGGCTTGTAGAGTGTTTGTATTTGGATTGGTCATGCTTGCAAATCCACCCTGGCTAGTTTATCTATTACTCTGTCCTGAAGATCCACCCTAGTTAATATGACTATGACTGAGTTGTGGCTGATTAGGAAGGATATGATGACCCATTATATTGCAACTAAATTAGTGAATGAAATCCAGCAATCGTTTTCCAATCTTTTCTACATCTTATTTTTTGGCCACTCTACCCTTGAGGTTTCGTAACTCTAACTCAATATAGTTGACCTTATGGTCCATTGAAGTAAACCTTAACCCTGAGGACTCTGTAGATATCTATCCTGACTCTAACTCCTCAACTATTATCTCATCCTTGTTAGGGGTTTTACCCAAAGTGACGAGATTATTTTTTCCTCTTGTCGAAGGCCCAACCATGATGCCCCAAAATGGTAGGATTTAGGCATCAAGGTCAAAATTTCAGGTTTGGGATTTCAATAGGAATTCATAATAATTTTAAAAAACGCAAAGAAAAAAGTCAAACTAATTTTTAATCCTCTTTCTAGAAATGTAAATAACTTTGAAAAATTCCACAAAATTGTGCCCTAGGTAGCCAAATTATGAAAAAACATGAAACTGCTATAACTTTTGCAAACCAAGTCACAAAATCTTAAAATTTTAAGGGGACCTTACTTAATTAATTTTGCCACGCAAAAAAAAAATTGTAGAAAAATTCACCACCAATTGTGAGATATGGTCGAACCTTCACAAGTAGGGTTTGACGTAGCATTGGCCGAGTTTAAGCTCTTATACCATTTGTAATGGAATTACTTGTATAAATATGATTATTAGTAGCAATATAACACCAATGAACACAATATTTTAGATAAATGATCTCAATATGCAAGTAGAATAGCTTAGCCACATCGAAGGGGAAACTGTCATCACCAATCCGGCACTATGATAATTCTTCATCGGGAACTCCTCGTGCTATGATTATTTACTAATGCACAGCCTTTAGTTTGGTGGATGTAATCTGGAAACAAAACAACAACATAACACAAGAATACCTTTGACTATGAGAAGATGGAATGATGACAAATCTGAAATATCAAAGTAAATTATAACATTAACATGAAATTGTTACAATCTCACCCATAATGTACTTCAAGTGTTATTGACTTCACTTGCCTTTCACCAAGACTATGGGAGAAACTTTACAATTACACCTCTTAATGGCTTCTTCAACACACCTTTAAACTGATGGCTTCCTTCGCACACTTCCTACAATATTTCTCACTACTTCCTTCTATGCTAAATGAGGGGGGTGGCCTCTCTATTTATAGAACTTCCAGGCTTATCCATCTTATCTCTAAGATTGGATAAGAAATCCACTCTGACGAATCATATTCCATACCTTAACTCTTATCTGTACATGTAAGCTTATCTTTTAATATAAGATAAACCTTATCATGGGTTCCACATTTTTAGACTTTTTACAAATAAAATACACAAAATATTTATGACCTCACTCCTTGTCCTTATTACTAATATAATATTTCTAATTCCTAATAATGTAGACCCTACTTCTCTAATTACCCAAACTTTGACATTTTAACATTACCGGACCACTTACGACAAATATTTACTTTTTACAACATTCCTATTATACTTTGACTGTTACCATACTCCACATTATTGGTGGCACCGTACTGACGGTGCCGTTATCTTCTATCAGACGCTACTACTAATTACACTTAACAACATCCTATTCCTAATACATACATTAATGAAATAGAAATTATGGAGGAAAATTTTAGTCTCGACAAAACCTCCAAACCAAACAATAAGACTCAAATGCTCAATATGATGCTCAAATACTACCAACTAACCCCTATATATACTATTCCCATCCTATGGCCAACACCAAAGTTGAACCACTAATGATAATATAACATATATGAAAGAGATACATAATGATAAGAAGTTATGACAGCCACAAGTCGGCTATACACATCCAATGTAAGATATATGATTAAGGGCGTAGCATCAACCACAAATCCTAGCTAAGCCAAGCCATCATGTGTGCATATAGTCTCATCACAAGTAGGATGAAATGGAATATGCTCCAAATAAGAATCATTCATGAAAAATGTACATGTAAAGGGAGGATGTGCTAATGGTGAATGCAAATGTGATAGTGGAGTAGGTGGAATGAAATCAGATGTGTAGGTATGCCCTCGATAAAGTACCATAGCAGTAGTAGTAGCAGAAAGAGGTGGTTTTGTAGATGAGGCTGCATCTAGCATGCAAATAGTACCTTCAAGTGGTGGTAAATGATCTGGAGTATCCATGGGTTGTGGTTCATTATTAGTATCATATCGTGGAGTAGAAATTTTTATCACCAAATCACAGTACCCCTGAATGGCCTGATTTGTGGATGGGGCATTCGGTGTAATTTTTGTAACATTGGGTCGCCTCTCAAGCTGTGGGAATTATAGGCTTGAGATGAGCCTCCAGAGAAGGTTGGTTCTTGTACCTAAGCTACCTGCCACAATCTAATCCTAATGCAGGAAGAAAAAATAATCCTAATCTAATCTTCCAAGTGAATAGGGAGAGAGAATGCATGAAAATGAATCCTACACTAACATCGGTGATACACCAGAAAATGAGGGTTTTAACCAATAATCCAACTACCTGAAATGGAGATAGGTGAGCAATGGATAGGGTGGACAACATGCATCAAAAGCCAAAGATGATATTCACACATAAAACCACTTCAAACCAATTAAAAATAAATCCCACAAACCTGAAATAAACATTAAAATATGCACAATATACCCTGCTATTGTGAGAGGCAAGAAGAGACAATAAAATATGCAAAGGATGGAAAAAATGCATCACTAAAACATAGCTTATCTCTCTATGAGTTCACATAGTACATCATTAGTGGGCAAGAGGAAAGAAAATTACATTACAAGCTTGGGAAGGAGTATTAAGTTCCACATTCAACCCTAGGAGAGAAGAAAGAGAGAGGGGCAGGAAGGAAGAATGACTAACTCTGCTATAAATGAGTCCCAAATTACAATTTATAGAATAAGGAGAGAGGGAAAGAACAATCCCGAATTTTCCCTTTCAACCACTTGTAAGATGTAATAAATGAGTGTAATTAATGATAATTTTCTTGAAAAATCCTTCGCATGTTGTCCCATGACCTATAGTAGTGAAAGAATGATGGTCATGCCCATTTTATGCATTCCCAACCACTACCAATAACCAAACTGATACGGGATCGTTTTCTACAAAATTACTCATCAAATTATCATCAATCCCTAAATTTCTTGGCTTTTTTACATCGGGCTCAGAGCCACAATTCTAACAAGTCCAATTTTGTGTGATTTCGTTGAGAAGCTCAAGTTATGGATTTTTGAGTGTAGGTAGATATTTTGGGTTCGTACAAGATTTCTTAGCCTTTACAAGAATGGTAATTAATATTTTCCTGCTAGAAATGAATTTCAAATATTTTTCCTCTATTTTTAATGTTTCCTTGCATGGTTTAATTACATATATTTTAAAATTATCCTTCATTTAAAATGGTGGGCCCATCTTACATTTTTTATGTTTCATATAAGGAGGGGTTTTAATTTCTGGCATTGGTCATAGCCAGCTCAGACAAGATGGCTCTCCTCTATTCATCCTACCAAGCTCCTTCATTTTTCATTGGTAAGCCCCTTTTATGCTCTATGTACTTCTATGTGTATTGAACCTTACCACCAAGCCATTTCCATGTGCATGTGGCATGCCTTCATCCCTGCGAACTCCGCCCTCCCCACTGACTCGTCCACTTATTGCTCGGGATTTTATTCACCACCCTACCTCATCTTTTTTCTAGATGTCCCAAATGGAATCTTCATATATGTCGACGAGCTCTTGTATATGCATTGGCACCGCCTTGTTCACCGAATCACTTTCTCTTAGCACTAAGTCCTCTTTCTTAGGCATTGAGCTCCACATGGAGGCCTCACACAACTTTGGGGTCTCCACGTCACTTTGAACCTTTTTTGTTGCGACGAGCCACCATGTGCCAACCCCATACTCCTCATTCCATTTCCTACATGGGCCCACTATACGACTTGACACTGGCTCAAGCATGGCTCATCGAGTCACTCAACACTCCTTTGTTGTTTTGGCCAAGTGTCCATCCGCCGATACCTTTCAACCAACTTCTATAATCCTTCAAAATGGCTTGGTGTAGCCTGAACTCTCTACATAGGACAGACTCACCTAAGACAATGTAACTCAATCATTTTCTTGATGGAAGCTCTTATGTGAATTGGTTTAAAGATGTGGTTTAGCGTTATCCTTGCACCCTTTAGAACTGACTCTTTAACTCGATGTGTCCCATTGATGAGCTCAAGGTCTTGGCATTATGTCAATGTGTACAAACCATTCCACTAGCCCTCCTAGTGCAGCATAAGCTCATCTTGCTTAACGTGGATTCACCAACTGTGTATTGTAACAACTCAGTTTCAACCATATTCCACATCTTGATAGCCACAATGAATTTTAACTTGTTTTATGCAATGCAAGGCCTAACAACATTAATCCATTCTTGAGCCCTCCAACCACTTGCCACTCCTAATAACTTGATCTGAGATCTCATTTACACCTATATTAACTTGGGTAAGCTTACAAAGGCTCATCATGTGACTTGGTGCACCATGACTGATGGGGAACATGATCCAACTTGGTCCCCACACTTCCAGAGATCATCCACTTAATCATGAACTTGGTTCTTGTGAAATGGCTTGATTCCTTCTCCTGATGGCTCGATGATGGTAAAATAGTCTTTCCTCCATTGAGTTAGCTTGGCCATGGACTCGGTCTTATCTGTATAGCTTCGTACATGCACAAGATCTCTACCATGTATACTAGATGACACGATCCCCCTCGACTCAGCTTCCCATCACTGATTCAGTTGTTTGGTTAATTCGAGGAGATAAATCACCCACCTGTGTAGGTAGTTTGTTACTTACTATAAATATCTCGGATTAACAATTTACACGAGTGTCTTGGTTTCTATTGTTTCCAATGTTCAATGAATCTGATGAGGCATAGCTCAGTCAATACTACAACTTGATGCATGAATCAAGGAGCTTGATCCCATGATGTAGCTCAACCACTTCAACCAACTCAACCCTTTAAATCATTTTATGCCATTTCTTGAATTCTCCAGATATGCCAAGGTTGAGTGGGATATATGAAGGTGTCTCAGAGTCGTGTATTGGATTTTCCATTTATTGCTAGTGGGTCCTAACATTTTCTCCCTTCGAATTGAGTGAACCTTGAACTCAGGAAAGACCAAGAAGATGAAACCTCTTGTGAATTTCAACCTTCGGAAGATCATGATGATGCCCTCATGATACTGAAAACTACCTGTATCCTCTAGGGCCTACTCAATTTTCCAATTTCACCAGGGTAGTGAAATTGGATAACATGAATTTTAGTATTGGGATCATGATCACAATATTTAAAGGGGTCATGATCACTAGGGATTGTATATTTTATGCCCTCATGTAGGAATTTGACACGGTGATGTACTATAGAGGGAACTACTTGTATGGCATGAAGACATGGCCGACCGAGTAAACAGATATATGAAACTAGAAATTCAGTGACAAAGAAAACTGTGTTAAGGGTTTTGGGCCCTATGGTGATAGGTAGATTAATGTGACCTGCACATGGACAAACAAAACCATCATATTCCCAAAGGGAAAGACACGATGGACTAACAATTGCAGAAGAAATACAAATATTTTCAAGGAATGACATAGGACATAGATTGAGTTCAAATCCATTATCGATTAAATTACGCTTGATACCCATATTGTAAATGTGAATCATGACATGCAAG
The DNA here is from genome assembly GCA_019776745.2 of Taxus chinensis. NCBI lineage: Eukaryota > Viridiplantae > Streptophyta > Pinopsida > Cupressales > Taxaceae > Taxus > Taxus chinensis. Next base: position 128,397,114 of record CM034152.1, read on the forward strand.
GGTGGATCATTGTCAAAAATAGAAAGATTTACATGAGGATTAGAGGGGAAAGCAATATGCTGGGAAAATTCCTCAACAAATGTTTGATATAATAATTTGGATGCATATTTCTAGGAATGTGAGTGGTAGCGAAGAGAGTTCTGATTTTATCTCTTAATTGAGGATTGATAAGCAAGAAATCATTAATGGATATACTCATGATGAAGAGATCCCTAAAAGATAAGAACAATGGAGGTATAAGGATCCTAAGAGCATTCATATCAAGTTCGGTTTCACCAAAATTATTAAGCTAAATATATATTTAAGAGCCTAATCTGATGTTATTATAATAGTAAATAAATATCTAATTAATTACAGAAATTATACCTAAGCAACTAAGTAATAAATTACAAAACCCTAAGTTAAAAGAGAGGTTGAGAAGCCTTAGATGATTTCATAGTCAAATTTGTACTATGTTGGAGTGATAACAAGGTGAACATAACGGTAGAAGAATCACTCAGAGACCCAGAAAAATGCATATTTGGAGAGATTGGTTGGACTGGGGCACCTAGAGAGGGATAAGGGTGTCCATTGGTGTCCTAGGCATGTTTTTGGGTGCCTAGATATACAGAAAAGCTTATAAATTATCCTCTAGGGTGTCACAAGGTGTTATCCTTTAGTTTCCTTTGGTCACTCTGAGGTCATACCAACATCGCTAAGGTCACTGTAAACCTATAATAAAATTTGAACCTTCAAAACCCTCAAATAGACATCAAATCCTAAAAAATAAATATGTGGAATGAGAGGTCAGACTGTCCTTAATTGTCACAATGGTGAACTTACGACTGAGTGTTGCACTACATCTCAGACATAATGTAGTTATGTGTGTGTGTGTGTTTATGTGTGTGGAATTGTTCCCTATGTGGCTCTTGTGTGAGTTGCACTTGATAGCAAGCAAGTAGCTAAATGTAAAAAAATGTAATATATGTGTGCATGGAATAGAATGAACTTCCTTCCTATGAAGTTTATGCAGAATAACCAACCCTTGTGTCCCGTGTGATGGTGCTAGATGGATGCAACATAACTCTTAGATGTTTGATGGATGTAACCTTAGGTGGTAATAGCTGATGCTTAGTCCTTGGTCCTTTATTATGACCACATAACTTTATATTTATATGATTCCTTTGATTGAATGTCCTAATTAACCCCAAAAATAATGATTTCCAAAAAGATAAAATTCTCAAACGGCTATAAATGACCCAAAAAGTGTGAGTAAATTACAAAGGCATCAGGGGTGCCCAGAGGGGATGAGAGCGTCTGGTGCTAGCATCCTGGTTGGATGCTAGCTTCTAGGATAATAAAATCTGGAGTATAATAAGGTAAACTAAACAAGTAAAGGTGCAAGACTGAAAGGAGCAATAAAAGACAAAGAAAGGTGGCAAAAGACATGGGTTAATTAGTACTTTTCTTACATATGAATCATATGAATAGTAGTATGTAATCATGACTAGATAATTAACCAAAGTGCATGATTTTGTGTCTAAAATTTAATAAATTTAAGATATGAACCTTAAAATTGATATCTTTTACTATTTTTCCAATGTATGTAAGTAAGATATGTGTACTATCTTATGTACATTAAAATGGACACTTGTAACAAAAACAAAAACAAAACATTTTTCTCATTTTCAATTTTATAATTCCAAAAACAAATATCATATAAAATTACTTTTAAATATATGTTTTATCATCCTAAGTCAGATATGCCTCTTCAATGCATCTTGGAATCGTTTCTCAAACTCTAAAATCTCTACTTATACACATATAATAAACTTTCTTCAACTTACATAAAAGATATAGTAAGAATGAAAACAATTTTAAATAAATGCCAAACATAAAAACCCTCCAAATATTAACCTTAGACCCTCATGTCATCACTCAAATAGCCCACATGGATGTTAAATATATGTCTCTTGAAGTAAGACATAATTAATCGGTGTTTCATGAATCATATTGTACCTCCATATAACATTATAAACTTTTTTCACTATTTCTTCTACAAAACTCCAATTGATCTCATGTAATTAATACCATTTCATTTGAGAAACACGTTTGAATCTATGAGATAAATATCACTGAAACTGAGGGGAACAAATGTGACCATAATGGAAGAAACCATGGACTTGTCGAGCTGTCGATGCAAATAAAATATTAAAAAATTAGGCATAAGTATAACACATCGATAAATGTCTGCCACAAAGTTGGATTAAGGGTTATGAGTTCCCTAGGCAAGACTAGATCTAAAACCTTCTATAAATTTTAAAAAACCATACTAGAAAAAATAATTAACCATAAGCAAATATCTTATTACTTTATATGTTATGCATATAATCTATCATCCTAGAAAAACTTGATAACAATTTCGTGTGTAGCTAATACCACATAAAATCCTAATTTATTCTCTAACATAAAGTTTATCATAATCCTCCTTTTCTCATATATTTCCCAACATTTTTTTTCCTTGAGGTTTTAACATATTCACATTTCTTAGTCTCCTTTCCTAAAAATACTTCCAAGACTTCAAAAAAATATAAAGTATGAAATATACATGAGTATTAATTAAATCTAAGAACCCTACAACTAAGGAACTTACATAAATATTTGAGGCCTCCTTAATATCACAAACTTAATAGAATTATGTAAATTTATTATCTTTTGAATGAGATTAATTAAATTTTTATGCAATGTTAGCCACTATATGTTACTATCATATATTGTTAATAATGTGATTTAGTCTTCATAGAAACCATAGTAAAATAAAATAAAATAAAATAACACCCCCTAAATTTTTGCACCTTAGACAGTTTCCTAGTTTTCCTAGGCCTTAGTCCCTCCTAGTCTGCCACATAGATTAACAAAGGAGCTAAGGTGTCAATCTTTGGCATGTCCAAAAGTGGAGTGAGGCATCACAACCTTTTGTATCAACAAATGTCTCTATCCATTAGTAGAATCAATGCAGGAATAATGCAATGGAAGAACTGTAGAATTGTTGATGCATGTGTGTCTCATAAGTTTCTATTTTATTTGGGAAGTGAAAAATTGAATTTGAGGTGCACTATAAACTCCACAAAATCATGCAATAAACAAGGCTAGCATGGGTTGGTATGTGACTCCTTAAAAATAAATTTTCACCAATGGTTTGAAAATTTGTAGCACATTGAGGAAGAACTAAAGTGGTTCGACCCTCCAACACTTGATGTGTATTTTTTATAGTCAAAAAATATTTGAAATTTTGCAATGCCATCTTTTATCTTTCCCCTTATTTTTATTTATCACGGGAAAAGTTTTTCCCATAAATTAATCTTATAAAAAAGTGATTTTATGAATCATACTTCACACATCATATAAATTAGGTTGATAGAGAAAACTATTAAGTAATTTTTTAAAAAAATCATTTAAAAAAATGAGAGGGAAAAGTATGAACATTAAACATCAAACCACATGGGCCACAATGAGTATAGGCAGAGGAAGAGGAGGTCATTAAGGTTTTCTTCCCACCCATATCATCCGTTAATAGGAGGTCAATAACAACTAGTTTCTATCTTTATATTCTTCTTCATTGGCATGTTATAGAGAAGGAGAAATGGTCATAGCTAAATGAGGGAAATTCCATTGTGTGGGCATCACCGAACCAATAAATCTCAACTTGGTGTAATCGCCACTACCAATTTTATCACTTTGAGAGGAACAAGTTGGTAAAGGATATTGTCACCGTGAGAAGACACTCTCATGCATACCAACCATGGTTTTCTCTTATGTCATTGGATGATCTAGAGACTCATACCTGAGCGAAGGAAATAGGTGTTTTTTTAGTTTAATCTTCATTGTGTACATTCTCTAGAGAAATATATTACACCTTTGAGCCTGGCTCATGCCAAATCTATAGAATTGATAGTAAAATCGAGTATGCTTTTAAGTAGGCCAAGTCTAGCTTTTATTGGGTTTGTTTGTGATCATCTCTGAACTCTTTGGTTGTATTCCATAATGCACCAAAGTTTAAGTTTTCAATGATTATTAGGTTTTTCTAGAAAATCAATGGGTGTTTTTCAGTTTTAAATATCTAGTGGACACATTCCTTATTTAGGTGGGTCATTGAATCTTCTTGATTGTGGTTGTTGGTTATTTTACATGTCTAGAAGACCACACCCATTTTTTTGTTGTACTACATACCCAATCGTGACCCATGTCTGTACCTACATTTATTTATTTTTGTTTTGTTATGTTTCTTTTCTATGATTTTTTATTGTGTAGATATGTAAGTTGTACCTTTTCAAAGACAATGCAACATTATTTGTGGATGTTGTGAGGAGGGGAAAACACCAACTACTTATGCATGACACAATTCGAGATAGTGATGTTTTTTTCCATGACTCGAAGTTTCACGTATTCATACCCTAACTCTAAGTGCATACACATTTGAATGAGATAATCTATCATGAAGTAAGATAAGCAAGTGCACATCTCCCCTCCCAAAGGTGACAACACTATGTGTAAATTTGAGGAAGGCCACCCTGCCACTTTCCTAGCCTTAACCCTTGAACATATGGAGTTTAGACCTAGTCACTCCCAACACAAGGGGCTTAACTTATGAGAGCTAAATAAATTTTAAGGTACTCAAACTAGCAACGGTGTTGAAATTTATAAGAGGTGAAGAGGCATGTTTTTTTTAAGGAACATGAGAAAAATTTGGAAGTAGAAGATGTTAGAATGTTCACACTTGTTGATGTGGTTTTGGTCTTATTTAAGTACTTAACATTATTTGTGTTCACACTGCTTTAAGGTTAAGCTTATCTTGGAGGTTTGTTGATTATTCTTGGATAGAATCCCCTAATGTACAGGAATTTTTTTGATCCACTTTATTATGGGAGTCTACTATTTTGAGGGGTTCACAACAATCACATAGTTGTTTTACAACAACCTTTTATGCCTATTAGTGGCACTCCTACTTGTGTTTTACATAGAGTGTATTGTGATATCGGGGATTGTACATTGTTGTGAGCTACAAAAATATGGAGACACTATTATGATCATATTTTTTATATTGTTGCAATGTTATTTTGTTGCGCAATTTTTTTTCCTTTGCATAAGTTTCATGGTTGTGTTAATGTGTTGCTTCTTAGAGATATCTTGGTGAGAGAGTATCATCCACTATTACATGGTATCAAATATGTCTCTAACATCCATTACCCAACCATAAATTCCTTTGATCGTTTTTGTAGATCATTTGTGAAGATGGATAAAATCATTTAATTCAGTTTATTACATTATAAAGGGAAGATATTTTTAATTTTATTAATAAATTTGTTTTGGGTGGAAGAATTATGATTCAGATTGAAGGGAAATTCATTTGTATTACTTAAAATGGTTAAGGGTTAAATTTTTTGGTTTAGACATTCTTGAGATTCATTATTTTACATATATTGGTTTTTGATATTACTCTATCTAAGCTCATTTTTTCCTAGCTTGAGCTCACACTCCACTTCCTTAGCAAGGCTTATCCCTAATCTGGTATTGCATGGCTTAAAATGGTTTCCGTATATAGATCAAATTTGTCTTTTATTCCTTTACTTAGCTCAACATGACCCATTTTTTACATTTTCAAGGCTTAGGATGAGTGAAATTTCCTTGTATTTGAAAACCATTGGCCAGATTACTCTGATATACCCTTGTTTGATTTGGAATCACGAGTTGCATCCTGCTCATACTGAAAATTTGGATCATGTTTGTATCTCTTTACAATTTCATCAACTTTGGAAAAGATCCTCCCTTTCTCGTCTCACTAAAGGTCTATGTGAGCTCGATGACTTGTTCTCTTCTTAACTCCACGTTAACCCATGCATTGTGTTTGGTTTTTGGTCTTGGGATTGTTCGGCTTGTCTAACATTTTCATTTGCTAGAGTTCACCCACTCTCTAATCTTCTATAACTTGACAACATTTAAATAATCTTGGTGAATGCTGAGATCAGGTAGAGCAGATCTCATATGACTTGTTTGTTGGCCTTTATCATCCCTAGAAATTTTATTCTTAGTATTGTGGCATATAGTGGTGGAATAACATTTAGAGATGATTTTTTGGTTGTATTAGCTTGGTCGTCCTTGGTATCTTCTCTCTTGAGTCTATTTATTTTTTGACATGCCATTTGAAGCCATTATAGATTTATTTTATATTGGTACATTGTTTTAATTCATGGCTCAAACTATAGACATGAAATCACACACTTTGGGTAATTATCTAGTCCTGATTACATACTACTATTCATATGATTCATAATTCAGAAAAGTAATAATTAACCCATGTATTTGGCCACATTTATTTATTTTATGTTTCTCATTTCATTCTTGCATCCTTACTTTCTCAGTTTGTAATTTTAATCTTCAGCTTTTTTCATCCTCGACACCAGCACCTAGCCAGGACATCATTTTCAGGTGCCCTCGTCCCCTCTGGGTGCCCCTATTCCCTTTGTACTTTACTCATAATTTTTGGGTCATTTCTATCCTTTTGAGCATCTTACCTTTTTTGTATTTGGTATTTTTGGGGTTACTTACGAAATTCAAGCAAGCGAGTCATATGAATATAAATTTATGTGATCATAATAAGGACCTAAGCACTAAGCATTAGCTATCACCACCTTAGGTTTCATCCATCAAGGCATATAAGAGCTCTATTGCATCCATCTAGCTCCATCAAAAGGGACACGAGGGTTGGTTTTCTGCATCACACATCATAGGAGGGAACTTCATTCTATTCCATGCACACATTTACCACATTTTAAATTGAGCTACTGTCTCACTATCTAAGTGCAAGTGGCACAAGAGCAACCTAGGGCACAATTTCAAACACACACATGTAAAACAACATTAGGTCTGAGATGTATTGTAGTGATCAGTCATTAGTTCACCATTGTCATAGCTGAGGATAGTTTGACCCCTCATTCTGCATCTTTCTTTCTTGGTATTTGATGTCTATTTGATGGTTTTACATGTTCATTATTTATTCCAGGTTTCCAGTGACCTTAGTGATCTTGGTGAAACCTCAAAGTGATCAAAGCTGAAAAAAGGAAAACACCTTGTGACACCTCATAGGAGGTTTTCTGAGTAATTCTGCAGACCTAGGTGCCCAAAATCAGAACCGGATCACCCGCAGGTGCCCCTATCCCTCTCTAGGCACCCAATTCCATCCCATTCCTCTTATTCTACATTTTTTAGTGCTTTGGTGTGATGGTTAGTGATTCATCTTTAAAAATTTTCTACCCTCCCTTTATAATTAGGGTTTTATTATTTATTTCTTAGTTTACTTGGGTAAATTTTTGTAATTATTTTATCATTCATTTACTACAATATCGATTTCAGATTAGGCTTATGTATTTACATTTTAGTGAACCTAACCTTTGAATCTACTTTTTCTCTAGGATTTCTTTCTTCTTATGTCTGTCACCCGTAGTGGTCATTTTGGGTCTTTTCAATATTGTGAGCTTCCTTCATCTACCTGTGGAATTTCTAAATCAATGGCAAATATCTCCACATTAATGGCTACACCCGAAAATCCATTAGATAACTCTCGCAATGTTCCTCTTACCAAAATAAAGACATATGATAGTGAAAAATCATACAATGAAGATAACACTGTTGACCAATAATAATTAGACACACTTACTTATTTTTCAACAATCTTTACGAAATAATCCCACTCATCTTCCTCATATTCTACATGCTTTGATTAATTCTTAAAACACCCTCGATGCTTCCACACCTTGTGTTGCTCACTCTTTGGCTCTCATGGCCTCCACTCAATCCCTTTATATTTCATCTCCCATTCCTACCACCACCACTCCTATCATTCACCCTAACACTCCCAATTCATAACCTAGATCTTCTTCAAATACTCTTGATTAAATTTCTTTATATCAAGATCTACCGACACAAATTTGGCGGCTTGTTGTCCACTCAAAATTCCCCACTCTGTCAAAAGTAAAAAAAAAAAATTCAAAATTTTGAGTCCAAGTGTCTTTTCTGTCGAGCTGGTGGTGTGAAAAAAGTCCTGAAGTCAAAAAATCTAAGTTTTGGATCGTTTTGTAAGTATTTCGGGCCTGTCGGACATTTTTGTCCCAACTGTCCCGAGTTCAATCGGGTCTCGTGTTCTCCGATCGGCCGAAATCCCCGAAGTCATTCCATTTTTGGGCCCGTCGGAAATTTTTGTCCCAAGTGTCCCAAAACTTATTGTGCGAGATGTTCCAATTTCGGCCGAAGCACCCGAACCGCGCACTTTGTACTTTCTTGTTCCAACACCCGTCCCAAATCAAAAAGTGTAAGTTGTTCCATTTTGGCCCGAACCGGCCGAGTCGTGTATTCCGGAACTTTTTGTCTTAAATGTCCCAAGTCCAAACGGGCCTTCTGTTCCATTTTCGGCCGATTCGCCCGAACCGCGTCCTTCAAAAATTTTTGTCCCGAATGTCCCAAAGTTAAAAAGTGCACGCTGTCCCATTTTCGGCTGAAACTCCCGAGTCGCGTACTTCAGAGCTCTTTGTCCCAAATCAAAAAATGCAAACTGTTCCATTTTCGGCCGGTTCGCCCGGACCGCATCCTTCACGCATTTTCGTCCAAAATGTCCCAAAATGCATTTGTGCGTCTTCTCCCTGTTTCATCCGAATCGGCCGAGCCTCGTGTTTCGCGCATTCGCGTCTCGCATGTCCCAAGTGAACCTAATGCAATTCATACTTAGTTTTTCCCGCTCGACCCGAATGTGCTAAATTTGAATTTAAGTTGCGAAGATCAAATTTCAAGGACAGCTGGCAGAAGGACGAAGCTTTCAAGACGCCGTTTACATCAGTTTTCAAAGATATCCATTGTCATCTTCAAGATGAAACATCTGGTGTGTCCCTCGTGGCAAAGACATAGCTGAGACGTTAAGGAAATTCAAGAAGCGGTTTTCGAAGACGGTGGGTCCTTCTCAGTGACTGTCCACCTGTCTCCTTCTTCATTCTTTTCTCTTCTTCCTATTCCTTTTGTATTCCATGTAATTAGTTAAGAAATTGCGTTTGGCATTCCTTAACTATTCTCTAGTTAAAAGAAACGGTTACGAGGAGTAACCGAATTGTAAGCTATATAATGGCCTTCTTTGCGCCATTTTGAAGGAGAGGAAGAACTTGGCATATTTTCTACAAGTGTAAATAGATTATAGAGAAATCAATACAGAAGGACTTTCCTTTCTTTGTCTATCTGATCTCTGTCTGTTCTAAGCTTTCATTTGTTTTCTTTGTGAAGATCATTTATCTCAAATTCGTTAGTCTCATCGATTGCATACTCTTCAGTTTTGCAAGCACGGTGATCTTGCATAACCAAGAAGGAACTTTGTTTCCTTGATAACGAATCTGTGTTACGTAAAGAAACTTTGCGTTCTGGCAGATGTTATTTACAGAACTTTGTGTCTTTAAATTCCATCTTACTTGTTCTATACGAATGATCTTGTTTTCAATTCACGGTGACTTCGCATACATAAAGAATTACTCTGATATCTATAATTCTGCATGTTTGCCTTTCTGCTCTTTTCCATGCTCTCATTTCCTCAGTCCTTTTGTAATTGATGACCTTCATAGAAAACACTTTCGTGGTATCCAAGTTTAACCAACAAATCATGTCCTGTACATTTGTAAATAAGTTTGTTTCTGAATAAGGGAACCTCTCCCATTAAAGAGGAGGGACTTCTTGTCCCCTGACTGTTGCTCTTCTTAAAATTCCTATTTGAAAACCAACAGTTTTTGGCGACTCCGCTGGGGAAAATTGCATTCCAGTTCAGTAATTTTTTATCATCCTTTGATCTGGCGACTCCGCATTTCACTCAAGGGAGAAGGGCCCTTGGTATCGAAGATTCTCAGTTTCAGCTTGTAGAACAACAAGGTTTTCCTTTCCCTTCAACAAGAAATAGAAGGACCCGTTCGACAAGCACTCCACCTGTTCAAGATAGAAGTCCTACGGGTGGTATTCCTTCAGAGCCTGCTAGTCCCAATCTACGAGCTTTGATCCTTGCCGGTGTTACAGTTCCTCTCCAAGCCGTTTTTCCAAGAATGGCAGCACCATTACCATGGGGTCATCGTGTCGGGCCTCTGGCCCTTGCTCAGCCTTTGCATGAGTTACCCAGAGGAAACCGGAAGAACTTCCCCAAATTCAAAGGCGATGGCAAAGTGCACCCTGACGAACACATCGCAGCCTTCGTTGTTGCATGTGGAGTTCTGGGAGTCGAATATGAAGACGTCTCCGTAAGGCTGTTTGTTGAGACGTTACAAGATAATGCTGCTGATTGGTTCTATCACCTTCCGGCCGGTGCTATAACCGACTGGGACAAAATGAGAACTCAGTTCGAGAACCGTTTCAAGCCGGCAGAAGATGTGCATGCCTTGCTTGCCCAGGTTTCTCAGATAAAGAAAGATTCACAAGAGCCCATGAGGGAATTTGTGGCCCGGTTCAACAGGTTGGTAAATAAAATTCCAACGCCTACCCGACCTGTCGACCAAATTCAAAAGTGTTTCTTCCTAAATGCTCAATCACCCAAAGTTAGTTATGCACTAAGAAGGGCTAATCTCGGAACACTAGCTCTGGATCAAGAACTGGCTGTTAGTATCGAAGATGACTTGATCATGTCAGGGAAGTTGAGAAGAGACCCTCCCAAATCTAAGTCTGCTGCTTCTTCCTCTTCCACCCCTGGACCTAGTACTGATCCGTTAGTCCAGAAACTCGCAAATGATCTTGTCGCTATAAAGAAACAATTGGCTCAGCATGCCCCGTATGCAGATGTTCCAAGAAGAAATTTTCAGCCCAGAAATCGTTTGCCTGCTCCTCACACAAGACTAGCACTTGAAGGACCTCCTGTTAAGGTTCCTGTGAATGCAACCTGTGAAGTTGAAGAGCCAGATGATGATGAAGCTTGCGAGGAGTTTGTGGAGGAATTTGATGATGAAGCAGAGGAACTTGAGGGATCTCGGGTTAATTTCTTTACCACTGAGGGCATTGATGATTATGATGAAGTGGTAGCAGACATGAACAGCGAATCTTTTGCTGTCATGACTCGAGAACAGACAAAGCAGAGGGAGAAGGTGACCCAGCCACCTAAGAAATCCAAGGAGCAGTCGGCAACTATCCCTGTAATTGCAAGAAGAGGATCTCCTATCCCTACTTCATCTACACAGAAGGTGAGTCCTATCAATCCAGCTACCAAAGTTGCTTCTTCTTTTTCTCCTAAAGTTGATAAGCCTAGAATTCCAAATGATGATGGCCCGTCCACTTCTGGATCCTTTGATATTGTTGATCACCTGAAAAAGGACCAAGGTACAAATCTCAGAAGCTGAGTACTATCAAACCCATCCCAAAGCCTTTGCCAAAATGATCCACTTTGTTAATTCCAACTCTAAGACCACTTCTAAAGGCCTTTTACCTACTCCTCCTTCTGCACCACAGCCAAGTCTGGTAGCTGCTGTCACCTCCCCTGGTGACAAAATTAAACCATTTTATGTAACACTTCTCATAGCTGGCCATAGGCTCAGTAATTGTGTCATAGATTCTGGAGCCTCAGATAATGTGATGCCTGCTAAAGTAGCTCATGCTTTAGGCTTGACCCTCACTCGTACTTATGGATCCTGCTACTCCATGGAGAGTAAGGAAGTGCCTTTGGTTGGAAGGATTAAAGATGCACAAGTGGCCTTTGCTGCTTTGCCTGAAAAGAAAGTCTTGGCTACCATCCTAGTAGCAGACATTCCTCCTTCTTATGGAATGTTGCTAAGTAGAAACTTCTGTAAAGATGTGGGTGGGGAGATTCAAATGGATTGGTCACATGCACTCATACCTGTCAATGGACACATGAAGAAGTTACTACCTGAGAAGCAGTCTGAGTATATTGTGCAGAAAACGGATGATCCTAAGGCACAAATACTCTATGAGGATATGGGGCATGGTAATTACATGATTCTGTCCCCTGATGAAATCCAACCCTCCAAAGTATCACCTAAAGATCCCAATGGTGTTTGGATTTTAGAATTTGATGGAAGTTGTTCCTCAGCTGGTTCTGGAGCTGGTGTCCTGCTAGTGTCACCTGAAGGATGCCTACATCCTTTTTCATTTAAGTTGCAGTTTGAAAACACTAATAATATAGCAGAGTATGAGGCTCTCATTCTTGGACTGCAAGTGGCCAAAGAACGAGGTGTGAAGAACCTTCTGGCTCGTGGTGATGCAGAGTTGATTGTGAAGCAGGTCAGAAACCTCTTTCAGGTAAAAAATGGGAGGCTGAAGCATTACCGGAATCAGGTTTGGGATTCCATTGAATTCCTTGATGCTTTCTCTATTGAAGCAATACCTAGAGAAAAGAACAGTAGGGCTGATTCACTGGCTGTCTCAGGGTCACTACTGATTCCCCATCCTGAATTCTCTCAGGATAAGTTCACTATTGAAATGGTCCACCGGCCTAGTGTACCTGACAATACCAATAACTGGCAAGTTTTCAACGATGACCAGCATTTGCTTTCCTTCCTGGAACTCAAGGGTAATTTCGAACAACTGTATTTTGAGGGAAGTGACAACTTGCCTCGTGAGAGTGTGTCCTTTGACCAAGCTGTCACCCAAGGAGAAGAAACAGATCAGGAGGGTGCATTAAGCTCAAAGGAAACAAGATTCCTAAAGGGTTGGTGAGTTTGGAGGAACTATTTGATAAGCATGACAGGTATGTGAAATCTAAAGCTTCTACTGGACCTCAGCAATCAGCTGAGTATGATAAGATTGATATTGGGAGTTCTAATGACCCTAAGCTGGTAAATATTGGAAAATGTTGTACAACAGATGAAAGGAGAAAAGCAATTGATCTTCTAAGAAGGTATAAGGATGTTCTTGCATATTCTTATGAAGATCTGAAAGCCTTCAAGCCAAAAGATATGCAGCACTCGATTCCTCTCAAACCAGGAATTAAGCCTTTCAAGCAGAAACAAAGGCAGTACAACCCCAAAATAGCTGACACCATCTTTCAGGAGATTCAGAAGTTGTTGAAGGCTAAAATTATTTTTCCTATTCACCATTCGACATGGATTGCAAATATTGTGCCTGTCAGGAAGAAAAATGGTGAGATCCGCATCTGTGTTGATTTCAGGAACCTGAATCAGGCTTCTCTGAAAGATAATTACCCTTTGCCTATGATGGATCAAATATTGCAAGCAGTAACAGGATCTGAAATGTTATCTATGCTTGATGGATTCTCTGGATACAATCAGGTAGAGGTTGATACTGCAGATCAACACAAGACAGCCTTCACCACTCCTTGGGGTACCTTTGCCTACAAGAGAATGCCTTTTGGGCTTATTAATGCTGGTGCCACTTTCCAGAGAGCTATGGATCTGGCTTTTGGAAGCTTGAAAGGGAAGTGTATTGTCATATACCTTGATGACCTGACAGTGTTTTCCAAGACAAGAGCGGATCATTTTGATCACCTGGAGACAGTTCTGCTGAGATGCAGAGAGCATGGAATCTCTCTGAACCCTAAAAAATCTGTCTTCTGTGTTACAGAGGGAAAACTATTAGGGCACATTGTTTCCAAGGATGGTATTAAGATTGATCCTGAACGAGTTCAAGCCATCCAGCAAATTCCTCTCCCAACCAGTAAAAAGGGCGTGCATTCCTTCTTCGGTAAGATCAATTTTTTAAGAAGATTCATCCCTGATTTTGCAGAGTTAACTTTGAACATTTCTCAGATGATGAAAGGGAAGAAAACATTTGGTTGGTCTTCTGAAGGAAAGGAATCCTTTGAGGGTATCAAGAAAGCTATTGCTAAAACTCCAGTTTTGGCCTGTCCCGATTTCAGCAAAGATTTCATCATCTATTGCTATGCTACAGATAATACCCTGGCTGCTGTCTTAACCCAAGAAGACTCTGATAAACATGAGCTACCAATTGCCTTCATGAGCTATATCCTGAAGAATCATGAGCTGAAATACACCATGATGGAGAAGCATGCTTTTGCAGTAGTCAAAGCTGTTAAGCAGTTCCGTTTCTATATCCTCAACTCTCACTCTATGGTGCTGGTTCCAGATACAACTGTTAAGTTGATTCTTACACAGCAAGAATTTGGATCCAAGAGAGGGAACTGGGTGGCTAAGGTCCAAGAGTATGACATTGATATCAAACCAACCAAGCTGGTTCGTGGAAAAGGTCTTTGTGAGCTCATTGCTGAAGGAGCCAAACATGAGTTGCTGGAGGAGAAAGCTGACCTTCCTACTGTTCTGTTCCTGAGTTCAGTTGATGAATGGTATGCTGACATCGCCCATTTTCTCACCTATGGGGAATGCCCCTCTCATTTAACTGCCAAAGAAAAGAGGACTGTTAAATTGAGGTCAGCACAATATGTATTGTGGGAAAATGCCTTGTTCAAGCGTGGTTTAGATGGGAGATTTTTGAAGTGTGTGGACAAGGAACAACAGAGAAAATTGCTCTCAGCTTTTCATGATCAGGCATGTGGAGGGCACTATTCATCAATGGTCACTGCTCACAAGATACTCCGTGGAGGTTACTACTGGCCTTCCTTGTTCAGAGATGCATCCAAGTGGGTGGATAAATGCGAGGCTTGTCAGACTTTTGTGGGAAGACCTAAACTGGCGTCGTTGCCTCTCAAGCCAGTTGTGATTGAGGAACCATTTCAACAGTGGGGTCTAGACTTCATTGGTACACTTAATCCTGCTTCCAGTGCTGGTCACACTCATGTGCTAACTGCCACTGACTACTTCACCAAATGGGTGGAAGCTATTCCAGTCAAGAGCACTACTTCTGAAGTGGTATGCAATTTCATCAAAGAGAACATCTTGGTGAGGTATGGTGTACCTAATAAGATTGTAACAGATAATGCCTCGAATTTCTCTTCAGCTGAGATAATGGACTTCTGCTATGGGTATGGCATTTCTTTGGCTCATTCTTCAGATTACTACCCCCAGGGAAATGGTCAAGCAGAATCCACAAACAAAAACCTGGTGACTATCATAAGAAAGTTGGTCAATGAGTCTCAACGAAACTGGCACAAAAAGCTCTATGATGCTCTTTGGGCAGACAGGATTACACCAAAGAGAGCCATTGGAATGTCTCCTTTTCAAGTGGTATATGGAGTAGAAGCTCAATTGCCAGTGACAGTGGAACTGCCAGCCTTGCACCTAATGAAGGCCATTGAGGATACTAGTTTCAGTGATGCTCTGGATAAGAGGATTATGTACCTGCATAAACTGAATGAGGACAGATTGGAGGTTGCTGATCAGAATATCTGTTCACCAGCAAAAGATAAAGGTCCTGTTTGATAAGAAAGCTAGGTTCAGAGATTTCCAAGTTGGAGACACCGTGCTGTTATGGGATAAAAGACATGAACCTCGTGGTAGCCATGGAAAGTTTGATTCCCTGTGGCTCGGACCCTTCAAGATCAGACATTTTGCTGGTGAGAATTCTTTCTATCTTGATTACATGGATGGTTCTCCTCTCCCACTTCCCTATAGTGGGCAGTATCTCAAGTTTGTTCAAGTCCTAGGTGACTAGGGAGTCCCTTTGTACATTCTGTACAGTGTTGTTTTGCTTCTCTGCTTTTGGTGTGTTTCCCTTATGTTGCTTTTGTGTGTTGCCCTCTGTGTTGGTCTGTTTTTGACTTCGTTGCCCAAGGGATAAGGCACTGGTCTGCTTCACCAAGTTTGTCTAAGTTCTTGCCTTGTCTCATTCCTTGAATTTATGCCAAGTCATCCCCAGAAGGAGCCAGCTGTTGTCCACTCAAAATTCCCCACTCTGTCAAAAGTAAAAAAAAAAATTCAAAATTTTGAGTCTTAAGTGTCTTTTCTGTCGAGCTGGTGGTGTGAAAAAAGTCCTGAAGTCAAAAAATCTAAGTTTTGGGTCGTTTTGTAAGTATTTCGGGCCTGTCGGACATTTTTGTCCCAACTGTCCCAAGTTCAATCGGGTTTCGTGTTCTCCGATCGGCCGAAATCCCCGAAGTCGTTCCATTTTCGGGCCTGTCGGAAATTTTTGTCCCAAGTGTCCCAAAACTTATTGTGCGAGATGTTCCAATTTCGGCCGAAGCACCCGAACCGCGCACTTCGCACTTTCTTGTTCCAAATGTCCCAAATCAAAAAGTGCAAGTTGTTCCATTTTCACCCGAACCGGCCGAGTCACGTATTCTGGAACTTTTTGTCTTAAATGTCCCAAGTCCAAACGGGCCTTCTGTTCCATTTTTGGCCGATTCGTCCGAACCGCGTCCTTCGGAAACTTTTGTCCCGAATGTCCCAAAGTTAAAAAGTGCACGTTGTCCCATTTTCGGCCGAAACTCCCGAGTCGCGTACTTCAGAGCTCTTTGTCCCAAATCAAAAAATGCAAACTGTTCCATTTTCGGCCGGTTCACCCGGACCGCGTCCTTCGCGCATTTTCGTCCCAAATGTCCCAAAATGCATTTGTGCGTCTTCTCCCTGTTTCGTCCGAATCGGCCGAGCCTCGTGTTTCGCGCATTCGCGTCTCACATGTCCCAAGTGAACCTAATGCAATTCATACTTAGTTTTTCCCGCTCGACCCGAATGTGCTAAATTTGAATTTAAGTTGCGAAGATCAAATTTCAAGGACAGCTGGCAGAAGGACGAAGCTTTCAAGACGCCGTTTACATCAGTTTTCAAAGATATCCATTGTCATCTTCAAGATGAAACGTCTGGTGTGTCCCTCGTGGCAAAGACATAGCTGAGACGTTAAGGAAATTCAAGAAGCGGTTTCTGAAGACGGTGGGTCCTTCTCAGTGATTGTCCACCTGTCTCCTTCTTCATTCTTTTCTCTTCTTCCTATTCCTTTCGTATTCCATGTAATTAGTTAAGAAATTGCGTTTGGCATTCCTTAACTATTCTCTAGTTAAAAGAAATGGTTACGAGGAGTAACCAAATTGTAAGCTATATAATGGCCTTCTTTGTGCCATTTTGAAGGAGAGGAAGAACTTGGCATATTTTCTGCAAGTGTAAATAGATTATAGAGAAATCAATACATAAGGACTTTCCTTTCTTTGTCTATCTGATCTCTGTCTGTTCTAAGCTTTCATTTGTTTTCTTTGTGAAGATCATTTATCTCAAATTCGTTAGTCTCATCGATTGCATACTCTTCAAAGCACGGTGATCTTGCATAACCAAGAAGGAACTTTGTTTCCTTGATAACGAATCTGTGTTACATTAAGAAACTTTGCGTTCTGGCAGATGTTATTTACAGAACTTTGTGTTTTTAAATTCCATCTTACTTGTTCTATACGAATGATCTTGTTTTCAATTCACGGTGACTTCGCATACATAAAGAATTACTCTGATATCTATAATTCTGCATGTTTGCCTTTCTTCTCTTTTCCATGCTCTCATTTCCTCAGTCCTTTTGTAATTGATGACCTTCATAGAAAACACTTTCGTGGTATCCAAGTTTAACCAACAAATCATGTCCTGTACATTTGTAAATAGGTTTGTTTCTGAATAAGGGAACCTCTCCCATTAAAGAGGAGGGACTTCTTGTCCCCTGACTGTTGCTCTTCTAAAAAGTCCTATTTGAAAACCAACACGGCTCCAACTCGCTACCTCCCATGTATCACCATCTTTGGATTCCACTTCAATTTTTCACACTTTGTTCACACCTACCATTTCCACATATCAGCTAACACCTAACTTCATCTCTCCTATATTTCCCATCTTTAAAAGACATGGCGACTCATAAGATTATCTAGGAGCTTTTCATGTGGCATGCCTCAGCTATGCGGATGACCATACCATATTAGCAAAAATATTTCCCCACAGTTTACAAGATTATGTAATGCGTTAGTTCTCTGACCTACATGTCCACTTGGTAACAAATTTCACACATTTGGCTGATGATTTTCTCACTCACTTCTCTATGAACATTAGTTTTAAGATCTCCTATTCTCCACTCGCATAACTTAAACAAGGATTTTAATGAACACTGAGCAGATTACGTTTTGCGATAAAAAACAACTTAGCTAAGATGTCAAATTTTCTTGCAGATTATTATCTTCAGGAATTATTCATTCGGATTCTATTATCGCCTCTCCAGGAGTGTGTTCTCTTTGACACATCTTCTTCATTCGATCGATAATTTCATACCGCCACACTTCTCAAAACTAAACTCTTACCTATAGGTAAGCTTAAATATCAGGAGCATGTGTCATCTTCTACACCTTTTCAAAGTAATTCAAAATTCAAACAGTTTGCAACCAAACCAACTGATGTAAAATTCATTGTCAACATAGTATCATCCACCAAAGAGATTTAATCACAATTGCCTTGGCATACATACACGAAGTTAACTATCCTTCTACATATTTTACTTCCTCATCTTGTCGAAAGTAGTCTAATTACACTTCCTCATCCTCTCTAATTAGATCCATCTGATTCAAAAGGTCATAATTATGATGAACACCTCCACTGTAACTATCATCAGTGCATAGGGAATTCTATAGATCATTGTTTCAGGTTTTGTACTCTCATTCAAGATCTGATTGATAATGGATAAATTGATCTTCCAGAACCTATGGCTTCTACACCTATCAATGGCAATCATAAGCTCGAGATATTTAACAATCCTCTACCAAAACATGACAAGAAAGCGACTAAATCCTTGGCTAATCATGTGTATCATATAGCACCTCCTCCTACATCGTGGGCTCTTGATTTCCTAGTTACTCATACTTACAAGTCTCCTGCAATAATTTCTTTCTCCGACCATGATTATCATGTGACATTATCTTCTAATCACTACACATTAATGCATCTATCAGATATATCCCCATCAATAACACCAAGGTTGATCTTTCATGGCCCATCATCTCGTGTTTTATTCCACTTATTGATTCTATTGGCTATCCTCTTTCAAAAAATTCATATACAATGACCAATTCCTATGGTGTTGTCAAGATTCATGTTACAGTTGGTCCTCTTACTATGTTGGTGCCCTTTCTTCTTGGACTAACATTTAATGGGTGTGACATGCTCTTAGGCCTCAATTAGATTCTTTGGTCTAGTTCTATCATCTCCATGAATCATTTGCATCTAAAATTCATTCACAACACCCAAGTCATCTCTATAAATGGCGTACCTCCATATAATCCATGGTTATCATCTCCTCTTGCAGTTGCCAATGCATCACCTAATCCATCTAGTACGTCACGACCTCTAGCACCTAAAGAAAAATATTCTCCTATCTCCCCTGCTTGCACATGAACTGTCATCACCAATCCGGCACTATGATAATTCTTTACCGGGAACTCCTCGTGCTATGATTATTTACTAATGCACATATTTTAGTTTGGTGGATGGAATCTAGAAACACAACAAACATAACACAAGAATACCATAGACTATGATAATAAGGAATGATGATAAATCTGAAATATAAGTGTTAATTATAATATCAACATGAAATTGTTACAATCTCACCCATGAGGTACTTTAAGTGTTACTGACTTCACTTGCCTTCCAACGATAACTATAGGAGAAACTTTACAATTACACCTCTTAATGGCTTCTTTAACACACCTTCAAAATGATGGCTTCCTTTACACACTTACTCATACAATATTTCTTACTACTTCCTTCTATGCTAAATGAGGGGGGTGACCTCTCTATTTATAGAACTTCCAGGCTTATCCATCTTATCTCTAAGATAGGATAAAAAATCTACTCTGACGAATCATATTCCATACCTTAACTCTTATATGTACATGTAAGCTTATCTTTTAAGATAAGATAAACCTTATCAATTCACATGGGTTCCACATTTTTATAATTTTTACAAATAAAATACACAAAATATTTATGACCTCACTCCTTGTCCTTATTACCAATATAATATTTCTAATTCCTAATAATGTAGACCCTACTTCTCTACTTACCCTAACTTTGACATTTTAACATTACCAAACCACTTACGACAAATATTTACTTTTTACCACAACATTCCTATTGTACTTTTGACTATTACCATACTATACATTATTGGCGGCATCGTACCGACAGTGCCGTTATCTTCTATCAGATGCTACTACTAATTATACTTAACAACATCCTATTCCTAATACACACATTAATGAAATAGAAATTACGAAGGAAAATTTTAGTGTCAATATCTTCCCCCTTCCTAGCTTCTACTCCGTCCTCGGAGTAGACTATTCTGGTGCTTGGAAAATCTTTAACTTATCGTGGTTGACCCATTCCGTGATGGGAGTGCCATCCAATTCCTCCAATCGGTATGTACCATTTTCATGCATAGCTACTATTTTGTAGGGCCCCATCCATTTTGGAAGAAATTTTCTCTGTCTTCTTTTTTTGTATCTGGAATCATATACTAGAACCAAGTCATTCACATGAAATGGAGACCAATGGATCTTTTGATCAAAGTATTCCTTCTCCTTCATTTTCTTCTTATAGCTTGTATCCTTCGCTATTTCTCTCATTTCCTCTAGCAAATGAAGATGTACCAACCTTTCTTTTACTGAATCACTTTCATCCATCCTTTCATTTTTCATAACTCTTCACAGTAGGAATATCAAACTCAATAGGAAGAACTGGATCAATGCCATAAGCCAACTAAAATGGGGAGTATCATGTTGCTGACTTTGATGTTGCCCTATATGCCCACAATGCTGCATGAATCCTTTTATCCCACTTATGTACCTGCAAGGCTGCATCTTTTGCTAGAATTTGACACAACACAAAATTTGTTCGTTCCACCTGTCCATTTGTGCTTGGCTTGTATGTTGTTTCCTTCCTGTGCTTAATAGAAAACTTGTTGACTAGGGCTTCTACCACCTCATTAATGAAGTGGCTTCCTTGATCTGTTACAATTTCTAATGGGCAACCAAATCTAGTGACAATGCGTTCATATATGAACCTTGCCACTTCATCCATGGAAGTTGTTTTCAATGGCCTAGCTTCAACCCACTTGGTTAAATAATCTGTGGCAACTACAATATACTTATTTTGGCATGGGGTAGTTGGAAGTGGACCTACAATATCTATTCCCCACTTTTCAAAGGGACCAAGTGGAAGAATAGGGCATAATGGAGCTGATGAAGTCTTACGGTTACCATGTGTTTGACAAATATCACATGTCTTACAATAATTATAACAATCTCTAAAAAGAGTGGGCCAGTGATAACCTACATCCAAGATCCTTCTTGTTGTAAGTTGTCCAGAGAAGTGTCCTCCACATGTACCATTATGGAATTCTTCTATCAGCTCCTTCCCTTGATCATGTCCAACTACTCTCTTGTACTATCCATCAGGTCCTATTCGAAATAATACTCCATGCAGAATAGAATATGGACGACTGGCTTGAGTAATCTTCCTCTTAGTCTTTGCATTGGCACCATCATGAAACTTGAATTCATTCAGATAATTCCAAATATCTATGTATTCACTAGGGATTGTGTCAAGGGATAACAATGTTGCATCTGGGAAATCATCATCATCACAAGATGAACCTAAACCATCATAGGCTCGAGAGAGTGCATCTGCATTGACATGCTTCTTTCCTGGCCTATCTATAATATCAAATTCAAATTCTTGTAGCAAAATTATCCATCTTGCTATCCTCCCTGATGGGTTAGGCTTATTTACAATATATTTTAGAGCCTGATGATCTGTTACAACTATAAATTTCTACCCTAGCAAGTAATTTCTAAACTTCTTTACATAGCAAAAATGATAGCTAGAGCCTCTTTTTCAGTTACAGTATAATTTACCTCAGCACTGTTCATTTGTCTACTCCCAAAGTAAAATGGATGATCATTCCCAATTTCATCCTTTTGGCTCAGAGTACATCATAGTGTTGCATCTGAGGCATCAGTATACACAATGAATGGATTGTTAAAATAGGTGAAGACAACAGGACTTCCTTCAGTTGTTCAAAAGCTTCATGCACCTTATTTCCTGGTTCATAAGTAACATCCTTCTTCAAGAACTAGGTTAGTGGCTGTGCAATCTTTGAGAAATTCTTGATGAACCTTCTATAGTAACCCACATGGCCTAAAAATGATCTCAACTTACTTCTATTCATAGGAAATGGTAACTCTTTGATTTTTGAAACTTTATCAGGATCAGTACCAATACCATCTTTGGATACAACATGCCCTAACAAAACACCTTTAGAACATCCAAAGACACACTTTGTAGGGTTTAGTGAGGCTTGTGCTTCATCTAACCTTTGAAATGTTGTCTCCATCTGGTGCAGGTGGTCCATCTTGCTCCCATAAGATGTAAAAATCATCCAGAAATACTCTGATGAAGTTCCCAATGTAGGGTTCAAACACCCTATTCATCAAACGCTGGAATGTTGCTGGAGCATTACACAACCCAAAAGGCATAACTCTATAAGCAAACGTTCCCCAAGGAGTGGTGAACGTGGTCTTCAGCTGATCTTTCTCCACTATATGAACTTGGTTGTATCTGCTATATCCATCAACAAAACTATAGCACTCCTGGCCAGCTACTTCGTCCAAGATCTGATCTAAGAATGGAAGAGGGTAATGATCCTTCTTTGTTGCCTTATTGAGCTTCCTATAATCAACACAAATGCGTAGCTTCCCATTATTTTTTATTGAGATCACAATGGGAGAAACCCATTCTGAATTCTCCATAGCAAATATGAATCCTGCATCAAGCAACTTATCTATTTCTTCTTTTACAGTCTTGGAAAAATTAGGATTCATTCTATATGGCATTTGCTTTATGGGCTTAGCACCATCTACCAGCTTAATAGAATGTTCTACCCAACTTACTTGACGGAGTTCCTTGTAATCAAAAGCGAATAGGTGTATGTACCTTCGAAAGAGCTGGAGGTAGGATTCCTTCTCACTCTCCATCACAGCATCACCAATCTTTATTTGTTGGAGACGATCATCAATTTCTTCTTCAGATAATTTTATGGGTTCATGAGTCGTGTGACTGGAAGGATATCCATGACCGAAACATCAACCTCACTTTCTTCATCTTTTGTGTCCACTTCACTGGTACTAGAGTAATCAGAGGATGTCCAATCATCAGTTTCATCACTTGAATCCATAGGTTCTACCTTATGATGCTGAGGGATCACATTTATCTTCACCCTCTCTCTACCACGTCCAAGTGTCATGAAGCCTTCATTCCAGTAGTTTCTTGCATGAACTCTCCTTAGCCATGGTCTTCCCAACAACATTGGGTATGCAACAGTACCATTTTTCATCACCTGAAAGTCTACCACACATACAACACCCATAACAGATATTGCCACATTTGAAACAACACCTTCTGGTTTAGTTTTTCCCTTATTTAATGACCTTAACATAAGTGTTGAGGGGTGATCAATTTTTAACCCCAACATATTCATTACAGACTCGGTCATTACATTAACTACAGCACCTCCATCAACTAAGACATCATGAATTGAAATACCATTACATAATACCTCAGCTTGTGGAGCATAGGGATCCGCCTCTGCCTCCAAAACAAGGACCTCAACCTCCTTCCTTCGTTGAGCATTGAGTCCACTTCGCAGCTCCCGCCTCTTCTCAGAAGACATAGCCAAGAGTTGACCATATGTAATATTTGCAGGCCTTTTGGATAGATCTTCTAAGATGGAGTATGGTCCTTGTCCCTGTGAAATCAGAAAATCCTGCACACCCAACTTTCTTCTCCTATGTTTCTTACTATTTTCTCCTTTCATCTTTTTAGGATCATTTCCATCTTGGTTATCTTTTTCTTTCTTTCTTTTTGTTACAAACACATCTACTTCATTATTTATGCTCTTATCTACTACATCAAAAAACTTCACATTTACTTTTCCTTTATCATTATCTCTTGTACCAGATGTAGAAGCTCTATCTGGACAATTATACTTATAATGACCCTTTTTATGACAACCATAACATACAACTTCAGAAATATTCCTTTTTTGACCTCTATCTCCTCCCCGAGAACTAAATTCTTTTCCTTGAAGAAGATTAATAGTTAGTTGGCCCATCTTCCTGAGTAGATCTTCATACTCAGTAGATGTACTAGGAGAAAGATTTGTACTCACAGAGAGTGGTTGCAGATTTTGGACCAAAGGTGTTGGTGTAGGCTCTACTTTAGCAACAATTTCTTTGGGCTCTTCTTCCATGCTTTCTTCTTTCCTTCTTGCAATATCCTTTGCTTGTTTGATGGTCAATGAGCGGTCATACTTCACTCATTGTTTGATCTCTGGCTTCACCCCAAGAATGAAGTGCTTACAAAGGATATTATCCACGTTATTCATTAACCCATCCGCTAATCCTTCCCTCCATATCTGGACATTGAGCTTCCTCCTTTGCTCTAGAACACGAGCATGATAATCCTTTATCTTCTCCTTCTCTCCTTGGGTTAGCTTTATGATCTCGATCATGAGATCTACATATTTCTGTTGTTCACCAAATTCTTCAAAAAAACTTTCAGTTATTAAATCTCATGATTTTTCACATTATCATCTAGTGTTTCAAACCACCTAAGGGCTGAACCATCCAAAAAGGTAGGAAAAAATTCATTCCATTGTTCCCTTCTTATAAGGCCATTACAAATACAAAATCATTTAAACTCTTGAATGAAAGATGAAGCATCTTCATTAGATTGGGCTAAAAACACAAAAATCTTCCCCATTTTTAAAAGTAACCACAGTGATAAACCAAATCACAAGTACAATCAGTAAGACTTATGTGCACAAATAATTGAGAATCACTACAGTAGAAAATGACTTTACACCTTTCTACAGTAAAATAGGAATGACCACGGTAAACTATGGTAAAACTTGACTTACTGCGGTAAAAACTGACTTTACTGTGGTAAACACTATTCATGGTAAAAAGTAAAGTTACTGTGGTAAATACTATTCATGGTAAAAAGTGACTTTACCATGGTAACTACTATGCACAGTAAAACCAAGGTTACCCTCCAAATGATTTCTGACTAAGTGGGAATATTTCTCTAAAAAATCCACTAATGAGGAATGGTCCCGGCAACAGAACCAAAATGTCATCACCAATCCTGGCACTATGATAATTCTTTACCGGGAACTCCTCGTGCTATGATTATTTACTAATGCACAGCTTTTAGTTTGGTGGATGGAATCTGGAAACACAACAACAAACATAACACAAGAATACCATAGACTATGATAAGAAGGAATGATGATAAATCTGAAATATAAGTGTAAATTATAATATCAACATGAAATTGTTACAATCTCACCCATGAGGTACTTCAAGTGTTACTGACTTCACTTACCTTCCAACAATAACTATGGGAGAAACTTCACAATTACACCTATTAATGGCTTCTTTAACACACCTTCAAAATGATGGCTTCCTTTACACACTTACTCATACAATATTTCTCACTACTTCCTTCTATGCTAAATGAGGGGGGTGGCCTCTCTATTTATAGAACTTTAGGCTTATCCATCTTATCTCTAAGATAGGATAAGAAATATCTTTCTAACGAATCATATTCCATACCTTAACTCTTATCTGTACATGTAAGCTTATCTTTTAAGATAAGATAAACCTTATCAATTCACATGGGTTCCACATTTTTAGACTTTTTACAAATAAAATACACAAAATATTTATGACCTCACTCCTTGTCCTTATTACCAATATAATATTTCTAATTCCTAATCATGTAGACCCTACTTCTCTACTTACCCTAACTTTGACATTTTAACATTACCGAACCACTTACGACAAATATTTACTTTTTACCACAACATTCCTATTGTACTTTTGACTATTACCATACTCTACATTATTGGCGGCACTGTACTGGTAGCACCATTATCTTCTATCAGACGCCGCTACTAATTATACTTAACAACATCCTATTCCTAATACACACATTAATAAAATAGAAATTACAAAGGAAAATTTTAATGTCGACAATCACCACCCCCATTATATCATTACTCGGTTGTCCATATACATCAGTCTAAATCCATCGTCAGGACAGCTCCTACATATAGACACACATCACCACCTCGATTTATTGCATGTAGGTGTCCATTACCATTGCATTCCACTTCAAATAGGTGCCCATCACCATCACGTTCTGCTTCACATAGGTCTCCATCACCTACACATTTTGTTACACAAAGGTGCCCACCATATACTCATCAATAACATGTATATAGAATTCACTCGCCTTCACAACATTTATCTTATATACCACCACTCATATAACATGGTCACACGCCTTCATTACCAAAAACATCGGGTAGAGGACCATCATCCTTTACTATTATAAGATAGATAATTCATCAACACACACTTGGTGGGGATTACACTTATTCATCCCCCCTAGCATCGATACATTTATCATATTCGCATCATTTCACACCTCAATTTTAGCATATACATCCTCAAACACCTTCATATTGATATTACTCAATGATGCGCTCTAGTCATGTGATCCATACTGGACTACTGAGGGTATATATATCAAATGGACCTCATCACTCTCATGCATTCAATCATTCAATCCTCTTACCATGCAACATTTATAACTAGTTTCTTCTTCATAAATATCGTGATATACACTTTATGTCAAACCATCACCCCTTTCTAGCTTTCATATTCATATATCCTATGATATACACTTTCTAACATCCTACTCACGCACCTCTTGATATGAACTTAAGGCTAAATAATCACCTCATCCTACAACTTCATGATTACTCATCCACATGTCGCATTTGATATCATCTACACATCATCATTCTACAATCAACAATCCACACTTTATTCATCAAATACTTTTAACACATGACAAAAAATCATTCAAACCATTTTCTGATGACGCACAAGCTTGTTAATGGTTCATTCTTTACTACTAAGGGGGCATAAAAAAATCAACCTCATTATATACATACACATCTACTCAGGGGCACATTACTCCTATCACTCACACTACATTTCATTCCGCCTCATCCACATCATACTACATATATTGGTTACATTTACTCTTTCTTACATTTACTTGTTACATGTTCATCCTATTACACATGCTAGATAGATATCTTGTATGCAATTATATTTATCATACACACATGCACTTTCATTTTCTTTCTATTTTTGATCACATCTTTTATAGATCCATTACACGTAGTATGGATGCTTGGCACATTACCTATTACCAGTCCCATAGTTGCTCCTAGGGGCATCCAATTTCATACATTACATGTGTTATTGTTTTATTTTTTTTCATAGCACACTAGTTTATCAGATTATACACATTTTAACATACTTGTTATCTTTCTAACATGCTAACAAGTGCTTCATGTACAACATTTGTTATGCAAGGCTATTTGCTTCCATGGTTTTCTATTACATTGTCTGCCATTGTGTGTTATTATTTGCAGCATTTTCCCTTTGTCTTTTGTGCACACTTGCATGTTTGCGTCCACTATGGCCTTGATTGTATTGTAACACTGTGAGTGATGTCCCATGTTTGAAACCCACTTTTTGCAGTCTACATTATCTTCTTACATGTATGTATTAGCTTACACATTGTTTACCAGCTTAAATTTTACATGAGTGTTTGTATTTACTTATATTAACCCTTTTTTTCCTATCCACTTGTTTGCACATGCCTTGGTTTCTACCAAGAACATCCCCTTCCCCCTACAGGCCACAATTTCAGCACATTGGTCAGTCTTCCTTTGGTTTGCATACTCCTTTAGCGACGTTGCATGCACCCTAAATAAGGGGAATAATTTGGGTGAATCAGTCACCCTATACAATGTCATATATAACATGGTACTCGTACAACACAATTCTCAATTTAAGAGAGGGCTCAGAATCATACTTGGGTCCTTAACACAATGGTGTTTCCTGGATGCCTAAAGCCAGGGGGTAATATAACAGTCCTTCTTGGATGCCTAAAACTAGGGGCAATTACACAATGATTGGTAGTTCACCATAGTCTATAGAACTCCATAAAAAATGTATTTTATAGGGCAGATATTCCTTAGCACATGCGCTTACACACACCATCTGTAGTGGTTTTCTACACAGTGGGAAGCAATTAAAAGATGGAGGATGACACTACACTATTCTCCCTACACTTCTTCCATTTCACTGGAGTGAGATCACCTAACAAAATCATGCGTCGACATCATCTACATGATCCTTTCTACACTATTTTCCTCATCATAGATTAGATGCATATGTTCCTTTTTCACATTTTTCATTTTACATACTCCTTTTTCACTATTTGACTACTTGTTTGACTTCTTTTTTGCATGTACGTCTGTATGGGAAGTGGTAGCCAACATCAACAACATCACCATCCACATCATCACAACATGAACATCAACATTAAAAATAGGTACATAGCGACATCTACACATGTGTTTCTACCCTAGGTTCATTTTCATCACTTTTTGCACTATCTACTCCCCAACATCCACGCTTCACATTTTTATCACTCTATGCTTTTTCTAGTCCCTTAACATGTTAGCATAATCGATCTATATGGTTATTAGGTACGCATATTTATCTACTTTATGTTACCAAGATTTCCGCTAGCTAACATAAAGTGGGGGAAAATGTAGACACAAAATCATGCACTTTGGGTAATTATCTAGTCCTGATTACTTTACATACTACTATTCATATGATTCCTAAGTAAGAAAAGTAATAATTAACCCATGTCTTTGGCCACATTTATTTATTTTATGTTTATCATTTCAATCTTGCACCCTTACTTTCTCAATCTATAATTTTAATCTTCGGCATTTGTCATCCTAGACATTAGGATGCCAACTTCAGGCGCCCTTGTCCTCTCTGTGTGCCCCTATCCCCTTTGTAATTTACTCACATTTTTTGGGTCCTTTCTATTCGTTTGAGCATCTTATTGTTTTGGTATTCAGCCTTTTTGGGGTTAATTATGAAGTTCAAGCAAGGAAATCATATAAATATAAAGTTACGTGATCATACTAATGGATAAAACACTAAGCATTAGCTATCACCACTTAAGGTTGTATCCATCAAGGCATATAAGAGCTCCATTGCATCCATATAGCTTCATCACAAGGGACACAAGGGCTAGTTTTCTCCATCACACTTCATATAAGGGAAGTCCATTCTATTCCATGTACACATTTACTACATTCTACATCTAGCTCTTTACTCATTATCCAAGTGCGACTGGCACAAGAGCAACTTAGGGCACAATTCCAAACACACACACACAAAACCACATTGGGTATGTGATGTAGTGTAGCACTCAGTCATAAGTTCACCATTGTGACAATTCGACCCCTCATTTTGTATCTTTATTTTTTGGTATTTGATGTCTATTTGACGGTTTTAAATGTTCATTCTTTATTTCAGGTTTCCAGCAACCTCAGAGTGATGAAAGGAAAAAAAGAAAAACACCTTACAAAACCTCAAAGGAGGATTTCTATAGACCTAGGTGCCTAGAATCAGGACCAGGGCACCCACGGGCTTTGTTAGCGAGCTCTACCATCCCTCTATAGGCACCCCAGTCCATCTTCTTCCTCCTTTTCTGAATTTTTTAATCCTTCGGTGCGACAGTCAGTGCTTCGTCTTCTCCAGTTTTCTAGCTCTGTGAAATCTCCAAAACTCTTCAAATAATCTAAGCCTTTCTACCCTCTCTTTTCAATTAGGGTTTCATTATTTGTTACTTAGCTTACTTGGGTAAATTGATGTACTTATTTAATCATTCATTTACTATAATCTTGCATTCAAAGTAGGCTTGTGCATTTACATTTTAGCTTAAGCACAAACCCAAAATAACAATATTTATTCTTTTATTTTTCTCATACTTCAAAACAATATAAAACTAAACCTTTAATTGTATATAGAAAGAGATAAGTGGATAGTTGGTTTGTGGAAGAGTATTTAACCACCAAGGTTATGGATTTGATTCATGAATGCATAAGTGGATAGTTATCTAACTCATTCACATCTAATTTGACTCCCACATCCTCATGCCATGTTGTTGAGTTGACTTAAAACCCTTCTCACTTGCTTTGCTCAATCCACCAAGCTCCTCCATCAAAATATTTACTAGCTCATTGAGCTAGCTAAATTTTAGAGGTATTTTTAATTGAATATTTTATTAAGAGGCTTGGATTTTTTAAAAACGTGATTAATCTATGGATGGAACATTTTTTGAAAAGGGAAAATTATTGTAAAAAGTGGTATTTTATTGTATAGAGGGGGAGAAAATTTCTTATAAAATTGTTAGGGATAAACAGAAATATATATGTGGATCGATCCCACATAATCACATTAATAAGTATGAACAAAAAATATAGAACTAAAAATACACAATAAGAAGACATGATTTAACTTGGCTCACCAAATATGGGCTACATCCAATTAGTCTTCTCATAATTACAAAAAACACAGTCTTGTTTGGAGCTATGTTGAACAAACCCTCTCACAAATTCACACACCCATACTTTTACCTACAGTATGTCTAGCTATTTATAAGCACATCAATAGGTAAATTTCTTCAAGTAGTTTTACAATACCATGGGTACCAAAACCATGGGCCAAAAAACTGACCCATAAAACTATGAGTTAAATACCACCCATAAAATTAATATATAAAAGAGCACATTTTCAATGACTCACAAAATACAATTCTTAGGAGTTGCCACCCCTAAACCATGACGAGAATACATGAAGAGTGTACAGTAATTTTAATGTACAATTAACAACACATCTAACATGAAAATAGGTTCCACAACCTAACACAAAAAGGGTATTTTTCATCTAAAAAGTAATTATTTGGCCATTTCAAAGGACATTTAAAAGGGTAATTTATGTTTGACATCGGATACATTTCCCATTAACATTGTCTTGTATTACAATAGGTAGTGCACCTATGGTGCTTTCCTCAGACCCTACATGGGGTGCTTCCCCTTGACCCCATTGGGGGCTTTTGCCCCTAGACCCTCGGTCCTTAACCTTTTGTTTAGTATTTCTATTGTATCCTCTCTACTTGGTGGCATATTTCTCTCATGTGTTAAAGGCTGAAGGGTGAGGCCCAGTTTGATAGTGGTTATATCCCCTCAGAATAAAACACACTTTCTACCTAATTTATTCTTTCTCACCCCACGTTAGTCCTATAATTTGTGGGTGTTGCATTATTTTTTATGTGTATTCTTACCTTTTATCATGGATTATTATCTTAACATTTTTTTCTTTACAGCCCAAAAATAATATGTTGTTCTCTAAATTTTGTGTCATTTAGAATGATATGGTAAATTATGTGAAAGAAATTTGAAATATTAAGCAACAAAAATATCTTCTTTGTACCCTCACTTCCAACAAATTTGATCTCATACACTCCTTATAATAGAAACTTTCTATATTTCAACATCACCCTCATATTGTGGAAATTTTAAGTGCATATGAAAATATTTATTTTGTACCCACTAACCTTGACTTCTTAGTATCTAAGCTTTCTCATGCTCATGATTCTCATATTGCAACTTTTTATCTTAAACATGTAGCATTTATTACTAAATAATCTACTTTTGCATATATGTCTATTACAGTAATACACTATGTGTACCCCACTTCATGTCCATTTTCTCACCCACTTAGATCCTTTGAGAAACATACTACTACATTTGGTTATCACATGCTTCGTTCTATGGGAATTTTTAGTGCAGATATTGGTAGAAATTCAAAGGGTATTATTTTACCTATATATCCTATTAAGTGGCATTATTTCCATGGCATTGGATACAAATTAAGTAATTCGTTTATATTTCTTATTAATAGACCTCCTATTTTTGTTCACTTGAATCTTCTGAAATATAATGACATACATGTGAGTTCTACCATACCTTCACTCAAGCCTAATAAACTTGAGATTTCGCCTATCATACATGATCAACTAGAAAAACTTTCTGATGTACGCTTACATTATCCAATTGTGTACTTTACACAAAATCATATGCAAACATATTCTTCAACCATCGATATTCATTTGGGATGGATCTTTAATCAATTTTGGTGGAAATTTAATCTTTCATTGAGAAGAAACAACAAGCTTGTCTCCTCCATCATTACACTTCTTAATCTCCTCATTGTTCCTTCTGCATTGTAAATATCCTTGTTGTTTAAGATCTTTTATTTAATAAGTGTAGAGCATATCACATACTTCTAGATGGTGTCCTTTAGAGATTGAAAGCATTCTAGACATTTATGCATCACTTGGTGATATTGTTTGAATGCGATTTTTAGTAGTCACACTAAGTCTACAGAGCCATGGGGTTTTTCATGCGATTGTGCTCTATTTTAAGAAATTTTCTCTCATTTAGCTACATGAATTTCCCATCACCACTAGGTCCATCTTCTTGATAAGCATATTTTATCTTTATTTTTGACAATTTTTATGAATATTGACAATGCCATTTACAGTGGAGATATTCTATTCAATCTCAGTGTCATTTTTTCAATGTTCTAGTAGTTATTTTTATAACTACTACACATATATTGCATCACTACTACACATATATTGCATCACTCCAACCATTTAGAAGTATGGGAGGGTATGGTGCAGATCATGCTTTTTGGTTTCATGTCTTTGCCTTAGATTTTGTTCTTAGTTCATGGAATATTGTATTTTGGTAGTAGATAAAATTAAGTTTGGTATATATTATCAACAAAACTTTTTATAGTCTCCTTCAATTACGTATTTGAGTTATCCCTCCTTTTAAAGTGTAGCTAGTATATTGTATCATATTGTTATTTTTTTAAGTTTTGTGATCGATCCATAGATCCAAAGCATAGTTCTGATTAAACATCTTCTTCAACATGGTTTATGATTTTGAGTCATGCTTCCTGGGGTGTCATGCAACATTATATATCTCTCTTCATGTTTTCATTTTCAACTGGTGTTTGGGTACCTTGCAGTGATTTTTTCATGCATGGTAACTCTTTTTTCCTAGCTTGTTGAAATTGGGTATTTATCAGGCCTAGTTGTCAAAACCCAAATTTAGATCCATCTCATATATTTTATCATTTCTCACTCCCAATTTTGTGCTTAAGGGAGGGTGTTAGAGTGTTCACACTTGTTGATTTTTTTTTGGTCTCTTGCAAACCACTTAACCTTGTTTGTGTTCACACTCCTTTAAGGTTAAGTTTATCTTTGGGCTTTATTGATTTTTACTAGAGATAATCCCCTTATGTAAATGAATTCATTTTGATCCACTTTATTAATGGATTCTTATATTTTTAGGGGTTCACAACAATCACTTAGTTATTATGCAATTATTATGCAACCACCTCTTATGACTATTTAGAGGAACTCGCACTCGTGTTTCACATAGAGTGTCTTATGATATCTAAGATTGTACATTTTTCTTAACTAAAATAAAATAAAGAAATTATTATGTTGTTATTTGTGATTAACTAAAAATGAACTAACTAATGTAGTATGGAGTAGTTAATCTAAGCTATGAACAACTGTTAATAAGTAGATAAACGTTGTAAATAAATGTAAGATGACACAAACAACTCTAAAAAAGGAAATGAAAAACCTAATATGAAAGAGAGAAGATGAATGAAATCAGCCCAAAAATAGATGCTCGCGGGACTATGTCACAGAGGTGACGGTAAAATCAAGAAGCAGGAATAACTGTGCAGGAGCTCCGAAAAGGATGGATCTGGACTGATTCCTTGGATTGGAGTGCCTGGGAAGGGACTTGGGAACCTGCGAGTACTCGGGTCTATACATTGGGTGTCCTAGTCTGTGCAAAATCTCTAAAACTAATATTCACATGGCTAAGAGGTGGCCCAAAACCCACGTTATTTGTCACATCAAGTTTGTTCTCCCATATCGGATGTTGCTACTAATCCAACATGTGAGAAGACATACGAAAGAATGAAAGAAGTATCAAAATATAAAAAATAAATATAATAATGAATGGGTTAGATTGACCCGAGTTGCCACAATAGTGGGCTTACTAACTTAGCAATGCACTACATTTTAGACCCAAATGTATTTCTGGTGAATGTGTGCTTAATGTGCCCTAGGTGCTCTTAGACTAGTCGTGCTTTTTGAAGTAGTGAGCAATAACTAAATGTAGAAAATGTAATAGTATGTGTGCATATAATAGAATAAAATCCCCCCCCCCCCATGAAGTGTGATGTAGATGTCCTAGCCTTGTGCTTTGATGATGGAGCTATATGGATGCAAGTGATCTCCAATGTAATAGATGGATGCAACTCTAGGTGAGTGATAGTAGTAAGTGATGCTAGGTCCCTCATTATGGTCACATAAATTTATATTTATAGGTTTCTCTTTATCTAATTTCATAATTAACCCCAAAAAGGCTAACCACAAGAAAGATAAATACCACAAATGGCTAGAAAGACCCCAAAATGTGGCACGAAAGTGCAAAAAGGTTTAGGGTGCCCCTAGTAGGACCAAGGCTCCCATGAGCACTCAAGTACTAATTTGAACACCCTAGTCGAGGATAAAATAATGTGGGATGACAAAAGAGGACTGTACATATGGGTGCAAGAGGTTGGTAATGAAGAAATAAAATAAAACAACATGGCCAAAAAATGGGGGTTAATTAGTACTTTCTTCACTCAAGAACCTTATAAATAGTAGTATGAGACCGGGATAAATAATGTCTAAAGTACATGATTTTGTGAATAATTTTTCCCCCCACTTTATGTTGGTGAGTGAAAATCTTGATAACATAAAGTAGATAGAGATTTGTACCTAATGTCTATAAAGAGTGTAGTAGAAACACGTCAAAGGACTAGACAAAGTGTGGAATGAAAAAAAGTTAGAGGAGCAAGGAAACTAAAGATGAAAAATGTCTAATGAAAAAGTGATGAGAGTGAACCTAGGATAGAAACATGTGTGTATTTGCTGATGTGGAATGTACATGTATGGTTAGTAAAGTGTGTGTTTTCGTGAAGTGTTGTTGTTGTCATTTTAAATGTTTTTGTTGCCCCCATTTGACTACTTGTTTCTAATACGACTGGACCTACAAAGAGAAAATGATTAAGTATTCAAATATATATGTATGTATGTGTAAAACGTAATGTAAAATATGCATGCATATGAATGTAAGTAGCATTTAAAATACACAAATGAATAAGTGTAAACGAAATATGTGCACCTGCTCCATGTCAAGAAAGAGAGCATAAAAGGATATCCTATACTACGCATTTTTTGGGAGATCTCACGCCATAGGTCGAAGAAGTGTAGGGAGGAATTGCTCTGTCTCCTCGAGGCTCTAACTTCTTCCTTGAACTGTATGTGAAGATATATTTGTATCGTCCTAATTTTTTGGGTGATCCAACGTCATTGGCCAAAGTAGTGTAGAGAAGCACACCCAATATAACCTCTAAGCCTGTAACTATTTCCCAAAATACTAAGGACACCATGTCCTATAAAAGCCACTATGTATGAGGTTCGTAGACTGGTCTGAACCCACTTGCTGAATATAACTGAACCGAACCGATGTAGAATCTATGTGTTACTATGTAAAAAACCCCAAATGATGCCCCCTTCTTTGGGGGTGCATGCGACGCCGCTAATAGGATAAATTCATCCCCAAAAGAGGACCAACCACATGCATGCTATAACCCTAGAAATTACTTGGTAAAAACCAAGGCACACACAAACAATAAGGATAGCCAAAGACAAGTGTCAATATACATGCAAAATGTAAAACAACATGTAAGCTATGTAAACATGCAAGAAGAAAAATTAAGTTGCACAAATCAAGTTGCAAACATGGGACATTACTCATGTTTTCGTAAGACACGCAAGGCCATCATGGCCACAAATAAAAAACAAGTGTGCACACCAAAAAAAGGGCAAGGCCCGAAAACAATAGTAGACAATGTAATAAACAGGTACGGAAGCCAATATCCATGCATAAAAAATGGTCCACATGAAGCACCCATAAGAATGTTAGAAAGATACTAGTATGTCAAAAGTGTGCATAACTAAGGAATGTAAAGTGCTAAGTACAAAATGAAACGATAAAACATGTGAGAGACGAATGTGGATTCCCCCAACGACCAGTATAGGAAGGGTAGAAGGTGAGCATCCATGTTGCATGTAAGAGACTTGTATCTATGATCAAAACTAGACAAAGGCATGAAATTTCATGTGTGGATGATATAGATAAATGACATACAAGTAAAATAACTAACATTTGTAATAAAGTGACCATGGAAAATAAATTGCAAGCAAGATTAAAAGAAACCACAAGCTATATTATGTTGTGGATGGGTGGAACGGAATGCAGAATGCAGTAATAGGAGCCACGTGCCCCCCGAGTGAATGGAAGTGTATGCATTGAGGTTCATTTTGTTTTCCCCCTTAGTTGTTAAGAATAAACAGTAAATGAGAGTGCATCATCAGGAAATGGTCGAATAGTGTTTGTTGTGTCTAGCGCATTTCATATGTATATTGATGGGATGTGACCTAGTGACGTTGTATGTGTAAACCATATAGCCAAAGCATATATCATGATCAAATGAACACATAAGTGATGATTTATCATAAGTGTATATCACTATAAGATGAATGGATGAGTGATGATTTATCCTTAAGTGTATATCACTACAAAATGAAAATAGGGAGTGGTGATGTAACCTCAAGTGTATACCACTACCAAATGGTGGAATAGGTTATGATTTAGCCTAAAGTATATGTCACTATCCTAGGATTTTCACATGATGAAAGGTCTAATATTAAATGTGTGATGATTTTAAGTTCCATTTGATTTATAAACCCTCGAAAGTCTAGTATAGACCGAGGAAGTAAAGTGCATCATTGGTTGGTGAGTGCAGGGGAAGATTATAATATAACGATGAAATATGATCAGGTGATTAGGGGAATGTGTAAATACACTGTGTAGAATGCAAATGCAAGATGTGTAGATTGTGTAAAATGTAAGGTGAATAGAATGTGTGAATATGTGATATGTAGAATGTAAATGCCAAAGGTGTAGAATTTGTAAAATGATATGTATGTAGATGGACTAGTAATGTCATATGTAAGATGATGTT
Organism: Taxus chinensis; assembly: GCA_019776745.2. Lineage (NCBI taxonomy): Eukaryota > Viridiplantae > Streptophyta > Pinopsida > Cupressales > Taxaceae > Taxus > Taxus chinensis. The sequence continues at coordinate 128,434,240 of CM034152.1, forward strand.
ATGCTAGACTCGTATAGGATGAAGACTAGTATAGTATGAAGAATATGTGTGAAAGTGCACGATGTAAAATGAATGGTATGTAAGGTATGTAGACAAACAATTAATGTAGTATGTAAGATGCGTAGACAATGGTGACTAGTATGATGTGTGATGTATAAATGTCAAAATGTTGTAGAATAAATGTAGAATTTATGGTGTATGATGTGTAATGTAGGGATAGGTGCAGTGTGTGGGGTTCAAGTGTATTAATCCCTCAACATTCAAGTGTGAACTGAAGCACAAGAGTGTGTCATCAGGTAATGACACTATAATGTATGATGAGTATGCCTAATACGAGGAAATGAATTTATAAGAATGCAAAATATGATGATATTTACTATGCTAAGATGAGGTGGGGGGATGTGAAATGTTATTTCCCCCAAGTGTGTGTGAATGAATGAACTATCCAATGACTATGAAGGATGGAGTTCCTTTAGCTGATGTAGGAGATGAAATCGTATGACCATGCTCTAATAGTGGAGGAATGGTAGACATACATTGTAGGGGTGAATGTATTCTATGCGCATGTGAGGGATGAATGTATGAAGAAGTTCGCGGTGGCACAAAATGTGTCGGTGATGGAGATCTATGTGATATAGAATGCGAAGATGAAGAATATTCGTGTGGAATAAAATGAGGTGGTGATATATGTCAAGATGCAGTAACTCTGTGAGGAATATGCCTATACTTGGTAGGTGAACGAGGAGCATATTATGCTTTAAGAAACATACAATTTGATGTGCTAGATGAAGTAGGGTATGTGCAAGATATTGTGCGAGGGGAAGGTGACCACGAAGTAGATGGAGGGATGCCATCAATTGAAATAACCTGATTGTTGTGAACGAATTTGAGTTGCAAATGATTTATGAAAATAATATATTGAGAGTGACGAATCTAATCGAAACTGAGAAGAATGTTACATCCCTCAACTATGTTTCCAATGAGGAAAGGTACAAGCATAGTAAGAGGACCCACTGTAACATGTAGCTCAATAACCCCAAAGGGTTTTACGAAAGGCTATTTGATTTGTGGCGGAGGATACTTGATAGCCTTAAGAAGTGAAATCAAACATACGCTAATGGGCCATGGTGGATCAATCTTAATATTGTTGATGGAGGTTAAGCTAATAGATGCATGGATGTGTAAATGATTAGATATAAACTTAGCGTGATAATCAATGTTGGGAAAATAAATTATTGGTGGTGAAGCTTAAGTGTTAGCAACTAAGAAATCTAGAGTGTCTGATCTATAAGATGATAACGCATGATACATGTGATTAGAAAAAGAGTCTACTAGCTTCTTATCATGTTGTTGAGATTTATTGATAAATAGCTTGAGTTTACCCTTTTCGTTAGTTGTGTCAGAGCTAGAAGACTTCAGGAGCTCTAGTTTATTGTTATCAATTAGATATTGGATGATTGTTCGGAGTTTTAGGCATCTATTTGTAGAATATTTGACACATCAATGGTAATCACAATAGAAGTTCTCATTATATTTCCTACCTTTTGGTCATGACGGGTCTAACTTAAGTGGCGGGGGAAGGGTAATGAGATTTATCTCAAGAATTTGTTTCAATATAACATTCAAATCCATGGGAAAGTTGTTAAATGTATGTCAAGGTTACTATGACTAAACCTCCTTAGTAGGAGGGATGTTGTTGACAATGACTTTAGAATCAATTGGTTTAGTTGTAAAAGGTTTAAATGGCATCTTGCTAGCAAAATGAGGGGAAGATGAAGTATGTTCTTGATACTTAAGCTTTCCTATGGATAAGAGTTTGGTCTCACAAAGCTTAAGAGTATGACAAAGCTAATCTAATGAAGGAGATGTCTCAAAGTGAACACTCTCTTGTAGAGGTGGTAATAGACTCTGAATAAATAAATACTGGAGCTTAGAGTCAGCAAGAACTTTTGGCATCTTAGCTATATTGTTCTTATACCTCAAAATTTAATTGGATAGGTGTTTATTTGGGCCTTTTTTAAGTTGTGCTAGTTGGTCATAAGAAATATTAGATCTGATATTGATAGATAAATGAGTAATAAATGCATCAGCTAGATGTGTGAAGGAGGTTACCGAGTGAACATGCAAGTCATAGAACCAACGCATCACATAATGGTGGAGAATACGAGGAAATAGCTTAGCTAAAATCATATGGTCATCAATAAAATCAAGACAAGTGACATGAAATTCTCTAAGATGTTCTTGTGGGTCACTATGCCCATTAAAAATAGAAAGCTTAGGGGTGACAAAATTGGGAGGAAGTGGGTAAGTAGAGATGACATGTGCAAATGGAGTATGTAATAATAAGGTAGAATCTAAATATGGTGATGCATGCGAATTGGCCTGTAGCAACTTACAAATTTGAGTTTGAAGATATTGATAATGAGAAGTTAAGTCTTGATTGCTAACAAAAGAGACTTGTCATACATGAGAAACTAAGAGCGGTGTAAAATTATTGGTGGGAGTAGGAACAAAAATGGGAATAGTATAAATAGGAGGAAGAGTATAAACATATAGTTGAGTGGTAACATAAGTGGGTATGGAGACAAAAGCAGTGAATTTTTCCAAGTTAGTAGCTTCCTCGCGAACAACATGTAAAAGTAAATATAAATCTTACAGATGTTTACCAAGGTGATCATTGATGGCCTTAAGATGAGATTTAGTAAATTCCTCATGAGAGTGAGACATGTTAAAGGAGAATAAACCCTATAATGATAAAGGTAAGAAGGAAGAACCTAGTAGCATGAATGATCAAGTTAGGTTAATCAAAATGATGAAATAAAAAATGAACTAACGAATGTAGTGTGGGGATAGTTTATTTAAGATATGAACATGAGTAAATAAAGTAGATAAATGTTGTAAATAAATGTAAATATGACACAAGAAACTATGAAAAATGAAATGCAAACCATAATATGCAAGCAAGAAGAGGAAAGAACTCAGCTGAATAACAGATGCTTGCGGGACTGTGTCATAGAGGTGACAAAAAAATCAATAAGTAGGAAAAATTGTCCAAGAAATCTGAAAAGGATGTATCTAGATTGATTCCCTAGACTGGAGCACCTGTGAAGGGACTGGGGCACCTACAGGCACTCTGGTCTGTAAACTGGGTGCCCTGGTCTGCAAAAAACCTCTGAAACTAATCTGCATAGGGCTAAGAGGTGGTCTGAAACCCACGTTGTTGGTCGCATCAAGTTCATTGTCCCATACCGGATGTTGCCACTAATCCAAGACGATGAAAAGACATACAAAATAGCAAAATAAGTATGAAAACCCTAAAAAACAAAAGATGTAAATGAATGGGTCAGATTGACCTCATCTGCCACAATAGTGAGCTTACTAAATAAGTGTTGCACTATATTACAAACCCAAATGTAGTTTTGGTGAGTGACTACATAATGTACCCTAGGTGCTCTTATGTCAGTCACACTTTGTGAAGTAGCGAGAAATAGATAAATGTATAAAATGTAATAGTATGTGTGCATGGAATAGAATAGAATCCCTACCCCTATGAAGTGTGATGCACATGTCCTAGCCTTTTGCTTTAATGATGGAGCTATGTGGATGCAATTGATCTCCAATGTAATAGATGGATGTAACTCTAGGTGAGTGATATTAGTAAGTGATGCTAGGTCCCTCATTATGGCCTCATAACTTTATATTTATAGGGTCATTTTGATCGAATTTTTTAATTAACCTCAAAAAGGCTGACCATAAAAAAGATAAAGACCTCAAACAGCTAGAAAGAGCCCAAAAAGTTGTGGGAAAGTGCAAAAAGGACCGGGGCACCCCTAGTGGGACCAGGGTGCCCATAGGCACCCCAATACTAATTTGGGTGCCCCGATCGAGGCTAAAATGACACGAGATGATAGAAGTTGACTGGGAATATGGTTCAAAGAGTTTGGTAATGAGGAAATATAATAAAACAAGATGTCCAAAAGATGGGGGTTAATTAGTACTTTCTTCACTTAAGAACCTTCTAAATAGTAGTATGAGATCGGGATAAATAATGTCTAAAGTGCACAATTTTGTGAATAAAACTTGTTGTGTTGTTGTAATTTTATTTTATTGTGCACTTTTTTTTTGTAAAATTTTTCATGTTTGTGGTAATGCATTTTTTCTGAAGAGATCCCAATGAGAGATTTTTGTCCAATCTTATAAAAGAAACTTTTAAGAAACATACTTTTCTACTGGAAAATATCCATTTGATATGCCATATTTTTTTAAGTGTGTATTTTTATAAGATCTCTTCACTAGAGCTAATTTAATGTTTTTGTTTAGCCCATATCATATATTTTTTGACCTTTAAGAGTTTTATATACACTAAATCATAAAGTGTCAACCTTAGGGGAGTTAATATTGATAATTTCAGGGGGGTATCATGTGCACTTTCATTTATACAATATTATTTTTTAGCATTATGGATCATAATGTGGATCTCACACTATTTTTCTATCATGAGTGGAAATCATAATGAAAATATTTTTTAGGAGAAATGGTTTACACCACATCACAATGGGTCTTGAAACTAAAATAACATTAGGTGAAACCAAAGTTAACTGTTTTAATTGATGTGATAAGGCATATAATCTATTATGTTTTTTTGTATCTCTTGATTTACGCTTTTACATATATATTTCTAACACACTCAATGATGTCTAGAATATATTGGAAGGACTATTTGGTTAACAAAATGTAATGAGAGGTCATGAATTGGATAATGAGCTCATTATTTCGAGTTGAGACAACTTTGACACTATAAAATAATGTTTCACAAAATTCAAATCACTTAGGTTAGAGTTGACACAATGTGGGATAGACAAAAATAATGAACCACTGATTATTTTTATTCTTCCATGTTGGGTCTTAACTATTGAGTTTTTGTTTCTACCTTCCATGCCACTAGAAGTCCCCTTTGAGCCACAAGGAAAATGTCTTCCTTAGATATATTTTCTACCTCCTTGACTAGGGAGAAAGATAAGCACATATATATGGGTACTATAAATTCCTCTTAAGTCACATGCCCTATTTCCTAAATAGGAACAATATAATTCTTAAAATAAAAGGGAAAGGAAACATAAAAAAATGCATGAAAAATTAGAAAAAGAAGGATTAAAAAGTGATCAATGAGACCTCCTCTTCCAAATTCACACATAATAAGGTGAGGACCAAATGTGCCTATTGTAGAAAACATGGACATGATGAACATTAGTGTGTGCAGAAACAAATTGATCACTTGAAGTTTCTTCAGTGACATGTCAGTAAAATATTCTAACATGTTTCTCAAATGGACATGATGAACATTATAGAGAAGAATAATATAAGTGTTCTTAGTTCAAATACACGATGTTCACCAGTTTAGGAGTTTAGAAAGGAATTAGATAACAATAAGGGGAAAGTAAAGAGAAAATCACTTGTTGAAGTTGAATCTCATCCTACCACATGGGTTTTTGACGTGAGTGCTTTATAGTACAGGGGTTCATCATAGGTTTCCTTGACCTCCTTAGAGCCATGTTCTTTTCCGACTATTTTTTTTTATAGGTGATCACACTTGTACTGAGGTATCCATGAAACGGTCTACTAACATAGGTGATGGGAAATTTTATAAATTATTTTTTTACTTTCAATTTCAAATAATCTCCTATTAGTAGATCATAATCACACACCATGGTTCAAGAAAGTAAGTTAAGTTCACTCTAGATTTTGTTATTATCTGGGAGTTACACAGTGATTCTATAGTGGTAGCAAAAAGAGAATCACCAATCTTTGGTTTATCCCTTCTCACACATTTATCTTAATGATGAGTCCTCTATAGATGATGAGGTCCCTTATAGTTTAAATCCTAACACTTCACATCCAATCACATTATAATCATTATGTATTTTTGATAACTTTCTAAGGATTTGATTTCTCCTAGACAAACCCATCTTGATTCTTCTTCCAATGCAGATGATGATATTTTAGATTTCATTCCCAATGATGAGAGTAGTAACGAAGACTCACCTACTTTCTCTCTTATTCATGTTTTAGAGACTGATTACACACATCTTGGCCTTCCTTAGTTCTATTGGTCATACATTAGAGCTTAATTTATCTCCTCTAGATTCTCCATATCTAGGTCCACTTCCTCCTATCTTAGAGACTTCTAGACCAATTCCTTCTAACATTCTAGCTTCTAGTATAATTTGGACTCTAAAGACACTACAATATGTAGATGTTTTGGTTAGCAATCCATCAGATGATGGGAAGCAACAGTCATATTTGTAGGATGTTCCACATGTTCATTTTACCTCATCCTTCGATCCACCGTATTTTAGTGCAACACATAGTAAACATGAATGTGATTCATTCTTCATTGATTCCTCTTCTGATAGTAGGATTTTATAACTATGGGATCTATTGGTATTTAATGAGGCCTCATATTTCAAGGGGGTTTCCTATACCTCTCTTCTTATCTCTCTATTCTTGGGGGATTCTTTATGTTTTTCTAGGGAATTATCTACTAAGAGAGATTTTCTAATTACTTCTCTTTTGTATCTTTTTTGGAGGATTTTTTTCTACAATTTTTCTCCTTGTCTCCACCTTACAAGGTATTTTATTTATACTTGGGTACCTCATCATGCCATATTTTTAGTACCATTTCCTTCTACTATCATAAGCTATGGTTAAGGAGGAGTGTTAGAATAATTTTTCATTCTATTGTATGTATTTTCCTACACATGTATTTAGCTTTATTATGTGTCATTTAGATGTTTAATTACAACACTTCCCCAAATTTTTTGGAGGACGTTATACTTCCCCACTTCCTATTTATACACCTCTTGTAAATATTTTTTCTCATTCTTTTTAAATACAAACTATATTTTGGCTCATGTTTGGTTCCTCTCACTCAAAAATTTATTTCCTTTATGCATTCATATTTTATTAGTGCTCAATATTGGCCCACATTCTTGCAACTTCAATTCTTATTTTCCTCTTCGGTTACTTTATTACTACTCTTTCTTTCTATATGTTTCAATTTTTTTGTGTGCCATAGTATCTACCATACACAACCCCTTGGTTTTGTAGGTACAAAATTATCATAATGGACATCACCCTCCATGTTATCCAACACATAATTTCTGAAAAAAATTGACAAAGGTCCACACCATTTATTTTTATTCGATCACACTACTTGCATTTACCACTATGTTCAAAAGAGGGGGAATTTAATTCGGATTTACATAGTTATAGTAGAATTCCTTGATTATAATTTGTTCTAAACAAGAAAATGATACATTGGAAAATAAAAAATACATAACATGAAAAGTGTGCACATGGGGACAAAACCATCAAACATGGGCCAATCCCTTGTATGCTATGATCTAGAAAAGGATGGTTCCATCCTAAGGTAAAATTTTACAAAAAAATTGATTATTAGAAATTTATACATCAGTTAGAGTGATTTTGGTAGATATTCAAAATTCATATCCTCAGTCCATTTTAAAATTACTACAGTTTGTATGGATTTTGAGAAACTTCCCTTCCTCTTTAACAATATGTAATATCACAATTTTATAAGGATAATAGCATAACAAGTGGCATGGAAGGGAACTTCGCCATGCAAAAAATTCTTACAAGGTCATGGGTGACTAGGAGAATGGCTGGAAAAATATGGAATGCATGAAATCTCTATAGAAATTTGTGAAGAAGATTGAAGAAAGTGGAGAACAATTTTTGTGAAAGGAATTCATATCCAGGATTTAACCAAATTGGTAAATTATTTCTCATTCATTTTTACTTATGAAATATGCATTTTTTTACATTTTTAGATGGATTTTTTTTAAATAATATTTTCATGCATAAGATTTGCAAATAAATGGAACTAAATTTAGAAAGAGATTTTCATATTTAAATCCATTCCTTTATACTAGACCAAAAAAAAAGCTTTAGATAGGGTTATGGGGTTGAAGGAAGGAAGATTAGTAAAAAAATGGGGTTGTTTTATGTTTGATACCATTCGCCCTTCTTTGGAAAATATGAAAAAAAATAAAAATCATACCGGTTAGTATATTTTCTTTTAAAGGAAGAAATTTGTGAATTCCTGGTTGTTAAATTAGTATAATCATTCTTAATTCATGTGCATACCTGAAAATTAATATATTTTCATTTCCATGGAATGTCATTAGTGAAATTACAAAAATAAGGATTCTTTCCAAGTGTTTGACAAAATGTGCAAACACAAAGATCTCTTTGGGTAAACCTAGGATGGATTTTTTGAATGTTTTATTATATTTTACAAGATTTTAAAATGTTATAATTATTATTAAATTGATAGAAAATGAGAGAGAAGGTTGTAGAACAATAACTCCATTACTTCACACCATTGATAGGATTTTATTATGATAATCCATTCCTAAATAATAGTCGGTGACCTCGTCTCACATTGGTTAACTGATTATGCCTCATTGTAAACTATTTGTTTTCCTAAACAAACATGTCTTGGCTCACTTTTAAATAGATTTTCTATTTTTTAAATGTTTCATATATATGAATGTCAATAACCAATGACCTAACACATCAATTGTTTCACTCGATGTGTTATCCTACCAAGAAATCACAAGAAAAACACTACAATCTTACAAAGACTTTCATTAAAAAAAATCATTATGCTTTTCAAAAAATATTTTAAAAAAAGAATTTTTATAGAATTTTGAGAAACTAAATATTTCGTATTATCATTTATTATACATTTTCTCATCAAAATATAGTGTATCTTGGAAATTGATGAATTGTATTCAACCCTCAACATTTATTGAAGACACCACATAATATTTTAGACAATATTTTCACCAAAATAGTCCTACTAATTAGATTAACATGACAATCCAAAAAATATAATTACTGTAGATCTTGAAAATCTTTGGTTATTTAGTGGAAAACATCCCTATGCCTCCTTTCCACTAGTCTCTACCATTTTTTATTTAATATGGAATCCCTCTTACTGAAAAACTATTTTTCAAAATGATTGTTCTTATTTTTTTGGGAAATCAATGTTATTCAAATTCTACTGGTAGAAAGGAGAACGTTTAATGCAGTAGTTACAACCATAAAATATTCCATAAAGATTCTATAAAGGTAGAATAAAACAAATATCATAATTAATTTTAGTTTTGACTTCAAATTAAATTCATGGTAGTACTAATCAAAAATCATATTTTACATGTTGGGTTTTCATAGCTTTCAAACTGACATATGAGATCGCATATAAATGGTCACATCTAATAGAATACATACAAGATTGAAAGGATTGGAATTTGGATACTACATAAGTATCTTACATATGGTAATAAACATATTAGGGATCAGATTAAATGATGCACATACATATAGGTATAAAATATTATTGGTGATTTTAGATTTTAATAATTTATACCACATAGAAGTTTGAGAAGATAAAACTTCACAATCTAGAAGATTCTTCAAAAGGGGGATAATTTACCTTCAACCACATGTTGGGCTTGCAAATCCTCGTGAAAATGTTTCCACACCACTGCCACTATTTTCAAAATAAATATGTGTGTCTACATCCAAATCATCATTTCATTTTTTGTTATTATAAACCAGTCACCTTGGACAATTTACCAATAATTTGCATCCAATGTGATTTTGGATGGATTGTGGATAAACTAGCAATCGCATGTGTACAATGCAATGTGAACGCCGAATGGTATATGTTATTTGTTTTAGAGGGATAACTATTATTTTTGTAGTTGATGTTGGTAAGGGGTGTGATTGATTTTATAAGTCTAGAAGTATAGATGAACTATTTAATTTAAAGGTTTTATCTCTACATTTCAGATTTGTTACAAATTCATACAAATATATTTGTGAATCTTATATCATGAGTGGTAGTGTTTTTCAGAGTATTTTTTTTGAATTAAACATTTATACATGAAGAATTCTATATATTTGCAGGGTTTGTGTCAATTTTTGTTGGCAGATGGCATATATTTGACATATTTGGCCTCACTTGCTTGACTGTTGCATATTAACTAAACATTGCAACCATTAATATGAAAATGTTTATGTTATTTTTGGAACACCTAAGAAATCATAAGGTGAAGAATTCTCTGTTGAAGAATGGGTTGCTTGATTAAACATAATCTATGTGAGTTTGAGTCAAATCCCACATAAGAGGATGGCAAAAAAAGATATTAGACGATACAATATCGAAGGATAAAGAACAATTTATAGCATGTGAGGCTAATAGAAGAACCATTGCAAGTGATGGAGTGTTTTCTACTTGTCAAATTGTTGATACAATATCGAATGATAAAAAATTGTTCTTGGCATGTGAAGCCAATAAAGGAACCATTGCAAGTGATGGAGTGTTTTCTACTTGTCAATGTGACCACCAAAGAGTATAGAATATTCCTTCTTCAATAGGAATTAATGGTAATCATGAGGCATACATAGCTTATACAAACCTTCCTTTATGTGAAGATCCTAAAAATGTACCAAATTAAAAGAGGTTATCTTGCTCAATTTATTGACATGAGTGGAATTTTTGTTTAATGGATTTCCCTACTTTCTCAAAACTATGAAATAAACAAATAATGGGAGATAATGAATAGGAAGAAAATGATGGATTATAGCTTTATGGATTTCCCTACCTTTGTCTACTCTTTTTCCATTCTACAATGAGAATTTCTCTTGGGAATAAGTGGACACAAATCTTGCAAATCAAGATAAATTCCCTCTGAGGTCATATAAAATAAAATGAAATCTTAGACAATCAGAGTTTGGAAAAATTATTTAAAAATGAACATCAGATTGAACTTGATCATCTAAACAAGTAGATATAATTTTGTATTCTTACATACCAATTTGGCATAAACAATATGAAAAATCATCTCATTTTATCTCTGCATGTGTTGGGTATGTCCAAATATAGCTTACAATGGTTGATTTTTGGAATGAAAAATATAAATCTTATCCCTCATAAATAGAACTACAGTTGGTGTCCTGCAATCTTCACCTATAGTAAACTGAGGGGTGGATGAAGATGTAATAGAGAATGGCCTGAATATCATTTCTCGATGCTTTTCATGTGAGTTCGGTGACAGAGTTTGCATGACCTCTATAGAGGAACTGCTCCAAGAAAGTGAAAGAAATTCCATTGGTTCAAAAGGAGTTTCAAGCATTGGATTGAATGGCATGTTGTTGGGACTACACAAATCCATTGTAGGCAGACTCTCTTCTATGTTGCTCAGTTTCTATACAAAATTTCCCTTCTGATAAATATCTGACATAATACCTTCCTGAAACAGAAACAATAACAAATGTGGTCACTTGATCATAGTTATAAAAATTCAAATGATCAGTGGTTAAAAACTTGAAGATTCACCACTTCTAAGCCACACACTCCATGAAAAATGAAGGTCAATAACTAACTCTGAGATGACCTATTTATCCTAGCTTGTGCTCCAAGTTTAAGATAACAAAAAAAAACCTCTCCTGTGCAACTGCTGACAACTAAAAACATCAACAAACTAGGGACACTATGAAATAATTCTTGGATCACGGGGCTTCATCAAAGCAATTCAACGTCACTTCATTAAATAGTTTCTAAAAAAACATTATTGGCTGAGACTCTGAGTTGATAGGAAAGCATATGTAACGACTATGAAAATATGGTGATGGTATCATGGTATGCCAAATCATGTCAGTTTTCTAACAAATAACACCCACCAACCCACTGGGAAGAAACAATTGAGCCTCTTGGTAATTGAAAAACACCTTATCTCTCTTTGATTCAGAATTATAGATCACTTCTTAGCTTTTTAACAATTGGAAGAATGTTCCCTAGACCAATTTATACACGTCTAATGCCTTGAGGCATTATTATATCACTCAACAAAATTGTTTTCTATTCCTTGCATTTCACTATAATTATTAGGAATGATAATCACATTACATGATCATTAACTCTGAAAACATAAAACTACATATATCCTAACATGCTGAAAACAAAATATGATTAAGACAACAATACAAAGTAACCAACTAATCCACGAATAAAAAACTGATTAAAAAAATAGGGGATAGTGGGATGGAATAGTAATTAGACATCAAAATTTATTTAATCTGAATATTTGACAAGTTGGTATGAATAGAGAAGGCCTGCAATCTAAATATGTAGAAGCACCGATGGAGAAAAATAGTCCCAACTCTGCACAATTACATTATATCTCAATTGAGAAGGTTCTTCCTTGATTAAGAAGGGGTGGTTTAGAACTTTTAGCATATCATCAGATATTCACTTCCTATCTTTTGGTCATGTTTGATTTATCAGCAAATAAAACAATGTTATATTGGCTATGTCAACAAAGCATTACATCAAGCTTTGCTAATCCTTATCACCTGTCACCCAAGCATTATGGTCTGAAGAAAGCATTTGGGATTCATCCAAGACAAATGTGTATAATATGATGCCACATGCTTTATAAAATTTAGTATGCAATAGCACACTAAGAGATATGATGAATAATGTTCCGTTATTGGACATCTCTGGGACATCCTAGCAGAATGCTACATCCATTAGAGGTGAATCTGCATGATGAACTAGTTATCTGCAAATCATGCGGAACGTCATGTATGTTCAAATTATTGTGTATGTTGAAATCTTGTTTCCCCAACAAGTCAAGACTGTCTAGACCTGTGTTGTTTCCCAGGAAAAGTTGTGCATAGACTTGCCATTCTTGCAATAGTTCGTGTTAAATAATGTATTCAGGCTCTAATTCAGAACTAACATCCATAACGGCTCCCGTGTCTGCAGTAGTGCATAAAACATGCCACAATCTATAGTTGTGCTTGAACATGTCCCAAGTGCCGTTGATGTCATGTGGGGTTGAGCCAAATTCGGATGTAATATTTTTGAAAGGCTTGTATAAAAGGAGTTCTGACCAACAGAAAAGTTCATATGACGTTGATTCTTGAGCTGAGACATCCACAAATCTCGGGTGGACCCGAACAATTGCTTATGTTGGTCACTTTTTTCATTTATCACCTTTACGTTTCTTGTTGTAGCTCCAATCTTGAGTAACTTGAATAAGTGGTAGGTGTTCCATGGTTTTTGGATGAACTTTATATGCATCCAAGAAAGCAGTTGTTTGTTGTGCATCAATGTCACTTTTAAAGACACGTCTCAGAATTTTTTCCCAACATTTAATGATACAAATGGATGACTGCACATAACAAGTGCAATTTTTGCAGCATGTGGCATGTTTCTTGTGTGCTTATGTCATGTTCAATAACACTTTCCTTTTGTAAAGGTTATGGAGGAGTTGCACTGTTTTCCACTTTCTTTGAACTAAGGATGACACATTTCAATCTGTTGTTTCTACAATATGTCTCTTTTTTCAGTGAAAATGTGAAGTAGTATTCATTTCCAATGACATTACTTATAATTTCACTAGTCACATCTTCGTATATAGACAATATATGGAGGTCACTAGCTGCAACACCCATGATTAACTCAGTTGTCTCATTGAAGTTAGCTTGTTGGGTCTTTTAGATCGATCCTTAGTGCATATCTATAATCATAGTTTTGAACTTGTCTATTGCAACTTGAACATAACCATGAACCATTACCATTCTCTCTCACCTTTTTCCTACATTTTTTAAAACCTTTTTCAAGAGGACATGCCTTGTAAAAAATTTGTCCATGTTGATATTCATGATTTCTGCAATAACCATGGCCCATTCATTTCTTCCAGTGTTCCCCATATTTAGTACCTCTAAAATCGTTGTTACAAAGGTCATACTTTTCAGAGGGCCCATAAATTGGCTTGTGATAGAGGGCACCGAAAGGTAGTAGTCATCGGAATCTACCCAGCTTTGAAGTGTATTGGTTTCTGAAATGGCCTAATTAATAATTCAACAATGAATAGAAACAAATCCTTGAAAATGGAAACAACAAACCAAACAAAAAATGTTGGATAGAAAATATACAGTGTTTTGGACAAATGATTGATGATTTTTTCTACATCCTCAAAGAAGAGAGAAACCACCACAACAAAAAACTCAGGATTTCTCTCATCTTGTAGATGTCGCAGCTGTGTGAATTACTTTTCCAGATATCCCTGCCAGCCATAAATAAATAAAAATCCAATCTTTGCATCTCAGTGCTACATAAAAATATCAAATCTCCGAATTGAGACCAAGTTAGACTAAAATTAAACCACAAAATATCCCTTGAAAATTGCCCATACTTTTTTTGACCAACCCTGAAAATATCCCCTAAAATTTCATGAGATGTGAACACCGAATGGTATATGTTATTTGATTTAGAGGCAGAAGACGTAACAATTTGAGTTTTGAGAAACTTATTTTTTAATTAAGGAAAAGAGTATTAGATATATAGAAACATACAATGTGTTCACATACTATAGAAGGATGTAAATACATACATAACAAAAGTTTATGTATTTTTTATTTATTTTCTAAAAATTCCATTTATTGTCATTGTTTTCTCTAATTCGATTCAATATAAAAATAGACATTCAGATTCCCCTCTTATTTTCTCCTCGAGCTCTTGTAGTTATATTGCTAATCGAACTGCCACTACAATGTTCTTTCTACAAGTTTGTTGTCCATGGAATTTTTGTTTACAAATCCTTGTTTGTTTGGTCACATCATTACTAGATTGAAAGATTCTTAATCATTTCTTGTTCAATTCTCTATGTCCAATTCTTAGCAACATCAAATGTTATGCTAATATTTTACTGTCCAAAACATTTCCTTTATATTGGGGGGCTTAGTCCAAGTTTTTCTATAATGTTCTATGCTCATCAATAATTGTGGATATTTTTTGTAACCCCGGGCTTTACAAAAGTTCATGCAATCTAATACCCTCGTCATTGGAATAGCCAACAGTCGTTGTGTTCATTGTTGACTATTAGAACATACCAAATGTTTAACACTTTTGCGTGTGATTGCTATAAATCACTAGTGCGTTCAACCTAATACACTAGTCATTTACATGAGAGCCTCATCATTAGTGAGAGCGTTATATTTCTAACACCCAAACTCTTTTCTAATTGGTTTAAGAACACTCATAGACTTAAATTGACCTATAAAATTTCACCTTCATTAGTCAAACAACCAAATGTCAGGCACAATAGGTAAACAATTCTATGTTAATGAATTCTAAAGCAATATTGTAATGTTGGGCCCACAAATGTCTAATTACATGCATACATTAGATACTTGGGAAATATAGGATTTTCAAAGAGGAGATGACTATACTCAAGGCCTATACAAATTCCTTGAAGAGGAATCGCTAAAAAATCCTTTTAGACCATCTCTTCCAACCAAACGAAGCAATAAAGTGGGTGAATGATAATATTGTAGCCTACCCTGCCACTAATATCAAATACATCGATATGGGGAATGAAGTCTTGGGAAAGACGGATATGGGCCGATTTTTGGTTGGCGCAATGAACAATATATAGATGGCACTTCAGAAATTTTAATCTGCAGAATAAAATCAAGGTCTCCACAGCCCACACGGGCACGGACATTATTGGACCATTTGCTGAGAAGGTGAAGAACGATATGAGTTATGTTCTCGAATTCCTTGTTGCTTAGGGCTCTCCCTTCATGGCCAATCTCTATCCAAATATTAACTACGACAGCAATAGGAATTCCTATGACTTAGATCACGCCTTGCTCAAATGCACAGCCTAGCCTATTACCGACGGAACTCCAATCTACAGCAACTTGTTATACAGAAGTCTATACACTACGAAAAGCCTAACCAGTATTTATAATTTAATCTCTTGTAAATGGAAACTCATCCCGAATCTAAACACCTAAAAAATGAAAAAGGAACTATTAAAAATATCCAAAAAATGGGAAAAATGTCCAGACGGTCAGACGACCGTATAACTGTCAAATGTAACACCACTATAGAAACACCCGAAGGTCCTTTACCATAGGGGGAACACCTTCGGCGTAATTAGCATTATGTAAATGAGAACTATTTTTCCAAAATTATAATGGTTTTCCATTTCCGAAGAAATGAGAAATAGAAAAATTTAATCTCTAACTCCTTGTGATAATATAGTATATGCATTGTTATTTGAACTTGACATGCCCCATATTTTGGGGACTGATAAATATGCAAGTTAAATTTATAAACCCCGTTAGCTTCCAAACTTATCCACAACATGTATCCCAATTTCAATCAAAATTTTATGAAAAAATATCAATACACTTCCCTCTTCTTGGTTTTAAACCACATATTTATCGATACCATTGAATTGCACTTAAAAATAATTATCTCATCATGGGGCATTGAAGGCCACAACATAGTATGTAATAATCTCTTTTTGACATTTGGTCCTTTTTTTGATGATAGAAAGTTATGTGAAGAAAGTGGTTTTACATTAAATTTATAACATGAACTTGCAAAAATAGATTTAGTTCAATAGAAAAATGTGGTGGTCTCAGAACTACCAATATTTTCATTCATTGAGAAATAATATGATATTATTAAAAATTTATGAAAAAATGTATGGTTGTAATAATTGTTTGAAAAATAATTTTCTATATAAAGCTTTCACTTACATCTATATGCCTATATATCTATATGGGGAAGGGTTGTAATGCCTACTTATGAAAAAATATCTATTTGACTGTCACATATAGTCATTTAAATTATAAATTTAATATCATGGTAATAGGATAATACTCAGAAAGGATCCCACTACTCCCAAAAAAAATTCAAAATCACCATCCATCTCCTTGAGAAAAGATTCCATCAGTCCAAACCCACTCAAGCAGAATATGCCATAACCAAACTCATTAATGGAAAAAGAAAGGAATAATAGAGAACCCACCACAAAACCACGAAAGTGTTAGCAAAACAGACATTGGGTTCAAATGAAACAAGAATTTACTCAATCAAGACATCATTGAAAGAATACTACCATAAACTGTGATAGATCTAGGGGAGGTCATGATCCAAAATGGTTCAAAATGATGCATTAATTGTTACTATATATACTTCATTGCATTAATGTAAGAATTGTGCTTACTTTTCCCTCGTAAATAAATAGGTTTTTGAGGTGACCAAGTTTATTTGAATTCTCTTCGAGTGATTGTGCCCCATATACAACCTAAACATTATCGAGCATGGATGGGTCCTCATATAATTTGTGTATTTCAAGGTTACCTAGATAATTTGTAATGTGATAATTTTACTTTTGGCTATTTTTGTCATAGATTAGTAGCAATTGTAATAGCCCTTACACAAATAAAATGTTTCATTATTTTAAAGTATCGTATTACCAAAATTTGAGTATAAGTTTTGATACAATTTTATTTCCATCTCAAACCTAGTGTAGTCACATTCTTGTAGACAACAAGTATTTTATGTTGTCACATATGTCAGTGATGGATTTATGTTTACAAACATTCACGCAATAGATGAATATGTACAAATCCTTTGTATTATGTCAAACTATATGAACCATAAGTGATAACTTTACCAAAATCATGAACAACCATTGTTTCATTTAAAACTATTATTATAGTCAAGTCACTTTAATTTGGTTAAATTAAAAACAATACATAGAATTTTTTAATTATGTGATTTTAACAAAAAAAAACCATCATTTATAGACTCATTTGTTATCTCTCATAAGTTTCTTATTAGAGAATTCATTGCACGCATTAACGTGCACATATTATTTTTTATTATAGTTCTTCCAATATTTTAAAAATATTTCAGAAGAGGTTACATGGGATTTTCATACTTGTACTTAGAATATAAGTAAATCTGTATTAACTACATGTAAATCTTGCGAGGTTCAGATTTACTCAAGAAAATAATTTTGGAAGGAGGCATATAAAATTTTGTTCTGCAGTGTCAACTCTCATCTGGATTGTAAAAATTTAATCTTAATATATGGATTCTATTTTATTAAAATGTATAACAATTAACTCATTTCTTGTAGGACATATTAGTTGTTTGCATGTATGTTTTTAAAGACAATTTTTTAGGTTTGTTCCCAAAGTTGATTACCTCACACTCTATCAAGGATTTATAATTATATACCTCCTTAGTATGCCTATAATTTTCTCTTATTTCTTCCAAAGGGCGGATTGAATTATGATTCAAGTTTTTATTTTAACAATAAAAATCCTTCTTTAATATTATAGACCCACTTTGCTCAACATAGGAAATTCAATTTTCAAAAAATATATAAAGAGATCATTGGAAGATGACTTCAATGTTGTGGTCTATATAAGGTAATATAGTGAATATTAATTTTATTCAAGCGAGCTAGTTTGTTTATAGATTACTGATGAGGTACATGTTATATGTGTGCAACCCCCCCTATGTTTTTTCGCTATGTTATTTTTATTTGTTAATGGACATGATAAATTTCCTTTTTATCCTATCATATTTCACAAATTCCAATTTACAACCCCAACATTGATTAATTGTTAAATTTTTGACTTTTTTTTACAAAATGATTTCCAGTTTACATTTTTCTTTTGGTCATGGGGAATCCTTCGCTTTAATTGAGTAGTGAATTAGCTATCTTCGTCATGATAATTTAATATATATTTTATCTCTATAAAAGTAATGTTATATGAGTAAAACCTAAAATAATACTTTCATGGAAAGTGGAAAGATATCATAAGTATATTGGGTGTGGGGTAAGCATTTATGAGTTTTGGAACACTACCCATTCATTGGGTTTCATTACCTGAAGAAAAAAGGCAAATTTTTCTCGTATTTCTCAATAATATCTAATATTGGGACAATATATGGTAACATAAATTTCTCATATAATTTTAGGACTTTTTTTAGATCGATTGCAACTATGTAACTTTTCCCCTTTACACTCTTGTGACACAAGTATATTTGTCACCTTAACCCAAATTGAAACCATATTATGTTTGTGCTTTGTTTATTACAATAATATATTTTGAGAAAAGAGTGTTTTTTTTATAGAAAATGGGATGAGAAACACTAGACAACATCACAGTTAGTTTCATAAGCAATAAAACATGCATTTCATCTTTAGGCTTCTCAAGGCCTAAACAATGCCAAAAGGCCAAAAATATGCAAAAATATTGTTCAATATGTATTTTCATTGTTTATACACTTCAATCATGTCATTCCTACAAATATATTGTCCAAGAACATTCATCAATATTTCAATCCTTCATTTTCTCATATTCACTCTCCAACACTAAATTAGGCTTCTAGCCCTTAGAAATACACAAACCTTTTTGTCTAGACCAATACCCAATGATTCAAAACATTATAAATATATTTTCATAAACCCATTATGACCCTTTATATTCTCTAAAATTTTCATGCCTTGTATCAAAAATAATCTCCTTCAAATAATTCAAATTAGTTTTCAAACTATGGCTAATTCTATTAACCCTGCTTTCAAGAAAACCTTGTTGTTAGGAGAAAACTATGGATGTTCAATATGAACCAAAAATCCCTTCCAAATACCCTTTTAGGATTTTATTCTTCATGCCAAATTTCAAGTTCCAATTCCTTTTCCAGACTCTCTAAATCCTCCTTTACTGTTGTTGACCAAAATAAGCCCACACTTATTTTGGGTCAACTGACACCATTTTTCCCTTTTTGCGCTTCAATCCAAATTTTTACATATTTCAAGCACTTAAGGTCCCCTGAAAGCATTTCCATCAGAGAGGAAAATTTCTTCCAATTTCCTATAGATATAAAGAAGTCCTCCTAACTCCTCATATTTTACAAGTTATGGGCTGGCGGACGTTGGAGGGAATTTTTGCCAAATGCGGGCCGGCAGGCCTGAGGATGATTTTTTCACCAAAGACAACGTGGGCTGGTACAGGCCTGTAGGATGAATTTGGAGCCTTTACACTTTCATAAATGGCACAATTTTCAAGTGTGGGCCCACGAGCCTGTGGAGTCTTATCGAGCAGTTGATAATTTTCACAAACTTGTGGAAGGCTCCACGTGTCCAATCGGTGCAACACCAAGGCTGGGTACAAAGAGCAGGTCTCCAAATCGAGCGCTAATCTTCCACATGTCCCAAGAGTCAAATAGGAAACAGAGTAGAGCCGTAGAAGGTGCCACGTGTTAGCCCGATGAGCACTTTAAAAGACTAGAACCCAACAGGGCAGGTTTCCTAAACAAGAACCAAGCTTCACATGTGTCCCAGGGTACTGAGAAAGGCATCAATCCAAAGCGGCAATAAGTATAAAGAGCTAGCATAAGGTGCCACATGTCTTAATGGTGCAATTTTAAAGGGACGTGACCCAAAAGGCAGTTCTCCAAACAAGTGTCAGCCTGCCATGTGGTTAAGGTATGAAAAGGTAAGATCGGCCATTGAAAAGTCCATAGGAGCCTGTGGAGACTGCCACATCTCTCACTCACGCAACTTTAAAATCAAAATCTTGGGGTATTTTCCAAATGATTTCAAAGCCTCCATGTGTCTCTTGTCAGGCACATTGTCTCCACCAACAAGAGGGACTCAGAATAAAAACAAAGGAACACAGAGGAGCCCATGAAAGCCACCATGTTTTGATCCAGTGTAATTTTAGAAGTGAGAGGAAGGGGTCGAATCTTCAAGATGCGTGAGGCTACCACATAGACCCTGTACGGACAGACTGTTTTAAATATTGCGTGTCTGTGACCCTGATCTTCAGACAACCATATATTTCAAATGGAAACTTAGATTTGTGTGGTAGAGGACTCTTTGGAAATGTCTCAACATCCTCTATGATATGAAAACATAAAAATATTATTTTTAGCAGGTGAGGTGGGTGAAAATTAGGAAAACATCTTTCAGGCCATTAATACAGGATCTGATTTCTTAAACCACTCAAATTTGATTTAGATCTTCCTTTCTTCCTTCTCCAACACACCAAATAGGCACCGGGAACCAAAATTGACAAATTGTAGGTGGATTGGTAGGTAATTGATGGTTGGTGGTTGAGCTTTAGGAGCAGAATCAAGTTTCTCTTCTTTTGGTCTAGTTTTGAACGTCTATATATTGTAAACACTTCTCAATTGAGAAGAGAGAGACATTTTGGGTGTGGGGAAACTATGTAAAATTTGTTTCCCGACTCCATTTTAAGTTACAGGCCTTCTCTTATGCCTGGAAAGTGTATTTGTGCCTCTGAGCATTAATCTAATAGTCTGTGCACCTTATAAAGCAATAAAGTCATGTTTTTGTGGTGTCTTTCAACCCTTTGCATCGTTTTGTTGTTTCTTTGTGCCTCTCTATCTTGTGTTTTCTCCTTGTGTATGTATTTCATGTTTGCAGGTGCAAGAAATTGTGCTTCATGGGATTTTGATGGTGGATTTGGATCTGGGTCTGTGTCACTTCTGTTTGACTTCCCTCAGTCCCCTTTTCCCTGTTTCATTCTCTCTCACCAGAGTATCTCGCCACTTCCTTTTCTGGTGTATCACCGCTTAGTGTAGGATCTCTTTCACACACACACACACACACACTCTCCCTATCTCCTTGGAATGGTTATATTAGGATAGATTAGTTGTGCCTACATTGGAGTAGCTTGTGGCAGGTAGATTAGGAAGCAATAACCAACCTTCTTTGGAGGGCCATCTCAAGTTTTGCAAGTCCCACAGCTTGAGAGATGGTCTAATGTTATGCAATCACACCAAATGCCCCATTTCACACTCAAGCCATTCAGAGGTGCTATGATTCTACACCAACAATTTTGGCATGCCTGGTGGGACACTAAGCTTAGATCTCTCGTCTTTCCAAGGTGTCTCATTATCAACAATGAATCTTAAGCCACCATACGACTGCCAACATTTTTGGCATGCCCAATGGGGCAGGTCTGAAGCACCTTAACACTTCATCTTAGCAAGTTGGTGTGTTCCTATTAAGATTCATCCTTTTGAGGCACTTTCAAGAACATTTGGCAACTCCATCTGGTCAAAGACCCATTCTATGAGTTACAGAGCTTCTCCATCCATTTCCACCCACATTCATTCATTTTTCTTTCCACGTCTTCCATTTTCTCCCATTCCATGAGGTTGTGCAATCATGACTCATTTCCATCTTGGAATTCACACTTGCAGCAACAGCAGTGCAGTCCACCTCCAATGTACTTCTCAACTCCTCTAGATCAACATTATGATCAGATCCAAAACCATTATGCTTACCCATATGAGAAGTATCAAAACCAGTTTGGCCAAGGAGCTTATTAAGAACAAGAGGATGCATACAATGGTGATAGCTACATGGAAAATGTTGATCTGCTGGAGAAGATTCAACAGATGGAGGCATGCATGGTGCATTTAAGGGATACAACATAGATGAAGGCATTCAGAATGGTTATAGGGCACCTTGTCCATGGGTCTTCCTTATGCCAAGACACTAAAACCCTTAAGAGAAGCTTGACTTCATGGTTGAAATACTGCCCCAACTTACACAGTGGATTGAGGAGATTGTGGCTTATGAGCAAAGTGTGAGACAACCTTGTTAATGGGTAAGCCAATCACCAACTCCTTGTCCTTAATTTTATCTTTCTCAAACTCCATCATTTAAGCATGATCAAGAGTCAATCCCCTCACTTTCTACCCCAAGTGTTTATTTCCCTTCTCCATCTCCTAGTATTCCATCTCATCTCAATTCTTTTGCCATTTCCCTTCCCAAACAGTCATTCACTCCAAATAGACAAGAAGTTCCACTTCCCTCTCCACCCAAAACAATAGCAAAAACTAGTTGAACCCCAACCTGTCACTCCTATTGCTTTCCCAAGTCCATGTTGGGAAGGGATTCCAAAGACCAGTCAAGGAGAACAACAAGAAGGGAAGCCCAATAGAGAAGAAATGACATAAAATATGAAGAGTTGGGCTGTCAGATTTGAGTTTATAGTGATTCCCTTGATGATTAAGACAACAGAGGAGGTCAAAGTTGAAGAACTAGTGGTGGCTGAGGATAATTTTACAGAAGAACAAGAACAAGAACATGAAGGAGAAGATTAGCAATCTGTTTATTAAGGATATAGTGTCCATAATGGCACTCTATCTGAAGAGGATGATGATCTAACCCAAGATGCACAACCAGTTAAGGAGGAAGAACAACCACCTCCAAGTCTCATTGAAAAGGATTAGCTAGGAGAGATAAAATCAGAGTTGAGGCCACTCAATGAAGAAAGCATCATTGAAGATTTTTTGCTTTCATTTCAAGTGCCTGATTTGGTTGATGAACCCATAATGGAGGAGGACCATACAGTTTTAGAGGCTCCAAGTGTGGAGTAGGCCACAAAAGAACCATCATTTTTTCCGCCCACTTCATCCCATTCAAGCTCTAATGTTGAATAAGAGTTTTATCTCTCAAAATTCAAGTTTGAGGATGAAGGGAACTATGTTGAGAAAGTTACAAATTAGGAAGACACCAGGGAGGAGGTAGAGTATGTGCGGTAGGAAAACAAGGAGGCAGTCTCCTTTTCAGACTTGGAGGATTTATTTGATGGAGAGGAGCTCATGGAAATCTTATCATTTTCTCCTCCATCATCCACTTTCCAAGAATAGGGCCTGCTGTTATAAAGGAGAAAATTCAAGTACAAAATCTTGCATTTCATGGTAACCCTCTAAGACCAAAGGTTGGAAGGTATGAAACTTCCATTTTCTCCAAAGGAAGAGGAAGGCAAAAATCTAGAGGATGTAATCATCCCTCCTACACCATCCATCTAGGAAGGTCAGTAGGAATACTCCATTCTTGTAGTTGAAATTCAAAGTAAGGGGCACATTGAAAGGACCATACCATGCCCTATCAGGTACTTGGCTTCATTGGAGCCAAAGGATAATCCAAAAAAATTCATGCCCACTTGAGGGCATGAGGTTGAGCTCCAAAGTACCAAGGATCAGCTGCAATGCCTCTTCAATCCAAATGAAGAGCAACTAAAAGAGGCATTTGTCTTGTTTCTAGTTGACACCTTGATGATTTGGGTTGAGGATTGACCTCTTGCAAATTTTTCACTCATACAAACACCCCTACTCAGTATTAAATCATTTGCATGGCTGCCCTTTTTGAGAAAGGGAAGATACTTCTCCTTGCTAGTTGTAAGATTTGTTTGAGTTACCTTTTCTCTCTTGTTAGTGTAGGAGTAGGAGTAAATTTTGTTTTCAGTAGAATAAGTGCTTGTGGACAATCTACATGTTCCACTTGCAGCATGTATAATTTCCATTTTTGTACATATTTTGTGTAGTGGTGTTTTGTTGCTCATGCATAGGACATTAAAAGCAACAAGGTGATTTTAGGGTCAGCTCTAGTTCCAATAGTGTCCAAGTGGCTTAAGGATCAAATTTTCAAAGTTCAGATCAGATCAGGCTATCAATTATGACTCCATGCCTAATGGATGCTTCAAGGAAATTGATCATTTCACCTAGCAGGTAGGTGATCCCCATGAGTCACCTAATTGTTGACCAAAATAAGCCCACACTTATTTTGGGTTAACTGACACCATTTTTTCCCATTTGTGCTTCAAACCAAATTTTTACATATTTTAAATAGTTAAGGCCCCTTTAAGGCATTTCCATTAGATAGGAAATTTCTTTCCCTTTCCATAGATATAAAGAAGTCCTCCTAAGTCCTCATATTTTGCAAGTTATGGGTCGGCGAACCTTGGACTTTTTTACCCATGGAAAATGCGGGCTAACGGGTGCAAGGATGAATTTTCACCAAAGCGGATCTGCGGGGGACTTTTGAGTCTTTACACTTTCGCAAATGGTGCAATTTTCAAGTGTGGGCCCGTGAGCTTGTGGGGTCTTATCAGTAGTTGAAAAGTCACAAACCCGCGGAAAGCTCCACATGTCCAATCGGTTGCAACACCAAGGTTAGGTAAGAAGTGCAAGTCTCCAAATGAGTTCCAAGCTTCCACATGTCCCAGGAGTCAAATAGGAGATAGAGAAGACCCAAATCAACTAAGTACAGAGTAGAGTTTGTGGAAGTTTCCACGTGTCAACCTGACATAACTTTAAAAGAAGAACCCAACGCGGAGACCCAAATAAGTTCCAAGCTTCCACATGTCCCAGGGTCTGAGGAAGGAATTAACTTGAATCAGCTAAGTATGAAGAGCCAGCGGAAGGCACCATGTGTCTCAACAGCATAATTTCAAAGGCACGACCCAAAAGTTAGTCCCTAAACAAGTACCAGCCCGCCACGTGGTTAAGGTCTGGAAAGGTAAGATTGACCATTAAAAAGTCCAAGATCCTACGGAGGCTACCACGTGTCTTGCCTGCACAACTTTAAAAGAAAATTTTTGGGGGCAGTTTCCAAATGAGTGCGAAGCCTCCACGTCTCTTGTGTTGGTCACAGTTTCTCTGCTAACAAGCGGGATTTAGAAAAAATAGAAAGGAACACAAAGGAGCCTACAAAAGCTGCCACATGTCAATTCGGCACAATTTCATAAGCGAAAGGTAGGAGCTGAATCTTCAAGATTCATGAGGCTACCACATGGACCCTATATGAAAAGACTCTTTTGAATATTGTGAGCCCGTGACCCTGAACCATCAGATGGCCATATATTTTTTAGTGGGAAAGGACCCATTGGAAAGGTCTCGAGCTTCTTCATGCCATGGACACATAATATATTATTTTTATTAGCCTTGGTGGGTAAAAATAAGAAAACATATTTTGGGCAATTAATATGTGATCCAATTGCTCCAACAACTAGATCAGATCCGATTTGATCTGTCGTTCTTCCATTTTTTTAACACGCCAACAGACATGGGGAACCAAGATTGACAGATTGTGGGTGGATTTGTAGGGGGCATTGATGGTTGGTGGTTGAGCCATCAGGGGATTTCAATGTTCTCCCAGGAGTGGTTGGAGTAGAGTTTACATTTTCCCTCTCTCTTTTTCTCTCATTCTCCTATACATTGTAAAAGAGGGGCATTTTCTAGAGGTTGATCATTGTTTCTCTTTTGTCCCCTTCTCTTTCATCCTTACGGAAGAATGTGGAGTCTAAGCCTCTTCTCATGGCTTTGTAATGGCATGTTCTTGCTTCTTGCCCACTGATGATCTACTGTGTGACTTACGGAGCAATAAAAATTTGTTTTGTGATGCGTTTGTCCATCCTTTGCTTATTTTGCTGTCTCTTCTCACCTCTCATTGTTGCAGGGTATACCGTGCATATTCTAATGTCTTTTGCAGGTTCAGGGAGATGTGTTTAATAAGTCTTGAAGTAGTGTTCCATGTGAAATCTATCTTTGGTCTGTGGTGCACCTTGTCCACCCTCTCCATTGCTCACCTCTCTCCACTTTAGGAAGTTGGATTTGTGGTCAATCATTTCCTTTTCTGGTGTATCACCACTTATTGTAGGATTTCTTTCCCTCTCTCTATCGCTCCCTGTCTCCTTGGAATAGTTAGATTAGGATTAGATAGTTTTCCCTGCATTGGAGTAGCTAGTGGCAGCTAGTTTAGGAAGCAGGAACCACCCTTCTCTGGAGGTCCATCTCAAGTTTGTAAGTCCCATAGCTTGAGAGATGGTCCCATGTTGTGCAATCACATTGAATGCCCCATTTCAAGCTTAGGACATTCTGGGGGTGCTATGATTCGACGCTAACACATCCCTAAAGAGGGGGCATCATTTGAGTTTTACACATAGTATCATTACAATACATTTTTAGTCTACAGTCCATTCTACAATCATTGTCCATGGCACAAGTCAGTTTACAGTGAGTGGGTTTAGACCAGTCTAAAAACCTCATACACAACGAGTTTTAAAGATCTAGTTGTCCTTAAAATTTGGAGGAGCAGTTATAGGTTGGAGGATACAACGTACTTTCCTCCCTACACTACTTCAGCCAGCGGTGTCGGATCTCCCAAAAACCACACAGTACAAATATCTCTTAACTAATTTTGATCCGAAGGATTTCCCTACAAAAATGTTTTGATCAATTTCAGAAGTCTACAAAAACCATTTGGAAAAGTAAAGATCTCGGTAAGATATTTCCGGAATCCTTTTAACGGGTAGAGAATGAGTCTTTGAGCAAACGTTATGCATTTCAGAAGTTGATTCTTGACTACCGTAATTATTTTTAATCTTCAAATTTTTGAATTATTTATACTAACTAGTGATATTATGTAGGCGGAACATCTGGCCAATATTCCAAGTACAAGATACCCTCAACTAAAATATTTTATTAATTCATAAATTAATCCTGAGATATCCCTTTCATTAATCCTAATAAAGCACCTTAAATTTAACATTCATTTTTTTACCAAATCTCCTCTCCCAAGTTTTGGCACATTTTTCCAAGGCAAGCCAATTTACAACCAAGAAAATATCCACAAGAGAAGGAGAGGGGTGGTTATCATCATGTGGACTTAGTACATACATTACATGGAGGATTTGAAGGTTTTGATAAAGTCTAAAATTGGTAATATCCCAGTATATGTGGGATTATTCCTCCTTTTTTTATGCTAAAATCCATTCATATGGATAAGAGAAAATCATGGGCTTTAGGAGGATTATTGGGAGATTTAAATGGGATTAAATTTACTAAATATACACTTAAGTGTGTGTATATATACGGGTATTTGTAAGGTTTTATGAAAGGAAGAATACATACAGGTCAATTATTATTTGATTGTAGAGACGGAATACGGAAGGTGGAATTTGACAGAGGAGGATTTTATTTTCTTACAGAGAATTTCTTTTAGTGATAATCACCAAAAACATGTTTATTGTAAGCTTACTCTTAAGGAGTTGTACTATTATTCTTTAGAGTTTTAATTAATTGATCGAAACACTCGTAGAGTAGACCCGGGGACGTAGCTAATTGGTGAACCCAGTAAACAAACTTTTGTGTCACCGTGTTTTATTTTCTTATTGCTGCAAATTTTAGGTCGTTGAGTATTAATCTGTGTGATTTTTTTAATTAAAATTACTACATATTGGATATAATTTGAGAGCAATTATTTGGTTAAATCCATTTCAAGTTACTGTGAAGTATATTAAACTTGAATTTTTGGATCAAATCTCAGAGAAGAAATTATAGGTCGGAGAATAACACAATTTTCTATCTGCACTACTTCAGCCATAGTGGCGTGAGACTCCAAAATATACCCCACTTCAGCAAAAGTTGCATGATATCCTTTCTACACCCTCATGTCTCATCATGGATCAGGTGCACATGTTTCGTTTTCATTGTGATACCATCTTTACATGTTTTTATTACACATATACATGCATTTTTACTCATTAAACGTATACATGTGTATTTGACTACTTGACCATCTTCTCTTTTGCATTTCCATTCAAATGGGAAGCAAGCATAAAAAAACACACACCATGGTGAGTAAATCACACACATGATAGTAACCATGCAGGTACACTACACAAATTGGTAGCCACACACAGGATTCCTCCCTGAGTTCACTCTCATCATTTTTAACACTTTTTTTGCATCTTTATTCTCCACACTCCATCTTTTTTTCACTCCACACATTGTCTAGTTCTTTGGCACATTTTACTACATCACTCTACATGGATTATCAAGTATACAACTCTATATAATTTATGTTGCCAAGATTTCCGCTCACCAACATAATGTAGGGGAAAATGTAGTCATTAAATCATGCACTTTGAGTCAATATTTAGTCTCGGTCTCATTCTACTATTCATATGGCTAATGAGTGAAAAAAGTAATAATTAACCCATGTCTTTGACCATTTTTATATTGTTTGCTATCATATTTTCTATCTTACACCTACACTCACCCTTTTTTTTATAATTATGTGTTTTTTCTACTTCTAACTAGGGATCTTAGCCAAAAACTAGGGTGCCCCAGGAACCCTGGTCCCATTCAGGGTACCTTGATCCTCTTTACACTTTACTTGAAACTTTTGGGCACTTTCTATCCATTTGAGCTTTCTATCTTTTTAGTAGTCAGCGTTTTCGAGGTTAATTACAAAATTAGAACAAGAGAACCATATAAAAATAAAGTTATGTGACCATAATGTGGGACCAAGCACTAATCATTTATTGTCACACATATAGGTTGCATCCATATAGCTCCATCAAAAGGCACTTAAGGATGGTTCATCTACATCACACTTCATAGGAAGGGATTCTATTGTTTCCATGCACACATTTATGACATTTTACATCTAGTTACTTTCTTGCTATTTCGTAAAGTGAGAATAACACAAGAGAATCCTAGGGAAAAAATTACACACGCACACCTAGAACTACATTAAGTCCGAGATGTAGTGCAACACTCGGTTAGTAAGTCTACCATTGTGGTTGTTAACGACATTATGACCCCTTCATATGCATCTTTATTTTTTTAGGGGTTTGATGCTTGTCCTAGGGATTTCATGCTTCTTATTCATCTATGATTTACGACAACATACAACTAGTTTCAAAAAAGCTAGTGCAACAAGAAGCAAACCCAATTACTCAATTAACAACACCTCAAAGGAGGGTTTCAAACCTTTTCCGTATACCAACACACCTAGATCTCAAACTTGGGTGCCCATAGGCACCCTTGTCTTTTTCCAGGTGCCCCAGTTTACTAAGAGAGCTCGGATATGTGTTTTCTCAAGAATATTTGTGGTCATTTACTCTACCTATTCATCTATTTTGTATTGAGACATAGTCTAGAACCTCCTTTGAATCAGCTAAGGACTCCTTAACCCATTTGTAACATTAGGGTTACATATTTCCATTTACTTAGTTTCTTGAGTCATATTCTTTATTTATTTAGTTGTTATTTACTACTTTGCATAGCATAAGATTACACTATAATAGAAGTCTCATTTCTTATTTTAGGTAATCACCAGGCAGGTCATAGATAATATATCCTCATTTCCACATACACCCCACCTTATTATAAAATTTATCCCAATGTGAAAACTTGTTTAGGTCCTAGATAATGTCATCCTTCAACTTGGGATCAAGAGCCAGGGTTTCAAATGTTACATGGCGCTAAAAAACCACCGACTTAAAACACATTGGTTTTATCTTTGTACAAGCTCCCCTTATCACCATTATTAGTATAAATCTTCCAATGTCATTGTTTGAGATTTATTATTTTTCTTTCAACCATTATATGTGGCAAATATGAATCAAACACCCTAGTTTTTTCCTTATTGTCAAATTTGATCTCAAAATACCTCTTTTCATCGAAAATGGAATCTCATGAAAGGATGAGCTACATAATCTCTGTGTTGTGGAAATTCCAAAAAAACTTGATGCTATATTTTTTTCTTTTTCCATGGTGAAGGTAAATCTCTGTGCATTTTTTTGGATTCTTGAGCTTGAATCTAGTGTTTGCAAAATAGGATCGCATCCTTAAATAAATCTACTTTGATTCATAAACCTCACTCACCTTGATGTCGTCGTTCTCCTCAATCACCAGTGTGATGTATGAAGATGAAAATTTTACAAGCTTGGTGAGTATGGATAAAAATTCTATGCACTTGGGTACATTTTTAGGTCCTAAAGCATACTAATATATACATGATTCCTATGCAAGAAAACTAGTGATTGATAACTCCTCTTGGGTCTTTAACTTATTTATCTCTTTCACTTTACAGGTCTTACATATCTTACAACTCTTCCATGCACTTGACTGATTTATCTTTTATGTCCTCAGACACTAGCACCCAATTAGGAAAGAAGTGCCCAAGTAGTCTTGTCCCTCTTGGATGCTGCCAGAATTATTTATTTTTGTAAAAATCATGTTCTTAAATTGAAGGAACCCTCTCATTAAGTGGTATGCCTTGATATCTTCTTGATTACTAGGCACATGTATAATCATGGAAAGGAAT
Organism: Taxus chinensis; assembly: GCA_019776745.2. Lineage (NCBI taxonomy): Eukaryota > Viridiplantae > Streptophyta > Pinopsida > Cupressales > Taxaceae > Taxus > Taxus chinensis. The sequence goes on from CM034152.1 coordinate 128,465,097, forward strand.
TAAGAGTTTGGTTAAAGAGAAATAAAACTGATAAACATATACAATAGCAATAGTATTAACACAATTTTTTTACTAAAAATTGAATTAAAAAGTGGTATACACAAAATATTACAGAATACATAAGATTTATCCTGGGAAAACTATATCAAGTAAAAACACCAACAAAGAAACTTTCTTTCTTATTGTTTTAATTTAAACATTTACAATACAATAACACTCACAATTATCTATACTAGTTCACATACTAGGTAAGTTCATCGAGATGGGGTCCAAAAAATGGAAAAAAAATGATTTGAAGGAAAACACGATCATGTTATGAATTATTAGGATTGGTAATTACCAAGCCTAAAACGTGAGCATGTTATAGCGTGCTCATGTTCCTATTCACAATGTGGTATATGTTCTTTTGGAAGGGATGTATTTACTAATCTTTATACTTTATTATTTCTTATACTTTAAATTTATTTTAGTAAATATAAAAAGCTAGGGTCACTCTGTACCTTATCAAACTATTCTCAAAGCTCCATCAGTCGCGCTTTAGAAGATAGTTTTTCATATTCTAATCTTGTCAGTACATAGGTATTTTTTAGGATTTCAGCATTCAACCTAAATTTTCTAGGGTTTAAATTCTACAATCGATGTCTATTTTGGGAAAGAATATAGTAATTATTTAGTTTTTGGGCCTTTTGGATTGTTTAGTGACATTTGTAGGAGTTTTAAATGTGTCAAAACTATATTTTACAAACCTCACAACTCCCAAAGGTAGCAAAAATTGATCAAATATATGGACTCGTGAAATTCCTTATAACACATAATAAATCAAAACACATATGTAATTTTTCATCGATTCAAATAATCAAGGGAATGGTTATCATGAGGTCTATGAAGGATCTAGAACATTAAGAGGACAATGGGTGTAGTTAGAAAAATCATGAGTTCTGTGAAATATTTGAACAAGAGCTTCATTGAGATTCAAATCATCAAGGTAATGGTCATCAAGAGCATGATAAGATAATCTCACCATGAATGATGGTGGAAATAATCTCAAGATCACAAAAAATGCATATTTTATGAGAGTGTTTCTAAACACTTAATCAATGTTTGGTATTGAACTCACATCTTGTAAGTTAGTGAGGTGGAATTTATAGCTTTTTAATACAGTGTGGAGGTCAGGGACATGGAATTCAGTCACACACATTCCGCCAAGTTTCATTTAGGGATTAATCCTTCTATCAGGAGGAGGAAACATATATCCATGAGGATCAATAGAGAAAGAGGGTGTTTAGACATCATAAGAATGCTTCTACTTAGGTGACATCTTCATCAGGGAGGTGAATTATGATATTCAGAAGAGATCATCATATTCAAAGGTGAAAAGTGAGGCTCAAGGAGTGAATTTATGATCATCATATCCCAAATCTACCATTGTTTCCAAATATCTTTGAGAAACAAATAAAAATGAGCTAGTCATGATACTAAGGCATCCAAGACCATCATGTGTGAAGGATGAAGAAGTCACCTATTCTCATGAGACAGATATGAGAAAGAATTTTATTAGAATCCTAAATATGATTCCATTCAAGGATGATTTTGAAGCCTGGAAGGTTAATAGGATGATATTCATATGTAGATGTTGTCATGTGAATTGAAAACTCAAAAATGTAAAACTTAAACCATTAAAACCAAACCACAATGTGAAATATTGTTCCCAAATCTTCTTGAATCCATCTTCATTCCAGCCTTCCTCCCACATCATGATCACCTTCTTCTTTAAGGTATTCCTAATTCATTGGGTGAAGATGTATAAGTTTTTAAAAAAGTTTAACAAGGTCCAATATTCCATTTATTGAAGTGCAGTAAAAGACTAGTTCTTTGACAAGCCTAGAAAGGACAATTTTGGCCATTTCAAAGCTTGTGTGCATCCTTCGAGAGGGATATAAAAAGGTATTAAGTATCCAAATGTGATATTTTAAATCCTTGAAGGTGTTGGAAGTAGTTTAGGAATATTTAGGAAATTTTTTATCATTCAAGGATAGCCTGTTCAACAACAGGTTTTCAGGTGCAAGGAATGAGCAGTCAAATTGTGAACCTTGACTTCTTTGGCTAATTCCAATAGCTCCGTAAGGAGTTAGGAGGAAAAAAATTATGTACCAAAAATATTTAATAATCCTTTACATTATGGGAGAACCCATTTTGATCTAAGGTCACTGAAGGTGATGCTAGCAATCATGTCATACTCTCAAGAAATACATACATCCCAAGAGTGTTTCTAAACACTTAATTAGTGCCTAGTAATGATATAAATACATTTTGGAGGTCTGGAATATGTGATTAACCTTTAATTTATAATTCCATGTGGGTAAAATTAATCAAAAGGGTGTTCTCTGCAATGGTATCAGATTATTCTCTGCATCCACCTTTCAACATTACATCTACCTTTCAACACACCCGTACACCTTACTCAAGCACTCCTCAATGTTCCATTACTCCTTTATCCATCATATTTCTATATTTTCAAATTTTGGATTTTTAAGACTCCTTATTTTCTCAATCTCTAAACAATCTTCTCAACTTTATTTTCATGTTCACCTTGACTTTTACTTAATCTTCTCTTCACTCATCTCATTTTGTTTATCCCTCTCCTAATCACTAATTCAAATAACTAAAATCTTCCTTTTTCACTTAAGGCTTTCATAGAAACTATTACTCTCTCTATAATTCTTCATGGAACTATGTATGATAGTCAATTTAGGTCTTCATGATCAAATTTGTTTTCCCCAATTACTCAAGGATTCAAAACATTGTAACAAAAATCCCTCAATGATGGATACAACTTCCTTATTAGTTTCTTTAAGAAAACTATTTCTGAAGGTTGGTCTTTACATTCATATTGTCGCCAAATCACTACACCCCCAAATGGTCTGAAGGTGAACACGAAATTCAGTGTGATTAGGAAACATGGGATCACCTCTCAAGTTGTGTGACTTAGGCTCGAGGTGAACCTCCGGAGAAGTTTGGCTTTCTCTTCTTAAACTAAGCACTACAATACTCCTAATGTAATAAAAATGGCTAACTAGACCTATGCTAACATTTCAAAGGATTAGGGAGAGAGATTTGCAAGGAAATAAAACCTAAACTAGAATGGTGATGCACCAAGAAAGGGTGTTGCTAGACAAATTTCTGGCTTGCCGATGAAGAGAGATGATAATGAGAAAGAATGACATACATTACAAACCCAATTTTCATACAATACTTCACTCCTCGATAAGCACAATGACCTCCAAAACTTGCAAAAGAAACCATGGTTGCACAATTCACCTAAAAACATGAGAGAGAAAAATAAAAGCAACAAAATCATGAAAGGAAATATAACTGATAAAAAACATGTTTTCCATTACTTCAATCACTTTCACAATGTATCATTACATTAGGGAAAAGGCATGGGCTGCCATTACAATTCAAGAAGAAAGGCTTGAGAGCCTACAAATTCATAACATCCCAGCTTGTGAAGAGAGGAGAAGATTTGAAAGTTTATAACCCCCTTTTTATAATCATCCCTTTACAAATTATAGCACTTGCTGAGTGGTTGAGAGAAATAAGAAAGAAACCATAGAAACTAGGCCAGAATGTAGGAGACAATTCATCATTGTTGTTGGCGATGTTTTCTCATTTATTACACCTCCACCTTTCAAGGCACCACTCAAGGAATGAGGAAAACCTGAAATTTTGGAAAGAAAAACTTCAAAAAATTCATCTTCTAGTGATTCCATCACATAGTTCTTGTTCTCTTGATTCCAACAACTATAATTTTGTGAAAAACAAGCAACCAGGGAGAAAGTTTTGGCTTCTTGAACAAAAGTCATTTCTATGGTCTCTAGAGTATTATGCTCCATTTAATACCTGAATTTACATCCACTTAATTAAAATATAATATTTTAATAATTCTCTATGAAAGAATCTTGTATCTTTATGACTCACTGGTCTTTTTCTACATTTGGGGGAAGGGTCTTAGTGATAACTTATCATATGGTTTGCTAGCATTACTGACCAAGCTCCTTGTTAATTTCCACCGAGTGGATATAATAGTTCCATGTTTTTTCAGTTTTCCACATCAACTCAGCTTACCGCCATTCCACTACTTGATTCAATTTGCATTGGATAGTTAAACTCCCTAATGAGCTATATTCCACGTCTCATCCCACTAACCAAGTAACTTAACCATTAAACTATCACTCGCCATGTACACCAAAACTCACGTATTTGACTGGACATTACTTGTACATAGCTCCATGTATTATGTTGACCACCACCTTTTATGTTTTGCATTGGAAGTTACGGTTATACATCCACGAGCTCAAAAATGACCCACCTGCTAAATGATTTGGGCATGCTTTGGTTTTCCCCGAATCCTTTGATATTGGACCTCCTCATAACCGTATAACTCAGATTGACCAAGTCCCTTTCATTTTAAACCAGCCCGACCATGTCGAATGACTTTGGCTAGCACTCCTTGCAGAATACGGTCCACCTCCAAGAACTTAGTCAACCTAAGCTTGCACACTTACCAAACAAATAGGACTCCTACTCAGTTCTTCATTGACTATGCTGACTCAACTGACCACAATGCATGTTATGATCAGTTTGAACTTTGAAGTCTACCGAGCTTATTTTCAGAGTTTGGAATATGAACCACCACTTGCCAAGTTCTAACCGTCGTAGCACTTCCGAATCCCAAAAACTCCTGAAATGTTGAAATGGTGGATTTTGGAAAAACATGACACTGAAAGACAATGCCAAAATCATTTATGTCAACTCGGTCAGCCTCATTCTCTGCAATATCCCAAAATCGGACATCGGATCTCCAAAATCTGAACCTGTTTCTAAAACACATTTATACATTCTTCCAACTGTTACTCTATAATTTCATATCAGAACTTCTAATGTATGTAGCCCGATCCATCATGTTATGTGAGTTACCTCATTCTTCCCTTGAGCCTAAGTTCATTGAGACATTCGTTAATTCCAATGTGTAAAATGTACTCGCCTCATCCTGAGCTCCTTCGCTAATGCTCCTCTTAAGCTCCGATGCTTACCAAACATGCTCTGTTTGATGCTTGATCCATGTTACCAATTCATACTCTTGTCTCACTTCATTCATTTACCACCACCTTAGGCTCTTCATGAGATATTTATTCTGAATCTTGATCATACATGCTATCTTTTCTGAACAGTGGTAAGTCTAAAAGCATTCTACTTCGCAAAAACATGATGCCATAACTGCTATATGGTAGAGCTTTGACCACATCTACATGCCATCCTTTTTCATGCCAATACTCATCGAATCCCTAGTGTACCAAGCTATCTATACATTGAGCCATGCCAATCATACTGGATGAGTTCCTTCCAACATCCATGCACTATTGAGCCATTCCATAAGTCGGGCTCGAGGAGTTCTGGTTGTGAGTTAACATACTTCCATACAGTTAGCCCCTCAAGCCATATCTTGTCCCTAACCCAGGTGCTGGATTTTTCCTAGATTGATAATTCAACTGCACCTACTGAATTTCTCAATTTCATCCCCGTGTAGTGTCATCCTGGTTTCACGGAATGCAATAATTCCTTAAGTGAGCTCTGAGCTCGACTATTTCTTCAATGACTAATATATCCATTGTACAATCGGGCTTATAACTTACGAATTTCGGTCTGGCTTTCACCGTACTAGATATTAGCTCACCTACACTTGTTATTCATCCAACCACTTTGAAGCCTGTTACATGCATGCACCAATTTTTCACACCTGAACAACTTGAATTTGTATTTAATTTCCAACCATGTTGGCAATCTCTACTCGACCATTTACCAATGAGCTGGCTTGGATCACCACTTCTTGGTTCCACTCTTTGAGTCCTATGATGAATCAGTTCATTCCCAAATCATCCTGTCAATGCCTTCCTTCCGAGCTTCATGCCTATGAGCTCAATCCTAAGATCAAATGCATTACTTCAGCAAGCTCTAAAACTCCTTGTTTTAACAACAGATTCTGAACTCGAGCCTTCTTGAGCTCAATGCTTACCAAGTTTCAAACTCTATTTTGCACAATCTTTTGTACAATAGCTTGAGCCATCATCTGCTACGCAAGTGTTACTAGCTGAGTCACTTTGTTTCAATCATGACCAAGTTCCATAAATCTTATTTCTAAAATATTACATATCAAACCGAATTATTTCAACTCATCATTGTTCTATCTCCATCGTTGGGTTGATCCATCTCCATGTTGAGCTTTATGAGCATTGCAATTTTTCTATTACACTTGATTCTGGACCTACCGAGCCATCCTATATTGATTCTAGCTTCATGTAATGACGATCCCAAGCTATTTCATAAACACTATGAAGTGCCTTACTAACTATTCTCCACTATCTCAATTTAACGAGCTCATGGTTTCAACTCGGTGATCCAATTTTCTTCTACCTGTGATATGATTTTCTATTGGCCAAGACTATATGTGATTTGTCCTTGCAAACCTAGCTAACCACTTGCATGTCAAGTTAATCTAACATTGAGCTCTAACTTAATTCATTCCTCCCTAGCTCGACTGGACAGACACCTTTCATTGGGCTCCCAATTCACTAACTTCGGTCACTCTCTAAATGCATCATGCATCAAACTCGAGCTCATATTGAGACACCCATCCCTTCGAGCTATATACTATCTAATTCTTTCATGACCGGTTGACACTGTTATAACCCAAATGCTATTGAAGTCATGCACCAAGATCACCTATTTAATCCCATGTAACCTTTCATGTGAACTAGTTGATGAAACTCGTTGATGAAGCACCGAGTTGCAACTCCACCTAGCTTGATGGGACTTGAATCCATCATAACACGGTACAAATTAAACAATGTCGAACCAGTCTGATATGATGATCAACTAGCCCAAACTACCCTCAAGTCCATTTTGACACATTTTTTATAAAAAAAAAATTACAACAACCCTTTGAATATTTTAAGGATTTTTTCAATTCTAGGGCATTATGTAGAAGGATTAGAACACATTAATTGTAACAATTTTTCTTGTATTGGGTAAATGTGGGTCCTACAGAGCCTGGTGTACACTCCCTGAGCTTCTCAAAATCTAGTAGATGGAAAATGTCTTCTTAGAATAGCACATCTTCCCAAAACATTAAAAATACTCCCTAAAAACATAAATTGTGTCTGCCAAGAAAAATTCTTCCACGAGAGTATTTTCCGGTCTTAAGGTCCAATAGGACCATGTCGTCCAATTTTTCCCTAACGGGCCAAAATTGGATAACAAGTCACAAGAAATAAGAATGATTGTACATTGCTTCTTTTACCTACTAACCACTCAAGACTCTATCCTTATGCCCTAATTTTATGATTCCTTAATGATCTTAGGCTTTCCTTCAACTTTTCAGAGACTCCACCAACTTCAAACACATGAAATAAATACTATTTTCTAAAATTACATCCTTCGTAGCCCTCAAAATGGGCATTAACACTACTAAACTATATTCACACATTCCTTTTCTTTTATTCATATTCCAATGTGTACTAGGGATTTTGAAACTCTTAGTATTATTATTACCTTCTTATACACTTATCAAGGACTCTACTAATCATAAGTATTAACTTTTACAATGAATATATTACTCTAGGACCTTAAGACTGGGCACACACAGTTAGGATTTTGAACACAAATTTAATTTTATAAATCCTCCTTTAGATGGTTTATTACCTTGTCTTGACTTTTTCCACACCAAGTCCTCGTGATAAATTCCTTGAAATAAACTCAAGGATTCTATTGAATCATTATGTTCATGCTACAAACTACTAAAATTATAAAACGAGGTATATGCTGGTCTGAGTAAGTCTTTCTATCTATTTTCCTTTCCTTGGACATTGTGATGGTTCCATGAAGTCTTGTGATGAACTCTTGTTTTTTCATGTTTATCCCATGTAAAATCATGTGTTATTTTGGTATCGTTTTGCATGATGTATAATTTTGATGTTTTATAGTTAATACTTTACTATGTTTTGGAAGGAAATGTTGTGCATATTCTTGTTATTTTTATCTTGTTATTTCTTCTTCAAATATGGTTGACTAAATCCTTTTATGAGTACTAACAAGATATTTGAAAAATCATATGTTGAGTAATCATAGGAGTCAATTGCGGACTAGTGCATGACTCATTGGTGCATTGGCGCAAGACTTTCCCTATAGTGCAGGACTCACCTTTGCATTAGCATAGGACTCGCTGAAGAGCACAGGACTCCCCCAGTTCATTAATTAACACTTCCTTGAAGTAAAGGACTTGCAAAAAATATATAAATATCTCAGATGGCTAAACTACGGGTTTATACAACTAGAACATCAATTAACACAATGCCATGAGCATAAAATTTGTGCCATTATCTCAACCTAATTCCATGTAAATTATTAGGCACAATCACTCCAATTTTAACTCTAGTTTCCTAGAAAAAGTGATGTCGATAGACACTTATGGATTTAAGATCGCCACAATTCTCTGGAATCAATCCAGGATCTGCAGTATCTTCTAGCACTGATTGACTCTCTTAAAGGAATCAATTACAGACTTCACCTACAGTTAACATGATTAGTTCAAATCAAGCATTGCATAGATTACTCCTTCCACAACTATAATTCTTAGGATAGTTAGTCATTGTTTTAGTCAGCATCCAGTTAAGTAGATATTATTAATTACAAATAAACTAGTTCTCTCCTAGAGGGACTAGGATTTATCTAATATAAAAGAGCTAATGTATGACGATTAAAAGTTTGGTTCAGTCAGTCGATTATTGTAAAAGTAGTTCTTTCAATAAAATTACATATTCAGGGGAAACATTTATTGTGTAACTTGTAATGTTGAACCTGATCAAAGGGAAGGAGCAAGGGCAACTCCTCCTCAATGAGAAGGGAGAATTTTCTTTTATTTCCTTTCTATTTTTTAGCATTCATTTAAATTTCCAACATTGCATTATCTATAGTTAATTTCATTATTTATTTAATAAGTCTTTGTTGTTGATTCATTTCATTTCCTCATTGCAACTAGTATAGTATTCAGTTAATTTTGTTGTTAGATAAGTACTGAGAATGATTCTGACTATTCCCTTTGTTGCAAACAACCATGGACACTTCCCTGGATTGATAGATATAATATAATTAAAGTGCAAGTATAATGATGCTCATCACTTTTTGGCACTGTTATGGAATTCAAGGTGTTATCAAAGTTTAAGGTGCTAGCTAGAAGTGTTGCCTGGTTTTCTGGTAAGTTTCCATTCAGAAATTTTATTTCCATAACTCTTTCTTTTGAAGTAAGAAGGCCTTGTTGTGACAACAAGAATACTCTATGATTTTGAGTATGTGGAACACAAAAATTCAAGTTAAACGTTGATAGTTAGGGAACTATCCTCAGTATGATAGGATTTTATGTTTAGACCTAGAGACCATAGAGGTAGATTCATTAGATTAAATTTTCAACCCCCCCTCAAAACTAGCATGTGGAACAACTTGTTGACCAAGGAAGGATGGATGATGAATTAGATAACCCTAATGGTGCAGAAAATGGAAACTCTCCCATTGGAAGAACATTTACCTACCCCATTAAATTGGATCTTAATGATCAAGATCCTATGAAAAACATATCCACTTCAATTTTACCAACTTTCTTGGGGTTATTCTCAGAAGATCCTAATCAGTTTCTATTTGGATTCAAAGTGTTGTGCCAAACCTAAGATTACACTTATGATTCCTAGAAAATCAATTTATTTCCCTCCACGTCAAAAGCCATAGCTATGAGATGCTTTATGGGATTAACCCCTAACTCCATCCATACTTGGGAGGTGATGGAGATAGTTTTCTTGGACAAGTACTAAGACTACTATCGAGTCCAGGATAGGAAGGAAGAACTTTTTAGAATTCAACAAAGGAGGATGAGAGTGTGGAATATTATGTGGATCAATTCCTCTTCCTTCACAGGAGGTGTGTTACTAGTCTAGATATTAATCTTCTCAAAACCTTATTCCTTAAAGGATTGGATGAAGACACACAAGAGGCCTTCAATCTTATGGGAAAGGGAGACATGAAAAAACTAGAATTTACAGAAATCATTGACCTCTATAGGAATTACTCTCAAACTCGCCCCAATTTTCATAGAAAGAAAGGAAAAATGGCCAGTGGTGATATATCCAAAATAAGGGAAGAAATTAAAAATTTGAGAACATACCTCTTAGTTCAACTCAATACCTCTATGGATAGGGAGAAAGATAGGAATACAAAGCCTTTGTTCATCTACTTCCCAAGATGTAGGAATAACCATGGGCTTAAGGAATTCCCCTTAGAAAAGACAGACATTTGTCTTCTATGTGAATTAAAGAATGCCACAAACTAATGTAGATTGTTTCCTTTGTTAAAGAACCTAAAACAAAACACACAGGACGAAGATGAGTTAAATTATATGGCTCAAAGGAAAGGAGGGAATTTCCAATCCAATCATAATCAGTCCTACATGCCAAAATCACAATGGGTCCCAAATCAATGGAATTCACCATGGCCATACCCCCAACCTTGGAGCCAACAAGTCCCATAGGAGTAAGGCGCAAAATGGAATGCACCACCAAGTTATTATCAGCAACCCTGGGCTCCACATCCAAACATTCCACCATTTCAACAATTTAATCCTCAACGCCAATAATAGTGGAATGTACCTTAAGGATCCAGGAAGTAATAATATAATAAAAGAAGACCCCAAGATCAACAAGATTGGTTGAATTTACATTCAAATTATACCCCATCCGAGCAACCTTCCTAGCCATAGATACAAGGACAAACTGTGGAAAACCCCAAAAATGTGAGGCAAGGTAACCTAACCTACATCGTGGAATCAAATAAAATTCCCATAGTAATCTATGTGGATTGTAGGAATATATTGTTGCATTCAGGGAAGGTTATCTCAAAACCTTCATCCCCTGTCATAGAATAAATCCCTGAAGATACATAAAATATAGAAGAAACGTAGCCTAGTTGTGATGTTGAAGAAACAACTCAACCAAGTGTTGATATTCATTTTCCATCCATACTCTTTGAAAAACAAAACATTGCAGTTCCTGAACAAACATATTCAGAATTGATTCAGGTACTGAGGAAATTGATTATTGGTAGTCCCCTTTTACAAGCTCTTAAGGAAATCCCTGAGTTAAACAAAACCATCAAAGAGATTTATTTTAAAACTCCAGGAAGAATAAATAATCAGCCTAAAACCATCCATGTTGATGGGAAACTTGCTAGTATACTGGAAGGGAATATGTCCCCTCCTAAATATGGATACCCTGGAATGCCTATTGTGACAGTTTACATAAGAGATGTCCAAATACCAAATGTCCTTATTGATCTAGGAGCAGCCATCAATGTGATGACCATGGATACCTTGTCCACACTATCACTTCTTGAACCAAATTCAACCTCCATAGTTTTACAAATGGAAGATCAAACTGTAAACAAGCCAAAGAGAATTATAAAATATTTCACCATCACCATCAAAATATGGGATTATTCAGTAGACTTCGTGATCATAAAAATGAAGAATATGAAGATTGGATACCCTTTAATCCTAGGATTCCCTTGGTTAGCCATTTCTTTTGCCCTCCTTGACTTCAAAACAAGGAATATGGTTATTACAAAATGATATGATTCCACAAAGTTATCATTTTACCCTACCACAAAACCTTTTTCTACAAACAATAAACAATGGTGTAAGGCTAATTCAAATGATTCAGAGGACATCATCTCTTCTCTAGACATGGTCATAATTAAATAACACTTAGAGAAAATCCAAGATGGTGACCATGATTTCTTCTCTAGAAAAATTATAAGTCCTGCATCGAAACTATTTCTAGTCATGTGCTATAACTAATTGAAACAAGAGATGACTTTATTGATGAAAAACAACCAGCCTATAATACGTACTTTTACATGAAATATAGATCTGATTGAGTCCATCTTTCAACACATCATTTTTGTTCACAGATTACTTCCCCATAGGTGTTCATTTAATGCATTATTGAAAGAGTATCATGTTGTAGAATCTCTTCATCTAGGTACTAAATAACTACCCATTTTCTCAAGGAAGACATTGACAGTCAATAGTTGGCTAACTAGCTAGGAAGAGAATACCCTATTTAAACTCATATGCTCTCATCCTCAAGATTTTGCATGGGAATATAGTGATATAAATGGTATTTACCCCAGTATTTGTACACATCATATATACACCACCGATGTTTGACTAGTCAGACAACCCCAAAGAAGGATAAACTGAGATTGCAAAAACTTCCCTAAGAGACATTGTAAAAACTGAGATTACAAAACTTCTCAGGGTGGGATTCATTTATCCAATCTCAAATAGCCAATGGATTTCTCCATTAGTTATAGTTCCTAAAAAGAATGGGAAATGGATAATTTGTGTGGATCATAGAGATTTAAACAAGGCAACTCATCAGGATTATTTTCCATTACCTTTTATTGATCAAGTCTTAGAAAATTTATCTAAAAAAGGTATTTTTCTTTCCTTGATGGGTTCAATGGGTACAATCAAATAATAGTAGCACTTGAGGACCAAGACAAAACAACTTTTACATGCCCATGGGGAAACTTTTCTTACATGGTGTTACCTTTTAGTTTCTGTAATTTACCACTTTTCAAAGATCCATGGCAATCTTTTTTGTATTCACCTATGATTTAGAGATTTATATGGATGGTTTGTATTTATGGAGCAACATTCCAAGAGGAAATTGTCAATCTAGAAACAACATCCTTTCTAGGTGTGAAAAACACCAATTATCCTTAAACCATGAAAAATGTTTATTTATGATCAAGGGATAGTTTTAGGGCATCACATTTTAGCTGAAGGAATTAAGGCAATCCTAAAAAAGGTGAGTATCATTGTTAATCTCATCTCCTACAAACCAAACAGATGTAAGAACTTTTCTTGGCCATGCTGGTTACTATAGAAGGTTTATTTCAGACTTTAGCAAATATAACTTCTCCATCGTTTCCTCTCCTAACTAAAGATTTTTGAATTTAAATGGACATAAGCATGCCGACATTTTTTTTTGAAGCTATCAAAGAAAAATTGATAAACACACCAGTGTTGAGAGGCCCAAATTGGAATCGTCCCTTCCATATACAAATAGACAAAAAGAAGTATGGGCTTTCTGGATAGCAAGAGGAAGGAGAGCCTATGCATGCTATTTATTATATCAGTAAAAAATAACTGAAAGGAACTACACCAATTATCCTTAATCAACAAGTTTCTCCATTATATCATAGGCTATGAAGTTATTGTTCACATTGACCACTCTCCTATCAAGTATCTAATGAACAAACCTTTAGGACATGGTAGGATTGTAAGGTGGTTATTATTACTGTAGGAATTTAATATTAAAATCATTGACAAGTCATGGAAATAAAACATGGCAGTTTATTTTCTTTCAAGACTTACCACTTTAAAAGAAGAAGATCAAGTTAATGATGATTTTCCTAATGAACATTTATTTGCAATTTCTACTACTTCTCCTTGGTTTGAAGATACGGCTAATTAATTCGATACATGGAAGTTACCAACCTTTTTCACACAAAATCAAAGGAAGCAATTAGTTAAAAAAAAGTGTGATGTATACATGGTTAAATGGAATTATTTTTAAATGTGGACCTGACCATGTTTTACGCAGGTGTGTAGCTGAAGATGAATTATTTGACATACTTAGGGCATTTCACGATGAACCATCAGGAGGGAATTATTCAGTTCAAAGGACGATTCACAATTTTTTAGGATCTAGTTACTATTGGCCTTCCTTGTACAATGATGTCAATAAGTATGTATGGAGATGTGATCAATTCCAAAGGATGGGGAAACTAACATTTACATTTGAAATGCCACTCCAACGTCAAGTTTTTTTGGAACCATTTGGGAAACGGGCATTAGATTTCATTGGACCAATCGATCCAACCTCTCAAGGGAAGGAATACGTTCTATTTTTATAGACTATGTCACCAAATGGGTTGAGGTGCAAGAACTACAATATGTCAAAGATGAAGAAGTTGCAAATTTCTTATATGAATATATCTTCTAGAGATTTGGAGCACCAAGATCCATTGTTTCATATCAAGGACCAAAAGTAATGTTAGGTTTAATCAGTTCCTTTGTGACAACATACTAGCTAAAGCATGAGAATTCATCACCATATCATCCACAGTTTAATGGGCAAGTGGAGGTTACTAATAGAGAGTTGGAGAATATCATGACAAAAATAGTGGATATCTCAAGGAAAAATTGGGTTCAAAAACTTCCTAAAGTAGTTTGGGCCTTCAATACTAATTGGAAAACAACCACATGGTTTACTCCCTATGAGTTGATTTATGGGAATAATCTCATTCTTCCCATAGAATTTTAAATTTAAGAATTGAATTGTCAAATGCACAAAAAGAAAGGATTGTTCAATTAAATGATTTGGATGAGATTATTCTTCAAAGACTACATCAAACAAAGATCATCCACCATCATAGGCAGGTATGGCATAACAATCACATTAAACCAAGGAAGTTCTAAAAAGGATACTAGAATTTGTTATTTGATTCAAAATATAAGGATTTCAAGGGGAAGCTACAGACAAGATGGATGGGCCCATATCAAATTGAAGGGGTATCAAAAAATGGGATAGTTCAATGGATTCTAATTGACATTGAAAAGAAAGTGATGTTGGTTAGTGGACATAGATTGAGACCGTACCATAAACCAACATCCAGATAAGAATTTCAAAAGGTTCTTCAAGAAGATTTAGCTCTGAATTATTTGGACAAAGTTTCTTTGTCCAATTCAACTTAGAACTGATCTATTTTTCACCAAAAATAAAGAGGAGATGACTAAAAACTATAAATGGAGGTCATCATCCTTTGAGGCATTGGCTAAAACCAATAATGGTGGCCATTGTCTCTAAAAAAGAAAAACTGAAAAAAAAACAAAGAAAAAATATAATAATAATAATAAATTTAGGTGGTTGAAAACCAGCAGTGGCAGTTGCCACCCCTGAATCAAGAAAGCAATAAATGAAGGACAACATGTGGATGGAAGATCAAATCAACATGGAAATGGTGCCCAATGATGTGATAAGAAAAATTTAATGAGGTATACGTGATATTCCCCTCTTAAATGTTGAAAAGTTTAATTTATGAGATGTTCATTATGGTAATCGTGTAAATTGATTACCTTTTCCATTTCCAATACATTTCCATGCTTCACATATCCATACAAAATTCACCATCCACCTCCATACTAAATGCCACACGTACCCAATAACTATCATTATCACCTTAGGATTTTTTAAACCTTTCCCAATTCGTGTTGTTTTATTTATAACCAATTCATCCCCCAATCACTTTCTAAATTCCACCATTACACTCTTATGTTAATACTCATTTTGTTCATGTGCCTATTCTCATCTCTGTAAACATTGTCTTTCTAGTTTTGTGCCCTTTATTTTTAGCTTACCTATTCTAAAACAATCATGGGGCCTAGACTAAGGCTTGAACCAACTAATTTAGTAGAATTGTTAGTCGATGCAAAGTTGGTAGAAATCATTCAAAAGGCAGGGTGACTTGATTTTATGATTTCATATGAGGAATTCAACACAAAAATGATAGAGAAATTTTCTGAAAAACATGGAGGAAGGGTGCTCTAATGTACAAGGTAAGAAAATTCCATTCAGTGCCAATGTAATTAGTCATCTTTCAGGAATACCACAGGAAGGTCAATCAATAAGTAATAGGACATTTTATTCTAAAATTATTAAAAGGTTTTCAATTGGAAGAAAGTATAAATTATAATTAGTAGTGGACAATAAGGGGAAAGCCAAAGGTATTAAAAGGAATACTCTACCTAAGCCTTGGGAAAAAATTGCTAAATGGGTAATCAAATATTTCACCTCTGAAGGGAAATATGAGATAATTTTGGGACCTGTGTTGAGAATTTTTATACACCTTCACCATGGCCAAATTAAACCCCAGCACATAATAAATTTGCCTCAGATTTTTGTATTATTTTGTTTCCTCGGCCAACAAGAAATTCTATTGGGGTACATCCTACCAAACATTCTAGGGCCTAATACATTTAATTTGCAAATATAAATTTGTTAGAAATAGGCATTGCCCTAAGAAATTGTTTAAATTTCAGAAGAAGTGTTCCTTAGAGTCTTAATTAGTCCTAGAGTGAGATCCCTCCACTTCTGAGAAGCCTAAGAAATTCCCTATGACCTCTAGGAATTCGCAAGCCCTCAATGATACTCTAACTAAAATTGTTCTTTCTCAGGAAGAACAGGAAGCAACGGCCATTATGCATACCCTACTAAAGACACCACCTGTGTCTCCTCATCAATCCATGTCACCCTTTGTTCCTATTGAAGAAAAATAATGTGATAAAACCCCTACCACTTCCGCTCAACCTTTTTTCCTGGACAAAGGTAAAACACAAATGATGGAAGGAGAACCTAATTCTCCTCAAGATCCTGATAAAATTCTTCCACAAGTATTATCTTTTTCCAAGGTCCAATTTGAACTATAGTTATCTTAGAAGATAATTACATATCTCTAGTGCCTTCTTGAAGCTAAGGAGTCCATTTTCTCCCAACTAGAAGATAAGAAAAACCAGGAGATCCAATAGTTATATCAAGCTATAGAGTAGCAAGAAGAGGCAACTCTTTAACTCCAATAATCCCTAGAAGAAAAAGAAAAATAAATCCACTCCCTTCATGCCAAGACAAATGAGCTCAACGCATCCCTTTCATATTTACAAGAAAATAGGTAGGAAATAGAGATTTTGGTTACTAAAGAGAAATAACTCAAATAGACTTCATGTTTCCCCATATTATTGTCCTACAAGGTATGGTTAAATGGATGGAGGAATGTTATAGGCTTAGGCTAGTTGTTGATGAGAATAAGACCTTGAAGGAGGTGAACAAATTTCTCAAAGAGAATGTTCGTACTGTCTATCAGTTGTATGATTAGGTTATTTCATGTAGGCTTCCGTATATTTTTTATGCATTATTTCTGAAGGAACAATCTTTAAAATGGCATATCTCTAGAGCCTGTGCTATGCAAGATATCAAGTTTGATGATGAGAAGAATTTTTTTTATGCTTATGCATCAGGAAGTGATGTTGAAAAGAATATCCTCTCTGAATTTTATGTTCATAAATTTCTTCTTCCTGAGAAGATTGAGATCCCCATAAATTTCTATGTGGGTGAAGTGCATTTGAGGGCATTTACATCTACTGTAAGGAACCAGTTTGAATGGAGGGAAAAAAGGGGAAAATTTATTAAAGAATAATCTAATATAGGCCTCTTGATGAGGCATGATCTTCCTATCCCCATTCGGTTATTCAATAGATTTCAGTCTCAAGTAGAATGTTTATAGTTGGTGGACTGGTACAAAGGTGCTCTGAGAAATTGTGTGATAAATTTTAGGGAGAAAGTACTCCCAATTTTCAATGTCAATTTCCTTGCATGTCAAGTAAGATATGAGTTTCTTGCAAATCATTACAAGAAGAAGAATGTGATTTCACCTACTAACCTCCATTGGTCACTGAAAAGGGCCAAGGACCTCTACAAAATCATTCTAGAAATGCAGGAAAAGTGGATTAGGGATGAGGTATATGCCTCCATTAGTCATTACACTAGTACCACAATGGAATTCTACATTTGATCAGCCAAAGGGAAGTTATAACACTTGGAGGAAGTCAGTTATTGATTTCTTTGGGTTCTATAATACTAAATTGGATGAAACATGGCAAACCTTTACCAATGATTATAATTAGTCAAGGATAGTTAATCAATTGAATAGGCAGCAGGAAGAACTATTAAATATTAAGTGTGGGGGGTGATGAACACCTTTTTTGTCATATTTATCCCATGTAAAACCCTGTGTTATTTTGGTATCATTTTGCACAATGTATAATTTTGACGTTTTATAGTTAATACTTTACCATGTTTTGGAAGGAAATGTTGTGCATATTTTTGTTATTTCTTCTTCAAATATGGCTTAAGTGAATTCTTTTATGAGTATTAGCAAAATATTTGTAAAATCATATGTTGAGTCATCATATGAGTTAATTGCAGACTAGCGTAGGACTTGCCTAGGAGCGTAGGACTCGTCTAGTTACTTAATTCAAACTTCCTTAGAGGAAGGGACTTGCACAAAAAAGATAAATAGCTTTGATGGATGAACTATGAGTTGATACAACTGGCACATCAGTTAACACAATGACATGAGCATGAAATATGTGTCATCATCTCAACCTAATTCCATGCGGATTATGAGGCCCAGTCACTCACAGTTTAACTCCAGTTGCCTGGAAACGTGACACAGACATACACTTATGGATTTATGATCACCACAATTCTCTGAAATCAATCCAGTATCTGTAATATCTTCCAACACTGATTGAATCTCTCAAAGGATTCAATTACAGACTTCACCTGTAGTTAACAAGAGTAGTTAACATCAAGCACTACATAGATTACTCATTCCACAACTGTAGTTCTTAGGATAGTCATTGTTTTAGTCAGCATCTAGTTAAGTAGCTATTATTAATTATAAATAAACTAGTTCTCTCCTAGAGGGACTAGGAATGCTCTCGCATAAAAGAGATAATGTATGATGATTCAAAGGTTGGTTTAGTTAGTTGATTATTGTAAAAGAATTTCTTTCAATAAAATTGTAGATTCAGGGTAAAGATTTTATTGTGTAACTTTTAACATTGAACTTGATCAAAGGGAAGGAGAAAGGGCCACTCCTCCCCAATGAGAAAAGAGAATTTACAATTATTTCCTCTCTATTGTTTAACATTCATTTAAATTTCCAACATTGCATTATTTGTAGTTCATTTCATTCTTTCTTTAATAAGTCTTTGTTGTTGATTCATTTCATTTCCTCCTTGCAACTAGTATAGTATTCAGTTAATTTTTTTGTTAGGTAAGTACTGAGAATGATTTTGACCATTCCCTTTGTTACAAACATCCATGGACACCACCTTGGATTGACAGATATAATGTAATTTAAGTGTGAGTAAAAAAATTATCATCACTGGGGGGCGATAAACCCCTATTTTTCATGTTTATCCCATGTAAAACCCTGTGTTATTTTGATATTATTTTACACGATGTATAATTTTGACATTTTATAGTTAATACTTTACTATGTTTTGGAAGGAAATGTTATGCATATTCTTGTTATTGCTTCTTTAAATATGGCTTAAATGAATCCTTTTATGAGTATTAACAAGATATTTGGAAAAGCATATGTTGAGTCATCACAGGAGTTAATTACATACTAGCACATGACTCGTTGGTGCATTGGTGCAGGACTCGCATTATAGCATAGGAATCTCATTTTCATTAGTGAAAGACTCGCCAAGGAGCACAGGACTCGTCCAGTTCATTAATTTAGACTTCCTTAGAGGAAGGGACGTGTAAAAAGGATATAAATAGCTTGGATAGTTGAACTACGAGTTGATACAGATGGCACATCAATTAACACAATGACATGGGCATGAAATGTGTGCCATTATCTCAACCTACCTCCATGCGGATTATGAGGCCCAGTAACTCCCATTTTAACTCCAGTTTCCCGAAAATGTGATACAAATAGACACTTATGGATTTATGATCACCAAGATTCTTTGGAATTAATCCAGGATCTTTAGTATCTTCCATCATTGATTGACTCTCTCAAAGGATTCAATTATGTACTTCACCTTTAGTTAACAAGATCAATTCAAATCAAGCACTATATAGATTACTCCTTCCACAACTATAATTCTTAGGATAGTTATTCATTATTTTAGTCGGTGTCCAGTTAAGTAGAGATTATTTATTATAAATAAACTAGTTCTCTCCTAGAGGGACTAGGACTTTTCTAGTATCAAAGAGATAATGTATGACAATTCAAATTTCGGTTCAAGTAGTGGATTATTGTAAAAGCAATTCTTTCAATAAAATTACAGATTCATAGTAAAGCTTTATTGTGTAACTTGTAACGTTGAACTTGATCGAAGGGAAGGAGAAAGGGCCACTCCTCCCCAATGAGAATGATAATTTACTATTATTTCCTTTCTATTTTTTAGCATTCATTTAAATTTCTAACATTGAATTATGTGAAGTTCATTTCATTATGTCTTTAATAATTCTTTGATGTTGGTTCATTTCATTTTCTCATTGCAATCAGTATAGTATTCAATTAATTTCATTTTTAGATAAGTAGTGAGAAAGATTCCGACTATTCCCTTTGTTTCAAAAAGTCATGGACACTGCCCTGGATTGATAGATACAATATAATTAAAGTGTGAGTATAATGACACTCGTCACTGGGGGGTGATGAACCCCTGTTTTGTCATGTTTATCCCATGTAAAACCCTGTGTTATTTTGGTATCATTTTTCACGATGTATAATTTTGATGTTTTATAGTTAATACTTTACTATGTTTTGGAAGGAAATGTTGTGTATATTGATGAGGGTCATCAATCCTCGCCATTAATAATGTCAATTTGGTTTAGTGTCTGAAGGTTGTATGCATTAAGATAAGAATATCTTGGAAAGTAACTCATTTAAACACAAACCAAACTTGCTTAAAATAAATCACACTTGCAGAAATTTAAACGCACACTTGTAGAAATAAAGGCACGCTTGCAGAAATAAAGTTTGCATGAAATAAATCACACTTGCATGAAAGAAATCAAAATTACAGGAAATAAAAACACACTTGCATAAATTGAAATTTTTGAATTGGAAATAAGTAAAATTAAATGAAACACCTACAGGTTTACAACAGACTGAATGTTATAATACAAAGAGAAGAACAACACAACAAGATAATAATTACTGAAAAAAATTAAACATAAATTATTACAAAATAAAAACACAAATATACGAATCCATTTTCCTTAGAATGAGTGGCCAACTCATTCCTTGGAAGATTATTTAAACCATGCTTTGAGATCTTAACTCAAAACTATAGAATATTATAGAGAAAAGAACATATTTATTTCTTGGTAGTAAAACATTACATATCTGAGTATGGAAGGTTGCATTTATAATTTATGCGTCTAACCAACTCCTTATTTTGGGAGATAAAATCTAATCTTATCTTTATTATAATCCTACAACTAATATCTCCATCTCCACAAAATATGGAGAGAGATATATTATTGGAGTCAAAGTCTTATCTCACTTATTTTAGGAAGATTTGCTCATAAATGTTCTCCTTAATTTTTGGTAACAAGAATCAAAATGATTTTATTCTCCTACATTATTGGAAGGAGGGTTTTCATCAAAATATGATTTTGACCAAATACCTTTCCTGGATTTTCCATTTGACTTTGTTATTTTTTTATTGTGGAACTTTTAACGCTTGTCTGATACGCTTTTTCCTCAAACTACAATTCACTAAAATTTATATTTCTCTTCATTGGTAAACCCTGTAGAAAATATGAATGAGGTTTTTAATAAACAATTTCTATGAACAAAAATCTCTCTCATATTTTTTGTTTGACTTTTCTGTTTGTATTTATGGAACTTTTAGTGCTTTTCTAATACACTTTTCCTCGGACTACAACTCACTAAAATTTAGATCTCTCTTCATTGGTACAACCTATAGCAAACCTAAATGAGGTTTTTGCCAAACATTTCTATGAATGAAAACCTCTCTCAGATTTTTCATTTGACTTTTTTAATTTCTGTTTATGGAAATTTTAGTGCTCGTCTGATACACTTTTTCTCGGACTGCAGCTCACTGAAAGTTATATTTCTCTTCATTGGTAAAACCTGTAGAAAATATAAATGAGGTTTTTTTCAAAAGAATTACTATGAACAAAACCCTCTCTTAAATTTCTCATTGAATTATCTAATTTTTCATAATTCCTAAAAAACTGTCATTCCATTGATGTAAGTTCCAGAGCTAACGTTACTCTATTGATGCAAGTTTCGGAGCTAACTCTAATGGTTCCGAAGCTAATGTTACTTTGTTGATACAGGTTCTATATCTAAATCCAAAGGTTCTAGAGTTAAAATTACAGGTTCTAGAGCTAACTCCAATGATTCCAGAGCTAACGTTATAGGTTTCGGAGCTAACGTTGTAGGTTTCGGAGCTAACTCCAATGGTTCCGGAGCTAACTAAAACAACTATAAATTTTGCATGCAATATCAGTTTGAGATGATTATTTTTTGAACTTGCATAATTTTCCAAGAGGAATTTGAATATGAAATAATATTTGAGTTTAGATGTATTTTTCAGGATTAGTTCCATTTTTCCCAATACTAGCATTATCTTTCTTTTATGACCTACATACACAAAACTTTGCATCTTTTCCCAAATAATCAATAGGATTAGTCAAAAAGATAGATAAAAAAATATTTCTAAAGAATGATATATATATATATATATATATATATATATATATATTATATCTTAAGAAAACTATAAGTTCCTAAATTACATTTAATCCACTTTCAAAGCTAACTTAGAAGGACAAAATAATGATAATTTATGGCCAATTTATGGCCTCATCATTACCCCACACTTAATATTATGCATTTCTGCATGCATTATATTATTATCTCCTCTTCTTAGAGTTTTCTCTGTATTTGAGCTTATGCATGTATGCATTCCATATATAGTTCAAGGACAGACTCTTGTATGGATCTTCTTCTGTTTTTTTTTATTTTTCTTATACAACAGGTTCTTGTGTGGATCTCCTTCTGCTGCTTTTGATCTCCTTTATTTTTTATAGAAAGTTCTTGTGTAGAGCTCATTCTGCTACTTTTGATCTCCTTTCTTTTACAATAGGTTCTTGTGTGGAGATCCTTCTAGCTCTTTTGATCTCTTTTCTTGTACAACAGTTTCTTGTGTGGATCTCCTTCTACTGCTTTTGATTTCATTTCTTTTACATCAGGTTCTTATGTGGATCTCCTTTTGCTGTTTTTGACCTCTTTTCTTTTATAATAGGTTCTTGTGTGGATCTCATTCTTTCACTTTTGATATCCTTTCTTTTACAGTAGGTTTTGTGTGGAGATCCTTCTACTGCTTTTGATCTCCTTTCTTTTACAATAAGTTCTTGTGTGGAGCTCCTTCTGCTTCTTTTGATCTCCTTTCTTTTACAACAAGTTCTTGTGTGGAGATCCCCTTGTTGATTTTGATCTCCTTTCTCTTACAATAGGTTCTTGTGTGGATCTCCTTCTGCTGATTTTGATTTCATTTATTTGACATCAAGTTCTTGAGTGGATCTCCTTCTGTTGCTTTTGATCTCCTTTCTTTTATAACAAGTTCTTATGTGGATCTCCTTCTATTGTGTCTCATATTTAAAATCAAAATGCATACCTCGTGTTTCTCTTTCTCTCCTACACTTAAGCTCATGCATGTCCTCATGCATGTTGTTTATTCATGGTTGCCCATAAATTAGACTATAAAAATTTGATTACAAAGAGGTGCACATATTTTTCATATAAGTAGGGGAGATATGAATTGTATCTTGTCTTCCTTGGAGATCTTAAAAGTGGATCTAGCTTAAATAAAAAAAACTTACAAGAAAGCTTAAAAATAAAATAGTAGAACAAAATAACTTGATCATACCTCTAGTTTTCCATGTCATCATATTATTAACATGGTCAAATAGTGTCAAGAAGGAATCCACCAAGTAATAGTTGATTTCTTTTGAAGAAGAGCCATCTTTTACAAAATAGTCTCTAACCTCCAAATCTGATATCTCGGTCTAATAGTATTGTGTCACTTAACACCTAATCTTATAACATCCCTGGAGCTACTTCAAATATTCAAATTATATATTTGGAGGAAAAGTCCATATTCTTTCCCATGGATTCCAAATGGACTAGTACAACCTATCACCATCTCAAGTGGACCTAAGACATCCCTAGTCACCTAAGAAATCAGAAATTTATTATTAAAAAGATGCTCCTACATCACCAGAGGAAAAATACATAGTGAGTGAGAATCTTTATTTTCAAGTAAGGGCTCAGTTGTCATGCTTCAAAATTTTCAATTTACATGCTAGTTATTTTGGCCATTATGGAGCTAATAAAACACCCTTTGGGAGAGTTTAGGAAATATCTTAAGCATCAAGAGGTGATTTTGGGGAATCTTGGAAGTGCTTAAAGTAATTTAGGAATATTTAGGAACATTTTGATCATTCAAGTACTATCTTCTCAACATCGGGTTTTCTAGGTGCAGGGAACAAACACTGTACTAGTAAAACTTGACTTCTCTGGAAGATTCTAGGAAATCTACAAGGATTTAGGAGGAAAAAAATAGGCATTAGAAATCTACGTGAATCCTCTACATGTTTGAGATATCCATTTTCCTCTAAGGTTTGATGGTGTCATGAAGATGTTATCCAAAATTCACCCCCCCAGGGTAATTTCAATAACATGCATCAGATTATTCAGTCCCAGGAAGGTAGATTGATTCAAGGAAAAAAATCATGTTTCTGGGGTCCCCTCGGCTTCTTTCTAACTCTCTTGTCCAAGAAGAAAAGAGAAAGTTCTAAAAAGGGGTGAAAAAGTTGCAAAAACCAAGCTTGGGGCAGAAAAAAATCATGAAAATTGGCCAAGTCCTAGTACAGGCGGTCCTTGGGACATTTGGGACGTCGGGGCATGAACCGACCGAAAAGCCTCCAGGCGGTCCACGCAGCAATTGGGACATTTGGGCCGTAGGTACGCGCAGGACGCGAAAAGCCGATTCGGCCGAAAAAGGGAAAAAATTACCTCTGTTTCGCATAGTTGGGACAGTTGGGACAAGAGTACGCAAAAGACGCGGATCAGCTGGTTTGGCGCAAGACAGTCCATTTCGGGTGGTTCAGAGAAATTTGTCCCAGACAGTCTGGGACAGTTGGGACAAAAATGTGCGGAGGACACGAACCAGCCGGTTCGGCCGAAACAGAGGACTTTCGTCTGGGACATCCGGGCCAAAAGTACGAACGGGACGCGAAGAGCTGAAGGAGCCGAGAGCCAATGGAAATGTACCACGTGTCTTCACCGCAAAGAGGGACAAGGAAGCCCAAATCAAGCGGTTCAGAGGAATTTGTCCCAGGTAATTTGGGACAACCGGGACAAAGGGATGCACGGGACGTGGAAACTCAGAAAAGCCGCCAACGAATCAGAGCGTGACACATGTCCTAAGGCGGGGGAGTGCGGAGCTCAGGGAGGACTTAGAAAATTTAGCAAAAGTTTTGGCCAAAAAAACTAAAAGGTAAAGGTTCTCCCCGCGCCCCTGTCAACGAACCAATGCATGCCACGTGTCCCAAAAAGGCGGGGCGCGGGGGAAAAATGAGAATTTTTCCAAAGTATGAAAAAGGTCGAAATTTCAAAGGAAAGCCCGCGGAAAGGTGGAGGAGAGAGAATTTCTCATCCAATCAGCGCCCAACACGTGTCGTCCAAGTGGCAGAGCGAGGGAAAATTTCAAATACCTGTTTTTCACCTGTTTTTTGCCCTAAATCTTCAGATCGCCATATCTTTTGATTCAGAGCTCAGATTTTCACGTTCTTTATATCAATGGAAAGCTGGTGAAATTCTTTGCACAATTCCGGGGTCAATATTACATTTTGGTTCAGTTTGGAGTGAGAAAATTTAGAAACACCTCTAGCACGTAATAATAGACAGAAGTGACGTTTCAAACAACCAGCTTTAATACAACAGACAGTTCGCCGTTTCTGCTAGACAGTCCACCGTTTTGCCAGGATTCGCCACTTCTGCCATAATGAGATGAGTTAAATGCAACCTAGAAGTGGTTGGGGTAGATCTGGATTTCTTCTCTCTTCCCTCTCTCATTCTTCCTATATATTGTAAGGAGGGGCTTCTTTCTAAAGGTCGAACATTTCCTTTTTTGCTCCTCCCTTCTTCTCTTATCAGGTGAATTTTTGGAGTTCAAACCTCCCATTTAAAACTGTAATGCGACTCTACCTCTTGGAATTTTGTAGTGTATTGTATCAATCTTTGGAGTAAGTAATACATGTCTGTGGATGATTCTCAACCCTCTCTGTGTTCATTTGCATCCTCCTGGTCTTTCACTCCAAATTTTGTTATCTGTGCATAATCTTGCATCACATTTGAATGGTCTGTGTTTATTGGCAAGATAGGTGTTCTTCATTCCTCGGTGCATCACCTCTGTTAGCTTAGGTTTATTTTTATGCATCTTCTTACCCTGTCTCCTTGGCAGATTAGATTAGGTTTTGAGTAAAGCCTCTGCATTTTTTTTTTGTGCATCTGAACAGAGGAATAGGAACCAGCCTTCTCTGGAGAATCCTTTCTCATTTTGCAAGTCCCACACTTGGAGAAAGGATTCCATGTTGTGCAATCACACTAGATGCCTAAAACATCAACCTAGAAGCTTGATGTGTGTCCAGGGGTGCTGTGATTTTTCACTAACAGTTTTGGCACGCCC
The DNA here is from genome assembly GCA_019776745.2 of Taxus chinensis. Classification (NCBI taxonomy): domain Eukaryota; kingdom Viridiplantae; phylum Streptophyta; class Pinopsida; order Cupressales; family Taxaceae; genus Taxus; species Taxus chinensis. The sequence goes on from CM034152.1 coordinate 128,491,633, forward strand.
GGTGGGACACTAGAGGTCTCATTTTTATTGCAGCAAAGTTGATGTGCATCTGCTGCAATTTTCTTGCTTGAAAAGAGCTATTATTTACATATCTGGCGACTCCAAGGGGAAGAATCAACTGGTTTCAGCAGTGCAGGCCTGAAAACTCATGAGAAGAGTCACCACAAGGTCAAGAGTTGGAGAAGAAGAAGTGTTGTTTGAATACCTGCAATTATCTCCAAGAAGAAGGGAAAGAGGAAGAAGGACTCAAAGGTCTCCATCTCCACCAAACAGAACTCTCTCAACTCCTCCACCTGGTAGGCCTTTCATTCAGTATACAAGGGTTTTAAGACCAATTAGAATGGCACAAAACAACCCCTATGTCAACTTCACAGGTAGCAGCCCACTTGCCCTCAATGCACAACATCCAATTCCTATTGCAGCCTTGAAGAACATTCCATACTTCACTGGAGAAAATCATACTACTCCAGGTGATCATGTTAAAGATATTGCTAACCTTTGTGCAATCCATGAAATCAATGAGATGCAAGTGGCTGTCAAGTTACTGGCATCTTCATTCAAGGGTAAAGCATTGCAATGGTTTAGGAGCCTTGGAGCTGGTTCTATCACAAATTGGAATCAGCTGTGTATAGCACTTCATGAGTAATTTGGAGAGAAGGGAGACAACTTGTCTCTTTTGGAGCAGCTGACAACCATCAAGAGAGCTCCTAATGAGCAGCTGACCGATTTCAACTTCAGATTTCAAAAGACTTGGGAGAGAATTCCAGTGGCAGTCAGGCCAACAGCAGAAGGTGTTTTTCTCTACTATCTCAAAGCTCTAAATTCTGATATTCTATGTTGATTCATTCCATGGGAGGAATAACTATCCCTATGGCTTATAGCATTGCCATTAGGGCTGAAAATTGTTTGATCCAAGCTGGCAAACTTGCCCCTAGACCTCCCATGCCACTGTTTCCAAGTTTAGAGAGTCCAAACACCAATCAAGCACCTAATTTGGCTCCTTCTCCCACTCCTAGAAATCAGAGTTCAAATGAAGCTTCCACTTCATCTCCAAGTGCCCCAAATGAGCTTCAAGAAGTCATGAAGCAATTGCAAAACCTAGGCAATGAGCTGGTTACTCTCAAGAGGCAACAAGCCCAAGGTTTTAGACCTTCTTATCAACCCCAAGCTCAGCCTAACAGGCAGCCATACCAACCACAAAGGCCACCTAATCCAGCTGCAAATATAAATCAAACAAGGCCTCCTGCCAATAGACCATTTCAGCCCTATAATCCAAATGCCATATCTACCTCTAAGGCATTGGTGCCAACACAAAACAACATTGCCCAGGAGTACGATTGGTGTTTTCCATGCAATGAGCCTCATAATCAATACATGTGCTTCAATGGTGCTTTGACTCAAGTGTTAATGGTGATAACTACGTGTGTGGAGGGTGAGAGCAGTCAAGAAAACAGCCAACAACAAGAAACATTCCAACAGCAATCAGCCCCAAATGACACCACATTGGTAAATTGGCAAGCAGAGGATTTTTGTGGCATGAACTCAGGCAGTTTCTCAAGGTGTTGCAGCCAACACAAGGTCAAAAAGGAGGAATTTGGGTGAAGAACAGCCATTAGCCCCAACCAATCCACAACCTTCCATGGCTCCACAAATGATTGGCAAGCAAAATCCAATTTCAAATGCACAAGGGCAGCCAAGAACAGCTCCTAGACCAACTCAAATACCAGTTATTGCTGCCCACGTGCAAGGAGTGAATGTACAAGCAAAGGGACAGCAAAAGGATACTTCATCCCCATTCAACATCATTGATCAGATGAAGAAGACAAATGTTAATATATCAATGTGGGAATCCCTATCTATCCCAGGCCAAAGAGATCTGCTACAAGCTGCCATGAAGGACTGGTCAACTTCAAATCAACAGGTCCAAAGGCAAGAGAAGGTACTTACAAATGCTGCCCAGCCTGAGGGAAATCATGGAGGACAGCAAGGTAAAATGTTGAAACCCCCTCCTTTCTATGTTTCATTGATCATTGGAAATCAGCTAGTGCACAATTGCATGATAGACTCCGGGGCAAGTAGCTCAGTAATGCCTAAACAAATAGCTGATCAGCTAGGGCTCCAGTATGAAACAATATCCAAAGGGGTAGTGCAGCTAGATGGGACAGCAGTAGCAACAGTTGGAGTGATTAAAAACTTGAGTCTTACCTTGCATGCATGTCCAAACGTTGTTGTTTTACAAGATGTATCAGTCATAGACCTTCCACCACTCTTTGCCCTTTGCTTGTCAAGGGACTTCACAGCCAAGATTGGGGGATATTTGTCTGATGATTGGTCACACATGCTGTTCAGAATGAGGTATGGAACCAAAGCTACAATCAGGTCAGAACCTATTGCAAACTTCCATATTGAGCCTTACACTCCAAGTCAGATTAATGCCAATTGTTCAGCATTTGATCAAGAAGACCACCCAAGCACTGATGAGGCTGACACCAAGGTTGGAAGCATCCCGGATCTAACTCTTGATGAATGGGCAAACAAGATACATGCATTTGATCCTTATCAAGAAGTGGAAGAATCTGAGCTAGGGGTCTATTGTATACACGAAGAAAATCAACCTATTCCTAGCATCACCAAGCCAAACCACAAGGATGACAATGAGGTATGGCAGCTATTTTTTGATGGATCAAGGAGTAGACAAGGTGCAGGAGGTGGAGCCATGCTTGTTTCACCTCAAGGAATAAAGTACTATTCAGCTTTTATATTTCAGTTTGCATGCTCCAATAACACTGCCGAATATGAAGCCTTGGTGCAAGGGATGCATTGGGTAATCAAGAAGAAAATAAAGAACTTGCAAGTCTTTGGGGACAGTGAATTGATTGTCAATCAGGTCAAGGGATAGCATGCTGCCAAGAATGATCTACTCAAGTGCTACAAGAACAGGGTGTGGGACCTCATGGAAGATTTTGAGGGTTTTGGCATCAAATCCATTCCTAGGAAAGAGAATCAAGCTGCTGACAGGCTTGCAGCAGTAGGGGCAGCCTTTGACATTGTGGAAAGCATTCAACAAGACAAGGTACAGCCAAACATCCACGTGATTGTGAGGCCTTCAGTGCCAGATAACAATGTTAGTTGGCAAGTGTTTGAGAATGACCAGCAAATCATCCATTTCTTGCAAGAAGAAGCTGAGTTCTCAGCTAAGAATCAAGAAAAATTGGAACAGCAGTATGGTGACCAAGTGGTACAGCTGAGAACTAACAAGCTGCCCAAAGGACTTATCACTTTGGAGTCCATTTTTAACCCCAATGATCAGTTTAGAAAGGAGAAAGCAAACATTCAGGTCAAGAGAGAGGACTTAGTATCCATCTTGGTAGAAGAGAACAAACCATTGCAAATTGGAAGGATGACAACTGAACAAGAAAGGTATGAGTTCATACAGCTGTGTCAAGAGTTCCCTGACGTGTTTGCTTGGAGCTATAAAGACTTGAAAGGTTTCAATCCCAACTTAGCTCAGCATACCATCGAATTGGATCCAAATACTAAGCCTGTCAGGCAGAAACAAAGACCAGTCAATCCACACATGGAGCCTCTCATGAGGAAAGAATTGGACAAGCTGATTGAGTCAAGAATCATATTCCCAATCAAGCATTCTAGTTGGGTTGCCAACTTAGTTCCAGTCAGAAAGAAGAGTGGAGAGATCAGATTATGTGTTGACTTCAGAGACTTGAATAGAGCCTCTCTCAAGGACCATTACCCACTCCCTTCCATGGAGCAAATATTGCAGGTTGTAGCTGGTTCAGAAAGGTTCTCATTGCTTGATGGATATTTAGGCTATAATCAAATAATGGTGAAGGAAGATGAGCAGTTCAAGACAGCCTTCACCACCAAATGGGGCACATATGCCTATAAGAAGATGCCATTTGGCCTATCAAATGCTGGAGCCACTTTCCAAAGGGCAATGGATATGGCATTCAAAGGGTTGATTAATAAAATAGTTCTGATATATCTTGATGACATCACTGTATTCTCCAAAAATGCAGTGGATCACCTCTTTCATCTGAGATAGGGATTTCAGAGGTGTAGAAGATTTGGGGTATCATTGAATCCCAAAAAATGCATATTCCTGGCTCATGAGGGGAAACTTCTAGGCCATATTGTTTCAAAGGAGGGATTGACGATTGACCCAGAAAGAGTTGAAGCAATTCGAGCGTTGCCATTGCCAAGTCACAAGAAGGCTCTTCAAAGCTTCTTGGGAAGGATCAATTTTGTCTGCAGGTTTGTTCCAAACTTTGCAGCTCTCGTAAAGCCAATAACGCTGATGTTAAAAAAGAGCATGGCATTTAAGTGGACATCTGAAGGCAAGGCAAGTTTTGAGGCAATAAAAGAGGCCATATCTCAAGCCCCCACTCTCGTCAATCCAGACTTCTCCAAGGGTTTCATGCTATACGCCTTTGGTGGTGGAGACACAATTTCTACAATCCTGGCACAACAAAACAAAGAAGGATTAGAACAACCAGTTGCTTTCTTCAGTCAAGGCTTGGAGGAATATGAAACTAGGTACTCTTTCATTGAAAAGCATGTGCTTGCAGTGATCAGGAGTTTAAAGAAATTCAAGCACCTAGTCTCAAACAACAAGATCCAATTATTGGTCTCTCATGCAGGAGTCAAGGACTTCCTTCTAAACAAGGATCTGAATGAGAAACGTGCAGGATGGATAACCCGTGTCATGGAATATGACATCGAGATTAAGGTCACCAAACTAGTACATGGGAAGGGACTATGCGAACAACTAGCCTTGAGTCAGCAAGTTGAAGCAGGTAATGGAAAAGAGGCTATCTTGGTACTACAGGATGGTCAAGAACAGGAAAATGATGATGTGCCCACTCCTTGCTGGACCCAAGGTATTATGCACTTCCTAGGCACAGGCCTATGCCCTCCAGGGATGAACAAGACCCAAAGGAGACACTTCAGATTGTAGGCTGTCCCGTACGCCATTGTTGATGGAGTTTTGTTCAAGAAAGATGTGAATGGAGTGCTGTTGAGATGCATTAGCACAAATCAAATTCAAAGGGTGTTGGAAGAGTTCCATGGTGGACCAGCTGGTGGCCATTTTGCACCAAGAGTGACAGCTCTAAAAATCATGAAGGCTGGTTATTATTGGCCTAAAATCTTCAGTGATTGCTATGCATGGATCAAGAGGTGTAAGAATTGTGCATTCTTCACAGGAAAAGAGAGACTTGTTGCCCTTCCATTACATCCAATCTCAGTTGACCAGCCATTCATGCAATGGGGTTTGGACTTCATTGGAGTCATTAATCCCAATTCAAGCCAAGGGCACAAATGGATTTTGACAGCCACGGACTATTTCACCAAATGGACAGAAGCAGTAGCACTCAAAGAGGCAACTGAGTCTAGCATCTTAGACTTTTATGAGGGGATAACAACCAGATTTGGTATACCTGCTACAATAATCTCTGATAATGCATTGGCATTCATAGGTTCCAAGATTACAGAATGGGCTGTCAAGAATGGAATCTATTTGAGCACCTCTTCAAATTATTACCCGCAGGGTAATGGACAGGCAGAGTCCACGAACAAAAATTTGCTAAGAATCATCAGGAGAACTCTAGATGAAAATCAAAGAACATGGCATACCAAGCTAAAATCAGCATTATGGGCTGACAGAATAACACCAAAGAGGTCTACAGGTAATTCCCCTTACAAGTTGGTCTATGGAAAAGAGGCAGTATTGCCTATATCATTAGAACTGCCTGCATTGGAGTTCATGAAGCAGTTGGAGTTGGCTGAGTTCGAACCAATGGAGGCCAGGTACGCAGAGTTGATGGAGCTGCAAGAGATCAGAAATCAGGCATCCCAAGCAATGGAAAAGGATCAAGCTTTGATCAAGAAGACCTTTGATAGGAAGGCCAAGGATAGATCCTTCCGAGTTGGAGATCTAGTGTTGAAATGGGATGTGGATAGAGCAAAGCCGGGAAGGCATTCAAAATTTGATGCCATTTGGAGTGGCCCATACATGGTCACGGGATGTAAGGATAGTAATGCCTTCCAATTGTCTACATTGGATGGAGAAGAACTCCCAATTCCGGTTAACAGAATCTATCTTAAACATTGCTACTAAAAATAAAAGGTTTACCCTTGTAAATATTAGCCTAGATTTCAATTCCTCTAAGTGCGTATGCACATTGTCTTGTTGTAGTTAGGTTTCTATTTCCCTAAGTGATTTGGCACAGGTTTTGTTTCTCCTAGGTTGGATTTCTACAGTTCAGCATGCTCTCAGAGAAGGAGTTGCGGTATCAGGCTCGGGATCAGATATCAGGTTGGTTTCAGGTTATTGCTTATGACTCCATGCCCAATGGATTGCTTCAGGCCACTGATCTTCTACCTAGCAGGCAGGTGACCCCGTGAGTCGCCAAATTGTTATCCAAAATTCACCCCCCAGGGTAATTTTGATAACATGCATCAGATTATTCAGTCCCAGGTAGGTAGATTGATTCAAGGCAAAAAATCATGTTTCTGGGGTCCCCTCGGCTTCTTTCTAACTCTCCTGTCCAAGAAGAAAAGAGCAAGTTCTAAAAAGGGGTGAAAAAGTTGCAAAAACCAAGCTTGGGGCAGAAAAAAATCATGAAAATTGGCTAAGTCCTAGTCCAAGTGGTCATTGGGACATTTGGGACGTTGGGGCGCGAACCGGCCGAAAAGCCTCCAAGCGGTCCACGCAGCAATTGGGACATCTGGGCCGTAGGTACGCACGAGACGCGAAAAGCTGATTCGGCTGAAAAAGGGAAAAAATTACCTCTGTTTCGCACAGTTGGGACAGTTGGGACAAGAGTACGCGAAAGACGCGGATCGGCCGGTTTGGCACAAGTCAGTCCATTTCGGGCGGGTCAAAGAAATTTGTCCCAGACAGTCCGCGACAGTTGGGACAAAAACGCGCGGAGGATGCAAACCAGCCAGTTCGGCTGAAATAGAAGACTTTTGTTTGAGACATCTGGGCCAAAAGTACGCGCGGGACGCGAAGAGCCGAAGGAGCCGATCTAGCCAATGGAAATGTGCCATGTGTCTTCACCGCAAAGAGGAACAAGGAAGCCCGAATCGGGCGGTTCGGAGGAATTTGTCCCAGGCAATTTGGGACATCCGGGCCAAAGGGATGCGTGGGAACACGAAAACCTGGAAAAGCTACCAACAAATCAGAGCGTGACACGTGTCCTAAGGTGAAGGGTCGGCCTGAGGGAGTGTGGAGCTCGGAGAGGACTTAGAAAATTTAGCAAAAAATTTGGCCAAAAAAACTAAAAGGTAAAGGTTCTCCACGCGCCCCTGTCAACGAACCAATGCATGCCACGTGTCCCAAAGTGGCAGGGCGCGGGGGGAAAAATGAGAATTTTTTCAAAGTATGAAAAAGGTCAAAATTTCAAAGGAAAGCCACGTGGAAAGGTGGAGGAGAGATAATTTCTCATCTAATCAGCGCCTAACACGTGTCGTCCAAATGGCAAAGCGCGGGAAAATTTCAAATACCCCATTTTTCGCCTGTTTTTTGCCCTAAATCTTCAGATCGCCATAACTTTCGATCCAAAGCTCAGATTTTCACGTTCTTTATATCAATGGAAAGCTGGTGAAATTCTCTGCACGATTCTAGGTAAATATTGCATTTTGGTTTAGTTTGGAGTGAGAAAATTTAGAAACACCTCTAGCACGTAATAATAGACAGAAGTGATGTTTCAAACAACCAGCTTTAATACAACAGACAGTTCACCGTTTCTACTAGACAGTCCGCCATTTTACCAGGATTCACTACTTCTGCCATAATGAGATGAGTTAAATGCAACCTAGAAGTGGCTGGGGTAGATCTGAATTTCCTCTCTCTTCCCTCTCTCATTCTTCCTATATATTGTAAGGAGGGGCTTCTTTCTAAAGGTCAAACATTTCCTTTTTTGCTCCTCCCTTCTTCTCTTATCAGGTGAATTTGTGGAGTTCAAACCTCCCATTTAAAACTGTAATGTGACTCTGCCTCTTGGCATTTTGTAGTGTATTGTATCAATCTTTGGAGTAAGTAATACATGTCTGTGGATGATTCTCAACCCTCTCTGTGTTCGTTTGCATCCTCCTGGTCTTTCACTACAAATTTTGTTATCTGTGCATAATCTTGCATCACATTTGAATGGTCTGTGTTTATTGGCAAGATAGGTGTTCTTCATTCCTCGGTGCATCACCTCTGTTAGCTTAGGTTTATTTTTATGCATCTTCTTACCCTGTCTCCTTGGCAGATTAGATTAGGTTTTAAGTAAAGCCTCTGTGTTTTTTTTGTGTGCATCTGAACAGAGGAATAGGAACCAGTCTTCTCTGGAGAATCCTTTCTCATTTTGCAAGTCCCACACTTGGAGAAAGGATTCCATGTTGTGCAATCACACTGGATGCCTGAAACATCAACCTAGAAGACTGATGTGCGTCCAGGGGTGCTGTGATTTTGCACTAACAGAAGAATTTCAAAATAGTGAAGCTTCCCCTTTTGGTTCCAAAACAACACTTCACCAATGCAACACTTCATGTAACACCAAAACAAGGCACTACTAATCAAACATCATGCTTCTTGATGATTGACACCTCATGATGATTCTATGCCACCTAGACACCCTTTGTCATCAATGGAACTTGAGATCAATGGCAACACCAATGACATTATGTCCAACACATGTGTTTTGATTTGTTATGTATTATAAGGTATTTCATGAGTGCATATATTCGAGTATATTTTTTTTCATTTGAGAGTTGTGAGTTTTTTAAAATATAATTTTTACACATCTAATAGTCCTACAAATTTCAGTAAACAATCCAAAAGGCCCTAAAACCTAAACAATGACTATATTCATTGCCAAAATAGACATCAATTGTAGAATTTAAACGCTAAAAGCTTTAGGCTGAGTGTTGAAATCCTAAAAATTACTTATGTATTGACCAAATTATATTATAAAAACTATCTCCTGAATTGTGACTCATGGAGATGTGAGACTAGTTCCATAAGGTGCAAAGTGACCCTAATTATTTATATTTACTAAAATAAATTTAAAGTATAAGAAATAATAAAATATAAATAATAATAAATGAAAAACTTGAACATTTATTTTTTCAAATAAAATCATGCCAAAAACACATATAATAATTATACTTTAAGGAATGCGAGCACATTATAACGCTCTTGTGTTCACTAAAATTATGTCCCCAAACCAAGATTTTACAGGATTGGAATTGTTTTAGTTTCCCAAACCTATGCCTTGGACTTGTAACAACACAACAGCCTGCTTGTTTTTGACAAAATATGCAAAAAATCACCTTCCACCATGTTAAATCCTACAAAAATGGTTTATATCTTTCTTTAAAAAATTCCTACAACTTCAAGAAAAACCATATGTCCTTTATAAGTATATTTTTGTTATAAGAAATCATAATGCTATTGGCGTGAGGGATTTCCATTTCTATAATTATCCCAAACTATGTCTTTTAGGCATCTATCTTTGTGGGTGATTGGAACATGACCCCAGCTTTTTTAAGGGATCTTTTGTGCCCTATCTTACTATTGGAATGAAAATTTGTTTAGATCTCATCAACATCCTAATGCTTTGACATGATGTGGAGAAAAGATTCTAATTTTTGATATGATGGAAGATAGCCAATGAAATTCCTGCTATGAAATTTTTTTTGTGCATCTATAGTTACTTCAATGTGGTTGAGTTTCTAAATAGATTAATCGCGGGAATCCTGTCCCATGCATATTGGTGAGCTGGAGAAAGAGAGTCACAATACTTTGTACGTAATTGGAAATTCATACTTTACGACCTGAACACTATACATTCTCCCATACTCTAGAGAAACGATTAACTTGGTCTATATATTAGGCTATGTGGATTGGATGTGAAGTTCATTGTAAATAGAATTGCAATAGGGTTATATTCGTCTACTCAATTGACTTTGTTTTGGTTTTGATCTCTCTACACATTTATTCCTCTTCTCGCATCTGAAAGTGATTCAGAGCATGATTTCATCCTTTCTTTACTAAACTGTGTCACATCATATTATGAGGGGCATCTTTCAGACTAATCAAGGGCACCCTTTTTATCATTATTCCCAATATAAAAGTGTTCTCTATAGAAATTGTGTCAATTCATATCACTGGAACATGTGGGCAACACTTATGCCCAAGCCAGATACATGATGTATTTAATGTAGCATTGCCTCCTTGAAGCTAGTGTTATACTGGAGCCCATTTGGTGGTTTGATGCAATGGCTAGGACAACTAGGTTCCTTAGAATTTATGGATCGTTTTAACTAGCTAACTATACAGGCATTGTCTCCATTTACATAGAATCGTTTCCCATTGAGCATTCATCTAGAGCTCAGCCCACACAAATTTGATTGGAAATCCCTTCTCTAGACCTGTCATAGATCTGATATATTTTGACAAGCTTCTGACATTAAACATTAAAATCAGTCATGACTCGTAATCACAATGCTCAGGGTGCATAATTGCACTTAATGACCTTAGCTTCATTGCTTAAATCTAAATTTATATTGTAGGGGACCAAGTTCCAAAGAGAATTGAATTTCATTGATTAGCTTCAAATATAAGTATTCCTCCCGATTAGAATAAGATGTCATAATCATAGCTCACTGACTCCCATCAGTAAACTGCTTGGTGTCCTTGTTAAACATTGACCAAATAATTTTTCTGATCCCAAACCCCCTTGCCTAAGCATCACGCCTCCTATGGAATAGTGTTTGGATGTTGTGCCATGTAAATTTTTCACTAGTGCAATCAAATTTCAACTGTGATCATGTTACTCTTCATTGAGGATTTGCAGGAAGTCAACCATGCAAATGACTCAGTGACAAGCAACCCAAGGTGGATCGATGAAGTATTTGAGTTATTCAAGTGATTATTTAAGAGTTTTAGAGATTAAATTTAAGATTTATCATTTTTCCTTTGCTTTCACAGCATGTCAATTAGTTGATTCTTAGTTTGGTTCCAGACAGGTTGGCCCACATATCAATACATTAAGGATACATTAGGCAATTTTCACATCCCTACGCCATTTGTGCTCCTGAGTTAATTATCAATTGGTATAGTCCATAAATTGTACTAGATGTGTTTGGATATAATATGCATAGCCAAAGCTACAGTTGTCCATTTCAAGAGTCTAGGAATATCATTCCTTCCTAAAGAAAAAGACCCAGATAATATTGGACTTTATCGAAGGGAGTTTTATATCCTATACAATTCTATTATTGTCAATCTGGGAAGGCAGGATTGGGCTCACAGATATAATAAAAAATATCTCTTCATCAAATACTCAACTAATGAAAACACATATGAGTCCGTTTATTGAATTCACCATTCATATTATCCATAGGTTGTTAAAAAAGCCTTAGGTTTCAGTATAAATTGTGTCTTCAGGACTTTAATATTGTCAATGTCTGTTGCGTCAAGAGTATTCCTGCATTCTTCATATCACAGTTTGAAGTCAACAAATCTGTAGGATCCATCAACCTATTTGCCTCACTTCTAGCTCGGTAAGCACTATCCCCATTTTATCCTACATGCTTTAGTCTCTTAACAATCAAGGGGATTTAGTGTACAAGTGAGCTTCAAGATCAAATCTCAGTTGGGCTTTTCAGGCAGCTACTTTACCCTCTACAGATGGAGCACAACTACTGAATGATTAGACGTCAATCTGATGACCTCCTATCATCATTCGCTCATTGAATATGCTCACAACATTAGACTATGTCATATAGTACATGGCATGTTTTATTTTTGACCTCTAGTTGTCTGTCCATTCAAATTTTACAAAACACAATGTTTGACATACAATGGAAATTTCTACCCATGCCTACTTAGTTGAGATCCTATGATCCAATGTTCCATTTCCATCTATGATCATCTTTTTATTATGTATGTACCTGAGCAACAGAAAATTCAACATAGAATTTCTTATGTTATTCCCTACAATAAGATGTGATGAGGGCCTAAGATAATATTACTTGGCATCATCATGATGTGGTTGTAGGGTAAACCACTTGAAAACCTTCATTCTTAAAGTTTGTGGTAAACCAACGTGCAAAACCACCATTAGATTCTTGGTTGTGTGCGTTAATCCTGTTTGTAAAACCATCACTTATGTGGTTTGTGGCCAATCCCGCAGCTTACAAAACTCACCTAGTTCTCTATGAAATTTTTGGTCAATTTATTTACAAGGAAATTTATCCCCATATTCGACAATAATTGTGAATGTTAGTGAAACTTTATCACTAATTGAGCAGTGTTCAAGCTCATTCATTGGAAATATATTTCCCAAGTGATTCACACTAATCGACATAGGAATATTAGGAAAGTGACTATTATGCACCACTCATGTTATGGAAATTGCATAAGTTATATTTAGTATGACCTTTCAGTTTCCTATATTCTAGGGAAAAACCTATGTTATTGGGCTTATAATTATTGAATGCTACTGTTGAGAAGATTGTTTTGATTGTTAAATTCAATTGCAGTTTATGTGTTGAACCTGCTTCAGAACTATGATTGCTCCTCAGCAGTCGCTCCTCGGCATGTTCCATCTAGCATATAAGGTGCCCTCAATTAATCATTGTACTTGAAGAATCATAAATGGAAAATCACTTTTAAGCCCAAATCTCTAATCTCTGTATTGATTCCAAAATAGATCGAACACGAAGAGGAATTCTCCACTAATGCAAGGAAAAGGAAGACGTTGGTTTCATCCTAGGAACATCGTCATTCAAAAAAACACTTCCCTTTTAGACTATTATTAGAACTCAAGGAGGAAGATTCCATTCAAGAAATTAAAGAGAAATACTTTTCAAAAGGACTTAAGTCACATACAATTATAGGGTATTCATTGGAATGGCTCATTAAAAGAAAATTCCATGGGAATGCACATAAACGTATCACTCAGATTGTTGTTATGCAATTAAAAGTATAAAGGAGTGAGCGGAATCTCCAAGAGGTATACATTAGCGTTCGTCAAAGGCAAGTTGTTAATTCTTAATGTAGCTCTAGAATTAATGTAAGTGTGTTCTCTTTCTCCAAATCCTGGTTAATGAGATTTAATCCTATGTGGAACTAGGTAAATAGAAAAATAAGGCAAAGCAATAATCCCGCAATTAAACTATTGTTAATTCTCTATTGCTTTGCATATTAGTGTCCAGGAAGTAGTGAAACTACATAAGGTTTTATGAGTTGTCAATCCACTGTAGGCTTGGTCATATACCATATATATTACCCGCCAAGGAACACCTCAATTTAGATTCTCTCCGATCCATGAACTATTAATGTTAATCAAATTACTTGATAATTTCCTAGGCCATACATTTTTTCCACGGGTTGTAAGTGGAGTGTTCAATGTGTCATCAAAGGTGTGATTTGAGGATTCAAATGCAGTGTAAAGTTAAAATATGGCCAGATGTAGTGTATATTTGGGATTGACCCATTTCAATTAGGGGAAAACTGGTCTAGATAGACCAGACAGAAGGGCCTCCATTTTGTCTTAGGGTATAATTGAGACGCAACTCCTCAAGGGATTTAATGGAATAAGGCCCTGGATGCTCCAAACTAGTACCTATGGTTTCTACGTGACATAGGGTGTTCCAAACCGAATATTTGGGAATCCCTGTGTCTACGAATTCTCTAAGTTGGGCAGTTTAGTGCCTGATCTGTCATACTTGCAATGATATTTTTACCTTCATAAACTATTTTAAAAGGTTATAATGAGCATCTTTAGATAGGGTGGTCTAACTTGGAAATGTTAAACTGAACTTAGTTTATAAAAACCTAAGAGTCAGTGGATCTAGACTCCGATAATGCTGGTACAAGGGGAACTTCAGTTAAGGTAACCATACTTCAAATTTTCTGGAACTTCTCAAATAAGGTCATACAAAAAAGTTATTTCTCAGGAACAATTGTCCCACTAATCAGACCAACATAGTGATCCTCCCTTTTATTTCAATAGTTGGTTGTTACAAAATTAATAATATCTAATGCAGAATAATTTCTCAAAATCATAATAATAAGAAGTATGAATAGAATTACAAAATCAAAAATGCTCTTTAACATGAAGGGTTATACAATATTTAATGGGGTTCACCCAATGTGGGCATAGAATCGACTTAGAACACTTGCTCAGATTTTATTACAAGCTAGGAAGGCTCAGTCTTCAAAGTTACAATAGACCAGATCTTGTTTAGAGTTGGGTGCTCAACAAAGCCTCCCGAATTCACACTATGAAGAAACACATGGAACTATTCACCTTCATGAAAACACACTCATAATAAATCTTAAGTATGTACATATGATGGTTATAAGTACATCAATAGGTAGCTGAAGAAGGTAGTTTTACAAATCAATGGGTACTGAAAAACTATGGGCCCAAAAATATCCCATAACGTGTTACCCATTACCCATGGGTTAATAAACCACCCATGAAAATTTGCTTCGGGTGCTTCGCCCCTGAGCCCCATATGTGGTGGAGTGCTTCAACTCCCCCAAACCCCCTTGACCCGTTCATCGATGTTAAGGGATCACCTCCCCCATGATTAATCAAATATCTGAGTCTAACACATGGAAAGTGTACCAAACTCTAACATGAAAATAGGCTTGACAAACTGTATATATAGTAATGCGACGATCACTTAGGAGTGACTAACATGTTTGTGAATTGAGCAAGTTTTTAGGCCCCTTCAGTGTAATTAAGGCAGGAACATCGACTAGGTTTACCAAGAAATAACAGATCTTCAACTATTTTTTGCGTGCTTATTTTATCAGTTTGTGTCTCAAGTGATGGTCATCACTATAAATATAGGAATGTCTGTTGAGAATGAATATTCATAATATTCAAAGGGATTAAACTATGAGTGAAAATAAGTTGGTTCATAGATGAAGTGGATATCTCGAGGCTGTGATATGCTTAGAAATAGAGCAAGAACAAGACTCATGAGTGAGGTGTCATAGCTTATATTGTGTATAGGCAATAAGAGATATGGACTATGTAGAATAGATCCATCCTGGCCTTATGCACAAAGTCATTTTCAAGCAATAGTAACCAAATGCATGAATAATTTATAGATCTCAAATAAAAGTGGCAGCAAACCCATAACTGATCTAATCCATTTATAATTAGCCACGTTCACACATTCTAATTCGTGAAATTCAGCCCAATATTGGAATACGTCCATTACAAGAATCGCAACAGTTGAAACTCATATGCAAAAAATATTACAAGATCTCCAGCCATAAAAGTCTGAATACTAATAACCACATAGAGAGTTTGGTATCTATCCACTGGTTCAGCACAAACTGGGCTATCCACAAATGAATCACACTGATCATAATATCAAAGCCTCCACTTTGCAATACAATTGCCAGATGTCTATCTTTGGAGCTATGCTCAAAAAACTCTACAGATTCACACCCGAATTCAAAGCACATAAATATGTATCATATGCATAAGACCATATAAATAGACAATTTCAGTTTGATACAAAACCATGGGTATCAAAACCATGGGTAAAAACCCAAAACCTGCAAAAAATCGTGGGTATCAAAACAATGGGTACTCAAAAAACCATGGGCCCAAAAACAGCCCATAACGGTTACCCATTACCCATGGGTTAATAAACCACCCATGAAAATTTTCTTCGGGGGCTTTGCCCCCGAACCCCCTTGACCCACTCACTGGCAAGCGGGACCTGCCGTAAAAATACCCAAGTGTAACACATAGAAGGTGTACCACACTGTAACATGAAAACAGTACTCTTCACAAACATAACAATCTCCCACTTGGAGACTGATTTCCACATGAGCAAGCTTCTCAACCCTTCATTGATCATCCGCAAAGGATTCAACCAAAGCTGAACATATCTTTAGTTTATCCCTTGTGACCACCTTGGTCATCATGTCTATAGGATTCTGACTGGTATCCTCAAATTTCTTTGTATACACGCAATGGTCAGACTTATCTTCTAATCCATAACCTTTGTCCATCTTCAACTTATCTTCCTCTAAATGATGAAGTGATATCTCAACTATATATGCTTCATCTTGGAGTGGAAAGCAGAGTTCTTAGCTAGGTGTATAGCACTCTAACTATCACTATGTAACTTACATTCCTTCTTGTTGTATGCCCTAACTCCTCCAAGAAATTGTTATAACCAAATCATCTCTTTGCTTGCCTCTGTGGTAAGTGCACATACTCAGCTGCTCCATGGTTGACAAAGCCACCAGCTTCTGTAGTCATGAAATCCAACTTATTGTTGTCCCACTACAGTGTAAATATAACAATATCGTGCTCCTCCTTGCTGTGCAACATCTCCAGCCATGTCTGAATCTACATAACCACGTAAAGTGGTGTCTGATCCACTGTATCGCATAATATTGTTCCTCATGGTCCCTCTCAAATATCTGAAGGATCCACTTTACTGCTTGCCAATTATCTTTACCTGGATCACTCATAAATCTATTCACAGCTCCTACTGCATGGGCAATATCAAGCCTAGTGCATACCATGGTATACATCAAACATTAAACTACCAACCACTAATGAGTAAGGTACCTTGGACATCTATGGTTTCTTTCCTGCTCTGTCTTGGGACACTACTCCTTTGATAACTTAAAATGGCCTGCCAAAGGATTCCCAACCGGTTTAGCATCCTGCATGTTAAACCTATCCAATACCTTCTTAATGTACTCTTCCTGAGATAAATTCAGCTTTCGTTCCTTCCTATCCCGAGTTATCCTCATACCAAGGATTTGTCTAGCTAGCCCCCAAATCCTTCATATCAAAGGATTCACTTATTTGTTTCTTGAGTACTTTTATTTCCTGCATGTTTTTACCTGCAACCAGCATGTCATCAACATACAAACACAGAATAATATAACTTCCATCCTCAAAAAAATCTTTGTATACACACAATGGTCTATAATGACATCTGATATAACCTTGCTTCATGAAGCCATCAAGACTTCATATACCATTGACGTGGAGCTACAAGCTCTTCTTTAGTTTGCACACCATCTCCTCTTTACCTTTGACTTCATATCCTTCTGGCTGCTGCATATATAGCTCCTCCTCCAAATCACCATGGAGAAATGTAGTCTTTACATCTAACTGTTCTAAGTGCAAGTCTTCTGTTGCCACTATTCTAAGAATAGTTTTTATAGAAGTCATTTTTACTACAGGAGAAAAAATCTCATCAAAATTTATACCTTGTTTCTATGCAAACCCCTTGACTACTAACCGAGGCCTTATATCTTTTCTTTCCTCCTTCATCTTGAACTCTGTACACCCACTTGTTCTGCAATGCTCTTTTGCCTTCTGATAGCTTCACCAAATCCCATGTCTAGTTCTCCATGAGAGACTTATGCTCCTCATCCATGGCTTACTCCCACTTCTTATTGGCATCTACCTACATTGCTTCATCAAATCTCTCTGGCTCTTCACTATCAATGAGTAATAAAGAATAAAGAGAAGGAGAAAAACGTTCAGGTTCTTTTCTTACCCTAGAAGACCTCCTCACTGTAGGATTTTGGGGTTCCTGTTGAGTAGGTTCCTGAATTGATTCATGGGTCACTGTCCCATCCGAAAGATCCTCTACCACTGCATATTCTTTCTTAGATTCTTCCCTATTTTCCTAGCAACTGTTGCTTTATACATGACTTTCTCATTAAAGACCACATCCCTAGACCAAATGATTTTCTTGTCCTTAATACTCCAACATTTAAATCCAAAGTCATCACCACCATAACCAATAAAAGTGTATTTTTCTAATTTAGCCTCTAGCTTGGTCCTATCATCCTTGTCAATATGAACAAACACCTCACATCCAAAGACTCTAAGAAATGAGTAATCGACTTTCTTACCGTACCAAGCCTCCTCAGGTATGCCTCCATCCAAGGCACTTGAGGGTCCTCTGTTTATTAAGTACACAGTTGTGCTCACCGCTTCTACCCAAAAATAAAGAGGTAGTCCTGCATGTATCCTCATGCTCCTAGCACGTTCCATTATTGTTTTGTTCATCCTTTCTGACACCCCATTCTGCTGCAGGGTTCCTGGAACCGTCTTTTTACCTGCGGATTCCATTATTAGAACAATAATCATCAAATTCATTGCTGCAATACTCCCCTCCATTATCTGACCTGAGACATTTTAACTTAAGACCTGTTTCATTCTCTACCAAGGCTTTCCATTTAACAAAAGTATCAAATACATCATATTTGTTTCTAATACAATAAACCCAAACTTTCCTTGTTGCATCATCAATAAAAGTAACATAATAACTTGAGCCCCCAAGAGATGATACCTGAGCCTGCCCCCACACATCAGAATGTACCAGCTCTAACTTACTCTCTTTCTTCGTAGGTCCAACCTTGAGAAACCTTACTCGCTTCTGTTTCCCATATATGCAGTTCTCACATAAATCCAAACATGTTTCTATATATCTAGGAAAATTATTCTTTATGATTTCCATGCCCTTATGGCTCATATGACCGAGCCTATAGTGCCATAATGTTGTATCTACATCTGAAGCCATAATATTACAATCATTAGTACTATCAATGGTTAAATACAAGAGTCTGTCATCACCAATCCGGCACTATGATAATTCTTCACCGGGAACTCCTCATGCTATGATTATTTACTAATGCACAGCCTTTAGTTTGGTGGATGTAATCTGGAAACAAAACAACAAACATAACACAAGAATACCATCGACTATGATAAGACGGAATGATGAAAAATCTGAAATATCAAAGTAAATTATAATATTAACATGAAATTGTTACAATCTCACCCATGAGGTACTTCAAGTGTTATTGACTTCACTTTCCTTCCACCAATACTATGGGAGAAACTTTACAATTACACCTCTTAATGGCTTCTTCAACACACCTTTAAATTGATGGCTTCCTTTACACACTTCATACAATATTTCTCACTACTTCCTTCTATGCTAAATGAGGGGGGTGGCCTCTTTATTTATAGAACTTCCAGGTTTATCCATCTTATCTCTAAGATAGGATAAGAAATCCACTCTGACGAATCATATCCCATACCTTAACTCTTATCTGTACATGTAAGCTTATCTTTTAAGATAAGATAAACCTTATCATTTCACATGGGTTCCACATTTTTAGACTTTTTACAAATAAAATACACAAAATATTTATGACCTCACTTCTTGTCCTTATTACCAATATCATGTAGACCCTACTTCTCTACTTATCCCAACTTTGACATTTTAACATTATCGGACCACTTACGACAAATATTTACTTTTTACAACATTCCTATTGTACTTTGACTGTTACCATACTCTACATTATTGGTGGCACCATACTGACGGCGCCGTTATCCTCTATCAGACGCTACTACTAATTACACTTAACAACATCCTATTCCTAATACATACATTAATGAAATAGAAATTACGGAGGAAAATTTTAGTGTCGACAGTTCCAACCTTCTTACCTCTTGCCACCACAATAGCACCCTGGGCAACCTTCCAAGATTCAGATGTAAGTATCACAGTACAACCATCACTTCCCAATTGCCCCGCTGATATCAAATTCTCCTTAATGTAGGCACATGTCTGACATCCTTCAATAGCCATGTATTCTCATTCTACATCTTAACCTGAATAGAACCTTTTCCAACTATACTGCAAGGCTCATCATCACCAAGAAAAACATGCCCAAAATCCCCTTGAACATAATCAACAAAATAATGCCTATGTGGAGTAGCATGAAAAGAAGCCCCTGAATCTAAAATCCAAGATTCAGTAATATTATGCAAAGAAAGAATCAAAACATCCTGGCATACATTACCTAATGCCACATTTGCCTCCTTGTTTTCTTCCTATTGTTTCTTCTTGTCCCGAAGCTCCCAACAGTCCTTTGCATGCCCAAAATTTCCATAGTGCCAGCATACTATCTTGCTTTTGGATTTTGACCTTTCCCGATCCTTTGATTTTCCATGGTTTCCTCTATTCTTCTGTCTCCCTCTAGTTTCCACTGTCAAAGCATTCCCTGAAGTAGAAGATTCACAAGAGCTTGTCTTCGCATTTCCTCACTTAGAATCACCCCTACAACATCCTCAAACTTCAACTTTGAGTTAGCAGGAACTGAGTTGCTTACCGCCATTACCAAGTTATTCCAACTCTCAGGTAAAGAGCACAGAACTAATAAAGCCCCAACTTCTTCATCAAATTCTATTGTAACTAAAGCTAGCATATTTACAACCATATTAAAATCATTTAGATGATCTGCTATTGAACCATTCTCAAACATCTTCATATTAACAACTTTTTCATTAAAAATATCTTATTAGAGGCAGAGGGTTTTTCATACAACTTCCCTAATGCATCCATTAGTTCTTTTGTAGTATTTTCCTTTGAAACATTAAATAATACCGAAGATGTAAGACATAACCGGATCATTCCAAGTGCCTTCTGATCCAACAAATCCCATTCTGCATATTTCATACGCGAGGGTTTATTCACCTTCTCAGACAACGGAGTATAAAGATCCTTCTAATAAAGGTAATCTTCCATCTGCATCTTCCAAAGACTGAAATTTTTTCCGTTTAATTTATCAACCCTAGATCTTCCATCATCTACCATAGCTCCCACTCAAGCTAAAAACTTTCCCTGCGATTCAACACTTCAACAAACCAAACCAGGCTCTGATACCAATTGTTATGGATTAATTATATCTAATGCGGAATAATTCCTCAGAATCGCAATAATAAGAAGTATGAATAGAATTACAGAAATGAAATATGCACAACACGAAGACAATATTTAATGTGGTTCACCCAATGTGGGCTACATCCACCAAGAACACTTGCTCATATTTTATCAAAAGCCAACAGTGTTCACAGTTGCAATAATCAGATCTTGTTTGGAGTTGCGCCCAACAAACCCTCCCGAATTCACACTTGAATTCACACACACTATTCACCTTCACACAACACACTCATCATAAATCCTATTGTATGTCCATCTATTTATAAGTATATCAATAGGTATCCAAAGAGGCGGTTTTACAAAACAATGGGTACCGAAAAACTATGGGCCCAAAAACAGCCCATAACGGTTACCCATTACCCATGGGTTAATAAACCACCCATGAAAATTTTCTTCGGGGGCTTCACCCCTGAACCCCCATGACCTACTCACCGGCAAGTGGGACCACCGTAAAAATATCCGAGTGTAACACATGGAAGGTGTACCAAACTCTAACATGAAAACAAGCTCCACAAACATAACAACACTTACCCTATTAGACCATGCAACTAATTTTTCTTTTCATTCATTGATATTTATATAAATAATGTGTGATTATTAATATGAACATAAATAGGAGACATCTCATCTTTATATGACAATTCATATTCCATGTCCAACAACCATCTTTCTGTGACACTTCAACTTCCACCCATGACACTTCAGCTTATACTTTTGACTCTTCGTATTCAACCCAAGGCATATCCCACAAG
The DNA here is from genome assembly GCA_019776745.2 of Taxus chinensis. Classification (NCBI taxonomy): domain Eukaryota; kingdom Viridiplantae; phylum Streptophyta; class Pinopsida; order Cupressales; family Taxaceae; genus Taxus; species Taxus chinensis. Next base: position 128,513,205 of record CM034152.1, read on the forward strand.
ATATCACTATAAAGTTATCTCATTCAATATATTTAAATCCCCCATTATATTAATCTTTAAAAATATTTAAAATTAAATAATGACACTTGATTTTGAGTCCATATGGGGAATTTATGGTCTCCAGAAGGTATATGTTTATGCTCTACCAAGATCTCACCTAAAATATATCTTATCTTATAAACATCTTCACTAATATCTCACCTCAAATACATCTCACCAAGATCTCACCTCAAATACATCTTACCAAGATCTCATCTTAGAGACATCTCACTAAAATCGTGCCTTATAGACATCCAACCAAGATCTCACCTCAAATACATCTCACCAAGATCTCACCTTAGATACATCTCACCAATATCTCAACATAGATACATCTCACCAAGATCTCACCTCATATACATCTCACCAATATGTCACCTCTAAGGCATCTCACCAAGATCTCACCTCAACGATATCTTACTAAGATCTCATCTCAAACTATCCAAGTAATAAATATAGTGATACCTCATACCATGTTCTTAATCATAGGTTCTCACTCACTTCATTCCAAGTATGTTCTATAATAATAACTCATACCAGTTTCCTATTAAGATAATTTCACCCACTTTTTTCCAAGTACTTAGTATAGAAACATCTCTCACAAGTGATAACCCCTTATCATTATGAAAAATATCTAACACATGATCTCACACTTGTTAAATACTTTTTATTGGAGGCCAAATATTCAAAATTTCAATTGCTAAGGGAGAAAAGTACCATGGAATTTCTATACCGAGAAAAATTCTTAGTATTTTCATCCTTTGTCAAAGAATCGAAAGCATTATCATTCATTCAGTTCCTTTTCCAACAACACCTTCCTATCTTTAACCATGTCTCTAACAAAATGGTACTACACACCTATATACTTCATTTTTGAGTGATACCCAAGGTTCTTTTCTAATCATATTGCACTTTGACTATTGCAACCAATCCTCACAACCTTATTTGAGAAACCAGTTTTTGAACACAACCAAACTCTTTCATTAAAAGTATGAGTGGCTCTTATGTACTCTATATTTATTATTTATATTACAGCCAATAAGTTCTTTTTTATCATATAGCTTCATGATCCACCAAATAACTTAAAACATAAACACTATAAGATCTTCAACAATCAATATTTGTAACCCAATAAAAATACACAAAACCATGTAGACTAAATGTCTTGCTTTCACCAGGATTTCCCCTATAACATATTCCATAATTAAAAGTCTCACACAAATACCTAAAGATCCTCTTAACTATAGTATAGTATTTTTTATCATATTTCGTGCATAAAACTCCTCATTTCTACCACTGTGTGAGAAATGACAATTTTAGTATAGAAAATTGCATACATTAAGCTTCCAACAACACTAGCATAAGGGGCTTGATACATATTCTCAATTTACGCTTATAAATTTGACATTTTGTGTAGATTTATTTTTACCGAATGGAAAATGAGTACTCACAAGTTCACTCTCTTGCATTTGAAACCTTTTCAGTATTATCTCAACATACTTTGAATTAACCACAGTTTCATATTTACACAACCTCTTTTAATTTCTATAACCAAAATAAATTTTGCGACACCTAGATCCTTCATGTAAAACTTATATGATCATTGATAATTAATGTGGTTTATCATTTCCTTGTTACCAATTAACAACATATCATCCACATACAACAATATGATAAAAAAATATCTCCTTCATGTTTAAAATACGCACAAGGATCAGCTTGGCTTCGTGTAAGTACAAGTCCCAATATAAACATGTTCAACTTCTAATTCCACATTTTTGTGATTTTTTAAATCCATAAAAAGTATTCTTCAACCTACATACCAAGTCCTCCTTCTATTTCACTTTTAAAAAATTTCATTACACCATATATATTTCTTCCTCAAGCTCACCATGTGGAAAGGTTGTTTTTACATCCATATTATCTATCTCAAAATAAAAATTATCAAGAAGTGGTGGATAAAATAAATATTATTTAACTTAGCAATAGGAGAAAAAATTCTCACCAAATTCAATTACCTCTACTTGAGAGAATCCTTTTGCTACCAAATGAACTTTATACTTCTCCATTTTTCCTTTTGCATTATAATTTCTTTTTAATATCTATTTGCAACCAACATGATTTATTCTTGGAGGTAATATTACCAAATCCTGTGTCTAATTTTTATCCAAGGATTCCATCTCTTCTTTTGTGACATTCTTCCATCACTTATGCGATTTGATCCAAGTGCCTCTTTTACATTCTTGGGGTCTTTCTCAATAATTGACATAGTTGATAACACGTATGCATAAGAAAAATCAGGTGCACTATACCTTTCTAGTTTCCTTATTATTCTATCTAACCACCTCACAATTGGGTTCATGGATTCATCATATTTTGGTTCCTCATATAAATCTTCATCTTTCACCTCTATTTTTTATTGTTCATCTTTTGTAGTTGCTTCATATTCAAGTGCAGATTTTTTCCTCTTATATTTTAACAAGATCATGTTCAGGATCTTATTTCATTTTCTCTTTTTGTTTTGGAACCCCCATAATTTCTCTAAATATTATATCATGTGAACAAAGTTATCTATTTTTTGGTTCCATAGCGTATATGCCTTTACACCACTAATATATATAGTAAATATTCACATAGTATATTCATTATCTAACTTAGTCCTTTTTCCTACATACATACATACATACATACATACATACATACATACATACATACATACATATATATATATATATCATCACAACCAAAGACCCTTAGAAAATAGAGGGTTTCTTTCCAGTCCATAATTCCTAAGGATGTTTTTTTATAAGGGTTTTTGTAGATGATCTATTTATTAGGTAGTAAGTTATTATTATTGATTTTCTCCAAAACTTCCAATCCAAACCCACACCACTATGCATACTTTTGTCCTTATCCCTCATAGTTCTATTCAATATTTCTACAACTCCATATTGTTGTGGTGTATATGGATTTTTATTCTATCTTTTTATTCCACATCATTTACATAATTGATCAAAATCATTAGAGAAATATTTCCCACCATTATCAACTCTCAAAACCTTTATATTATTATCCATCTAAATTTCCATGATAACCTTACACTCTTTGAAATTATTAAAAACGCCATATTTATTTTGGATAAAATATACCTAGGTCTTCCTTGACAAATTGTTTATAAAAGTGACATAGTACAAATAGTTTCTTAGTGACAAATTTTACATGCCCAAACACATCACTATGTATTAACTCCAAAATAACCTTTTCACTTGAATAACTCCTAAGAAACCTCACCTGATTTTTCTTACCAAAAACACAATGCTAGTAGAAATCCAATCTAGAAAGTAATCAGAAATTTCTTTAACCATACCTTTATCTTTTAATTATTGAATGAATTTATCTCCAATATTCCTCATACTTTGATTTTATAACATTGTCTTATTAGCAAACGCCTAGTCAAAAATATTTTTTAACCTCAAGAATAATAGATCTATTACACCCATCAATTGGACTACTTGTCTCAATATTGAAAAATGTACCTATTTGAACTCCTCTTTCCAATACCATGGCTCCACAACTGACCTTTCACTTTTCCTTGGTAAATACTACCCACAAACCCACATCATTCATATGTATTACAAAAATCAAAATTCTTACCAAACTAGGAATGTGCAAAACACTAGGGAGGGTCTTAACCCTTCCATATTTAAACACAAACTTGGCTCTTTCTCTTCCTATTATATTATAGGTTGAGATGTATCCTAAGAAGACATGACCTCCACAAATATTTTCATATTCACTAAACCACTCCTTATGAGGAGTCATGAAAAGAAGCACCCAAATCAATTAACTATACATCATTACATGCATGTGATCTTGAAGCTACTCGGAGTACATCCCTTGAATTTTCATTAGAATAATATTCATCTACAAAATTGGTAATATCTAATTATGTACCCTTACAAACCTTATTAGATTTTCATTCCTTCTTATAGTTCCCTATTTTACCACAATTCCAACATTTTTGTTTTATCTTTTTTTTTGGAGTCTTATACTTGCTTCTTGACATCGAGCATCCATATGTATTTGTTCTTATCTCTTGGGAGCGTCCTCTTACCACCAAGGCATCCTTTGTTTGATCATCCTTAATAGATTCCCATGCCATTTATTTTGATGATAAAATTTTTACTACATATTCAACTTTCAATTTAGATTTAGTACTAGTAATTAGCATAACTAGATTATTCGAAGAGTGAAGTAAAGATCAAAGTATATTAATACACTTTTATTCTTCATCCATTTTAATTTCAAAAGAAAGTAACTAATTTACCACAATATTGAACTCATTCAATTGTATAACCACATAGGCACCCTCATTCATCTTTAACAAATATAAATTCCTTTTTAGGAAAAGTTTATTTACTAGAGAATATGTCTGATACAAATTTCCCAACTTAACCCGTAATTCCTTGGAAGTGGCTTCCATCGATACATTCATCATGATTGAATTTGATAGACATGACATGATTGAAATCTTATTCTTCCTATCAATTTTTTTTGTATTATTTTTTCTTCATATTTATAGGTTTTTCTCATGATACAAAAACCCATTTATTTCTTTCAATAATAAGGTCTTCCATATTAAATTTCCACAACTCAAAATGTTTTCCATTGAATTTTTTAATTGTATTCATTGTGCTTCTTGAATTTTTTCTATAATACACATAACTCCCACTTAGTACTATGTTTATCATAGGGAAAAACACTTGAACTCTTCAAATAACACTAAAACCACTTTGATACCAATTGAAGATAAATTGGATTAATAAAATTATACAATACCAATAATACTAATATAATATTTTACTAAAACTTGAACAAAAAAATGGCATATACACAAGATTTATCCCATGAAAACCCTTTCAAGTAAAGAACCTAGCATAGAAAATCCCTTTCTTATTGTGTTAACTTAGCCATCTACAATACAATATCACTCTATATATATTTATACTAGTTCACATACTAGACCGTGCAACTATGTAAAAATTGCACAATACATAAAATTTATCATGGGAAACCCCTTTCAAGTAAAAAACCTAGCATATAAACTCCCTTTCTTATTGTATTAAATTATCCATTTATAATACAATATCACTTCATAGATATTTATATTGCTTCATGTACTAGACCGTGCGACTATGTTTTTTTCATTCACTTGTATTTACATAAATACTGTGTGAGTATATATTGGAAAATTAAAGGATACCTTCCATCTTCATGTGACAATTCATATTCCTTGTCTAATGATCATCTTTCCATGACACTTTATCTTCCACTTGTGACTCTTTATAGTCCAATGAAACCATCTCCCCCAAGATATTTCTATAAAGGTGTCTCATATAATATATTTGACTGTAGCATTGTATTCCTCTCAAAAATATGTGAAATAAAAAAATGGAACTTGATTTTGAGTCAATATGAGGAAGTTATGTTCTCAAAAATGTATCCCTTTCTACTCCACCAAGATCTCTCCTCAAAGACATCTTACCAAATCTTGCCTCAGATACATCTTCACCACGATCTCACCTCAGGGACATCTCACAAAGATCTTGCCTCATAGACATTTTACTAATATCTTGCCTCAAATATGTCTTACCAAGATCTTTCCTTAGATACATATCACCAAGATCTCACCTCAGATATATATCACCAAGATCTCACATTAGAGACATATCCCCAAGATCTCATTTCCAAATATCTAAGTACTCACTACAACAATACCTCATACCAGTTGTTGATTTAGACGTTCTCACTTAATCTATTCCAAGTACTCGTTATAATAAGAAATCATACTAGGTACCTATTAAGATATTCTCACCCACATTTTTACAAGTATTCATTATAGTGAGATCTATCCTAGGTTCAAACCCCTTAAAATTATGGAAAAAATCTAACACATTTCCCACAATTGTAGCAATAATAAATTTATTTTTGATATAATTTCGTAACATCATTTTCCAATAGTTTCAAGTGGCATATCTTTAATCCATGATCGAAGGAAGAGATCAAAAATTATGTGGCTACATGTTTTTTTAGTTCCATAATATATTTAATCCTATCCATTTTTTAATGATCCTCACTTTCATTCTTTGTGAATGGGTCAAGCTCATTCCCTACATATATCAAAAAATCTATAGCTTTATTGCATGACCTCAAATAGTGTTTGATTTCAATTTTGGGAAAGGAAAAAATCATTTGAAGAACAAAGGATAGGATTAGTTAAGACTCCAATTTTTAGTTCCTCTTTTCTTCACTGCATTGACGCTCAGGTATTCCCCCTCAATGAAAAATCTTTAGAAGCCTTTATCACAAGACATCTTATATTTCTCCTAAAGGACAATAATTTTTTCTTTGTTATTGGTGGCATGGTGGATCAAGCCTAATACTGCTAAGACTAAATTTCTATATGAGTCTCTCAATAATGCTCCATATTCTATTCACTCAAAATTACCTTTGTTAACCCCATCAAAATTGAGTTTGACAACATCCTTAGGAGGATCAGACTAGTTTACAAATATATTAGTCTTAATCTCCCTCTTCTTTATTATATTTACATCCTAACATATGAAGTTCCATTTTTCTTGAATAAGAGGATCACCTCTTTCTTTAGGAATTATACCTTCTTTTATAATTTCATTGCTCCATACAACTATGACTTCTTCTAGTCCATGGAATAATCTATAGGAGGGAAGGCTTTCATTTTTTAAAACCCTCATGTTACTCTCTAACCACGAATTCCATATCACAAATGAGGGGATTGATTTTCATAATGGGCTCATAATGTAGTGAGATAGATAGTTTCATTTTGAAATCAAATACAAAATTAATGTAGGAAAATCCCATGAAAAGTAAAATTTTTGAAATATGGAATTCCAAACCTTAGTCACATATGAGCATTGGAGGAGGTTGTGATTCAAAAATTCCTCATTATATTCACAAAAAACATATCTAGATAATCTATGTCATCCTTTATTGATTAACTTATCATAATTTGATATTTTATTTAGGTTTTCTAACCAAGTAAAGTACCTTGCCTTAGGAAAACTCTAATTGCTCCAAGTTATCCTATACAACCATTACTCAAGGATTGTAACATCGTCTTAAAGAGATAGTAGATTATATACATATTTCAATTCATAAAAACTAAATGGAGACCCATTCCATATCAAATTTTCCTTTCTTCCCATGAATGGGAGTTATTCTCCCTAAAGAATTGCATTCATCCTTGAAACTTTATCAATAGGGGCCTTTAGTAGGCTCCAACATTTCCATACATACATCTCACCTTTCAAAAGGGAGATAGCTTGAGTATAATATGACAAGTAAGAGCCCCATCTAACCTTCGAAAGTTTCCTAATTTCTTCTAAATTGGTTAATGTTCTATCCTAACCATGGTTCATATCAAAGATTGACTTTCCTTCCTAACCCAAGTTACCATGTAAGTTTATGGAGGATTACCTTTCTACATGACCCAATAAATGTTAGGAAAATGTGCATTGGTGCTCACATTTTATTATATGGGTTTATCATCAGTTTATTATTTGTAATAGTTTTTTTATCTGAGTTGTATTTATCACAAAATAACTCACCACTAAAATAGGATATTTGTATGAGAGAATAATGTGTGAGATATTTGAGGTTCTATGGTTGAGTAATATTAAGAATAAGAAAGAGAAATATGAGGAAGATTAAAGAGATAATACTTAAATCCTAGATTATATGATCAAGCATTTGTATAATAAGTTCATCTCTAGATGAATAAAATGTCCCACATAAATAAATTTTGAATATTATTGAGTTTTGTTGAGTGTATTCACGATAAAAATCTGACCAAATTTTACATTTGGTATCGTAGCTAGCATACAATATTGTGAGATCACCAAAGTTGGCCTTTATTGAAGGAAAAATAAAGATGTTGGTGAGGCAATGTCATGTTATGGAATAATTGCCTCAGATTTATGATTTCAAGTTGTGATTTTTAAGTTATTATTTATTATAGAATTATTATTGAATAGTTGAGGAGTTTTTGTATGCCTAAGCTTAATAGTATTGTGGTGGCCCCTTGTTACACTACATCCATTCACTTTTCCTTGTGAAATTTTTCCAAAATTAATCCTAGTGCCAAGGTCCATATTTAAAGATTTTAAGTTCATATTACATGTTAAATCAAGAAAAAGACTTTTGGATACGTTGCATAAAGAGGATTAACACCAACATTTCGGTTCCTGTACTGGAACCATCATCGGGGCGGGCATTTATAAAAGGCTTATAGGCGTAAGTATCCTAACACTATTCAATAGAAAATCCAACATCAATATTCAACAATCTTTTAATAAGATAACACTATTTGGTCTCCTATTTAATCTCTTATCGTACTTAATGTCATGTGTATTTGTTACCTTGGGGAGTTCATATCCATTTAAAGTTATGTGTTAGACCAAATGAATATCAAACCAAGTTGTGTTAGACCAAGGTTACCTTCATGCATATTGTTATCTTTTACACGTTGGCTCTTTTATAGATTTGGAGAAAATCATGTTTTTTAATATTTTTTTAGGTTTGTGACATTGAGTATATAGTTTTATATGGGTTTGTTAAACTTATGACAATAATAGCTTGTCAATTGTTAAATTTCATGTGAGTCCAAATAATTCATTTAGTATTCAAAAGAAAAGTCTTAAGTTTAGGTTTTTTTTCAATTAGATTGGACATTATGAAAGTTTTATTATAGGTCTTTAAGTGTTTCGTTATAACCCTAAGTTAAAGGAAATCAATTTATTTGTGTTAACAAAGTTTGTATGTTGTCTCTATCAAAATCAAGAGTCAAAATTCATCATTTTACGTTGTCAATATCATAGTTTTTATCGAGTATTAGTTATTGTCAAACTTTTAAAAAAATAAGTGTTATTATTATTGTGTTTGTCAAGTTTTTCTAGTTAATTTTTAAAAAAATAATTCTTTAATATATAATTATTTTATAAAAAATGCATTTTAGTGTAATCTGGAGTCAATATTTTGGAAGGACATTTTAAAAATGATATTCAATTTCAAATTTCTAAGTAACTATATAGTGCCAAACTTGAGGATGGATGCATCAGAGGCTAGAGGACATTCAGTGTCCTCTCGTAAGTCGTTAGTGATGGGGCCACACAACAAATTAGTGATGAATAAAGTGTGTGAAAATGAACAATGTTGAGAATGGTCACCTATGGAAAATATATATGTAATATGATATTGAGTAACAATAATCACATGCACAGGTTACTTGAGATGATGAGGACTTAGTCCTCATTCTTTATTTTTTGTTTTTTTTCATTTTGGTGTAATTTTGAGAATAAGAATAGAGGTACATTCCTATTCAAATTTGTAATAAGTGATCATAATTTTTATGTAATCCCCTAATGGAAAAATGTAGTGGAAAATTGAATCATAGATTATTCCAGCATTATAATACTTTTATTGAGGTTGTTAGTTGTCTTATTAAACCATCTTTGTAGGTTGTTGGTTGTCCTTTAACCATATTTTTTAGGTTGTTGGTTTTCCTATAAAACCCTCTAGATGTTTGGGTTTTTATCCAATCATGTGTAAAACCATAAACATACAAGTGTGGAGGATGAATGGATGTGTGGGTCCATGTTCATACCTAGGTACTAGTTATTGTATCCATTCATGAAAGTCACCTATGAGAATACATATTTGGATATTTATTTTATAGTTTATGTAGAACAAGATCATTCAAGAAGAGGTGACACACTACATATATGAGGAGTTTGATTATTTTTCTATCATGTGCACACTAGGGGGAATGCCAGTAAAATGTGTGTTGATGCTCACATTTTATTATTTGCATTTATCATTAGTTTATTATTTGTAATAGTTTTTGTACATGAGTTTTATTTGTCACAAAACAACTCACCACTAGAATAGGATATTTTTAAGAGAGAGTAATGTGTCAGAGATTTGAGTTTGTATGGTTGAGTAATTGATCCAGGCAGCAATTATAGTGGTGCAACTTCCAGAGACCATAACTTTTGCACCATACCTCCGATTGACTCTGTTCAAAAGGAAACAGAAAGCTTGGAATGCGTAGAATGTGATGAAAAGGTGTGAACTTTGTTGGGAAACGTTTGACCCCTGAAATCCATGTTTAAGGGGCCCAAATTGTGATTTTTGTAGTGTTGTCTAAAAATAGTAAATTCTAAAAATAATGTGTTTCACAAAATTAGTGCACATGTAAGTCTTGGAAGATGAAACACCTTGTCTCCCTCGAGACCGGTGACCTTCCACATTCCTCTAGGTGCCCTTTCATATTTCTAAAATTATTATAAATGCATATGTAACCCAAAAAGGGATAGACATCTCCTGGCAGAGATAACTGATGTATTTGAAGTCTTTGAGTAATTTACATCTCTTTTCAAAGATAGTTGTTTTTCAATTCATCTGGCACAATTGTTAATTTGTTCCTTAAGTCTGAAACCCCTTGGGTTTGGATCAGTGGTATCAAATCTAAGTTGTCTTGAGAGTGTATGATCCCCAGAACGAGGTCAGAATACAAAAATCTTGGGTGGCCCACACACGATCCTTCAGAATACTTGCATGTTCGTTGCAGGCGACCTCCAATGGCGGACAACACCAGGATGGATGATCCTCTCAAAAATATGGTGAATGAAGCTCTTAGGGAGAAAAAGGATCAGATGCTACAACAATTCACCTAGATTCTGCAACAACTACAAGTAGGAAATCATGCCTCCTCATCTGTAAATCAGTCCTTTGGTGCCCTGACTCCATTCAAGGTGCAAGTAAATTTTGACATTCCTATTTTTGAGGGTAAGATCAATTTTGATGTAGTAGAGAACTGGTTGGACCAATTGACCTCATATTTTTCTGTCAATCAATCTACTAATAAGGAAAAGATAACATTTTCTCTATTGAAATCGTCTCTTGCTGTTAAAAATTGGTGGGGCGTGTATAAGAATGGGCTCGAAAGGGATGACCTAGGAATCGTAGAGGAACACACATGGAATGATTTTGTGGATGCCATAAAGGAATAATATTACCCTATTGGGGCCTATGATTATTTGTACATACAGTGGCAGCAACTCCGTCAAGGTAAGGACTAGTTGGTTCAAGATTATACTGACAAATTTCATTCTCTATCTACAAGATTGGGCATTCAAGCCACAGAACAACATAGGATTCTAAAATATCGTAGTGGCCTACAATGGAGCATCTGAGAGGACATGGACTTCTTTCAGTTTCAAACCCTTGGCGAGGCATACAAGTTTTCATTCAAGATTGAACAAAAGCATAAAAGGAGGACTGCCAAGAACTAACCCGCAAGGGGAAAAAATTATAAAGAAGGACAGACCCGAGGCCAAGGTTGGAAATAGAAGGATTCGCAAGGAAATATGATGTAGAAGGATAAGATAGGGAAGTGGTGCGACCTCCACAAAACAAATCGCCACTCCAAGGAAGAATTTTGAGCCATCAAGTCCTTACTCGCTGAGTCATCTTCTTCAGCACTCTCTGCACCAGCAATTACAGACCCCAAGGTCAAGGATGAAGAGGATGAAATTATAGATGTTGAGCCAAATGTGATCATTTCCACCTCAAAAGTCAAGAATATGGATGAGAAGGAAAGGCTCTTCCACTCCAAGCTCTAGGTACAAGGTAAGCAACTGCATTTTATCCTTGATAGTGGAATCCAGAAGAATTTAATTTCTGTTGATGTTGTAAAGAGCCTAAACCTCCCTGTGAATCCACATCCCCTGCCATATAGTATCGGGTGGTTAAACCCATGAAGAGACCTCCAAGTCACACAAGAATGCCTCCTTCCGTATGCCATCAAGCCTTTCCATGATGAAGTCATGTGTGATGTTGCTCCATTAGATGTTTGTGATGTGCTCTTAGGCCAGCCATTTATGTGGGATAGACATGGCATCTATGAGTCACGACCTAGAAGGGTCGCCATTACCATTGGGAGTTGACATTATTAGATACCTGAGGTCATTCCCCCAAAATATGTATCCCTCATTAGTGCCAAACAATGTAAGAAGTTAGTGGAGAAAACCAAATAGTTTGTCGTCTTGATGATCAGGCCAAAACCTATAAACAAAATTGTTGTAGCCTCCATGAACATGCACTCAATGCAGCAACAGAAGCAGCTCAACCAAATCATAACTGAGTATGATTATCTATTCCAAACACCTAAAGGAGTGCCATTTTAGTGTCATTTAAAACATGTTATTGATTTGGTCCCGGGGTCTCCTTTACCCAACAACCCTGTGTACCGTAGGTCAATCCTTGAAAATGAGGAGATCAAGAGGTAGCTTCAAGAATTGATTCAAAAGGGACATATTAGGCTAAGCTCTTCACCCTATGGAAGTCTAGTTGTCTTAGCGCTAAAGAAGGATGGAACATGGAGACTTTGCATAGACTATCGGGCTTTGAACAAAATCACTGTGAAGAATCGCTACCCCCTCACAAGGATTGATGATTTGCTAGACCAGCTCCGCGGTGCAAAATTTTTCACCAAAATTGATCTCAAATCTAGCTATCACCAGATCCCTTTCGAGCCCACTGATGTTTGGAAAACTACATTTAAGTCTTGTGAAGGCCTATTTGAATGGCTGGTCATACCTTTCAGACTAACTAATGCACCTACAACATTCATGCGGATGATGGATGACATCCTGTGGCCCTACACCAATTCCTTCATGGTGGTCTACCTAGATGATATACTCATTTATAGCCAGACCTGGGAGAGGCATCTGCAACATGTTTGAGAAGTAATTCAGACCCTCAAGAAGCACAGACTATATGCAAATCTGGATAAGTGCACATTTGGGATAACAAAGGTCCAGTACTTGGGTTACGTCGTGGATGAGGAAGGAGTCCATGTCGACCCAGAGAAAATTTAGGTTATTCAGAGGTGGCCTACCCCAAAGAATCTTACAGAGCTTCTTAGCTTCCTAGGCCTTGCCAATTTCTATTGTCGGTTTGTCTTGGGTTTCTCACATATTTCTTGGACACTCAATTAGGTGACTAAAGGAGGGAACAAGGCCAAATTCCAATGGAGTGAAGCACATCAGAAAGCATTTGAAGGGCTGAAAAAAAGGTTATGCTCAGCCCCTATCCTTTCCCTTCCTGATCTACATCATCCATTCGAACTGATGACAGACACATTTGAGTATGCCTTGAGATCTGTTATCATGCAACATGGCCACCCTATTGCATACCATAGTGAAACATTCAATGAAACAGTCACGAAGTACCCAACAGATGACAATGAGCTTTATACCATTGTCCAAATATGTAAGTAGTGGAAACACTACATTCTAGGGAAGGAGACAATAATCCACACTGACCATAGGCCTTTGGAGTTCCTTCAGACATAGAGCAAGTTGAGGAATGAGAGACACCAGAAATGGGCCACATACCTACAACATTTTCACCTGATAATAAAGCATACGAAGGGAAGTGCCAATTCATCAGCAAATTGCCTAAGCTGCCCTCAAATTACAGCCCTCTCAGCTATTCTTGATCTCTGTGGACATGAAACTTCAAGTTTTTGTAGTTTGTATGAGGACCCTGAGTTTTAAGACACATATCAGGCCCTCTGTGAAGGAAAACATGTCTCTGATTTCTATCTACAGGATAATCTCCTCTACCATATGGGACACATCTATGTTCCAGCAAGTGAACAACAGAAGATGATCTGGGAAGCACAGTTCAGCAGGATTGCAGGGTACTTTGGTGTGGACAAGACATTGGCAGTACTTTAGAAGCATTTCTACTGGCCTAATCGAAGGACTGATGTGATGAAGTATATTAAGTCCTACACTCCTTGTGCAATTGCTAAGCCAACTAACAAGAAACAAGGATTGTACACACCATTTCCAGAACCAACCAAGCCTTAGGCATCTATCTCGATGGACTTCCTCTCAGGTTTGCCAACTTTGAAACATGGGATTGATGGTGTTTTTGTTGTAGTTGATCGATTTTCTAAAATGGTTGTAATGGTTTCTTGTAAGAAAAATATTTCTGCTGAAGAGGGGGGGGGGGATTTGGGGGCATAAGACCAATTTGTTTCATTTCCATTTGTGCCAAAACGGCTAAAGTCAAGGGCACCTTCTAGTGCCAATGGTAGTTTCCAATTATTACAATTAAGAATATTTTGTTATTATGGATGTAATGTGAATACTTCCCCTATTTTTGTAAGCAGATTGCTATACAACCTCCTAATGTAAAAAAAATGTAGGGAACAAAAGCATCAATATAAGATAATTCATTTATCTTGAAAAGATTTGTGGTAGATCCAAAAAACCACCATGAGGTGGCCAGTCGATGGGTTCTTGTTCACGTCAAGGTTTGTTGTAAACATGTTAAAAGCATAGAAGGTTGAGCATTTCTCCTTTCATTTGTATCAAGGTCATGAGTCACGAAGATAGGCATGCCACAGGGGTGAGCATACTGCAGTTGAGAGTGTGATTGTTTTCTACCATGTTCGCACAAAGGGGGAAATGTTATGAAATATATATTTGTTAGCACTCACATTAGTGAGTCTTACATTTGTATGAATTAATAAGTTGTAATTAATGAGCAATTATATAATCTAGGATAATATAATTGTTAGTGAGGTTGTTATTGAGTGTTACAACTCATCTATATTTGATGAGTAGTTGTGGGAGCTTTGTTAGGCCTCCTAGTTTATAGGAGATAATATAGTATATTAATATGTATTGTGCCCAAATGATTGATAAATGAGAACTAAATTATTATTGTTCGTATTTTGCTAATCAATCCAATCCACTGAGAAAATGTCTACCATTTCAAAAAAAATTAAGTTCCACCTTTCATTATAATAAGTTGAGCTTGTATGAACTTGTGATATTATGTGATATGTAACAATATTTGATATTGATTTGATGATTACTTAGTTACTATCGTTTGTTACAATATATTTTCTTTGATATTTGATTTTTTTTTAAATGTTAATTACCATAGGAACTAACTTCTTGTAATTTCTAGACTATATTCTACATTTATTTGTAGAAACATTTCTTGATGTACACTAATGTTTGAATATGTCTCCATTTAAGTTTTATAGCTAAATGATCTTGTTTGTGCATTGAAGGAAAGCATCTTTCTATAGCACCTAGAAGTTTTCTTAATTAAATACCAAGTTCCGTCTAGTCTTAATCAAATTTTCATTTATGTTCTTTGTTAAAGCTTTGGGCTTCTTTTGTTTTTAACAACAATGCTAGAACCATTTTGATCACGATTTTTATATTGATTAATTTTAGTTGGTCCACATTTATATCAGTGATAATAAATGAATTAACTTCACTCTTTATATTTCAAAGGTTGGCCAAGGCTCAATATTATTCACTTTGATTCACCATTGCAAAAGAACCCATTATTACATGCACTGATCTTAAAACTATTTTAATTGTATCTAGCTATATGCAAACGAATGAGTGGGTTGAAATCATTCTCAATTATGAGAGGAACAAGACCACTCCCTCCATGGTTTCTCTAGATCTCAGAGAGACACTTTTCGGTGAAGCTACAAAGAACAAATTCACATTTAATCCAAAATCACCACTTTTAATATCAAAAGGTTCATTGAGAATCGTTGCAATGGCCCTTTTGTGTAGAAAGGCACAATTCTATGGCATTTTAAGGTTGTTTGTGGCAACAAAAAGCCTTTGCTTGATGTGGAGTAAAGATATTTCAAAAGAAAACTTTTGGCCGATGAAATCTCGTGTGTTATTGTACAAGATAAGTAATATTGCAAAAGCCTATTAAAGTAAAAATTGCAATGACCATAATGTCTACGTATTTCAATGACAATAAGAGAAAACCCCCAAAAAAAAGCCAATGCATTGCATGTCCTCATGTTAAAATCATCATTGAACCTTCTTGAAATAGTCTATGGACTTGACAATAAGATCAAATCTTCTTCTCAAGGAAATATAAATAAAGGTTTTGAATCTAGTGGGGAGCACATTTGACATCTCTTTTTTCCATTCAAAAAAGTGTATTTCAGGAGCTATTAGTGTGTGGAAATACTCATCCAAGGGGTCAATATTTTGATATTGATTATTGTGCAAAATAATATTTTTTAAATATAAGATGAATAGAATGCAAAGAGTTCTTCTCAAAGTTCAAGGTGTACAAAGGAGGAAAAAAGAATTCTTTTGGAATGGAAACCATAATTGTAATAGTGTAATATCTCATTCTTGAAAATAACAGGTCGAAGACCCTTAGCCTATTCTTTGTTTCCCGACAGCTAAGGGGTAGAAAATAAGGGAAACTAATCCTAATAAATTAATTTTAGTGCATAATGATTTTATTATAAGAACTTTAATTATTTATTAATGATAAAGTAATAAAACAAATGTTCACTTTATTTTTATTTTTCCCTAAGGTAAAAATATGGCCCATATGGGGGAATAAAGCAAGGGAAATAAAAATATTAAAATAAAGTGACTTTCCCCAAGTGGAGCGAGTCGATTGGGCTTTTGTGTGAGCTCATGTGCCAATTGAAATTATAAAAGGAGGTCGCCACACTTGGGAGAGACATCTCTTTGCATATTCTGATATCTGAATTTTGGTTTAGTTTATTGTTTTTCCATTTTTACATTGAAGGACGAAAACCCTTTGATTTATTTGCATTAGAGGACAAAAACCCTCTCTTGCCAAGGAGGAAAAACGAAAAACTCTTCATCCTTTGTGTGAAGAACCTTTATTCATGAGTTTTTATTGATTTTCAAGTACAAAATCTAAATTATAGCAATGTTTGAAGACCCTACATTGCATCTTTGTGGCATCTCCAGCTAGGGTTTGAAGGTGTTGTGGCTTATTTTATCTGCATTTCCATCTATTTTCTATAGGAGCGGCACACTTGTGGATGAAATTTGATCACCTAAGGGCACGATTGTTCCATATCTGGTCTCTATTTGCATTGCCATAATTTTAGAGCTCATTTTCAACCTGGTTGCATGTGATTTGGGCTTTTGACTCACACACACACACACACACACACACACACACACACACACACACACACACACACACACACACACACACACACATATACATATACATATATATATATATATATGGTATTCATACATATATGATAATTTTTGGTTATTTTTGGCAACTATTGGGTCAAGTTTAGATCAGTATTGAGTGCCATTAATCTCTAATGCAAGTCACCATTTTTAGAATAAAATTCATATCTATATTTTTATCAAATATATCTTATATCAGTTGGTTGTTATAAATCAAATTTGCATGTGTTCCTTTTGGGTTTATAAATTATTACATTGGGGACATTACAGTGGTATCAAAGCACTGATCCTTGTCGGCCTGTGAAATATCAGTTCTTGATGCACAAGGAAAAATCGCCATGGGTTTATCAAAAGAGATATCAAACTCCAAAGAAAGAAACCATGGATGAGCAAGATTAGAAAGCTCTTCCTACATATGAGTTGAGTTTCATGCAAGAAGTAATTACAAGGAGTCAAAGGGAGTTACAACAAGCTTTGAGGGGATCTCAAAGGGAAAGCCAAAGAGAGTTGCAACATGTATTGAGGGAATCTCAAAGGGAAATGTGTGATGTGTTGACCGGATCCATTATGGACTTGGCTAAGGCTCTACATGGATACAATATATCAACGAACCAAGGAGCAACCAACAATGGTGAAGGAAGCTCATTTGGACTAGCAAAGATCTCCATCAAACCTTCACCTCAAATATTCATGGCCAAATTCCTTCAAAAAGAGGAACAAACGATTGAGCTAGATCCATCAAGTGACATTGAAGACATAGAGGCATGGGGTGAAGGGTGTGTTGCCCTTAGTTTCAGAGTGAGAGACATGTTTTCTTTCTGGGATTATTGCCAAGTAAAGAATATCAAAGGCACATGAAAGAATATAAGATTTCAACAAGAGCAATCAAGAAGAGACATACAACAAAGGTTGGGAAAGGTAACTCTTCCTTCTTATGATGGATCAGATAAGTGTTCATCTAGAGCATGGCTACAAAAATTAGATACAGACTTGTCATTGAATCAAATTTATGAGGAGGAAGCCCTTAAATTTGCCACCTTGCATTTGGAAGGAGTAGCACATGAATGGCGGTACCATGGATTGATCACACAAAGGCATGGATCTATCACAAGCATTGAAGAATTCATTCAATACTTAACATAAAGGTTTGATAGAATAGATTCAGAGATCCACTTCAGATATTTGGCTCAACTCAAACAAGAGGGACTATTGGACAAATATATTTCTTATTTTTAGAGATTTGTAGTGATGGTGCCAGGTGTAAGTGAACAAAAGCTTGTGTTGTTGTTCATTGATGGTCTAGTAGAGCCATTTAGAGGCCTAGTCAAGGATTTCATCCCTCCCTCTCTATAAGGAGCTATAGAGAAGTCTTTAGACCTTGAAACTTCAGTCCCAAAAAGTAAAAATATGCCTTTTGGACAGCTTAGGACTGTGCCTTATGGACAACATTGGACTACACCTTTGGGGCAGCAAAAGGACTCATTTGGACAACCAAGGACAACTCAAAATAGTGAGCAAGGGACAACAACTATTGGACAGCAAGGTAAGTCAATTCAAGAGAAATTTGATCCAAAAGAGTGGTCGAAAAACAAGCTAATAGAGGTAAAAAACGAGTTAAGAAGGAAAAAATTATGCTTCAACTGCAAGGACCCTTTAACACCCAGCCATCATTGCCTTGGCAAAGGGTCAATCCATTACATTGAAATAGTTTCAGATGAGGAAGATGATAGAGAGAGTGTTGATCCAAAGGAAGTTGAAGAGCAAAAAAAGGAAGAGGAAGTGGTTCTCATAGGTGTCACACTTGCTACCTTATCTGTAACACCTAATAACTATGCATTCCGAGTTAGAGGAGTCCTTTAGGGACAAAGGATTGTCATGTTGATAGATAGTGAAGCTACACATAACTTCATTGATGAAAGCTTCGTTACCAAATGGGATTGAAGATGGAAGATTTCCAAGGGTTCAATGTGACCGTAGCAGATGTATACTCACTCTCATGCACAAAGAAGATCCCACAACTTGAACTCACTTTAGAAAGACATAAGGTAAGAGATGAGTTTTATGTCATTGACATTGTAGTACTTGGAGCACAATGGTTGTAATCCTTGAGAGAATTCTCTCAAAATTATCAAACTTTGGAGTTGAAATTCAAGGTGCAAGACAAAGAAGTTGTTCTCTAAGGTATGAGGAATTGTACTCCTCAAGTTGTGACAGCCAAGAGTATGGAAAGATCGTTCAAAAGATGGCAGATTGCATGGGCTACGCATTGTGTGCTAAGAAATGCATCCTCTTTTTGATCACAACAATTCTATCATGGTGATATTCAACCTATTTTAGACAAACATGCTAGGGATTTGGTACAACATAACCAAGATATCATGAAGGCAAAAGGAAATGAAGGTCTTGATGACACTCCAAGGTATGAAAGGAATGGTAACATGTCATATTTATTATTGCATATTAAACCATTTCATATTTGTTTTCTAATGAGAATATGGAGCATGTGGACCCCTTGATCCAAATTCATAATTGTGGGCATCATGAGGGCTACATACAAACCAATATTCAAAAATCATAACTCATGTTTTTCCAAGAGCTCTATCATTTAACAGGGACAAGATCTAGACTCTTGAAGCACTACAACATGTTTTACCTCTTGCACATGGCACTTGGGCATATGAGTTGCAATTGCTTGAGGGAAAACAATTTAGGGAAGGGGGGATTGTAATATCCCCTTCTCGAAAATAACAGGTCGAAGACCCTTAGCCTATTTTTTGTTCCTAGCAGCTAAGGGGTAGAAAATAAGGGAAACTAATTCTAATAAATTAATTTCAATGCATAATGATTTTATTATAAGCATTTTAATTATTTATTAAAACAAATGTTCACATTATTTTTATTTTTCCCTAAGGTAAAAATGCGACCCATATGGGGTAATAAAGCAAGGGAAATAAAAACATTAAAATAAAGTGAATTTCCCCCAAGCGGGGTAAGCCGATACGGCTCATCTGCCAATTGTAATTATAAAAGGAGGTTGCCACAATTGTGAGAGACATCTCTTTGCATATTCTGATATCTGAATCTTGGTTTAGCTGATTGCTTTTCCATTTTTACATTGAAGGAAGAAAAACTCTATGATGTATTTGCATTAGAAGACGAAAACCCTCTCTTGCCAAGGAGGAATAACGAAACTTTTCATCATTTGTGTGAAGAACCTCTATTAAGGAGTTTCTATTGAGTTTCAAGTACAAAATCTGAATTCCAACTGTGTTTGAAGACCCTACATTACAAATTTGTGGCATCTCTAGCTAGGGCTTGAAGAAGAAGGTGTTGTCACTGATTTTTATTTGCATTTCCAGCTATTTTCTAGCGCAACCCACTTGTGGGTGGAATCTGATCACCCTAGGGCTCAGTTTCTCCATATCTGGTCTCTATTTGCATTGCCCTAATTTTAGAGATCATTTTTAGCCGGGTTGCATGTGATTTGAGCTTGGGAAACCTCTTTTCCAGCCATTTCTGTAAGCTGATTTTCTACGGCCTTTTAATAAAATTTCAGCTCTTCTTTTTGGGTCAGAAATATATAATTTTGATATTCATACCTATATGATAAATTTTGGCTATTTTTGGCAACTATTGGGTCCAATTTAGATTAGTTTTGAGTGTCAATAATCTCTAAGGCAAGTCGCCATTTCTAGAAGAAAATTCATAGTTGCATTTTTATCAAATATATTTTCTATCAATTGGTTGTTATAAATCAGATTTACAGGTGTTCCTTTTGTGTTTACAAATTATTCCAATGGGGACATTACAAATAAATTAGTTGTCAAAAGGTATATATTTAGACACAACGTAACTTGAAGCAGATTCAAATGTATGAATGTCCGATTGTTTTAGAAGTGCATAAAATGTACTAAATGAGTGTTGTTGATGCCAAAGTGAAGAGGGAGAAAGTTGATAATGTTGTACTAGTGGGAGGCTCCACCAGCGTTCCTTGGATGAGACAAATGAATAAGCAATCCTTTGTTGGAAAGGAGTACAACACCATCAATGCAAAGAAAGTTGCAGCATACAAAGATATTGCACAAACAACTATTCCCACTAGCAATTGAATTCATGTGAGATTAACACAAGTCATGACATTAATCCTTGGAATGTACATCAATGATGATCTTATGTCCATTGCGGTACCAAAAAATACTTAAATTTCAACCAAAACGAGATTCACTACAGAACATCATTTGATAATAAAACTACAATATGCTCTCATGTCTATCAAGGTGAAAGATCCAAAACACAAGCCAAAGTGGTAAGTCATAGTTGTTTTGGAATAAATGGGTGTGGAATTCTTAAGGGATTAGTTGAGCACAACACAAAATTTAATAAGTGAAATTGTAATAAGTTGTGAATATGTTTGCTAATTGAGGAAAGCCAACATGTAGAGAATATTGGTTGATGCAAAGCAGTTTAATATTGAATATGAGCAATAGAAGATGGATGCTCAGTGAGCATTTGGAGAGCTCTCTTGCATTGAGAGAGAGAGAGAGATGCAATGTGAGGTGATGTAGTTATAGAAAAGCACACAATGAGAACATGATCCCCCAAGTTTAGATTGGTATTAATGCAAATAAAAAAGACAGTGTATACTCTTATATAGTTTAAACTATAGTTTTATCATCCAATCCAAGGAAATTGAGAATGGTATGAATGCAAATCAATATATGCAACACATCATCTTCGATAGTTTAAATAAATATCAAACAATATGAGGAAATTCACTGTGAAACTATACAAGTACATACAAATTGTTGTCATAATTAGAATTTTAGGCATAATTGTTTTCTATTGTCAAACGGGTTTATATATAAAAAAATCAATGTAACTAGAATTAAATGGTGTTCTATTCAAATTTGAATTTATATGGCAATTGTTTTCATTTCTATTCCATTGCATCTAGGATATTTTTCAAATAAAAGTCTTTGCCTTCAAATATGCTAACAATATCATATATCTTACTTTTTAACTTATTTAAACCCATTTTGTGTTCACTGTTGTTTAGTATCCCCGATATCATGGCTTATAATTACGAAAATACCATTTCCCTTACGAGTTAGTCATTTATGTCTTTTCACTTGCTTTTGAGTCCTATTGGAATTATTACGAAAAATTCTAATTTATTGAATCTCAGTATTGCAAGACCTTGAAATCATACAATCAACATGGCAAATGGTAGAGGCATTCAAAATTATCAAAGGTAGAAAGCAATTCTGAGCCCTACCCACCAATTGAGCTCACCTCAATACCGGCTCAAAAGTGGAAATTAAACAATGGATGGCAAGTTTTCTAAAGTGCCTCCATGAAATTCCAAGAGAAAATGTCTTAAAATAAAAACAAACACAACTCAAATAACATTCGATAGAATGAAGTGTGAAGTTGACATTATCCATTCGAGTAAACACTACACGCTCTATTGAAAATGGATGTTTTATGCAAAGTAGCTTAAATGTAACCAAAAAATCAAAATGATGATTTGGCCCTCACAATGGCCTTGTTGTTTTATTAACATTTTAAACACTTGAAAGCACCTTACAAGGCACCGATTCACTAGCAAGTCAAACAGCTCAAATTCTCTTTCATTGCCCTCATTCCATTAATATATGCCTTCTTTGCTTCTATTTTCCTAATCCTAAAGACATGGTCCCATAAAGGGAGTAACTCCTTCAATTTTTCTGCTTAGGGGGGTTCCATGAAATTTTAAAATAGCTGAAATTGCAAATATAAATATCTTTACCTAAAATTTAGGAGCAGTGACTCTTCCGGGGAAGGATTTTCACAGATAACTAGAGGTGGGGATTTGGGATTCACAGCAATTGCAAAGAATATTTCGGATAGAAATATCAATTTACATCCAATTACAACTAAGCTATAAATATTTATCTTTTTCTTTAATGATCCCCACCCCCTAAACTTTCTCTGCAAGTATAATTTAGCCATATTTAAAAATCTATGGGACTGCAACTTTACAGATATGCTACTGTATTATCTTCAACACCCACTCCAAAAATAAATAAATAGTGACGCAGCTGCATGGGACCAGGGTCTAAGTAACTTTCCCTAAAATGGACTTAGTGCACTACAATTCTTGTTTAATTAGTCATTTTACAAACATGTAATATTTGTCAATCTAACTCAACAGTAGATTCTAAAATATGGTAAAGTCTATTACCACATTTGTTGTAAGAAATGTAAAGACAAGTCCCAGTTCACATTTTTTGGGCGCGAAACTTGTACACAACAGAAAACAGCCGTTGCAAATAGATTTGTTTATTTTCTTGCTGCACCAAGACATTGTGGCATCCAGCCAAAACATTCTATTATCTTATACTTAACACTTTTGTGTCGAGCAATTTGAGCATAAGCTAGTATCATCATGTTTTGAATAAAAGCTAATGGACTTGATATATCGTATTCAGCTACAAAACAAATACATAGGCGCTCCATGGCAACATGACACTTGTGCAGCCTTTAGGATAAATTGCCTTGTTTGTCTTGATGGCATCGTAATGCAATTAATGTCCATGGTGAACAAAATATATGGTTTGTGTTGAATTGAGTAAAGAAAACATTTTTCATATTATAAAAGAATCATTGGCACAATGTGTCCTTTTCATGCATCATATTACATCGTAAGTGCAGATTATTTTGGGGCATATACCCCTCTAAATAGATGTGAGGCATTTGAAGTTGTGGCATTTTGGGACATATACCCCTCAAAATAGATGCAAGGCATTTGGAGTCGATGCATTTTGGGGTATATACTTCATGAAAAATATCGTTCAGCGGTCAATGTGTTTGCCAACATCAATATCAATACGTTTTTAAGGATATCAACATATCATCATAACCTTTATGATTTATCTAGAATGGAGACTTAATATATTTTAGACTATTAGTTTTGATACAATTTTACTCGTTTTTCATTACTCTAATGACATTTTTAATCGGTGTGATTTTTGGTAACAATCACAAAGGGGGGCCACTTAGCAACAAAAGTGCAGTAAGCGTTTGTTATAGGGAAAGGAACAGTGAATGCAGTCCACAGCTTTGGGCTCCTCACTCTAGTCTCTTTACCCATTGGCAATGTAGCTTAATAAATATAAAATAATTAGACATCCTGGACGATGGACAAAGCATGCAGTGGCATCATTCTTGAGAAGAAAGAGACAATCACTCATACTTTGGGGTGAGAAGGTGATTCATTACATATAGAATATGTACATGTGAACCAAAAACCATTTCTAATTTGTTTCTTGTTCAACCTCCACCAATCCCTGTTTTTTGTCACATTTCCCATTTCGTATTTTTTGGTAACATAGATTGTAATTATATTATAAAATCCTGCACATAACAAGCTTTTAATGAAACTTCAACATCATAGCTTTCAAATATGGAGAAAAGATACCAGTCATTTCCTTAAAAAAATTATATTAGATTGCACAGAAATTAATCTTTCAAACAAAAGATGATAAAAAAAAGAAAAGCTGTAACCATGTTTAGGAGTAGCATCTTCATCAGTATATGTTTACATTTGTGCAGGTGTGAACGTTCTTTGAACAATTACATTAATCCTTTCAAAATTGAGGTGAATGTAGTCTACCACAATGTGATCTTACACAATAAGGTTATTTGTTTGAAAATGTTGTCTAACTGGCTACTGCAAACTCAAGAAAATGCTTTTAAAAAATTGGAATCTGACAAAAGAATACTATACATTTGTGAAGTGGGATTCCTAATCAATTTGGTTCTTATAACATTCCGTTTTAGACTTTTAAGTAAATTTCAAATTTGCAACTGCAATATCATACAGCACAACCTTTGCATATGTAATTGCCAAATTTGTTACTAACCTGCATTTTTCAGAAATTCAAAATAAATAGGACATCAAAATTGCTAATGACCATAATAGGATGCCCAACTACATTATTAACCTCTTGGAAGGCTTGGAAACAAATAAGATTTTGTTTCTGTTGCAAAATGCCAATCAACGGCAGAAGATATAAATTTGCGGAAAATTTAAGCGAGTTTGGAAACGATACTCATTCAAAACTTAGGGCATTAGATCCTCTGTGATAGAGCAGTGTTAGCTTTGACAAAATTGTAATCAACAAATAAGTTTGGATAAAAAATGGATTCTTTCTTACCCAAAGATTTTTTTTTAAAATAAGAAAAAGAACACAGGAAGATATGCTTCGGCAACATCATGTCGAAGGCATTTCTTTCCTGTTAAAGTGAAGTTTTCTAGTACATTTCTGCCATGATCAGAGCAATAAGAGAAGTCCATCCTGTGAATGGATGTGCACCTTTTCCCTTGCCAGCTGCAGTATTATCATATTGTTCCCAAAGGTACCCACTTTTAAAGTAGTGGAACTCAATATTCCTACAAATTTCAAGTCAGAAATAACATATAAATAATTTCCTTCAAAAGTATATATACTAGACACATAAAAAATCTTGAAAATTGTGAAGTCCGTATAGCAAGGTTATTACCCAATAAGATTTTGTCTAAGCTCCGTGTAAACCTCAGCTGCTCTTGTTTTATATGGTCCAGAATCTGCATAACATTCCAAACAGATTAATGCTGATTCTCAAGGATTCAATTTCCAAAAATAGAAAAACAAGTACACAATACCAAGGAAATACCTTGAGCATAATGATTAAGTGCTGAGAGAATGAGGTAATTCATGTTAATCCAAACAGGACCCCTCCAATATGGTGGGTCATGCTCTGTGTTGCGTTTCATGTAGAGTGAACTACACAATGGAACAAAAGAATTTAGAGCAGAAGGACAACCTTGTTGCATGACCAAATCTTATCTTCTGAGTTAAAATCTTATTATATCATATAGCTGATGCTAATGTCATGGAGAAGAAGAATGCATCCAAATTAAAGCAGACAAAACCATAAACTTCATGGAAATTGAAACTGAGGTGATCCGTATGTATATGAATTGTATATGAAATATGCACTGTCCATATCTATATCCTCTTTTTATGCATCCAAAACAGAGCTTTAGGCTTAGACAGATACTAATAATGATCAATGCTGAACACGATAATTATACAACAAAACACCATCAGGGAATAGCAAGAGAAAAAAATTCATACAAGTTTAACATGGATCTAACTTGATGTTTCACAACAATTTGAGGAGGGAACGGCTCTTTCCAAAGATACATTCTTCTTTTCCCAATTTTTATATATCAAAGGCTAAAACCAGCATTTCTATGGTTACTGTAGTTGTTCCCAGCATTTAGCTGTTTATCTGTTTAGGTATTTTCCTTGAATGTTTTAGTAGTCGTGCTTCCTAAAAAATAGTTAAATACCTGCTCATATTTTCTCTCTTATGAGCTTGCTAGATAGTTGTAGTTCTCTTTTATTTCTTAACAGTTAATACAATACTGAAAAAAATCAAACTGTCATTTTAATCCACATAGCTCCATCCTGGCCTGTAACGATCAAAGCTCCAAAAGAAATATTTGATTGGTTAGCATCACAACAAGAAATACTGCTAATACAAGGGGACTGCAATATGAAGCTGAAAAGTAAGGTATTGAACAAAATATTCAGTTGAATTTTACTCATGATAGAGAGATATTTTTGTACAAGTCTTAGCTCCTACTAAATAGGAGTTTTCACCCATCTCCGTCTAACGCTCAATCCCCATAAACTCTCACCTATTTTTATTTATGATGAGTTGTTTCAACAACCCGTACAACTCATTCACACACATAATCAGTTATCCTAAATAGTACCAACTAGATATTTCCAACATTCATCCCTTACTAGGGAAAGAGAACATTACACAAATACTGGAAGAAACACACATTGATAGATGGAAACACATCGACCAATCCAACAGGGATAGTGGGAATGGCCACACTACAACTCTGATCAGGAATACACACTCTAGAATAGTGAGCAATGACACAATTGTTCACAGTCGGACTGAGCCTTACTGACCTTTATAACATTCAAACTAACTTCTTGTGAGCATGACATGGGCTTCCGATTTTTTTCTCAAATTTGCTCTTGCAGTTGGTTGGACCTCACCAAGCAAGTACAAATGTCGAGTGTGTGACTGGATCCTCACTTTCCTTCAGTGGGTGTTATCCACCTCACTAAACTCGCATTTCCAGTAGCTGCAGGTGATTGCTGCCACTCGATCACAAAAAACATAAATAGTCTCCACTGCCACTGGACAGCATTCTTTGTTTTTTGTCTTTTTGGCACAAATTTTGTTGAATCGTCTATAGTCAGAATACGTCATTACTGCTAGTGAAGACTAACAACTATTCAAATGTATAGTCATTTGGGTTCATTCTGTTTTGCCACTTCTACAGTATGCAGCCTCTAAGTTAGTGGTGAACTTGAGGTTGCTTATAGGCCTCCTTCCTCTTTCCTCTCGCCTCCTGTTGAATGCTGCCTACTTATCAAAATGGATCTTGAAGCTCAGTGGTTGTAACTTGTAACATAGTGTTTATTTTCATATTCTCCACCCCCCACCACCATCCACAATGTAAACCTGCTTATAGAGTTGTCACACTGAATAATCCCCCCACAGAACGGACTCACACAATTGATACGACGTCGGGCTCACTTGAAAATGTATTCGTACAAAGAGTATATTCGACATTCATATAGCATACATGCTTTATATGACAAAAGATGACACTGACTTAGTGTAATGTCCCCTATTTTGAATTAATGCCAAATCATAGTTACAAGGGGACGCGTCCCCCCCAAAATTTACAAGTCCGGGACGTCCCGGACGTCCTGGGGAAGTGGGGGAAACCTTTCCCCCACGATTCCTACTGGGCGGAGGTCACAGGAAACATCCTGGGGATGTTTGAGGAGGTGGGGAGACGCTTCAGAAGTGTTGGGGACATCCCCTGCGACGTCAAAATCTTTTTTAATAAAAAAACATACATTAAACACTTTAAACTATTTTTTTTATTGCAAAGCACTTATAACTTAAAAGAAACATTCCTAAGTGACGGGTCTAACCCTAAAAGTGCAATCTCTACTACAACGATCATTTATAGAACATACCATTATGGGCTCATTCCATATTCACACCAAGCAAGCAAGAGATACAAAGAGCGGAAGCTTGGATAGTGAAGCTAAGAGTATTTATAATTTTATTTGCTTACAATACTTGTTAAAGTCTCTATTTTTAAAAAATTTAGATTCTATTTGCATTTTTTAGGGGCTGTTTTTTAGCATTTGTATCTACATTCACAATGTAATCATATTTATAGTTTGTAGGATTTTTAAAAGCATATTGCATAGGGTTTGGTTGTAACTGGTTACGTTTTTTTTTCTTAATTACATTTTTAATTCCATTTTAAAATTTAGATTATATTTGCACGGCTGTTTTTTAGTTTTTATATCTACATTCACAATGTAATCATGTTTATAGTTTGTAGCATTTTACAAAATGCATACTGATTAGGTTTTTTTTAATTACATTTTTAATTTCATTTTAAAATTTAGATTGTATTTGCATTTTTTAGGGGCTATTTTTTAGTTTTTGTATCTACATTCACAATGTAATCATGTTTATAGTTTGTAGGATTTTACAAAATGCATACTAGTTAAGTTTTTTTTGTAATTACATTTTAAAAGTTAAAAATAAAACATATTGCATAGGGTTTGGTTGTAACTAGTGGTTGTTTTCATTATCTATAAATTTAAATTAAAATTATGATCATTGCTTATACTTTAAAAAAAAAAATTAATTCATTACATAATCAATCAATCATATAGTTATGGTTGTTTTTTATTCATTGCACCAATCATCACCATGAGTTCTTCTTCTGAGTATGAGTATGAATCAGAAAAGGAGAGGATTGAACAGGAACTTGAGATAGGTGACCGTGGAAGTGTTGGTGATGCCACAATGGGGGAAAGTTGAGAAGGGAGACAAAATGTAGTGGCAGCGGCAATTGGTAGTTCAGTTGGTAGTGCTACCAATTGTCCCTCTCAAATGTTGTCCAGATTTGCCATTGGACCATTTGATAAGAAGAAGTCATTGCAACAATTTGCTTAGATAGTTGAGAACCCCAAGTCTGGAGGGGGGAGCAAACTATGGAAGTGCAACATATATGTACTGACTTGGCATGACAGCATCACCAGGACCAATGCACACTTGTTGCACCTTACAGAAAGGGGGGTTGGCATTTTGTATCTTCAATGGAAATACCACAGACAATGTGCCAGAAGTTCGTGGTACTGCGGCTAATACTCCTTTGAGCTCTCATAGGATTGGCAAGCGTAGTAATATTTTGGTTGGTTCTAATTTTGGAGTGTCAGAAGTGGAAAACAGAGGGAAGATAAAGGCCGTGGGGGCAGCCCCTAATGTAGTTGTAGAAATGTTTGATTCAAAAACAAGGGAAGAGGTAGATGATGCTATTGGGAAATTTTTCTATGCTATTGAGATTCCATTTAATGTCACTCACTCTCCTTATTACAAGGAAGATATGGCTAAGGTTGCAAAAGCAAGTACAAGTTATGGGCCTCCAAGAGACACCAAACTGAGAACAACAATATTTTTTTTTTATTGATAAGGCGGGTTGAAGGGACCCGTTCCCTGTGCAAGAAAATGAGGCCAAATCCTCAAGAAAACAAAAGGCCTTAATAGGCAAAAATAACTAGAGGCAAACTGCCCTCCAACAAAAAGGCATAAAGAAAACCCCATTTACTTCCCAGCTTGCGATGGAAAAAAATCTTCAATGTTGCCCATTCATCCCTTTTTGCTTTTCCGCTTCTTCACTTCTTGCCATTTGCCATGATCTGATGAAATAACCAGCGCCAGGTCATTGGGATTAACTTATGGAATCAAATTTTCAAACACGGAATCATGGTCTGATTCCGAGTTTTTTGATATATGCCCCCTTTTTGTTCCTTCTACTACCAGGCCATTTTCCTGTATTTCCATCTCTCTCATTCTTTTCTGTATCTCTTTTACCATTGGTATTAGGATCTCTCGGATTATCCTTGAATTTCGAAGCAAAAACCAATTCCGGATTCAAAGTACCCCATCCACTGGGAGAAGTCGATCCATTCTTTTTTGTAGATTTCTGATTTTTGTTGTAGGGACATTAAGCTTGCAGATGACCCAAATTTCTGCATATTCTACATCTAAAAACAGTATTCTCATAATCTAAAACCTGGAAATGTTGAAACTTACCAAATTTAAGATTTAATTCAATCTGGCAATCCTTTGCTTAAATCTATTTCAACGCACATACAGGCATACAAACACAGACTTGAATCCGTTCTATCCAAGTCCTCTTTTAAAAACTTGCCCAATGTGTTTCCAATGTCCTCTAGGGCATACCACATTCAATGCATATAGGGATGGTTAAGTTTTTTTAAGCATTGACCCATCATCACAATGGCGTTTTGGAAACCGAATAAGTATTCGGATCGAAATCCGGAAACCATGGGGTTAAAAATTTGAGATAGGTGGAAGTGCATGGTCCCCAGAACCACGGACCCCTCTGTTAAGCAGCGTTGATAATCCTCAGAATCCCTAAAGTGGACAACGAAAAATCCCTTGGTAAGTTCAAAGTTGGAGATTGCTACCAATTTGTTGGTCTCAAATGTTTCGAAAATCCATTGACAAAGTGCGGAGGAAGGGCAAAAACCATTGAATCTACCGATCACAACATCTCGAGATAGATTTTTGTAGTATTCCTCCACTTAAGGGTTCTCTATGATTAAAGAAGTGTAAATATCCTCTTGCCAAGTCTAGCATCAAGTAGGACCGATGCACATTGCACCTTACAGGATGGGGGATTGGTGTTTGTAAGTTCGGCCTTTCACTAGATTTTCCAAAGAGCTTTGAATGGTGAGATTTCAATGGAAATACGACGGACTAATGTCCTCGAAGTTCGTGGTTATACGCTAATACCCCTTTGAGCTCTCATAGGATTGGTAAATAGTAATACTTTGGCTGGTTCAACAGTTTTGGATGTCAGAAGTGTGAAAACAGAGGGAAGAGAAAGGGTTGGGGGGCACGTCCCCGCAATGTCAATTATAGAAATGTTTGATTCAAAGGCAAGGGAAGAGGCAGATGATGTTATTGCCAGGAAATTCGGCTCTCCGTTGCGGATTCTATTTAATGTCCCTGCGGCTACTCGAGAGGCTAATCCTAAGGTTCGCAAAAGTCTTCGTGATTTTTATCTCCATCGCTCCCTAAACTCCGAGCTTCCTGAGGACAACAATATTGGATAGAAACTATTCCAAAGTTAATCTGTTGATGGAGGAGATGAAGGTCACATGGTTGTAGCATTATCGTGGATGGGTGGACGGATATTAGACACTGTCCTCTCATCACTATCATTGTATCTTGCAAAGATGGACCGTACTTCTTGAGAGCAATTGATTGTTGTGGGAAGCAGAAAGATGTTGAGTTCCAATATCAAATTTTGAAGGATGTCATTGAGAAGGTTGGACCTTCAAATGTTGTACAAGTTGTCACAGATGCAACTTATGTGTGCAAAGCAGCAGGCAAGCTAGTGGAGCAAGACTAAAGACATATATATTGGACCCCGTGTTGTGTGCATGCCATAAACAATGCATTGAAAGACAAAGAGAAGATTCAGTGGGTCAGCCAGATAGTGAATGAGGCCAGGGACATGCAGAAGATCGTATGCAATCACCACACATCATTGGCACTTTTTCGAAATTTTTCAAAGAAGTCATTTCTGAAACCAGTTGACACCCGCTTTGCATGATATTTTATTTTGTTGAAGAGGATGTATGTGTTGCAGGAGCCCCTGCAAATTATGATTATGACACAAGATTGGACTAGGTGGTGTGAGTCCAAGACAGAGCAAGGGAAAAGAGTGAAGGACGTAGTGTTGAGGGAAATATTTTGGGACTGATCATATCAATCATAGCTCCAGTTTTTAGTGTCATCAAATATGGGGATTCTAACAGCCCCAATCTTGGTGAAATCTATGAGTGCATTGACAACATGCTTGGGCAAATGAAGGCGGCTATTCGGGTGAAGGACCTCACTCTGGAGTTCTACAATGAACATATACAACCCATTATTCAAAAGAGATGGGAGAAGTTGAACACCCTTCTTCATATGGTGGCGTATGCACTGAATCCCAAATGGTATGTGGAGAGGCTAAGTAGAGTTATCCCTTTGGATGATGATGAGGTGAAGAAGGGCCTTATGAAGGCCTTTCAAAAAATGTATAGTCCATAGGAGGCTTCACAGATCAGGTTACAGTGGCACAACTTCACTATACTTGATGGGTACAAAACATCAGCAAAGTTGGACAGGGTAACATTGGCACAGGAGAAGCCAGTGAATTGGTGGCGACTGAGTTGGTGACGCAAAGCAGGGCTTACAAGACTACTGCAACCACTTGTCATTCACCTCCTTTCCTAGGTTTCTAGCTCCTCTGCCTCTGAGAGGAATGGGTCTACATATTGTTGTATCCACTCTGTTACGAGGAATAGGCTTACCTCTGCGAGAGCGGAGAAACTTGTAGTTATACACAATGCTTTGCGTCTAATGGATCGTAAGACACCTCAGTACAAGAAGACTCCAACATTACGGTGAAATCTAGATCTCGAGGAGCCGAGGCAGGTTGAAGAGGACAATACTGTGCAACGGGGATTGATTGGGCTTACCTTTGAGGACGAGAATGATAGTACCAACGAGTAGTTCATGGATGTTGCTTTAGATATTGATTCTAATTTTTAGGCTAATACTTGTCCTCTTTTTTTTGTAATATTGACAATAGACAATTGTTGGTGTATTTGAATATGAGATTAATGATATGAATATCAGTTATTGTCACTTGATCAATTATAAATTAGAATGGTTTTATATTTTATTTCAGCTTATTTAATTTTCAGTTTCAAATTCAAAATTCAAAATTCAAATATGACATATGTAACTTACATAAACATATTGATATTATGAATCATGATATTAAGGAATGTATTGGATGTTTATGAGTTCAAGTTTCACCTTATTTAAATCTCAAATGGTTTTATTTCAGCTTATTTATACAGTTTAGTCACTATATCTTTATATTTTAAATATTTTATATATTTTTTTAATTAGCCGTCCCCCCGTCGTCCCCAAAATTTAGAATTTTTTGCCGTCCCGGAGTCTTAGGTAACTATGTGCCAAATGGAGACTCCTTGCCATTCTCTTCCCATGGCCAAGAAGGATAAGTGAACAGGGGAAGTAATTGAGCTTCATTTCAGTTTTCTTTTATTATTTTTGATGTTTTTCTTTGGTATTTTACTCCCTAAGGCAGGTCGACTGGGATTATGGGATTCCCAACAAGGAATTAAAAGATATAATGAAGTTTGGAGGTCGTTTTTCACCTTTTTGGCCTTTGATGCCAACCTAGGGATATAAAAGGAGGTCGCTTGGCCTCATTTGGATCATCTTTGGGACATATACACTTACAATTTTGGATTTTTGGTTGATTCCTCAATACGTTTCCACTTGAGGACGAAAAACCTCTTGTGTGGCATCCAAGGAGAACGAAATTCTTCCTTGTGGCATAGTGGAGAACGAAAAACTCTCCATACTAGCGAATTGAAGGCATTTATTGAAGACTCTCTTGCCGATTTGGATCTAGGGCATCAATAAGAAGACCTACAAAGAGCTTTGGCATATTTTGGAGCCCCTCTCCTAGGGAGCGACTAGAGTTTGAGTGTGATTTGGTGTCTTCTAGGGCACATAACTCATTTATTCTTTGATATTCAAACTTGGCATAATTATATCTGGAATATATGATCTTTTGTAATTATTGGGGTTTGGAGACCTCCATTTTGATCATTTCTATTGGTTGTAACTCTGTTGTTCTAAATTAATTTTCCAATTGAGTATTTGATCAAGTTTCATGATGAAAAGTGACTTAAAATCTTCTTAAAGTGTTTTCCTATGTTGATGAGTTCTTTGATGATATTTGGGTGATTTCTAACTAATTACAAGTTATAAAAATCAGACTGTTGATTTACAGATGTCATAAAAAACTAGTTGGCTGATATAAAATATGAGTTTAATCATTTGGGGTTTGTGTGATTTCCTCCTTTTTCAGTTTCATCCCTAGAAAGGAACATTACAATGGTATCAGAGCACTGGTCTTCCCAACCTAAGGGTTTAATACAAGAAGGAAACAAGGGTTTCATTTGCTATTGAAGGAGAAAAGAAATCAGACCAGCTACGAGAGGACAATATGGCTCGTAAGGATGCCCAAGAAGCCAAGATTGACAAGCTAATTGAAGTGTTAATAAGATTGGTGGACACCATGGACATCCTAGCCCTAACCCTTTAGAGATTTCATGAACCTAGGGTTCATAATGGAGAAGGCACTTCATTTGGAGCAAATACTCCATGGCAACCCTTGGGATCAGCTCACAAATCAGCCACTAGGCCTACTTTCCTTCCAAGGAAAGAAGCCATTCCGGAGGCGGAAGCAAGGCCCTGTATGGGGAAAAGTATTGCCACAAGCTATGAATAATATATGGCACTTCCAAGGGAGATACGGGAGGCCATTACACTTGCCGAGGTCATTGGTGTGAGCAAAGGGAGGTCTATGTAATATCCCTTTTGGGACTAAAAATGGAGAAAAGGGGTTAACCAGCTGTCCCAAACAGATCTGATCTTGAAGCACATTTAATTATTCACACAACAAATTGATAATAACTGAAAACCAATTTAAATCAGCAATCTCCAAGGGCAGTGAACTGTCTAAGGAATTCAAGTCCACTTTTCACTATGCAAATCAATGAAGAATGCCACGAAATAATTAATTTAGCCACGACAATATTTATAAATCATAAATACATCAAAAGATTGAAGGAATATTTGATTTCACAGTTGGAATTAATTATTTAGAACAGCAGCAGACTAGCCAAAACCGAGGGCTAGGAAAAATAGTAAACCTTTGACAAAATTCACCAAAATGAAGATTCCAGCCTTATAAATTATGCCGAAGCAGAATATGAAATCAAACTTGCAACTTGTGCCCTAGAAGGCACACAAATACCCTCAAAACCTAGTCGCACCATCTAGGAATGGCTCTAAAATGCATGCAAATGTCTGTAAATGTCTTCTTTGATCCTCCACTGTCCAAATCTGCAAAAGGTCTTCAATATGACTTTGCTTCAACCAAGGATAGAGGGATTTCATCCTCCAACCAACCACAAGAAGGGTTTTCGTTCTTCTTGGAAATCCACACAATTGGATTTTCGCCCAAATGTGGAAAGACATTGAGCAAACAGCCCAAAGGTCCAAATTAGATAAAATTCCGAAAAGTAGATGATGCAAATGATGTCCATGATCTCCTTTTATATCCTCATCTTAGCCCAAAGGCCAAAAAGGCAAGGCCGACCCCATATAAAGCTTATTTAACCGTTAAGTTGCTTTTAAAAGCCACCAAACCCAGCCGACCTGCTAAACTGAAGAAAACACTAAAAAGAAACATTAAAAATTAGAAAACAAAGATGCAATGAGAACCTAATTCCTTTTCTATCTCATCCAACTTCGTTGCCACGAAAAGGGAATGGCAAGAAATCTAAAACCATGCACTTAAATGGGAAAAGGGAACATTATAGTCTAGGTCGAAGCCAAGACAAAATGAGCCATAGAAAGAGGTGCAAAATGTGTTGGGGAAGATGACTTTCGCTACTTTTGATGGATCGACTAAGGGGATAGCTGGGGCATGGATCCAAAAGTTGGAAACATCTTTGTCCTTGAAGCCTATGATGGAGGATGATGCCATCAAATTTTCAACCTTTCACCTAGAGGGGATTGCTCATGAGCGGTGGTCCATGGATTGGTGACACAAAAGCACAAAGAGATCCATTCATATGATGAGTTTTGTAGAAGACTCATTCATAGATTTGATAGAGTTGACCCAGAAGTTCACTTTCGGGAACTTGCATAGTTGAAACAACAAGGCAAGGTTGATGAGTATGTGGTTGAGTTTCAGAGACATTCCGTGATGATTACGGATGCCACAGAGAGGTGACTTGCGGTTCATTTCATTGAGGGTTTGACCAAACCACTCAAGGGTTTGGTTAAAGCCTTTGATCCTTTGTCTCTTCAAGAGGCAATCAAAAAGGCTTTGGACCTTAAAGGTGCTGCCCCAAAAACAACAGCGATCGGCAGACATCCCAAAGTTAATTCGAGTGGAGGACAACCCAAAGGACCCTTGGGACAGCCTAGAAA
The DNA here is from genome assembly GCA_019776745.2 of Taxus chinensis. NCBI lineage: Eukaryota > Viridiplantae > Streptophyta > Pinopsida > Cupressales > Taxaceae > Taxus > Taxus chinensis. The sequence continues at coordinate 128,549,657 of CM034152.1, forward strand.
CCCTCCCTTGGACCAGCCAAGGAAGCCCTTCCAAAGGACGCCTACTATTACCAAGGACTTGCCCAAAACTAGCAATGGAGGTGAGTCTAGAAATGAGCTAAGGAAGAAGAATTTTTGCTTCTCCTGCAAGGATCCATGGACTCCCAAACATCGTTGTTTTCGTAAGGGTAAAGTGCATTATATTGAGGTATTTTCAAATTGTGGGGATGATGAAGCCAAGCAAGATAGTGTTCTAGAAGAAGACCCGAAAAATTTAGATGGCACTCTTGCTACCTTGTCCGATGCACCAAGATATCATCCATTCCGGGTGAAGGGTGACCTACAAGGGCAAGTGGTCACGGAGTTGATTGATAGTGGAGCCACAAATAACTTTGTTGATGAAAGTTTGGTGAAAAGGTTGAAGTTGAAGGCTGAAAATTTCAACGGCTTCAATGTCACGGTGGCAGTTGGCTTCATACTTCCATGAACAAGAAGAATACCTCAGCTCACACTCTCTTTGGGAGGACACAAGGTAAGAGATGATTTCTATGTCATTGGTATTGGTGAAACTGATTTAGTGTTTGGTGTTCAATGGTTACATTCCTTCCGTCAATTCACTCAAAACTACCAAAGTATGGAGCTGAAATTTAAGGAAGAAGGCAAGGAGGTTGCGGTACATGGTAAGAAAGATGGAACTCCTCAAGTTGTGACCGCCAAGAGCATGGAAAGGACTTTCAAAATTGGGCAGGTTGCATGGGCTGCTCATTGTTTAGTAAGATCTAATTTTTCTATTTCCATTCAACAATCTTTCCATGATGATATTTAGCCCATACTTAACAAGCATGCCACAGTTTTCAATCAATTACCTCATGGGCTGCCACCAGATAAAGGATTCCAACACGTTATTGAGTTAGAACTGAGCACCAAACCAGTAATAATTACTCTTTACCGTCACCCAAGAGTCTACAAGGAAGAAATTGAAAGAACCATCAAAGAATTGTTGGAAATGGGTTTGATTAGGCCTAGTTCCAACCCATTTCCTTCTTCCGTGGTGCTTGTGAAGAAGGATGGCACCCTAAGGATGTGTGTGGACTACCGGGTATTGAACAAGAGAACAATGAAGAATAAGTACCCAATCCTAAGAATTGATTTACTAATTGATGAGCTACATGGAGTTGTTCACTTCTCTAAGGTTGATTTGAGATCCAGGTACCACCAAATAAGGGTGAGAGATGAAGATGTGCACAAGACCGCTTTTAGGTGTCACTTTGGGCATTTTGAGTTTCTTGTCATGCCATTTGGGTTAACGTCTGCCCCGACCACTTTCTAATTGTGCATGAATCACATTTTTGGTAAGCATTTGAGAAACATTGTGCTAGTTTTCTTTGATGACATTTTGATATATAGCAAAACATGGGAGGATCATCTCCAACTGTAATGTTCCTTTTTCCCACCTAAGAGCTGAAATTTGGTCTTCTTGCCATTCCTTCTACATGGCAAAGGAGCAAAAATGAAGGAGAAGAACCTTGAGCATCTTTATAATGAATATTTGCATCTAATATTTTTATATTTCCTTTAGTGTTTTCTTGCATTATATAGGTCGGCCTTTTCTAATTGAGCATTGGCACCAAAAAGGGGGAGATTAGAGGCATCATTTGTATCTAGAATTGGCACATTTTATTCTACTTGGGCATTGTGAGCTTGTTGCTCCTTGTGCATCCACTTGAGGACGAAAACCCTCTTGTGAGGCTTCTTGGAAGGACAAAAACCCTTCTAGTTGCTTAGGTGAAGGACGAAAACCCTTAATCATTATTTGGTCTTGAACTGAAGAGCTGATTTGAAAATCTATTTGTAATTTCTAGCTGGTAATTGAATTATTTAGGGTGGAGCGACCTACCTTGGGTAGGGTTTGGCACATTTGGTGAAGTATTTGAGATATCTGATTTGTAATATTTTTAAAGGTCGGAATCTAAAGTTTGGTGAATTTAGAGGGTTTCTAGACCCATATTCATATTTTTATTGTGGCTGCAATTTCCAATTCATATTTAATTCCAGCAGTGTATTCTTCTGCATTCCTTTTGTGATTTTGGCTCATAATATTCCATAAAATATATATAAAATATTGGCGAGTTGGTCTGTGGTGATTTTTGGCATTTTTGGTGATAGTTCAAGTCATTGATTTTACTCTTTCAGTCTACTGCAATTTAAATTTCAGATCTGCATTTGGTGTGTTTGGTTGAAACCCTCAAAAGGGTTACTACACCAACACTTGGATAAGGTGCTAGAAATTTTAAAACAGCAGTCACTCTATGCAAAAAAATCAAAATGTGAGTTGGGGATGACTGAAATTTTGTACTTGAGGCATGTTGTCAAAACACATGGGGTTCATGTGGACCAACAAAAGATCCAAGCCATCATGGATTGGCCAACCCCAACCAACATCACACAATTAAGAGGATTTTTGGGTGTGTTACTACAGGAGATTTATGAAGGGGTTTTCCCAACTTGTAGCCCCATTGACTTCTCTAACAAAAAAAGGAGCTTTCAGCTGGTCAAAAATAGTCCAAATAGATTTTGAAGAGCTGAAAAAGGTGATGTGTTCTTGCATGGTACTTGTTGTTCCTAATTTTTCTATGTCTTTTATACTTGAATGTGATGCTTCCGGTTAAGGTATAGGGGTTGTTTTGATGCAAAACAAGAATCCCATTGCATATGAGAGCCATAAATTGAAGGATCATGAGAAGAAGTTCTCTATCTATGACAAAGAAATGTTGGCCATCATGCATGCATTGACCAAGCTCCAACAATACTTGGTTTTTGGAAGGTTTGTGGTCAAAACCGACCATAATAGTTTGAGATTCTTTCTTCATCAAAAAGAGTTAAATGATCGGCAAAAAAAATGGGTAAGTAGACTCCAAGCATATGATTTTGATATTGAATATGTCAAGAGAAAACACAATGTGGTAGCAGATGCCTTGTCAAGGAAGCCACCTCCTAATTCATTTGAGGATGTGGGATTACATGATGGGAAGAAGGAAGAAATCAAGTTTTCAGATCAGCCAAGTTTGCAATTGCTTGAGGACAAACAATTTTGGGAAGGTAGAACTGTAATGTCCCATTTTTTGAATTAATGCCAAATGGAGACTTCTTGCCATTCTCTTCCCATGGCTAAGAAGGATAAGTGAACAGGGGAAGTAATTGAGCTTCTTTTCAGTTTTCTTTTATTATTTTTAATGTTTTTCTTTGGTGTTTTACTCCCTAAGGCAGGTCGACTGGGATTATGAGATTCCCAACAAGGAATTAAACGATAAAGTGAAGCTTGGAGGTTGTTTTTCACCTATTTGGCCTTTGGTGCCAACTTAGGGATATAAAAGGAGATCGCTTGGCCTCGTTTAAATCAACTTTGGCGTATATACACTTACTATTTTGATTTTTCGGCTGATTGCTCAATACTTTTCCACTTGAGGATGAAAACCCTCTTGTGTGGCATCCAAGGAGAACAAAACCCTTCCTTGTGGCATAGCGGAGAATGAAAACTCTTCATATTGGCGAATTAAAGGCATTTATTGAAGACTCTCTTGCTGATTTGGATCTAGGTCGTCAAGAACAAGACCTACAAATAGCTTTGGCATATTTTGGAGCCCCTCTCCTAGGAAGCAACTAGGGTTTGAGTGTGATTTGGTGTCTTCTACGGCACATAACTCATTTATTCTTTGATATTCAGACTTGGCATGATTTATAGGGCTTGAATCTATCATCTTTTGTAATTATTAGAGTTTGGAGACCTCCATTTTGATCATTTTTATTGGTTGTACCTCTGTTATACTAAATTAATTTTCCAGTTGAGTATCTGATCAAGTTTCATGGTGAAAAGTGGCTTAAAATTTTTTGAAAGTGTTTTCCTGTGTTGTTGATGAGTTCTTTGATGATATTTGGGTGATTTCTCACTAGTTACAAGCTGTTATAAAAATCAGAATGCTGATTTACATCTGTCATAAAAAACCAGTTGACTGATATAAAATCTGAGTTTAATCAATTGGGGTTTGTGTGATTTCCTCCTTTGTCAGTTTCAGCCCTAGAAAGGGACATTACACTTAGACTGGACAGGGCAATTAATGTCTTATGACACCTAATTTCACAACATTATTATTTTATAAACTATATTGAACAAACCTAAACAAACTATATTAAAAACCACATAATAAACAAATGACCATTATAAAATAAATCACTAAATAAAACTATAATGACCTATCGACTCTCATCACAATATTGTACAACTCACTAGCTATTTACATGGGGTATGTAATAAAGTAAATGTACCACAGAAACTAATAACACACATTTATTATCGAATCCTATTAACAAAGAAATAGAATAAGACAAAATAACATGACCGTTTGCACAAGATGGAAGCTTCTGACAAGATTAGGTGTGCATGAGGGAAATCAAACATGGGTGCAAGCTTGCACAAGTCTACCGAAATGCATGTGGATTGACTGTCAAATGATGGCAGAGATATGAAACCACAAAGCCATCAAAAGGACTTGCAAATGATAATGGTTGTTGCACCTTCATTGTTTTTTATGATGCCTAGTCAACAATAATCGTTGTATTCTTTGACGAGAACAAAGGCCTTGAAACAAGATCTTTTTCTTGCCCTGGTTTGTTTTTTATCTTCATGACCTTGTCCTTCTGTTGGGGGTTGAGCATGGATTACATGATCTAATATTCCTTCCCAACAAGAGAAAACAGGTAGATCTATATAAGGAATGGATTTTTCCTCCTTTATGCAGTGAGAGTAGCGACACGAAGGGATCTGAGGACTACTAACATTCAACAAAGGTCTGCACATTGACAGACTAATCTTAATCTTTGCAACGAAATCAATGCTTACACTAATATAAGTATTCCAAAATATGTGAATTTCATATACGGGTAACATGAGAGATCAGAATCAAATCTACCCCTTCAATCCTTAAGAGTCCCATACTGCTCTGATACCAAATGAAATTTTGGTAGCATATTTTCAGAGAATAAAATCAATTCTGCATTATCGTGCTTTATTGATGTAATACATATATGCAATGTAACTGACTATTAACAAGGAGTATGCAGGAGGGCAGAATGAATGCCAATGATGAAAGATTAAGGTATGGATGAGTGTCTAGGAATGGATTGGATTGACACAAATGATTAGAGATGCACGAGGCATTGTTGGACTCACGTCAAACACAAAGTTGAAAAGACTGATGGATGGAGAGGATTGACAAGGACACAAGTATGCTACATGCATGAATATAGGGCGACAGAAAATAATAGTTGCCCCTACAATCATATTATTCTTCCATCATAGAAAACTCACTTTGATACCATAATGAACATAATAAAGAGATACACTTATAATGGAGAGATATATTTATATAAGTCTTAGCTCCTACTAAATAGGGGTTTTCACTTATCTCCATCTAACACTCAATCCCTACAAACTCTCACACATCTTTATTTATGACGATTTTTTTCAACCATGGTTCAAAACCTCGTGCTCGGACATTACTTGACAGCCCAAAAATTTGACTCATACTTGGGACTCCAAAGTTTCTCAGCATTACTCGGCAATTTTATTGCTACTTTAAAAACATATAAATTCATAAAAAAAACTTAACATGTAAAAAGTTGTTAAATGACATGAAAAATGAACGTAGAGGATGCATAAGTATGTTTTCTATTGATTTTCAACTAAAAATGAATACAAAATACAAACTACAATACTCGTAGAACATAGACCATTGTGACATAGTCATCAATGCACCAAAATATACTAATATCAAATATCAAATCATCGCCAACACCTAGTATAAGTCTATTGCCCCCTGAAGTGGAAGGTAAAGAATCCTCCTATGCAACAACGTCATCTAAAAAGATATCAAACATGTCCTCACCAATATGGGATCTAATGTCTCTGTCGCCTCTAACGCTATCACTTCGTCTACTTCCCTCTCCAACATTTTGATTTCCTCTTATGCAAGAGCATTTAGGTTCACTTGCGATCCTATATAACCCAAAAACATTTAGAATTAGCTAAATAAATACTTGCACATTGTTGAGCCACTCTTGAGAATGCAATACAAACTTGGATCCTTGTTTATTTTTTGTGCATGCCCCAAAAGCCTATCTAAGTTGTGAAGGTTTTTCCTTGTCGTGAAGACTTATACTTTGCCACACAACATTGCCAATGTTGCATAAAACCACAAGGTCAGATTTGGTCCCTTTTGCGAGTGAATTGATTGGAGGTGAAACAATCAACTCCACAAATCCATTCATGCAACAGGGTATTACCTCAACCCCAAGTTTTTCTTCTACGATAGCTTCGTAGATGTTAATGGGGAGCTAATGTAGGGCTTCACAACAAGCATTGAGAGGATGACACCTAAAGTTGAGGTGAAGGACCTTATTATATTAAAATTGTAGAATTACAAGCAGGCTAGGGGATTTTTTTTCTTCGGCACTAGCTATTTGAACGAGATCCACCTAGACATTCAGTAACAAAAATTAGAATTTTTACAATTATTAATTACATACAAATTTTTGAATATCTTGTTTGTAGGTTTTTAGTAGGAAGACTGGTGTGAAAATACTCCAAATCTTTAAAAGCTAGCCTTCTAAATTTAATCTCAACCTTGTAGCACTTCTAGATATCACTATGGCTGAAGTTTGTTCGAGGCCATTCATACGAAGAAGTGCAATAAGTTGACTCAATGACCTAGTTTTGTGGAATGCAATCTTCAACTTCACCCAAGAAAGGTGAAAGATACATTGCAAGAGCATATTGATTTAGATGAAATTAATCTCTAGAGTGACTAGATGGCGCAAGAAGAGGAGATCCCCATGTTCACAAAGGACAAGATTGTTTCTTTTGAGATGAAAACTATGGGGGGTGAAACAGAAGTGGGAGAGATTGCATAGGACGACATATTTTGAGATGATGTCGAATATGAGGCAAAGGAGTCATTACCATCTAGTACCTAGGTGGAGCCGCAATCACAACCTTCTAAGAGGAGTGACCAGCATCAACCAAGTGCGGGGACTAGAGTCACTAGACATTCTCCCCAATTCTTAATACACCGAAGAAGAGAAATCGTAAATTATTGTAATTTGTAACTTGCGTGGATTTGCAATTTATGATAGTGATTTTCAATGAAATCGTCATAAATTCATAGGCATTATCGGCTGGTCATTGTATTTCCATGAAGATGCTATTTTGTACTCTATTTGTATTCAAATATAATAGAAAAGACTTTCCCAATGTTTTACAGACTCATTTGATACCTATTGTAGTTGTATGTTGCATAAATTTATGTATTTTTTAAGTTGCTGATTATTGCCAAGTATTTGCCGAGTCAAAAAAAAAAAAGAAAAAAACTGGTATGCCAAGTATTTGCCGAGTACGAGTATGCGAACAATGTTTTCAACAAATCAATACAATCAAAAATTCAAACTGCTTGAAAACTAAGAGATTTACAAAAAAAGGAGGAAATTTTGTAGGGGAGGAAATCCAAGGCAATTTCAATAGTTCAAGGGGATAGCAATCCAAGTTATTCCAAGAAACAGTCTTAAAAAGGACAATTAAACAATATTGGCTGTTTGAAGACCCTACAAGACAAGATTGTGGAAGATTTGGATGTTATACAGTAAATAGAAACAAGATATTTCAAGCAGCTACTGTCAAGACCAAACAAGAAAATGTTTGTAGCACAAAAAAAATTGGCATCACATGTACTAGGAGCAATCACAGAATAACAAAATGCAGAATTGATAAAATCTAATAATAACAAAACAAAAACTACAAGAAGCATTTCCCCCCTTAAAAAAAGACATGTGGCAACAAAACCAGATGGTTTCCAGCACAATTTCCTTGGAAATTCTGGTAAGTATTTGAAAATGACCTCTTCACAGCAGAAGAATTATGAAAAACAAGAAAAACATTGCATCCAAACAACAACAAAAATTTAGAAATAATCACCAAAAAATCAAATGCAGACACACTACACTCATATAGGCCTATTTCTTTATGTACTACAGTAAACAAAATAATCTCGAGGACAATTGCAAATAAAACTCAATCACTTCTGCAACAAGTTATCTCCACGCCACAGGCTAATTCTGTCAAAGCGTGGTGAATATTTGATAGAATAATATGGATATAAAATGCAGTCAATATAAATATAGAATACAACACGAATATACAACAACAATATATGCATAACAAAAAAGAACAATCTACAACATATAACATTTCCATCATCGTTGTATACAAAAACACAAAATGATATTAAATGGAATGTCTTCATTAATATATATGAACACGATGTACATGGCCTCTAGTGCAAACCTGAGCAAAATAGGACTCGGCAATAGAAACGTGGTGGAGATCCCTAATCTGTTCATGACAGCTCATACAAATGGAAAGAGCAGGGGCTAGAAGTGACAGTTGGCCTAACAGTCATGAGATCGAGCATCCTCGTAACCTAGAAAATAAATTAACTCGCAACTCGAATACATCATATTGTAGGCAGACCTACCTTTAATCATGTTTTTGCCTAATGTGCTAACATATATTCTCCCTCTAAGATTATCATCATTCTTTATGATTCTGACCACTAGGAGCTTGGGGAACAGATGGGGGAACTATCTGAGATGGAAAAGAGGTACAAGTTGACACGGTTGAATTTGAGACATTGATGTAAATAAGTTAATATTACTCTCTTGCTAGTAAAAACTAATATATTTATCTTTACCGTCCTTCAAAACTCCTGGAAGAATTATACATGTTGTTCAAGGAAATATTGTTTTTATTTTCTGCATATTCAGTATCTTTCATACCATGCCAGAATGAGCTAGATGATAGCTATTTTAGCTGTAGATGTCACTGACAAATTAATAAATACTCAAACAGTGCCATATTTATGAAGTCTATATATACCTTTTTGTTGCAAGTGATCTGAGTCCATAACTAGTCCACAATAAGTTCTTATCATAGATGAGATCTATTTGCTTTTCCAAGATTGGAGAGTCCTGCATTATAAGCTCATTAATATAGCAACAAATAAAAGAAAGGAAATTTGTCACTATATATGCATGGAAGGTGGAAATTCACTTACAGAGGGAATAAGTTTCATTATCAATGGAAAAAGACTGACATAACCAAAATGCGGAACCAAGCACAATTTTGGTCTCTGAGATACAACTCTGCGAAGCTCCCTTCTGGAGTATGCATTTTTCTCATCTAGGACTTCTTTCCATTTCAAGGACACCTGTAAATATAAGTTGTATTATACATTGGTTGTAATGAATCAGAACTTAACATTGAAAAGCATTTGAATTCAAGCACAATGTACTAAATCTGCTCAAATATCATTCCGGTCCCGTATTTATATCAACTTGTCAAGTCACCTTGGGAGCAAGAAAAACCTTTACCCAGAATGCACAGGACAGGCATTAATCTACAGGAAACTGAAATAATAACCATCCAACCCAATAATATCACGGCTAGGGTACAAACATTCCCTCCGGATACACATTAAGTCGGTGTTGGTGGCCAAATATTGACCATCAACCCTGGATGCTTTAAATATGTAATGGCACTGCAAAATAACAGTTCACTATTGTAAACCTCTGCTAGCAAACTCTGATGACCTCCCATCGAACTGAATGTGACACAGGACCATAAACATTCTTCCCCCAGCAACGCCCATATATGTAAACCTAGGAATGTATATGTAGCCATAAGATTGTTATTGTGTGTATCGAACTGAATGTCACACAGGACCATGAACATTCTTCCCCTAGTAATGCCCATATATTCAAACCTAGGAATGTATATGTAGCCTTAAGATTGTGTATTGTGTGTAGCAACTGTCTTCAAGTAATATCTACACATGCAAACTTAAGTGGTGGGCCCAAGTGGAAAAACCTGTGTGATCCCGATAGTGACCCAGGCCCACTCCATCACAGTTCAAGGTCATTTTTTTGGAAAATTATGATTTTCCAAAAAATTCAGCATAAGCATAAATTGCAGTTTCGGAAGCCTTTGGAGCTTGGAAAATGTGTCATCACATCAATTTATCTATGCGATGACCTAGATTTGTGGGTCAAACGTTCTAGAAATGTACATGGTTCTGAAATCAGAGGATACCTGGAAGTGATGACCCCAGCAAGGTGGCCATTTCAAACAGCTATTATTAGCAATTATTATCCCAGCATATTTCTTTATCTTAAGAGTTTTCCTATTTGAATGCCTATGAATGTTGAATGCCAATTATTAGCTTTTTTATCTTTAAGAAAGTTTACCGTTCTTAGTAGATTCTTCGAAGTTTTCCTATTTGCATGCCTATGCATATGGAATGGCTATTAGTAACTTAGTTTATCTTTAAGGTGGTTTACTACTCTTCGTTTTGTCTACCTATAAAACAAGGGTTCGCTCTATTGTAATGTAGAGTGGATTGCATACATCTCTGTCACAGAGATTGCTTGCTTTTCAGAAACTCTCTTATTGTTTTGCAGTAAAGCTTTGTTTTCTATTCTTGCAAACATGTGTCAATTCCGTAAAGAGGAGTTTGCTTTATTGTAAAGTGCCAATTCCTAACAGTTGGTGTGTTGTCCTCCAAATTGAATCCTCAGTTTGGATCAGTGCGGGTGTAAAGGAATACTTTATCAAGAACTCTATCCCAACTGCTTGTGCCAAGAAATATACATTAAGTGAAAACCAAAAAAAGATAAACAGGAACATTGAAATAAAGATGATGAATAATGAATGGTTCTTACATAGATGCCAGGCCCTGAAGGGGTGGCCTTACCTGTGAACATGCTTAATGCTGTCACAACCTAATGACCATAATACTTTTTGATTGATAGCTCGAAACTGAGTGCCATTTTTTGCAAAAGTTAACATTTTTTCATTTCCCACACATTGAGCCTTTTTACTTTGTAAGACGCACTAATTCATACACGTTTTTCACTAAGTCCGACGACTTGAATTTTTTGGGTGATTGCATCATTTTTTGAGTGTATTCTTGCATCTATCATGGACATCTTTGCTTTGTAGTCTGAGAGTGAAATGTTGTTCTCTGAAGTTTGTTCCATTCAGGAGGACCTACTCAAATTTGTGGACGAAAATAGATTGTTCACAAAATAAAATTCTCTTCTACATTCCCTCACTCACGGAAAGGATAAACTAATACTCTCTACAGCAAAAACTTGCTAGCCTACAACATCATTCTCATATTGTGGACTTTCATACCCTTGCTCCTAGTCCACTTGCAACTATTGCTCTTGCACCCACTGACCTTGATTATGAGCTTGCTCCTATTGCTGATGCTCCTAAGCTTATTGTGCTTGTTACAACATATTCTACTTCTAAGTTTGTGCCCATTACAATAACACATTATGTGTATCCCACTTCAGTGCCTCCCATTGACATGTTTAGCTCCTTTGAGAAGCATACCACAACATTTGGTTCTCACATGCTTTGTTCGATGGGTATTCTAACAGAGGTATTGGCAGAAATTCACAGGGTATTGCTTCACCTATTCAGCCTGTTAAGTGGCATTCACGCCATGGCATTGGTTTTCAAGCAGGTATTTCATTAGTATCACATGATGATAGGACTCTTATTTTTTTCGCTCAACTCTTCCCAAGGATCATGAGCTACACATGAGTTCTACAACACCTTCACTCAAGCCTGAGAAACCTGAGATTTTAGTTTTTAGGCATGATCAACCTGACACACATTCTGATGTTTCTTTGCATGCTCCAGTTGTGCACCTTGCACCGAATCATATGCAGGCACTTCTTCAGCCATCCATGTTCATCTGGGATGGATATCTAATCACTTTTGGCGGCGACATGAACATTCATTGAGAGGACTCTACAGGCGTGGCTCCTCCACCATTCAGCTTCTTGTTCCACTATCTTCTCCTCCTACATTGTAATGCTCCTTGTTTTGAGCTACTTTCTTTAGCAGGTGTAGTATCTCTTGTTTTTTTGAGAGATTTTGTTTCTATATTTTTGACACCTTTTAGGCATGTTGATAGTCTCTTATGTTATGGAGCTATTCTGGTGAACCCTAGTGTCAGCATGTCAGTGTTCGAGGAGTGGTGTGGCTACTCATACAGATTTTGTAGCATCACTCCACCCATTCAACAATATGGGAGGGTGTGGTGCTAATCCTACCTCTTCGAATCTCGTGTTCTTACCATGGTTGTTCTTGGTTCGTCGCACACCTTTTTCTAGCAGTAGATCGAACTATGTTTGATGTTTTCTTGCACTTTAGACATCACCTCTGACAATCTCCTTCATTCTCCTTATGAAGGGTAGTTATTCCATTGAATTACAATGTCTAAGACTTCATTCACTGTCTCTTTGTATGGAGTTATTATGTTGTATCGCAGTGTCAGTTGATTTTGAGTTTTGTGCTCAAGCAGTGGGATCTAGACCACGATACAGACAACTTTTTCTTCAACAAAGTACAAGTTTTTTGAGCCAAGCTTCTTAGGATGCCTTGCAGTGGAATTTTGCTCTCTACTTTGTTGTTACTAGTTTTTAGGTACATTGCAGTGATTTTTTCATCCATGGTAACTCTCTTTTCCAAGTTATTGTACATGGGTACCTCATTAGGCCTTGTTTCTAGCTACCCCTTTCATTTCCACCCACCTAAGCTATGCTTACGGGGGGTGTTAGTGTAGGTTATTATTTATCCTTTTATTTGTTTATTAGGATAATTCTTGCACTTGGGTTATCCATACAGTTATTGAGTTGGTTTGCTTAGGTGTACTAGTTGTGTGGAGTTCGCTTACCAGTTAGTTGTGTGGAGTTAGTCACCACAGACCTAGGCGGTAATTGCACTTCCCTCCTCCTATATGTGCACCCTGATTATTGAGCTAATTCAGGGATTGTAATTTATGGAATGTGATGTTCTATTAGCATTTGAAATCTTTGTGGCCTGGAACAATCTAATTATCGTTCCTTTCATATAGCAACACCATTGAATTGAATCTAACACAGAATCTACAAATCATGAGCCTTATTACAAATATCCTGGATTAAGGATTCTAAAACCTTGAGCCAACTCTCTTGGTTTGATGGCTTAGCCATGCCAACTTCCAAGATCATAATTCCAACCATTGCTTTTATGGTTGTAAAACCTATACCTATGTCTTCACAGGGCTTGTTGCCAAGATTACGAATAAGATTTTTGAAAGTTAAGGGCTTACGAAAGGCCAGTCCTCTTTCCTCCTTTGTATCCTTCACATCAAACAAAATATCACTGATGGCTCTACAAATATGGCAACCAAATTGCGCAAAAATATTAGCAATTTTGCACATCAGACAAATGTTTGCAACACACCTACAAATTATAAAGATAAAATATTGATGATAACCTCCTAATCAAGATTTGCAAAATGACAGTGTTAAAAAAAGTTCTCACAAAACTTCGAAAAAAATGATATTTGTATAAAGGTGAGAAATTATTTGGATCCATGGTTTCTTGTTATATGGATCCAAAACATGGAACACTCCTATAAGGTATGATAACATCTCGTAAATAATTCTATTTAATCTCATATATGGTTACTACAAAGACAGACTTCGTGATTTTTGTTAGATGTCTTTGATGTTTGAAACCTCAACTGCATATGTGAGGACCACATCATTAGGTTATGGGAAAGGAAGATCATTGTGCATACGATTGCCAAAATTGTAACAAGGTCACGATTAGGCTTTCCCTATATCCAAACAAATGCATCTCTTGAACTCTATGACTTGAAATTGGCAACCTCCTAAGAAGTTCTATTTTGTCTGGTGACTTGCATTTTCCATGGATTCATCTACATTTTCAGCAATTTTAACATTTATAATTAAGATTATATTATTACTTGATTGCAACTATTTTAACAATATTTTTCTCAAACTACACCTTAAACTTCATAATTGTCCATTCCTTACCTGTATCTCTCCATCTTTGGTCTACATGAGGATGTCTAAATTTTTGCAGGGCTTACATATTTTTTTATCCATAAATTGCATGTGTTGCATCTGTTTAGGAGTTTCGGGATCTCACAATGTCTTCAACCCCCATGCTCACAACACACTATTCCGTTTTTATGCATCTTACTAGCATATGCTAACCTCGTATAATTGACAAAATAACAGACTAGAAATTTTGAAGGCTTCCTCAACAACTGGTCAATCTATAGCGAGATGATCATACATATCAAGGGTTTGGAAGAATGAATTAAGTCATGCCGACGAATCAAGATGTCACTCAATCCACAATATATATGTTTATGGTTCCCTGTGGAAATTTTTTGGGTCACATTTTTCCATAAGATGAGACTCAATTGATAGTAAGATGGGGGACAGCCAATTCTCATCACCATCATGCTTTTGTATTGAAATCAACACTATTGAAGACCAAACATCATCGACTACAAACATAGACAACACTGAATTGTCGATGTTGATGACCACTTCCATCAGCAGCTTAACGGGTCAATGCCCAATCCCAATAAAGGAAATTTTCATCTAGGAAAACTATCCTCCATCTTTTATTAAGTTCAATTTAGACAACACACTCATCAGCCTTGCAAAAATGCACACTTCTCCTTACAAGTCATTAGACATGTGGGTACCAAGCAATAAATGTGAGTTTGGGGACAAAATTTGATCCTTGATTGATGTCAAAGATGGTTGGGATCCACTCTTGATGGATGCAACATTTCAAATCTCTAGGGATCATAAAGATGCTTTTGTGTGGACCTACAATGATCTCAAGGTTGTGTTGACTGAAATATGTGTACATAGAATCATACATTGATACAAGGACCATAACTTGTGGAACACAGAACTTGCAAAATGAATACAAAGTATGAAAAGGTCTTGGTACAGATTGACAAGATGTTGGAACCCCCTATCATTTTCAAGGTCGATACAAGAAAATAAGTGGATCCATTGTTATTTTATAGAAGAAAGCGAACACAAATGTGAATCTGCAGTAGCTTTTAAAGCCTAAACATAATGACAAACTAAGGATATGTTCCCCATCATATTTACTGATTCCATTTAGAAGAGGTGATGGGCCACGAGATATATTTACTTCTATATGGCTTTTCTAGGAACAATCATATTAGCATTGCCTAGGATAAATTGAAACCAACCTTTGTTGTCGAGGATTATGTTATCTGAAAATCCACAGACAAGAAAATTCCTGCGTTTTCGAAGCCTATTCGGAGTCGGGACTCCGCCAAAGCTCAAAGGCCGCAGAGCAGGCTCACGGAAGATGCCAAGTGTCCAACTGTCGCAACTTCAAGAGTCGAAGAAGGGAGCGAGGTCTCGGAAGCCCGCATGGTTACCACGTGGAACTAATTCAAAGGGTCCACCCCAAAAGGTTGTGACGTTATATACGGTGGGGTCTTTTACTCCCCAAAGGAACAAACGGTGTGCCCGCGGTTGGTGCCAAGTGTCGGCACTACGCATTCCCAGAACCCAGAAGGTAGCAGAAATCTTAACGATGTGAGGGCTTCCCACGTGGATCTCACAATAAGTGGACTCCGGTTTCAAACAGGACCCAAAAGGGATGACAAGCCATGTATCACGTATGAGTGATTACAAGACTCATCTAAAAGATTTAATGCTCAAGACTTTCAAAAGACTGGAGGTGAAGGGTCATATAGCCATCATTTCAGCAGCGAGTTAATGCATAGTTCCGTGTAAAGAATGCCAACCAGCAAAGACTCAAGTTATTTATCTGCATTCAAAGGGTCGTTTCAGTGTAGCGACAAAATACGCGTCGTTTGAGTCATGAGGCCGGAAACCAATGCACAAAAGATCGAAATATCTGGTTATGTAATAAAAAGCTGAAGGGATGTTCCTCAAAAGGCGAGTCCATTTTAAAGGAGTCGGTTGCAGGATAGTAAAGATGAATTAAATAGGCATGGCTCTCACTTTTTAGAAGGGGCAGATAATGGAAAGTGTGAGAGAGATCTTTAGAAATCTTTTCCTATCACTTCGCTCCATTTATCATAATTAAAAGCAGTTGAAAGGAGTGTAGGAGGGCTTCTTATCTTCTCTTCCCCCTCCTATATATATATATATATATATATATATATATATATATATATATATATATATATATATATATATATATATATATAGTTGAAGATATAGAGCAGAGAGAGATATATAGATAGAAGTAGTTAGAGATAATTCTGGGAATCAGTCGATGTTCTTCTCTATCTCAAGTCCCTCTTTTGTAAAAGACAGAGATCTTGAAGCTCTAGCTTTCTTCTTGGGTTTTGTAACAGTAAGCTTGCCTCTTTTCTAAATGTAATATTGTGCACAATCGTTGGAGTAATAGATATGTCCTGTGGTGTTTTTTGTTCATCATTTGTGTATCCTTATTGTCTCTGATCGCCTTTATCCTCACGTGTTGTTACTATCTTTGAAGCTATGCTTAAGTAGTTTGAAGTAGTGTTCCGTGTGAGTCTTTTCTGACATGTGGTGCATTTCGACCACCCTTTTCAGTTGTTCACCGTTTCCTTTTTCAAACAGTTGTCTCGATTGATCTCTCAAAAGGCTCGTTTGGCGCATCGCCCCCCTTTAAATTAATATCTTGTTTTGTCTTTCTAAACCTCACTTCACAACCAAGAGAAGAGCCAACTTCTTTACAATCTAGAGGTCTCCTCAGGGTGCACATCCCACTAACCTGAGGATTCCCACGACTCTGACGGTCTGATCCGCCAAGGATCATCGTCAACAGATTACATATATACCTATCAGGTGAAGGTGGTGATGTTCAAGCTATGCACAATGCATGGGCTACTTTGTAAAGAATCATTTTGCATATAATTGACATAACGATGACTAACAACTTCAAAGGATTCATCAACAACTGATCAATGTGTGGCTAGATGAAGATGCACATCAAGGCTTTGGAAGAATGAATTAAGTTATGCCGACAAACCAAGATCTCACTAAATCCATAGATTATCCATTTACGGTTCCATATGGGAATTTGTTGCGTCACATGGTCTGTCAATCTCAATTGAGAACAAAACCAAACAAGGGTTGAAAATCAAATGGAGGTTCCACAAGACAAATGCCTTGCAAAAATATTTTCTCGGGCATGTGTGATACTATGTGCTCCATTGATTTTTTTCGCAATTTTCATATTGCCGACACCTTGGCTAAGAAAGAAGTAACTTTCATTTCAACAATAAAACAATAGACAAAATTTGAAGAATAGAAGTTGAAGCTCATCCATCTGAATCAAAAAAAAAAATCATATGCATGTTGATGTTTCCAAATGGTAAGGAAGTCTTCTGAGGAACCTATAGAACTGCCTAACGCATGTTGGCAATTAGAACAAGCAATTAGGCCATCTAAGTTGTTGTCTTAGCTCGGAGTAAATTTGTGGCCGGATCTCATCCAGTCTTCAACGTTTACTTTATGGGCAAGAAATTTGCTGAAATTTGACAACCAAAAGCAAAACAATTGGAATCTTCAAACAGCTTTATCAAGAGCAATATTGCAAGGTCATCTATGCCCAC
Source organism: Taxus chinensis (assembly GCA_019776745.2). NCBI lineage: Eukaryota > Viridiplantae > Streptophyta > Pinopsida > Cupressales > Taxaceae > Taxus > Taxus chinensis. The sequence goes on from CM034152.1 coordinate 128,567,242, forward strand.
AAATGGTCCATCCATGGAGGCATTTGTCTCATCCCACAAGGTGGTTGTCAGAGAAACAAGAATCAGGCATTCCATATGCAGCATGAGAATTTTGTTTCCAGCCAATTGTGCGAGGTAAATGGTCAGATTTTGAATTGGAAAATCTTTCCTTTCAAAAATTCAATTTTGATTTTCCAGATTTAGATGTGATGAGGAGTGACTTCTAGAGTTTGGGGAAGCCCAAGAGTCCCCAAAAGTGTTGAGTGTAACTCCCATGGTGATTCAAGACATGCACTCTAAAGAGGTAGGGGGAAGTTATTACAAAAGCTTATGAAGAACAAGGACATCGGAGGGAAAGGGATGTCTACAGGTAGCGAGGCAGTCAAGAAGGTGAAGACACCACCTTCAAAATCCCTAGATAGGAGATCAATTTCTACATGTAATTGAAAGCAATAACTAAACATTGGTGATAGAACAAAATTCGTCCACTTCGAGATGCTCTCACCAATGCACCAAAGTGCCATGACCCAACCTTCCCAATGTTTGAAAAGGAAATTCATAAGTCCAACCTGATTGATTTGTTTATAAATGTAATGAAAATACGTAGACCTTGTTTCCTATTGCAGACAGTAGAAATGGTGTGATATATATGAGTCAGATGACATTCACAGTGTCGTGGGATTACCCAGGTTAACAAATAAGGTTATAATTATCATATTTGCCACGGAAGATGGAATAATTGTTTTGAGGAAAAATGCATTCCACCCATGGTTGATAAGTCGAGGGAATCATTTATTTAGCATGGAAAGAAAGGACTCAAATTTTAATATATGAGTAGAGATGAGCTGTGATGCAAGTGGGACTTATCTTGAGTGTGTTAGTGAGTCCCATGGATCTAACATGCCCATCTATGTGGTGCCACATTTGAAATGGCTCACAAGAGAAGCTGTGTATAATTGATTTGAATACCTATCGATGAAGATAAAGACTTCCCGTACCAAAACGTATAAGGTGTTCTATATCTATTACTCTGATCTATAATGCTATAGTAATGCTATAGTACATTGTTCCAGCTGACAAGGACACCATGTCACCACAAAGAATAAGTTACAACAAACGGTAGAAGAGAGACGAGGCACAAAGTACCTCAAAATCAAAAGAGGGGTGGGAGGACATGGAAGAAGTTCAATCAAATGAAGATGAAGTCACGTGGGAGGCCAATGTCAAGAATGAGGAACACAAAGACTTGGATAGTGACAATGAAACCTTGCAAGTGCATGACTTGTATTCGCCTAAGTTCAGTTGTTTACTAGAATTTGCAGAGTAACAAATGTGCTGTCCTACTTAGATGGAACTCTAAATTGACAGTTTTGAATACTTTGGAAACTTTAAATTAGTTTAGCGTGCTTATGGAAAACATGAAACAAAACATACAACACTCAAATCAGGAATGTAGAAAGCATGTACAGTAAAATATGAACCCACAAAACAATGGACACAATATGTTTGACTTGAAAAACCCCAAGATGAGGAAATTTTCAAAATACAATTGGAAGTGGCAACTACACACCTTTTTTGTCTTCCTTAAGGCCAAAAGACAGGTACACATATATTTAAAACAAAGACAAAATTCACTCTATTGTTTGCTCACTCTGCTCCTGTCTGCAACATTTCTTCCTACTACAACCAAACACCCACTCTATCACTCACACTCTCCCAAAACAATGGACACAATATGTTTGACTTGGAAAACCCCAAGATAGGGAAAATACAATTGGAAGTGGCACCTACACACCTTTTTTTATCTTCCTTATGGCCAAAAGACAGTTATACAAAGAGGTTTAAAACCACCACAGCAGTCACTCTACTGTTTGCTCACTCCGCTCCTCTTTGCAACCTTTTCTCCTATAACCAAACACTGACTTCATCACTCACACACTCCTATCCTCTTCTAGATTTGTGCCTGCTTATCATGTCCGGGAGTGTCCTTTTGTGCACTAAAGGACTCCCCAAACGTCTTGAAATTTATGAGACACCATCTTCGACTAAACATGTAAGCAAGGCAACTTGAGAGGAACAAACAATAATATATGACTTTGCAATAGTGTGAATCTTCATGTATACTCCTAGGTTTGATTGCTTACTAGAATCTGCAGAACCAGAAACTTGCTGTCCTACATAGATGGAACTCTAAATTAGCAGTTTTTAATGCTTTGGAGATTTAGAATTAGTGAGTGTTATGTGGGAATGCGCAACCCCCATCTCCAAGCCATCAAGGACGTTTTGGATGCTTGGGGACGGGCACGAAACGTCCCCCTGTGCCCCCCAAGTGCAAAAATGAAATGAACATCCTAGGGACATTACCTAACATTTCAGAACATTCAGGGTGCTTCGAGAACTCAGGGATGCTAACGGGGATGCCATGACACCCCTGGGACGGTTTAGGAACGTCCCAGCGTCCGCAAAGTCCCCAGCGCCCCCAAAGTCCCGGCATAAAATAGGCCCCAAAACGTTAAAAAATACGTTAAAAGGATTGAAAACATTAAAGATTATGACTCTGAAAAGGGAAAATGAAATCTAGCATGCTGTGCAGTGATACAAGATGAAAAAAAAAATCGTATGTAAAGTTACCTTCCCAAGAAATGAACTTCTGTCATTTATGTAGTTTCCAAAAGAAGATCTTCAAACAAGAGATTGGTGTTATTTTACAGTTTTAAGTCTTTCTTCTGCATAGAAATAGCATCTATAAATTCACATGCATATTTTAAAGCATTTCTTCAGTTTCAAAAGTTTGTTGTGCAGGTCTTTCTACATCTTTTTGTATGATAACAGAGGCTTTCCCAATTTATTAGGATATCTTAGAGGCCAACTTCGTATTTAAGTTTTTTAGTGTTTATCGATTTCCTTGCCAATTTTGTCTATGGATGGCTATTGATGTAGTTCGCATGATCTCTTCTGTTCCAAAAAGAAACTTTTTAAATTCGAGCATATAAGTGACATGATAAAGAGGTGTTGAATGCCCTTTGGTAACATTGCTGGCTCTAGTGTTGAGATTTTAACCATTTATGTTTTTTACAAGGGTGGTGGACTCATTATATATATTTTATATTTGTATATTATTATTATAGTCATCCCCTTGTCACTCCACCACCATCCCCAAAATCCAAAAAAAGAAATTGCTGTCACCCCGTTCCAGAGTCTTAGGTAACTGCGGAAATAGTGTTAAGCACTTTTGAAAGCCATTAAACAAAAATACAGAACTAAAATCCGGAATAGAGAAAGCATGTATAATAAAATATGAACCCATAAAACAATGGAAACAATACATTTGACTTGGAAAATCCCAAGATGGAAAAAATACAGTTGGAAGTGGCAACTAAACACCTTTTTTATCTTCATTATGGCCAAAAACAAATTACACAAAGATTTAAAACAGCTACAACAGTCACTCTACTGTTTGCTCACTTAGCTCCTCTCTGCAACCGTTCTTCCTCCTACAACCAAGCACACACTCTATCACTCACACTCAACCTATCCTCTTTTGGATTCAAGCTTTCATATTATGGTCTAGGAGCGTCCATTTGTGCACTAAAGGAGTCCCCAAACGTCTTGAAACTTAATAGGTGCCATCTTAGACTAAACATGTGGACAAGGCAACTTGAGAGGAACAAACAATACTAGAAGCCTCAATTTAACCCCATCTATAAAGCGTGATTAAAAAACCTACATCAGAGAAAAAATAAAATGGGAAATGAAGATGCTCATAGCCTAGTTGAGGACTGAATCCCACCAACTTAGATGCGAGACAGATAAATGAAAAACGCCCAAATGAAGGTTGGAAAAAAGAATGTCCTTATTGCACATTTGATGTGGTAGATAGAATGGAACTACATTGTGGAATTCTCCACATATGACGACATCTGAGCTAGCTACTTGGGCAACCTAGAAGGGGAATCTATGTCTACCATATTCAAAGAAGAAAACATTGAAAAAAGTGGAGAGCTTCTAGTCAACATGGACATTAGGAGAATGAACCCTCAAAGACAAAACGATAACAAAGATTCGATCTAGGGGCCAATTGGAAACGTTCTCTTCAGATGGCTTCTCACCGATTTGGATATGCTTTTGTTTTTGGGGTCCCATAGACTATTTCGGTCTCATGGAAGTTATTAAAATCTTTATCTATCTTTCCATCATTAATTTACCAATGCAACAGGCACAAGTGAAACCATTACTTTAGCATATTGGTGGTTACGTAATTGTATCTTATGGGAATTGATAGTTTTGCAACCATTCTTGTGGAAACCAATGGCTATGAAACCGCCACCTACAGGGACCGGTATTTATGCAACTACCCCTTGCAAACACCATAGATTTCATCACTATACAATAAATACTCACTTTGAGTCATGTTCACTAATTGAAACTTACATAACTATACCTTATGGGAATTGACGATTGTGCAACCATTCTTGAGGCAACCAACGACAATGAAAGTGCCGCCTACAGGGACCAATAGTTATGCAACTACTCCTTGCAAACACCATCGGTTTCATCAATGTACAATAAATACAAATTTTGAGCCATGTTCACTGATTGAAACTCGTTGTTCTCTAGTTAGATGATGGAAAGGTTTACTTTACTCAATCCCTATGGATCATACCTCCCTTTTGAGAGGCTTTTGGTCCCACAAAAGTTTAGTTATTGAGTAGATGTAGCAAGGGCCTCTCCCACTTTTTCCTTTATGTACTATCTTTCTTGACTTGTCCTTCCCTTGAAGCCAACTTGCCAAGATTCATGTGGCCCTCTTCTAGTCTATTTGACCTTTTGTTGCGACACTGCATCCTCCTACAACTCCCCTTATGCATTCAAGACAAAGTCTTCTATAGATAAGAGCAATAGTCCTCCTTCCTCATCCAACACAAATGACTCATATTGGTGCAAATTCTCATAATTTACTATTGAAAATATATGAAAGGGATAGATCAAGCTTGAAAGCATTTTCTCCGATCTATTCCAAGATGGTAAATGGCCCATACTTTAGAGAGTTGAACTTCCTAGCTTGTTCTTGATGCATCTCTTTTCTCACATATAGCCCTACCTTACCTCCTACTTTAAGTGTATGCTCCTTTCAGTCCCAATCATGTTTGGCCCTATACTTGGCTTGAGACCTCTCTAACTGTTCTCACTTTGAGATGGATTTGCCTAATCATCTCAATGAAATTTGTTGTAATTGCCACCTCTGAATTTTGTTCTCCTTCTCTTTGTCATCCCATTGCAATATCAAGTGGATTAGGAGGCAAATATTCCATAGCTGATTCACCAACATGAATCTTACATTTACTCCTAACACAACTTGATCAAACACTTGTTATTTTCCTTAAATATTAGTTAAAGCAATCATGAAAAATTGTTTGGAAAAGAATAAGTATTGTTGTTTGAAGGAGCTGAAACATACATATGTAAGGTCCCCTTTTTCAACCTAGTTTGTTTTGGAGACTTCTAGCCCATTCCACTTCCTGTGGGCAAGAAGGAAGTGAACAAGGGAAGTGTTTGTCATGTTTTTCAGTCTTTTTCATAAGACTTTGCATTCTCTTTCATAGTTTCTCTCATAAGTCAGGTCAGCTAGGTTGAAGAGGTGAAAGCCAAAGATAAAATTAAAAGCAAACATCCTTATGAGGTCGGTCATGGGGGGAAATTCCCTAAATGGTCTTGGCACCACCAAAAGGGTATAAAAGGTGTTGTTTGGACTCATTTTGGGATCTATCTTCTCATAAAAATTATACTTGCATAGTTTTTGGGCTAAAGCTCAATTCCTTCCACTAGGGGGATAAAACCCTTGTTCAAATTGAAAAATGAAAAATCTTCAATTGGTGGTTCCTAAGTGCTTCAAGGAAAGTGATGTTGTTGGTTTTCGGCTAGGGTTGGATAGAAGAAGAGCTACTAAGCTTTTTACATCAATTTTGGACCCTCTCCTAGGGTAGCGACTTGTTTGGAGGAGTTGAGAAACTTCTAGGGCACATCTTGGCAATTGGAGTTGATATTCATCTTCCTCATAATTTTAGAGGCTGATTTCACACTTTTATGATATTTTTGGGGATTGGAATCTCCATTTCTAGCTATTATTGTGAGCTCTATTTCTGTTGTCATTTATTTAATTACAGCTGGGTATAACTTCATAGTTTGCACATGTTTTGAAGTACTTTGGCTTGATGTTTATTCCATTGGTTGAATATAAAATTTAGGAGAGTTTATATACCTATTTTCAGCTTAATTGGAAGTTGTTTGATGCCCTAAAAGTGTAGATACAGTTTTTTGCTAAGGTTTCTTATATTTTCAGATCTGCTGTTATTAAAATCAGATTACTCTCATTTGGGTTTGTGATATTCCCCTATTTTTCAGTTGCAGCCCTAGAAAGGGACATTACAACATAAGATGATAAGCGACTACTACAAAAAAAAAAGTATTAAAGAAGCACAACCAGAATTACCTTAGAGAAACCTAATGTGGAAAAACTTCATAAGTGTGACAATCTCCTCCTCTTTCCACTATCTCTTGATGAAACTTATAGACTTAACACAAACCAAAATAGACCCAAACATTAGACAAGAATAACTAAACTACTTCATGACCCTTTATTGTCTTCTTACGTGAAATTAAAAACAAAAAGTTGAATCTATCTACTACAACATATAGATAGTCATGATCATGCTTAGACATTGGTAAGCCTCACACAAAATCCATAGAGATGTTTTCCCAGGGTATAGTAAGCACAAGTAGAGGCATGTACCAGTGTTATGAGACTCGGCAAGTCTCTTAGAGGACTCACAAATCCAAGTCTGAGTCCACCAAGGCGAGTTTTTGCCAAAAAAATTGCAAACTTGGAATGTCTCGCAAGTCCTGTACAAGTCTTGGCCAGGTTTTGTTGCCGGATCGGAGTCCAAGTCAAAAATTGCTTGCTAAGTTCTTGTCAATTTTTTCTGAGTCCAAGTCTCATTACTATGCCATGTAAAAACCTTCTTTCCTAAACTTAGGCTTGTTTGTACAACAAACAATTTGATTCCTCTAATGGATATTGCTACTTCTTTCGTATTACGCCAATACACATACCTCTACAAACAAGAATCGGATTTTCGAAAACCAAATTTGCCTGAAAGTTTGAAAGTATGTGCTTCCCTTATAAATAGAAGTCTTTTTCCTTTTGGCACACACAATCTATCCAACTTGTAGAGGAGCCCATCTTTCAGGTAGCATTCACTTTTTCCATCATTATCAACTCTCTTGACTTGCAACTAGTGGAATGTGTGACCAACATTCGCATCTTCTACACCTGCTTCCTCATAAGTCTCTTATGTGAAGGGCTGAAGTTGTGAAAGTGTTGCCAAAGCTAAAAATTGCTTTGTGAATGCTGGCCTAGATAACATATCTTCCAGAACATTGGTGCTTCCTTTCTTGAATTTAATCACCAAACGAAATTGCTGAAGAAAAACCATACATTTGTACTGTCTTGCTTGCTGCAATTTACTTTCTGCTTGCAAATATTGAAGAGGTTTGTGGTCAGTGTGCCTAATAGTTTCTTTGCCCAACAAATTATGTTTTCATTTCTTAATTGTTTGACATAGTGCATACATTTTCTTGACATATAAAGGATGCCCTCTTACTGCAGAAGTAAATGCCTCTGAATCATACCAAATTGGCTTACCTCCTTACAGGAAAAGTGCCCCCATACAATACTCAATTGCATGTGCTTCAACTTCAAATGGTTGCTACAAATTACTAGAATATTAGAGAGAGAATGAAGTGGGACCCCAATGTTTAGTCATTACATTTACAAGCTCCTCTTTAGATATTAATCAGAAATCAGAAATCCTCTAACATTTTGTTGTTGTCAAATGTAGAAGTTTCAATGTAGGCAGAAACCAAAAAGGAAACCAACAAAAAACAAATATCGGGTTATGTGGACGTAAGATGTATCAGACTTTTCCACCAATTCTTTGTTGAGTGATTCATTTACTGGTGATGAATCATCATTGGCTGATAACTTTAGCCCAACCTCTATAGATCTGAAACTAGAATCTTGGAGATGTTGATCAATTGTAATATCCTAGGCTCGTGGAGCCAATTGAAGTCCATTCAACGACTTAATCATTCTGCAACCTAGATGATCATGTACAAGTACATGAAAAAACGTCAAGTAGCACCATGTACACCTCGTCTAAGTTGCTGAAGACAAATAACCGAAATGTGACCATTCCTATAGTAGGTATAAACCCCAACTCCACAATACAACCATCTCTTCTTCGTTTATTCCCTCATGGTATTAAAAGCCTTTCACAACCAAGATGAGCAAAGTGTACATGCTCTGTTGACCTTCAAGCCAATGCCTATGATTGAGTGGCATGTCCTACCATCTCACCATGCACCTCCAACACATCTTGGATAGTGGAGTCTCTCTCCACTATTAACAGTGCATCTGAGTGAGCAATTCCATCCTCCTAAGGCATTTCAGCCTCCCACACATTTTGTATTGAGTGAGAAATTGCATCCTCTTGAGCCCACACATTCCGTATAGTGAATATTTCATCCAAAAGGAGTCATGTAAGTTGATTGAAGTAGAGTCAACAAGCATACGAGGAATTTCATCCTCAAGTACATCCTTAATGGTGGAATCTCCATCCACACATATTTAAGTTGACTATAGAAGAGTCAACAATCCTATACAGGCCACCTTGCACAATACATAAAGCAATTACCCATTCTTGTTTCACATCCAACACAATACACTTATGTCCAAAGAAATTTACAAAAATATTGGGATATTTTGTTAACTAATGAACAAACAAGAGATTTGTGTACATGATAGGAACATACCTAACATTCCATACCAGAGATTTTTGAGCAATATTTAAGAGTCTAAGACTATATGAATATGTCATATCCCATGTACTCTATGTTGCTAGGAAACAGAAACGGATATGGGTACGAAACGTGGAAACGGCAATTTTCAAAAAACCTTGGATACGAAACGCGGCAAAAACGTCCATACAGTATATTATAGTATATGTGTGTGTGTGCATAGATAATTGTACTCCATAGACCATAAGAAATAATTGATAAAGCACTCAAAAAAAATTGTATTCATTGAAATTTGAAGTTCTAAAGAGTCATCATTCAACATGGTTACAATTTTAATGATTCACATATACATGATAATAATCTAGAATGGACCCAAGATGTCATTATATAGCTTTTTGGAAGTGTCTTTAGCAATTTTAGGTAGGTAGATTAGGTTTAGGTGCAATAAATGAAGGTAATTTTAATTTTTTTAAAGTTATGATGCTTTAAAAATTAAAAAACCATGGGAAACAGCGAGGACGTTTCCACAACATTCCGTACTCGTTTCACATATCCGAAACGTTTCCAAGCAGAAACATGGGCCCCCTAGGCATTTCCTGGCTTCACAACTTGTACTACGTGTAACTCCCCATCAACCAAATACACAAAATCAAAACAATTTGTAGCTGCAGTAAATGTTACATATCGATCCTTTTGACGCAGAAAATGTCGGGATGCACCAAAATCAATGATCCAACAACCGGTAGCATTGTCATTTGAGCATGATGCTATGAGAGCATACTCTTTCTCAAAATCCCATTCATCTGCAATTGTTGCCACATTTTCCTCGTAAGTAGCTTTTTGTTGTATCGGGAAAGACCATATTGTTGTTTTGAGCATTCCTTTTGTATATGTCCAATCTTATGATAGTAATGCCATTTCCCCTTACATTTGGAAGATGATTCACAACAAATTAATTTCCACTTCAATTGCAAATAAGTAACAAATACACTATTTGCTTGGTCAAAACTAGAATCACTTGCTTGGTTTTCTTACTTCTTCCATTCTCTTGTTTGTAACAAAGATGAAGGAACATTGCCTGCTCCTAAATTTTAGGTTGTCATTTTCGTTTTCTTACTTCTACCATTCTCTTGTTTGTAATCCTCGTTTTTTTTTCATGAATTTAATCTGGCTTCCAGTTTTTATCATTTTGCTCAAATTCATAATATGTTAAAATGGTAGTATGTAATGTCCCCAAATGGACATTTTTCGACCCCAGATGGATTTAAGGCAAATCCCAAATCCAAACGATTGAAGTATAGGAAATATGCAAAAAAATTTTAATGCAAATATGCATTTTAAACTATGGGAAAATGGTGACTTGCATAGGAGAAGAAAATCCATCAAATAAGACTTTCAAAACCATTGAATCTTTCAATCAAACAAATCAGCAAATTTAACAAAGATAAAATTATGAAAAAAACTACCAGATTGGGCATCAATAACAAGTTGGAATTATTTATTATAAATCTGCAGTCCTCAGAAAACATAACTGCAAAATACAATATCCTTGAGCCAAAATTCACCCAAATGGCTGATTTATTATCCAAAAATCTGAGTTATGAACAATAACCCAGATCTGATCATAAACAACTCTAAAACACTTCAAACCAGCTCTTTGGGTGGGTCGCTCCACCAAGAACAATGCTGGAAATGAAGAGAATTACAGTGACAATAGTTCTCTTTCAAAACCCTTGTCAGATCTACAACATTCGGCCCTCTTGGAAATTGCTGAAAACTACTGGAAAACACAAATCCTTGAATCTTGATCTTCAATGGAAACCCCTGAATGGAGAATCCTCACAAATTAGAAGAAGAGTTTTCGTTCCTCTTTTCTAGATCCTCAAGAGGGTTTTCATCCTCTAGAGATAACTCTAAAGGGTTTTTGTCCTTGGGAAATTATTTGGCAAAGCTTTCAAGCTCAGACAAAAATTTGAATTTTATAAAATAAAAGAGATATCTCTCCAAGCCAAGTCGACTTGCTTTTATAGGAAAACTTGGCTTAGTAGCCACCCACAAGCACCAATCACATGTTTTTCCCCGCATTTAATTCTTTTTTGGTCATTTGGCACATCCCCAACATGGGTCGCATTTTTCCCTTAGCGGAAATAAAAACATAAGGTGACCTTTTTTCTTTTTCTTTTTCTAATTTCACTTTATCTTTTCTCTTTTATTTTTATTAAGTCATTGATAAATTAATATAAGTGTTTTTTTTATAAAGTTTCTTTTTATGTACTTTATAATAATTTATTAAGACAATAGTTGCCCTTTTTATCACCCCTTAGCCGTCGGGAAACAAAATTGGGCTAAGGGTCTTCGACATGTTATTTTGGATAAAGGAGCATTTCAGTCCTCCCTTCCCCAAATTGCTTGCCCTCAAGCAATTCCAAACTCATCTGTCTAAGTGCCATGTGCAATAGAGAGAACATGATGTAATGCTCCCAAAGTCTTGATCCGATGTCGGTCAAATGATGAAGGCTTTGGGAGAATATGCCAACCTTACTTGCTTCCATCAAGTCAATGCAAGTATGAGTGTAATCAGCCATGAAGAATGTGCTCCAAACTGTTATACCTTCCCTAGTGTATGAGGAATCCATAGTAAGACAAGTTTCTCTAAGCTCCAAGGCTGCCCACTCAAGAATACCATCATGTAGTATATAGGACAACAGTCCCTCTTCACCTTCCTTGCTTATCTTCAACCCTGCACATGAAGCAAACATATTAGAAGAAACAAGAGCTCTCATTAGCCCTTCTTCAAGCTCAAAGATCAGCTGATATGTGCCAAGCTTCTGCTGTATGATTCTGATATCAAAGTATCTCTATAATTCCCCTTTGAAAATCAGATTGGGAAATGTCTCATCAAACTGAAAATTAGTTCCCTTAATGACATCATTCAGCTGAAAATGATAAGAGTGGATCATAAGACTAATGACTATAGAATGAGGGCAGATCTGAAGTGACTGAAATTGAAGGATTAAACCTTCAAAAAGTGCCCAATTGCATTCTACAAGAAGAGTTGCCTCAACAACTGCCACACACTTTACCAAATTCATATTTCCAGCAGATAATAAAGCAATAAAGAGGTTGGAAAAAAGATAATCAGCTGATAAACAAATAAAATCATAACCTTCTCCGAAGTTCAATTGTGATTTCTCCTTTCCAATCAGCTGATGAACTGCAAAAATGCAACCTCCTTTGCATACCATGAAATCTGATTTCTTTGTTTTCCTAAAAAAAAAATCAATTTATTGACATGAGGAATGAATGCAAGTTTCCCAAAAGATGGCAGCCAATGTGTCCAATGAATGATTCCAGCCTTCAAGTAACCTAAGTGTACAAAAACATTCAAGTACTTCACACCTCTCAATGAAAATAAAGAAATGAGTTACCTTCTTTCTACAAGGCATGTCTTTCCATGGATATAAGTCACCAATTCTTTCTACATTGGGAATATACATGGTTGCTCCCTCATCATACTTTATTCTCTTTCCCCATATTTTCATTCCATCGTAAATGTAAGAGAAGGGGAAATCAAAATTAGAACTCATGCATCTATCAATTTTATCACATTGAACCCAAGGAACCTCATACCTTTTGTTATACCAATTGATTTCCATCATGAGAGAAGACAACACATCTGAAATATCATACTTGGGGCTGCCCTTCATACCTTTGTAACTCAGAATTTCTGATATAGGATCAGCACCTTCAATCTCCTTAGATTCTTCAAACCGAGCATCATCTTCCACCTTAAAATCATGCACCCATTGTGCTCCACAAACAACCTCATCTCTAGCAAACTCAACCACAAAAAATATGTCACATACCTCATGTTCTTTCAATGGAATGGGCTGTTGTACTACTTTCTTTGCCAACACATGCTTATTAGCTGAACCAAGAATATTATGAAGGAAGAATGTGGTTATCCTGTCTAACATCTCTTGCAACTTGATTAGAAGATAGTCATCTTCAGTCATTTAAACATGTGCATGCTGTCCAAGATGATAGGAATATGGCAACAACATAGGATAACACAACAAACTAGAAAAATGGTAACCACTCTCATACCTTAGGATGCCAAAGTCATGAATGCTCCTTGAATTCAACTTCTCTTCATTAACAACAGTCTGCACCTTGTTTCTTTGAAGACTTTGAGGACCAAGTGCCCTCACTAACCCTTCCAAAGGTTCCCTTATGTTGCTGATATAAAAATCAGTCATGGGCTCTATTAATAAAGTTTTTCCTCCTCTCTTTATGACTATTGTTATGCACAGTCCAGCAATCTGAAATTGATCAAAATTTGTTATTTTACCCTTTATGGCTGTCAGAAGATCAGCGTTAGTACCTTGAGAGGTACTTCCCCTTCTTGCACCGAAGTCTACAACGAAGAAATCATGCTTGCCCACATTTGTAATCCCAAAAGACAATTTTGAATTCCTTCTTTCCCTTATGAAATCAGTCACAAGGTTTTCAAAATCAGAATTGATAACTTTGGACAAATGCAACATATTACCTGGATCCCATACCTTATAGTGCTCATGAACACTTATATCATGAGAGGTCTTCCATCTTTGCTTCTTTCCACTGCTATCTTGCCACACATTAGTCAAAGAATGTACCCAATTCAAGAGTGGAACATTGTACCTCAGAATTCTAAAAGTAGGATCAACAACTGATTTCTCTTTTTTTCTTGCATATCTATCATCCTTGGACTCTTTGTTGTTGATAGAGTATCCCTTAGGATGTTTCCCATCTGTAAGTGTCATATTATGAAGCATAAAACACTTGTTAAAAACACAAAATGACTCACCACTATCTGTTGTTGTGTTTGGATCAGCAAGTTGCTTGTTATCTCCTTTCCTTTCATCATCTTGCTTCTCATGTACCTCCTCATGTACTATTGTTCCTGACAAGGCAGCCAGTTGAATACTAACATCCATATTCGGAATTTGGGCTTTAGCCACAAAACTCTCTTCCCCAACTTGTAGATCTGAATTTTCTTCCTCCTTGGGGGTATACTCCATGATTTCATTTCCTGTTACTTCACCACCATGCATGCAATCATTAGAAGGCAAAGAAACATTTTCAATTAATGAGGCATTTTTACCTTGCTCATCCTTGCAATCTTGCACATCAAACCTTTCTAGGAACCTTTGGGTGAAATCTTCAAGGGAGGCAATGGATTCGACCCCTTGGGTCTTCAACAAATGATGCCACCACTTATGTGCTATTCCATCCAAGTATCTAGAGATGAGCATGAGGGCATCATCCTGACACATAGGATTCCATCGCAAATATGTCTCAAATTCCTTCAACCAAGATCTAGCAGAAATTTCATTAGTACCATCAAAAAAAGGAACTTGGGTCCACTTCATATTGAATCTTTCTAACCTCTAGCTTCCAGATATGATAATTTCTCTTCTTTCCTTCACAGGCTGGGAGGATACACTGCTTTGATACCACTGTAATGTCCCCAAATGGACATTTTTCAACCCAAATGGATTTGAGGAAAATCCCACTCCCAAATCCCAAATAAAATGCAAATATAGAAATTATACCTAATTTATGAAAGTGCAGATAGACTGAATTTTAACACAACAAATCTGAACTTCTCCTTAGGAGGATGAAAATACCAAAAAAAATTCTAAATGAACAACCAATTTGAAAAAAATTTTGATTCAACAAATTTTCATTTTCCAAAAATGCCAAAAATACCGATTTTGGTTAGAATCAATTATAAGGTTGAAATTATACTTTTTTTACTGATTTTATAAAATCTAAAATAGGGCTGAAATCACTCAGAAAATACAATGGTGAAAATTACAATATGTATTCCACAAATGAGGCTAAAATATGAAAATATCATGATTTGAGGATGCCCAAACATACTCCAAAAATTGCAGATCCAAAATCAACCAATGAAACAGCTCAAAAGGCTCCCAATTCCCAACATTGGGTCACTTGGGTAGGTAACACAAATTCACCTAGAAAATTTGGAAATGGTCTAAACACACTATCAAACCCAATCAACTTAATATGATTCATGCCCAATCTGATCCTTGGATTGCAATCATCCCAAATACATATTTGAAAAACACAACTAAATCCTTGATCTTGCAATGGAAACCCCAATGATGAAGAATCCTCACAACTTAGAAAAAGAGTTTTCGTTCCTTTTTCTAAATCTCTAGAGGGTTTTCGTCCTCAAGAGATCAATCTCTAAGGGTTTTCATCCTTAGGAAATTATTTTGCAAAGCTCTCAAGCTCAACACAAATTCAGAATTTTATAAAATAAAAGAGATATCTCTACCAAGCCAAGTCGACTTGCTTTTATAGGAAAACTTGGCTTAGTAACCACCCACAAGCAGCAATCACATGCTTTTCCCGACATTTTATTTTTTTCGGCATTGTTACATCCCCAACATGGGTCGCATTTTTCCCTTAGCGGAAATAAAAACATAAGGTGACCTTTTCCTTTTCTTTTCTAATTTCATCTTTTATCTTTTCTCTTTTATTTTTATTAAGTCATTAATAAATTAATATAAGTGTTTTTTATAAAGTTTTTTTTATGCACTTTATAATAATTTATTAAGACTATAATTTCCCTTTTTATCACCCCTTTAGCCGTCGGGAAACAAAATTGGGCTAAGGGTCTTCGACATGTTATTTTGGAGAAAGGGACATTTTACACCCTCGTGCATCTTTGCTGAAAATAGAAAATTCTTCAAGTACAAACCATGATTTTTCTTTGAAGTTATATGCTTGATCTTCAAACTAGTCCATCATACACTTGCCTCAGTGGCGTTTCAAACCTGAAATATTAAATCATCTAACAAAGAAAACTTCAACAACAAGGCCCCTTATGATGCTTTTCATAATCCACAAGATTCGTAACAAGCCTTCCTTCAATGCCAAGAATGATTTTATGACAGTCCTGATATTTTATGATCATCAAAATTTTGTGAATGCATACATGGTAATTTTGGCCAGTCAACTTTTGTGCCTCCGGTAGAACAAGATTATAAATATTGGAATTTTTTCAATCAATATTTGTTTTCTAGCCTGCAAATCAATGCAACAGGGAAAATGTACAGTCTAAACTAATCACAAATCGAGAAAATCGTAGAAAAGGAACCCCGTACAATTATGTATGGGTACAACCAGATTCAGACTACTGCAAACTGACTGAAATTGAATTTTGTCTGCAGAAAAGAAAATTACCAAGGACCATTCTGCACCCTAGCATTCTGCTCTCAACCCTAAAAATCATGGAAAATCGAATCTCATTTCTTCTACAATTCGTGGGACTGCACAATGTGTTTTGTTTGGCAGTTTTCCTTTGCCATACCCTAGCAGGGCTCTGCTGATCTGCAGACCTCAATCATGTTTTTACTGCTGCTATTAAAAATTTATTACGATAAAAAGTGGTATTTGTCTGGTTATTCTTTTGCATAGGTTTTGCACACATCCCACATAGATTCCCTCCAATTTACTAAGTTCTTGCAGATTTCTACGACCTCTGCAACAAATTTGCATCCTCCTTCGTCGGTTTTCAACGGACTTTCTCAACTCGCGATTTACAGTGACACCTCTGCCTCATCCTTACAAGTTATAGCATGAAACCCAAATCATACGGGGTCTAAAATTGCTGCGGTCTGGTCTTTTTTGGCTTTTCCACTACCTCTACACTTCAAGTCGCGTGCCCAAGCATCTAGCTATGTCTTGCCTCTATCTTCGAATTTCTCCCTCAAACTTCCTTCCCACATTTTTTACCCTCTTCCAAGGCTTCCTCGAACTATGAACACCTCAAGTACCAATGGCTCTAATACCAATGTTAGAAGATGAGAGAGAGAAAGAATGAAGAGAAACTGGAAGGCAGACAGCATACATTGGGATTCGTGTCTCGGTCATATTTATTATGTTGCAAGTGGTTACATTGTTTGGAGGCAGTTTATAGGCAACTATAAATTAACACTAGCTAATAGTTTATTAATAATTTTAATACAAACTAGGAAGAGCAAACACTGGGGCATAGTTGATTTTATATTTCAAATAATCATAAGCACTATCATGTTCCTTACCCCAATGAAAGCTTTAACCACTTGGTGCAACTGTATGTAGAAGTGTCAACGATGGTGTAGAACGCGAGAATAAAATTCCTTATGTGCCATACGGATACAATAAAAAAAAAATGATTTGTATGGCACTCCTAGGCATAGCCAATTAGTGATAGTCTCAACCTTTGTATTAGTTATCCTCCAACCACATTCCTTTAGTAGACTAGTGATTGTTTTACAAACCCACATTGCATCAAAGTTCTTTTCCTTTCAACACTTGCAAGACATGCTTCAAATGAATTGGATGTTCCTCCCATGTGCACTGAAAATACAAATATAATCTAGATACACCGTGACAAATGTACCTATGACAGGTTTGAACACATCATTCACCAATCTCATGAATGTTGCAGGTGCATTACATAAACCAAATGGAAATTCCAATTGTATACACCTTATTTTTCACTCTTACTAATGATTTTTCTTGGCAAGTTGTTGGTGCATTAGTCTCCCTAAGTGCATGCCTTAAGGGGCATATTGGGAATGGGCAGGTTGGTTAGCGGTACCTGTAGAGAGTCGTTGTGTGCCCCATGTGCCCTAGGTCACCCTAGCATGTCTTACTACCCTCTTACTACCTCCTTATGACCATTTGATATCCTCAGTTCTATCACTTTCACACCTACTTACAGCAACTTCAGATCACCTTCACAACTACTCCCAAGTATCTGCTCCAATCCTATGGTTTTCCCCTTTAGAACCCTTTAGTCGGACAATTGCAAGCTGACGGCATCAACCCAAGTCGATATCCTCTACTAAGAATTTCTATTAGCTGACTGCATCAACCACAATCAAAGTCGCTGAATAAGAGAGTTTATGACTTCAAGTTATGTGCCCATATAAATAGGTGTCATTGTTGCCATTCCTCTCAACTCAGATCGTCACATAATCGCTTTGTTGGCAATCACCAAACTGCCCTAAAAGGTCTTTTAAAGTTTAATGTTTAGTGGAGCTTATACTTGGAAGTCTACTCTGAAGCATTGTGTTATTGGGAGCCACAAGAATAGGAGCTGTACCTTCAAGATTTACCAAGTCTTTAGAGTCCCAATTTCTGGTCTTCTTCATATCCCTTTTGTGATCTAAGTTCTAACCATCACCAAGATTGTTTTTACTTTTTCCCAAATGAGAAGGCAAGGGAAAACGGAACAAAACATTCCAAGTATTTTTTTAACATTACGAAAAAGTTATAAATACATAAGATTTCCTATTAGTCATTGTAAATGTATAAGTAAAATTGACCATCAGATTAATGAATTCTTTTATTTTTCACAACTGCCAAAAATAAATTTCCTATATCTGGTTAAAATAGAGTTCTTAGGTGAGACATAAAAATATATTTTCCATGTATGGATAGCACATTAAACACCATACCAATAAATTGAATGATTAAGATTCTTTAACTCGTACAATGAAAACTAAAAAGAAACAAAAAAGAATCAATTCACCCATTTTAATAAATTTGTTAATTAGATTAGGAGGGACACATGAATATAGAAAAAATAATAATAATATAGTCTACCTGCTCAGAATGGTTCCCAAAGTCAAAGTACATCCCTGAAATGTTGTCATAATGCATCTGCACCCGAAAGAGGAATTGTCTCAACACCTTAAACATTCTCAGAATAAAAATTTCACAAGACACTACCTTAACATTCTCAGAATAAAAAATTCACAAGACACTACCTTAACATTCTCAGAATAAAAATTTCACAAGACACAACAGAAGTAAACCATTATCATTGCTGCTACAAAAGTGTAAAATATTAAATTGGTACTAAAAGATTAATCAAAATTCACATTGTATATAACAGCGTGATTGAGTAAATATGGAGCCTTTTTTATGACAAATCCCCAAAAAAGTTCCATGTCAATAAATGGACAAGACATTTTCATATGTATGAGCATATTGGATACATGTACAAGTGAACAAACAAAGGACATCCATTCCATGTTGGGAATGTTTCAACTTTGTATACTTCTGCGCAAGATGAATATGCACGGATGTGTTGCACGGGCTTGTACAACACTGCTGCACAGGGAGTTGTGCATATAGGTATATGTGCGCAAAACCATTGCATAGGAGAGTGCAATGTGTTTGGTACAACTGTGTGCAGGGCTGCATACTGTTGAGTTGGTACACAGGTATTGCAGTGGGAGTTGCACAACACAGTAATGCAACATATGGATCTATCCGAAGGCATTGCCACACACTTGTTAGACAGTATTTGTCGACCAGTGTTGTGCAAGCAACGTCTTGATAATGTTCTGACACATCTGATGGAGGGACATTACGTTATAATGACCTTGCTCAACGGTTTAGATAATCTGTGAATTCTCTGGTACGTGAGGATTACAAAGTGATGTGCTGGTATAAAGGCATTCATAAGTGAATATCAGAAACAGTTGCAACAATCTCAGAGATTGTTGTGAGTGGTTAAGACCACTATGCCTAAGCATGCTTACGTTTTGTCATGAACAAGGTTGTAAATACATTAACACGGTGTAGTGTATGGTGTAGTGTATGGACTATATGATAGTTACATAGCCTTGAAGAGTGTCTGTGCATTGTAAACTGGTTTTAATTAATGTATTAAAATAAACGTTATTGAAACTGGGTTTTCTACCCAAAAGAATTTTCCCAAGTGAAATATTGTGTCTATTATGTGTACCATATTTTTGCGCATTGTTTAGATTCATATTTAGCATAGCTCCTCTATTTTAGCTTATTGCCAAAGAACCAAATCCCAATATCCAAGAGCTTTTTTAGTTGAAAGAGCTTACCAAAATAATATAAAAGGAAAGGGACATCAATCCTAGCACAAATCATCTTGTTTACTGTCTCCCATGGCATAAGAATATTAACAGATTGGGGTCGTATCAAACCTGGAACACCACTGCTTTTGGACTGGTTAGTTAAATTCTTGGTGCATAGGACAAGAGACTTCATGGGAAGACATCCCAGATGAAGATCCACACATCTTACCTCCAAAGATCTATTCCACCATTTCCGTTGGCAAATTATGCTTCCTATCACACATAGAAGGTATTAGTTATAATTGTTTTTGTGACGTTTATGAGGCTGGAATATTGCATTTATAGCAATGTGTAGGGAATTTGAGCCCCAAATAATGGTCGACCTGCACAAGCCACCTTTGCTTTTTTGTTCCATGACAATCTGATTCTTTAGAAGTTCTTGCCGTCGCTGTGATGTTATAATAATCACAATGTAATGTTCTAATAGTTTCATTCCATTGTTATAATCGAAAAACATGTGCATGATAACTACTACAAAAAAGTATGTAAATCTATGGCAAATCACAAACAAATCATGATGACCAGACTTAGAAGCCCAGTTTAGGGAAATAGCCAAAAAAAAAACAATTTAAAATGTATAATGTGGTGAAGATGATGTCAATGATGGTGTAGCCTAAATGTTGGCATGCTGGAGTATGACATGTTATGATACTGTGATCTGGCAAGGACTAACACACCGACTGAAGCTCCCAACATGTTGCTGCCAAAGAGGTGTTCTCAGCAATCACTTGACCTAAGTCCTGAGATGAATGAGGAAGATGGCTACACATGCACCAAAACCAATAAATTAGTCATTCATGTGTCATGTGTTGGGAATAAGGAATCTATGCACCATAAGCTAAACACAGAAGATTTATGCTACAAAACAGGATATAAAACAACACAAGAATTACACACACACAGAATACACAATATTTCAACTGGGAAAACCCTTTTGGATAAAAACATAGTATAGTAATCTTTGCTCAATTTTATTAACTAAAGTATTTACAATACAATGACACACTTCAAGGTTTTGTGGATTATCATACATGGCATAAACTTTACCATGTATCTGTATAATTACAATCCTACAATTGTACAGTTCAACAGCCAATAACCAACAGCTACCTAAAGAGAGTACATGCATATATACCAGCACCTCACTTTAAAACATCCACGCAGCAGGGGAACCCAAAAAATCTCACCAACCACAGACCAAAGTGATCATTACATTACTGCCCCTCAACAACTCCATCTCAGAACATTATCAAGACATTGTTTGCACACCTCCAGTTGACAAATACAATCGGACAAGTGTATATAGTATTGCCTTAGGTTAGAAAAGTGTTACCACGTTGCGCAGATCCTCACAAAAGCACACTTTGTAGCCAGGCACTGCACACATCTTTACCACCCTCCTCCACACAACCTTTCAACACGTAGACATTCTGCACAGTAACCTCCACGCAGACTAACTCATCATCCCTACACACAGCCTTCCCTGAGCACAAATATTTATGCGCAACAATGTTGCACAAGCCTCCTACACAACACCAAACCTGTGCATAACTCTCCTACACAAATCCATGCAAAGTATGAAACACAATTCCAACAATACTTTCAAAAAATTCATACTTTCAACAATTGTCGGCACCCATGCCCTTTGCTTTCTTGCACCAAGAGAGCTTCTCAGTACTCACTACCTTTGTCAATGAAACTGCAACATTCTCATCTGTGTCAACTTTCTCCGGCAGTATATTCTTCCCTTCCACCATTTCCCTTACCAAATGGTATTGTACATTGATGTGCTTCATTCGAGAATGATACTCAATGTTCATTACCAAAAAGACTGTGCTTTGGCTATCCCATTCTATCCTCACAAATTTTTGAAAGAACTCAACAGTTGTGCACAGCCTTTCAACCCACATAGCTTCCTTGCTCAAATGAGCAATTGCTATATCCTCACCCTTGGTGGTGGATATTGAAAAACATTCCCACCATTTGCTCATCCAACTTACCACTCCACCAAACAAGTTGAAAACATATGCACTAGTAAATATACTACAATCGAGATCTCCAACACAATCAGAGTCCACAAAACCTTGTGGACTCATAGGCCTTTTTTATCCAAGACTCCTATGGTAACATATGCCATAATTAGTAGGGCCGCACATATATATGAAGATCCTCTTCAAAAACGTCCAACGCTCATTCCCTGGATTGGACATGAATTTGCTCACTACTCCCATTGCACGTGCAATGTCAGATCTCGTACAAATCATTGTTTACATCAAGCTTCCCACTACACTCGCATATGGAACTTGAGTCGTGTCCTTTGACTCCTCGTCTCTTCATACATTGCGCAATGGCTAATTCCTAACCCAGAGGAAAGGGAGTGTGCACGAGTTTACTATCCTGCAACCTAAACCTTTCCAATATCATCCAAACATGCTTTAATTTTACCAAAGATTCATGTTTGCAAAATCCCTCTTGAGTTCCATGCCTAAAATGAATTTTACAGCACAAAGATCCTTCATGTCGAAGTGCGCAAAAAAGTTTAGACTTAACCTACATGCTTATTTCCATGTCATTATTGATCAATATAATGGCATCCACATAGAGGACAATGATGACAAATTTATCACATTTTTCCTTAAGGTAAACACAAGGTTTAGCTTTGTTGCACGCAAGCCCAAGTACGACCACCTAGTTGTCAGACTTCTGATTCCACATCCTTGGTGATTGTTTCACGCCATAAAAGGACTCCTTCAATCTACAAACAAAGTCCTATTTCCCCTTTACCTTGAAACTTCCAAGTTGTGCCATGTAGATTTCTTCTTCAAGCTTTCCATGCAAGAATGTTCCTTTTGCATCCATCTAATCTATCTCAAAATCACATACAGCAACAACAGGTAAGAGAAAGGTAATCAAAGTCAACTTCACAATATGAGAAAAGATCTCAACAAAATCAACTCCCTCTACCTAAGAGAATCCCTTTGCTACCAAGAGAGCCTTACACTTCTCCATAATTCCTTGTGCATTGTACTTCCTTTGAGCACCCATCTCCAACCAACGAGATTCCTTTCAAGAGGTAATTTTACCGCGTCCCATGTGTCATTCTTTTCTAGGAACTCCATTCCCTCCTCCATGACCTTCTCCCATGACTTATGTTCATCTAAACCAAGTGCCTCCTTTACCATATTGGGGTCTTCATTGGAAAAGATAAAAGATAGGCAAGACAAAAATCCAGTTGACAACACCCCTCTAGAATCCTCCTCACCCGTTCTCACCTTTGTAAGACAGAGTCACAAGTTCTTCCTTCTACTCTTGCAACTCTTCAACAATTGCCTCATACTCAAGTACAAGCTCTTAAGGTTCTATATGACAGGTTCATGTTTTCTATTTCTTTCTTCGGTTGTTCTTGCACAGTATCACTACATAGACTATCCTACACACGAATCCACTTGTATCTCCCTAAAAATCACATTTCGGCTATAGAATGCCTTCTTTGTTTCAGTTTTCCTTTGGAATATGGACATATGCTTCACAACCAAAGATTCTAAGGTGTTTTAAGGATGGTTTCTCATTGGTCCCATCTTCCTACGATGTTTTGTAAACAGGGGCTTTATGTAGGTGATCTATTCACCAAGTAGCATGCAATAGTAATGCTGGCGAAATATTTTGTTTTAGGACAAATATGGGGTTTCCGTCACTACTCTGGAACTAAGTCCCTCCTCTTGGGAATGGGGAGGCTCCGACTTATTGAAAGCTAGAAATATTGTAATGTCCCTTTTTAGGGATTTAATGAATTTTCCATAAATCTGGAAAAATAATTGCAGCAGACTGATAATTAATGGCAGCAAAGGGAATTCATGGAAATTAGTGTCAAAAGCCTTCAACAAATATCTGAGAACACTTAGCAATAATTATCAAACACTTATAAATTAAATTTGGACCAAATCGAACTGTTTTTTATGCACAATCGAACTGCTGCTAACAAAAGGTGAAATCTGGAAATTGCAGTCCTTGAAAAATGGTTCGATTCACCTATGAAAGTGCCTTGATTACTGTGCAAACTTAGATTTGTAATTGAAAATATGGGGCAACTTGATTTGGATGATTTATTTGGAGTTATTTGCTCACAACAATTAAATAATTAATCATTTCCAAGTCGAATTGGCAAAATACACAGTAAAAATCAGATTTGGCACCAAAAGAGCTTCAATAAAATATTATTCTTTAAATCTGAAATGTTTAAAGACAAAGGTGAGAGGTTTCCGTCCCTCACTTTGGTCCTCAAATGGGGTTTTCATCCCAGATGGAAGATATGAGAATTTGTCTCAAAATCTGGAAATTACAACTCAAATCGATATGCCAAAATGAATCCCAAAACCCCTATTTATAATGATTTCCCTAGCTTGGCACCAAAACCCAAATGACATGACTTTACATATATCTTGGCCAACCTCTTTACTAATGATTTTGTCTTATTATGGCCGACCCATACTTACATAATTATTTTTATAAAAAATACATATTAAATGATGAATATTAATGTTGCTCCTCTCCTTGACTCTTCTTTCTTTATAACCACGAAAAAAGAATGGCTAGAAAATTCGAACTGGGTCTTCTAAGTTGGAAAAAGGGACATGACACTTATGTAGGTGATCTATTCACGAAGTAGCACGCAATAGTAATGTTGGCGAAATATTTTGTTGTAGGACAAAATATGGGGTTTCCGTCACTGCTCTGGGACTAAGTCCCTCCTCTTGGGAATCGCGAGGCTCCCATTCATTGAAAGCTAGAAATATTGTACACTAATTCTATTTTCAGGATGGTCAAAGACCAAGGATCACATAGGAACACTCCATTGAACCTGTGCCAACAATGTATGGAGGAAAAGGAGTGTGAGGTATGAGTAGGAAAAGAGAAATGGAGAGGGGGTTTTAGGTAATACATAGAACGTTGAGTTTATTAACCACAAAACTAGAGGTATTTCCAAGTTCAATGAGAAGACACCAATAAGCAAAGCATGATGAAAAACAGAATCAACACAAATTTTAACTACATTATATTCCTCAAAAGGTTCAATCTTTCCCTCGTTGTGCGGGATTACAATGCTCTATTGGAGTAGGAGTTGAGAAAAGGAAGAATATATTAGCTAAGAAGTAGAAGAAATACAACTTGCTATAGGAGGAGCAAAAACCAATCTTATGGAATGGAGAGCCTTACAATTTATATCCAAAGCAAATGACTCTTCGCATTCCTCTGTGACCTTTCAACTTAAAGTGCAATCTCAATGAAGAAATAGAAACTTTAAGTGACTTAAGTCACCTTTACAAAAGTTGCTCCTCAACGAAGAAATAGAATGTTAGAGATCGAAAAGAAGAGAGAGAATGTGTGATCAGAAGAAGATGCTGCAAAATGAAGTTCTATTATTCCTTCATTATGGAGATAAATGTTGCAACTGGATAGGATCCTCACGAGCTCCTCCTCCAATCGGAGCATGTCTGTTCTTGGACCTGGAAATGATGCTCCCTGTCATGTCTCTTGAATGGAGAACAGTGAAGAGATCGAGAATACACCAAGACCATGTTTCCCATCATGAAATTCTTTGATTGATTCAACTAGATGTTTCATGCTCAACAATCCTCCTATTCACTCTGACTCAAGTTAGCAAATGATGTTTTCTTCTTATCCAAGTGTCTTCAAAATCCACGTGTTCAACATTGTTGCCTCCGATTGTAATGTCCCCAAATGGGACACTTCCACCTCACGTTGGATTTTCAATCAAACCCAATGCCAAATACAGATTCCACACGATGAGAGCAATTAAATATAAGGCAGATTAGAATTCTTTGTGAGAATTGCGACTAGGTTTATAATGCAAACCCATATAAATCAGACCTTATACTTTCTTCCCTTCATTCAAGATTGGAGAACAGATTTTTCAAGACCAAAATCTACAGAAGTATATAGATTTAAAGTGCCAAATAAGTCTGAATTTATTTAAAGAAATCTGCAGGAATATTTTACCAATTCTGGACTGTAAATAGGCTGATTTAATTAATAAAAATATTCTGCAAGATATAGTCTGCAATAACAATTGGAATACAGAGTTTTTGGACCTCTAAAACACACCTCAAATGTGTATAAAGGCAGCTCCAACCCAGCTCCAAAAGCAGATGACAGCTGATTTTATGCCCTTCCAATCTGCCCAAACTGGGTCGCTCTAGCAGTACATAAGATAATGATTCAATAACCTGATTGTCCTTTAAATCCCAATATAAAATATGAGTGCAAAAGAGAATTTTCGTTCCCTTTTCACTATTCTTCTTAAGGGTTTTCGTCCTCAGAACTTGCAGCAACCATTGCTTCAGCTTACAAGCTATTTTCAAAATATGAAGTGATCATAGAATGTCCTCCTCTAAGTCAACCTCTCCTATTTAATGGAAAAATGACCCAAAGGAAACCTTTTTCACCTCCAATCAGCTTGCGATGCTTTCTTCTATGCAAAATCCCTTCCTAGGCCTAATCGTATTTTAGCATAGGGGAGATACAAAATTAGTATGGGTCTTTTTTACTTTCTAGGTAGCCATGATTCCCCTTCTAGACAAGTCGCCAATATTCCTAGGGAGGATACAACATAAAACTAGACCCTTGTAACATACTATTTGCCCCTTTTGCACCTTTCTAGAGATTACAACTTGTATTTATAAGTGCATCCTTTTATTAAGCCAAATAAATTAATTATAAGTGCTTTAATAATTTTATTTTCTTTAGGAACTTAATACTAATTTATTGTGACTTAAGTCGCCCTTGGGTTCATCCTTTAGTCGTCGGGTAGACCAAATAGGCTAAAGGTCTTCATTACTATTATTCTAGGAAGAGGGACATTTCAGTCCCTACCTTCCCCAAAATTGCTTGCCCATAAGCAATTATGAACTCCTTTGTCCTTAAGCCGTCAGGTAGATAGAATGGGCCAAAGGTCTTCGATGCTATTATTCGAGAAAGAGGGACATTTCAGTCCTCCCTTCCCCAAATTGCTTGCCCACAAGCAATTTTGTACTCCTTTATCTAAGTGTCATGCACAATAGACAAAATATGTTGAAGCATTTTATGAAGTCCTAGCACCTGTACCTGTTAGATGAGACAAATCTTGCCACCAATTGTCCCTTGACAAAGTGCTCATGAATACATGGGGGTTTCCAAGGCATTTCATAAGACAAATTGCAAATTTCATCCTCTAAATCAACACTTATCAAAAGAAATCTAAATATGTTGCACATAAGATATTAAATTGTTTGTATCATACCTTAGGATGTCACCATGATGCTCACAAAAGGCTGATTTTATTCAAAAGTCCAGCTGTTGCCCCTGTTATGTTCCTTTCTTTTTCAGCCACCTCTTGTGAAAACAGTTCCTCTTTAAATTTCCCAATCATGCTATGAGCTTCCATTCGTGGAGGAGCTCCTTTCCGTATGCCATGCAAAACAACTTCCTTGTCTTGCACCTTGAATTTCAACTCCATGGTTTGATAGTTTTGATGAAAATCACCCAAGGAGTGGAGCCATTGAACACCAAGAACTAAATCCAATCCACCAATGCCAACAACATAAAATTCATCACATACCTCATGTCATCCCATGGTGAATTGAAGTTGGGGAATGTTCTTGGTGCATGTGGTTGAATGGTCATCCACCACAATCACATCGAATCCTTGAAATTCTTCTTCTTATAGACCCAAACTAGCAACCAACCCTTCATCAATGAAGTTGTGTGTTGCTCCCCCATCAATCAAAATGGTGAGTAAGATTTTTTACTACCAAGAAGCTTTGTCACCCTTCATCATTGAATGCATAAAACCTTTGCAGCGATTATTGGGTGAATGGTTCTTTGCAATCGTAGCACAATCTTTTCCTCCTTGTAAGAGTAGCTAAGGTAGCTACTCTTTGTCCATTTGGAGCTGTCATTGAAGGTTCCCCCAAACTACTACCACTTCATTTTCCTTTACTTACTAGGCAAAACAGTTTTGGACTACACTTCATTTTCCTCACTTTCTCTATTGTCATCATCTTCATCATCATCAAAAATAACCTCAATGTAATGAATTGAGCCCTTACCTTTGTAGCGATGATTGGGTGTTCATGGTTCTTTGCAATCGTAGCACAATCTTTTCCTCCTTAGATCATTTTGTGCTTCAATTTCAGCCTTGTTCTTCTCCCAATCTTGTGCTCTAGTTGGCTGCCCACTAACTGCTGCTCTTTGCCTATCATTTGGGGTTGTCATTGAAGGTTCATGTGGACTTGTATGTTGTCCCAAAGATGATGTTTTTTGCTGCCCACACTGCATATTTTTACTTTTTCCCACTGTAAATTCCAGATTTAGTGCCCTTTTTATAGCATCTTGAAGAGATGGAGGCTCAAAAGCTTTTACCAAACCTCTAAGGGGTTCAATCAAGCCTTCTATGAATAAAACAATCAATCTTCTCTCACTAATATCTGGAACCATGACTACTAATTTCTGAAAATCAGCAACATACCTTTCCACGGATGCTTCTTGCTTGAGTTGTGCCAACTCCCTGAAGTGTACCTCCGGATCTTTTCTATCAAATCTTTCTATCAGTCTTTTGCCAAACTCCTCAAGAGTGGTGATGGAACCATGTCCTTGAGTTATTAGACCATGATACCACCATTCGTGAGCCACACCATCCAAATGCAAGGTAACAAATTTAAGGGCCTCTTCCTCAAACATAGGATTCAATGACAAGTAAGTGTCTAACTTTTGCAACCAAGCTCTAGCTGAACATCTATCTGTACCATCAAATGTAGGGAGAGTAATCTTACCCAACCTATGTTGAATGTCTTTCCTTGGTTCTTGTGGTTGACTTACCCTTTTTCTTGGCCCTTCGTTCCTCCTCAATTGGCAAAAATCCCTGAATGAAAGCATGTTCCTTGTGTTAGGATTCAAGGATGCATACTCATCTCCAAAAAGATTGACTTCTTCTGTGAACCCGTGTGTAGGTGGTTGCTCCTCCTCTTGTGGCTCATTTCTCTGAAGGAAACTAGCATCAAAAGAACTTGGGAGGAGTAGTATTTGAAACCCTTCCCACATGATGATTAGAATTTAAGCTTCCCTCACCATGATGGCCAAGACCCCCTTCGCAAGGGTTTTGTTTCTCCTGAAATTTGTACCCAATTGTAGAATAATCTTCCCAAATCTGTTTAATGTCTTTGCTTGGCTCTTGTTGGCTCCAACTATGGAATCTCTAAGATCCCTTTGTGATTCTAATGAAACCTATTTTGTATCTCTAGGTTGCCCTTAGTAAAAATCTCATTGTGAATGTAGGTGGCTCAAGTCCTCATCATTAGGGATTTGGTGAGTAGTATTTTCTTCATCATCCATCCTTCCTCTTCTTGCCAAGTTCTCCCTCGTGGTAGTGGTTCCTGAAATTTGATCTTCATAGAGCCCTATCCATACAAATCTGCAATATGAAATATGAATTTCACTTACAGATTCGCTGGGAGGAAACTTGCTCTGATACCACTGTAATGTCCCCAAATGTGGACTCTTTCATGAACCCTTAGTTCTTCTTTGGATTTTATCAGAAAACTAATACTCCAAGTACCAATTCAATCTTAATAGATTCCTCACAGGCAGGGAGAGAACATTGCCCTAATTATTTGTAATGCAGATATGACAATCTTCTAATGGAATTTTCCTTAACGACTAGGGTTATTGAAAAGATCCCACACCAAACCAAATTAAAGAAATGAGTGGCCTCAGACTTACTCCCATGCACACAGTGAATAACTGATTTTATCCAGCTCAATTTATGAAGATTTTTTAAAAGTCAAGTGATGTAAGATTGACCAAACCCAAGGCTTATAATGACTGCTGCAGGACCTGATTACAAAAATGGCGACTGGGTTTAATATATGAAATTCGCTCAAAACAAGACTTCAAGGTACAGGTCTTTCAAATAGCCAATTCTCCCGATTATTACCAGCCACATGCCATGGAATAATTGATCTTCAGAAATTTTGAAGAGAATACAGAATATCAAACTACTGGATTTTTATTATATAGAGTAATAGCAGATATGACCTGTTCGAAATCAATGCAGAAATCGCAGACATTGAGACCTCAATATGACACCCTAAATACTCCAAAAATTACTAGAAATATATTTAAAGTGATCTAAAAAAATGCAAACAATAAGATGACATCCAATGCAGATTCATAAATGTCGATCCAAAATCAGCTTAACAAAATCAGCCCATCAAGATGGGTCACTCTACTCTATAGAAAATAGCAATAACAACTGTTGCAAATAATGGTTACAACAACTAGATTCGTCCAAGAAATCTTCATCAACTACTGTATGGAAATATGAAAATTCACTTGCAAGCCCAATGGGAATTTCCTGTGTGGAAATCCCCTTTCACTATTCTCTAAGAGGGTTTTCGTCCTCTAGAGTATTTTTATACAAAAGCACCAAGCTTAAGATAAAATTCAGAAAATTGTAGAATGTTTATAGGATATCCTCCTCTAAGTCGATTTCTCTCTTTTAAAGGAAAAATGACCCAAAGGAAACTTTTTTCCTCATCTCCAATCAGTTTGCAATGCTTATCTTCTAAGCAAGCCCCATTTCCCTCCTAGGCCTAGTCACATTTTTGCATAAGGGGGGGGGAGGGGGATACAAAATTAGCATGGGCCTATTTTACTTTCTAAATATGCCATTATCCTTCTCTAGGCAATTCACCATTCTTCCTAGGAAGGATACAAACATAAAACTAGACCCTTGTAGCATATTATTTGCCCCTTTTGCACCTTTCTAGAGATTACAACTTTTATTTATAAGTACATCCTTTTATTAAGCCAAATAAATTAATTATAAGTGTTTTAATAATTTTCTTTTCTTTTATTTTAGGCACTTAATAAAAATTTTTTGCGACTTAAGTCACCCTTGCTCACACCCTTTGGCCGTCGGGTAGACAAAATAGGCCAAAGGTCTTCGATAATATTATTCGAGAAAGAGGGACATTTCACCAACATCTAGGTACTTGAAAACCAAGACCAAGATGGGCTCATATCCAGAGTAATGGACCTTCACTATGCAAGTTTGTGGTTTCATAGGCCTCAGAATGATGGTGGAATTCAACAAGGCAAGCGAGACGGGATTCTGAGATGGTTTACGAAAATTCAAAATTTTGAATGGTTTTAAATGGTTCTGACAGCTGAATTGTTGTTTAGGTCATTTCAAGGGCTAAACAACTCCAAATCAGACGAGACTCGATTCGTTGGAAAGCTAATTCCAAGATGAAGAGACACTCTGAATTTGAAGATAATCCCTCGTATAAATAAGTGGGAAATGGAAAAACAAGTTCTAACTGAGAGGCAAGCTAGGAAAATGGGTTTAATGGAGTACTGGCAAAAATTTCACTCCTTTGTTCTAGGAGCAATACTTGTCCAAATGGATTGGTTTTCGATTTGTTGGAGAGGTATTGAGCTACGTTGGAAACGAAAACGAAAACGAAACACGGAAACGACAATTTTCAAAAAACCTTGGATACGAAATGTTACCGGAAACGTCCGTACAATATATTATTAAACAAATATATATATATATATATATATATATATATATATATATATATATATATATATATGCATAATACTCATTTTATAATTGTGGATAAGATAAGATAAAAATAGTAATGTCCAACGAATGACCACAAAAGTAGATCAATGGGACTGTAGACCATAAGAGATATTTGATAAAGCACTCAAAATATTTTGTATTCATTGAAATTTGAACTTCTAAAGAGTCATCATTCAACATGGTTACAATTTCAATGATTCACATATACATGATAATAATCTAGATTCTAGAATATATCATCCAGATTTTCCTCACAATAATCTCCATGAACACCACTGGCAGCTCCACTCCCACTAGCTCCACTCTCCATCCCTTGCGCAAAAGATCCCGATTCTTCTTCATCAATACCAAGCAGTGAAATTTGGCTAAGAGTAACAGCAGAAGCATCAAAGTCTTTAAGTCACTACTCTCAGGATGTTAGTTTAATGAAAACTGAATTTAGCAAGAAAAAAATGAGAGTGTGATTTAGAATGGACCCAAGATGTCATTATATAGCTTTTAGGAAGTGTTTTTAGCAAGTTTAGATAGGTAGATTAGGTTTAGATGCAATAAATGAAGGTATTTTTTATTTTTTTTAAAGTTATGATGCTTTAAAAATTAAAAAATTGTTGGAAACGCATTGGAAATGTCTGAAACGTTTCCGGAAACGTCTCAAATGTTTTCAAGGCGTTTTGTACCCATTTCGCGTTTACGAAACGTTTCCAAGCAAAAACGTGGGCCCCTTAGGCGTTTCCTGGTAACAGAGGTATTGAGGTGAGGAACCAATGCTCCAAAATTGGCGAAGATGTCTTGCGGGGTTTGGGAGAAAATAGTGAAACAAAATCTAGTGTAAAGGGAGTTGTTGAGTGGTTTTGGAGGTAGGAAGTGGTTTCACTCACAAC
This sequence comes from Taxus chinensis, assembly GCA_019776745.2. Classification (NCBI taxonomy): domain Eukaryota; kingdom Viridiplantae; phylum Streptophyta; class Pinopsida; order Cupressales; family Taxaceae; genus Taxus; species Taxus chinensis. Next base: position 128,599,572 of record CM034152.1, read on the forward strand.
TCATGCATTTCTTCATCATAGCACGCAGATGACAGGTCGAAACAAAGGTTTTGGCGAGGGGAAATTGTTAACAAAGTTTGAGAAGCTTCCTCCATGTGGTTTTTGCACAATGACCAAAACAAATTTGAGTAGTTTTGTTAAAACAAGCTTGAAACAGCTGAAATTTCAAGATATCATGGAAAATAAAATACCCTACCATATGCAATGATCTTAGTATCAACATAAAAGGATTTTGGAGAGGATCATGTGGTTGAAATTTGAGTGAGATTCGATCAAGGAATCAAAAGATACAAGCAAAACAAGTTTTGGACAAGCTAGGGCACAAAGGTGGTTTTGGTGGGGCATGAGAGGTGGAAAAGCAAGTTTTTAAGTAGTTTCACATGTTGCACTTGGTCTTTTTGTGTTTTGGAGCGAAGTGGAGATTTGAATGGATTTTGCACATGGAGGTGGAGATTGGACTTTGCAAATGCAAAGTGAGTTTTCCACCAAGTTTGCAAACTCCACTCCCAAAATGCGCCTCCACTAGCCTTGGGCATATATTTGGGGTGCAATTGCACCTCCAAAGTGTGCCTAGTGCAATTTGCTCCCAAATTGCACCTAGGATGGAAGTAGTGGGACCCACATGCAAAAACTCTCCATTTTGCCTTTTTTCTCAATACTTTTTGCTTGTTTTTTTATCAACCAAAGAGAGTGTGGCGCACTTTTGAAGATGGAGTTTCAAAGTGGAGAATGCAAAGTGCATTGCACCTCCTAAAAGCCGCCAAGCTCTCAAAATGCCCCAGGCACACTTAATTACATTGTCGTGTCAACGAGGAATTAGACCGTAGAGTGCACTTTTCGCCACGGGGTCCAAACTTAAACTTTCCATGCCATATAATATATGATTTTGATTGGAAACGGGCCAGCGAATCCAGTGAGATTATTTAGAAACTTTGAAAATGAGATCATCATGATTTTTCTCAAATCACCACTTTTGCCTAGGAAGGCATGTCAATGAGCTAAACTACTGAAGGAGTTTGAAACAAGTAAGAACCGAACCATTACTTGGGTCATGAAGGGGGGTTCAATGTGCTTCAACTTGGCCCTTTGTTAGGATCCCAGCTCTGCTTGAGGTGCCTGAAACCTTCAGTGCAAATTCCTTGTCCAGAAAGACCACCGTGCTTCAGTCTTGGAAAGGTTTCATATTTTTCTACTCCCAAAACTTTGTCTTACATATTCCATCATGTAGTAGACCTGTAAGCTTTTTGATGACTATGATTTGAGCTTCCAACATCACCCAGAGTTCCTGAAACATTTCCCAGAAGTTGACCCTTCTTTAATGTTCATACACTCATTTTCCTCAAAAAGCGCCTGGAGAGAAAGCTTTCCCAAGACCAATTCAAATCTAGTAGAATCACTTATAAGCCATACTGTCATAGAGAAAATTCCAAGACCTTTCCGTTGACTGCAATCTAGGCTCTTGAAACAATCTAAGGCTCCTGAAACCTTTCCCAGAAGTTGACCTTTGAAAAGAGGCAATTTGGCAATTTTAACCAGTTTTGACAAGTTTGACTGAAAAGAGGCAAAAACTTCAATACGGTTGTCAAGTAAAATGCACGGACATTTTGCATGCCAACAAGCAACTACTTTTGCCAATATTTGTGCTCCAAGTGCACACCACCCAGCAAAATTTGGGCTTCAACATCAGCATCATGTTCATCCACTTTGCAACTCCAATTCGATACGGTGTGTATGGAGTTGTCTTTTTCATCTCAATTCCGTACTACTTAAATGATTCCTCAAACTCGTTTAAGCAATACTTTCCCCCATTGTCCATGCACTAGATGTTATCCTTTTCTCCATCTAATTCTCTGCAAGTGATCTCAACTCCTTGAATTTCTTGAGTAACTCATATTTCTTCTGGAGAAAATACATCCAAGTCTTTCTGAAAAAGTCGTCTATCAAGGATACATAGAACAAAGATCCAACTAGTGACGGAACCTTCACCAGTCCAAACACATCACTATAAATAACATGCAAAATTCAATTTGTTCTTGCAACACTTGGGAGAAATTCACTTGACTTTGCTAACCATAGACACAATGCTCGCACAAGTCAAAATTCAAGAGAAAATTAGCAATATTTTTCGTCATACCTTTTGTCTACAGTGCACGCAAACCTTTTTCACCAATATGGCCCATCTTCTTATCCCAAAAACATTATTTTCTCTACCGAAATCTTACTTGATTCAACCTTGGCGTTAGCAACAACAATGTTGTTGCAAAGACCAATAACTGCACTAGCATCAATCCTGAACAAGGTTCTTTGTTGAATGAGGTATGTACATCAGCATCGCTCATTTTTCTCACAAAGATCAAATTCCTAGCCAAACCAAGGATGTGAAAGACACCAAGGAGAGTCTTGATATCTAAACCTCAACTTCACTCTTCCTTTCCCCACAATCTTGTAGGTTGAGTTGTATCCTAGAAAGAAATCAGCGCCATCATATTCTTCATATTTGTAGAGCCACTCCCTATGAGGAGTCATATGATAGGAAGCACCCAATTCAATCAACCATGCATCATGGCATGCATGTGTGCTTAAAGCTGCAAGATATACATCTCCATTCTCATCACTAAAGACCTAAGTTTCACCTAAGGGCACAATATCGATTGGCTTATTGTTTTCCACCTTTTTTCTTTTGCAGTCCTTTTAAAAATGCCTTGCTTTACCATAGTTCCAACATTTCATTAGAATTTTTTCCTAAGTCTTAGATCTTTCTCTAGAATCCCCTAACCTATCAATGTATTTCTGCATACAGATCTTCCTCTAGACTCCCCTTACCTATAAATGTACTTTTGCATACTTATTTCCTGCGTTCTACGTTGCACAACCAACACATCCTTGGTTTGATAGTCTTCCGCAAATTTCCGCCTCATTTCTTCTGACGATAAGGCCACGACTGCATCCTCAAGTTTTAACATAGATGTAGTCCTAGTAATAACCATTATTGGATTATCCCAAGAATTCGGAACTGAATAAAGCAATGTAATACACCTTTCTTCTTCATCCATTTTAACTTCAGTAGAAAGAAATTGACTTACCACAGTATTGTAGGCATTCAAATGTTCTGCCATAGACTCCCCATCACTCATCTTCAGCAAATCCTTCTTTCGCAAGCAAAGTTTGTTCACCAGAGACTTTTCCCAACAACGTTCCCAACTCATCCCAAAGTTGTTTTGTAGTGTTTCTCAGTTGATGCCTTCGGCAACACTAAATCTGACAAACACAATTTGATAGAGCTGTGTCTTTTTTGTACATCCTGTCCCACTCTTTTTCTTCCATTCCCAATGGTTGAGCTCCTAAGACAACCACCCACTGGTCTCTATCTACCAAGAGATCTTCATCTTGAGTTTCCATCACTCAAAATGTTGCACGTTGAATTTATCAATATTTATTCTAGTGCTTCCCGTCATTTATCTTTGCACAATTTCCTCCCTCACAAAAACTCCCTTCAAGACAACAGCTTATCGCAAGTGATCCCAACTCACACCGAACTAAACCTAGCTCTAAAACCATATGTTGGGCAGAAGGCACCTATGTACTATAAGCTAAACACAAAGAAGAGCCGTGATATAAAATGAAATATCAAACAACGCAAGAATGACACACATAATACATTAGATTTCTCCTGAGATAATTGTTTCAGGTAAAACACCAGCACAGTGACCTTATTCAATTTTATTATCTAGACTGTTTACAATGCAATGACCCACTTCAAGGTTATGTGACTTATTATATAGTGCATACACTTTATCATGTATCTGTATAACCACAATCTTACGATTGTACAGTACAATGACCAACAATGAACCACTCCTTAAACAGTGTATGCCTATATACCAGCAGCTCACTTTGTAATGCCAATGCAACAAGGGAATCTGTAGAGTATCACCTACCGCAGACCAAAGTGATCATTACATAATCGCTCCTCAACAACTCTATGTCTAATAACTAAAATGCAGACCAAAGGATTAAAAGGTCTCTAAACTACTCCAAGAATTCCAATACTTCCCATCTTCAGCCTGCTGATGACAATTTGTTAGCTGGTTTCTCAGCCCCACTATAAGCTCGGCATTTCAGGGAAGTGTTGAAAATTTAAGAAATTGGAGCTTGTCAGATTGCAACTAAGCAGAAATCAAGAATTGTTTCACTCAATTAACAAGTATATACAAACTACTATCTGCCGAATTCTGGACATCAACCCAAGAAGCATACCTTCGCTTTATCTTGCCAGTTCTCTATTTGCAAGTAGAAATGTTGATGTACTTTGGAAGCCTATGATAGACAAAAGCAACAACAAACTCTTGGAGTGGAAAAGGAAATGGCTCACTATTGTAAGTTGCATTCAGCTTATGAAAGCCACTACAAGCAAAGCATGTGTACATGATGTTAGCCGTGCAAATGCCAGCCAAAATTGCCTCTATTATAGAATATCTCTAAAGAAAATTATTACAGATCAAAATATAGGACTCCGCAAACTTCCACTCTTGAAATGGGATTGTTTATGCCTCCCAAAAGTTTGGGAAGGCAATAGTATTAAGGCGAATAAAGAAATGAATCATGATCTTGGTGCAAAATTAGCCCAGAGTATATGAAATGACTCAAAAGCTCTCTGGAGAAAGGCCTTGAGAAGTGAGTATCTTGACTCTATGGACTAAAGACTCTTTACTATACCAAACCACTGGCTCCCTATACATCATTAAGCCTCTACTCGGAATATAAAGAATGGCCTTAAAGCCAAATTTTGGGATGCCTCTTGGACTTGTAACAAAACCCTATCAAGCTTCAAGAAGATTCTACCCCTCAAGCACAACTTGCTTGCAGGATTTTGTCACATAGCTGTTGATTACTTTCCTGAAGAAAGCTTTGGATGGACACGATGGTATGAGGAAGTGGATCGCTCATTCCTCAATGCTGCTAGATTTTTTTTACAAACTGTTGCTCCCCTTCCAATTTTCAAGATCTTCAGATGATTATCTAATTTGGATGGGTTCATAAACTAAAAAATTTATTGTCATAGATGGATATAAGATGGCAATGAAAAAATGTTGGTCACAAGACTGATAACTTATCCCACAAACCCATCTGGTACAATAAAGGAATCCCTAAAGAAAATTCATTTCTCTAGCTGGCTTGCCATGATAAAACCCTTTCCCCGACAAAATATCACTTAAAAGGGTTTTCCTCGCCCCTCCAAATGTCTTCTTTGTGAGTTTTTAGTACAAGATACTACTCATCTTCTTATTCACTAAACTCTCCTATCAATATAGACTTATTTTTTCAGCAAATTCAATCTAGATTGTGTTATAGAACAAATTCATGTTTCCTATTTTTTCATAATTTGCATTTTCAATTCCCTTAGAAAAACTAATCCTATAATCTTGCCTTTTTCCTCCACCGCTCAATAAACAATAAATACCTATTAATAGTATTCCTATGGAGTATGATTCCAAAAGGCACATCCTTTTCTAACAATATTAATATTACTATTATTTAACAGATATAATTCTTAATATTTCACTTTAAAGAATTATAGTATATCCTTGGAATGGGGACTGTATCCCATAACATTCTCACCGTCCTATACACAACTGCCCTCAGTTGCACTGAATTCTATTCCTACTACACATAACTTCGAACTTGAAATAATATTAATCTCAATGATCCATCACAAGTCAAGTTAGAAGATATAATATAATAATTGGTGGCCTAGTGGAAAATATATTATAGAGTACGATTCATGCTTGGACATATCCAATACTTGACAAGATAAGTGTCCCTAACTGTCATACAACAAGCAATCAATACATCCTTATTGAGTTAGTCAAAAGTTAGATATAACCCCTTTTTATAAAATTTTAAATTTCTGATTTTTTTGTAATTTTTCTGAGTATCAATGCTGATATAAACCCTAAATAATAACAAATCACTGAAGTATGCAAGATTGCAAATATCCAACTGCAATATTTATTCAAATATGTTGAATAAGAATTTATTACATCAAACCCTAACCTGAAACTGCATAGAAAGCATGAAAACTGAATTTTCTATGAAACCCTAGCTGAAAGACAAATTCTAGAAGTACGGCACCCTACTGGAAGGTATGGCAAACCCCTGGCAGCAATAATAAATCCATGTGAGTGTGATGTCAGCAGAATTTTCCCTGAAAAGAATGAGGCTAACGCAAGAAGTGTATTGCAGTTGGTACAATAGACTATAATTACAAGTACAACAGTGAATAGTGACACCGTGAATAGTGACATCAGGCTGAAATGTTACTTCTAGAGAATATTTTATTAATTTTCTGAACTATTGCAGCCCCATACACAGCCATAAGTCAACCTGTCTATACCTATGTGATGGATTTAATCTAAATCTGAAAGCTCTGCTGTAATCCCTGGATAGAATTACCAAATGGGTGTGAGGGTTTTCGTCCCCAAGCCCTGGCACATGAGAGTTTTCGTCCTCTTTTTTAAAAATGGAAGTTGCTGCCCAAACTTGCAAAAAAAACGTTTTTGAAATTGTTCAAATGATTGAATGATTCAATTTTTCCAATCAATTCTTTTAATAGGCGCATTTTCATCCAAAACCCTTAAAGTAATTAAAATTAATTTTAATTAGATATTCACTTTTTTCCATCCTCATAATTATTAATTACTTTTGGCCATGTAATTAATATTTTCTTTTTGGCCCTTTTTAATAATAATACACTAAGTGTCTTTCTTCCAAGTTATAACTTAAAATACCATTTTGGACAACTTAATGAATTATTATTATATTATTTCCCTTTATACTCCCCCCTTAGCCTACAGGGAATAAAAATAAGCTTCGGGTCCTCTGATTTAATTAATTCGAGAAAGGGTGCATTACAATTGAGTTAGTCAAAAGTTAGCTCCTTAGTCTTCTTATCATCTCATTTTGTTTTTGTACCTACCACATTAAAATAACTGGACATAGATTTCATTTCAAATTTCGGACTCGAGTAAAGAGAGATCTCATAAATCTTTTAATATCAAATATATAAATAATTCACTTACACAATCATTTTTCTATTAATCCAAGATTCAAATACATATGTGGATGAAGTTTTCTGGAAGGTAATCCTCTCATAGTATAAGAGGAAGCACGTGCAGATTGTGTGGCAGCAAGGAGGAATCACATTACAAATGACATCTCACAACCCTGGTAAGGATCATAAAGAGTGTACCTTCTACCCCAATGTTCAACACACCTTATATGCCTTTTCTAAACGCCCACAATCCCCGTGCTCCGCTTCACCTTGAGTTTCTCATGTTCATGATCAATTAAAACATCCAAGATCTTCTTTGATCTTGTCAAATTCGAAAATGTACATGCTAACAAGAAATTATTACAACCTAGCTATATACTAGCATTCAACCCCAATAAATGGTGATAGCAATCTAGTTGCACACTAACGTTCAATCCACCGTGAATAATCAACAATTGTTCATTCACACCACTATGTATTCATTTATAATTCATTCGTCATATGGAATATTATCATATCACATCATTGTGAATAACAAAATATCAGTATGCAAGTATAGTTGTCTACATTGTTTAAGCATATCATTCACAAAAATATTCAAAAAATAACTTTATCAATCTTTAGTGATAACTAATTACACATATACAATACATGTTTACCAAAGTTGTTCCCCATCTTAGGAATCATCTCCATCATTGAAGAGCAATGACAAACTTCCTAATAAAGAACAATAGTGCACTTCTCTAAGTATTTATCATAACCGTTAGCATATACATGATAAGAATTGTATATAGTTAATTTGTAATCCACGCTTATCACCAAGTATCAAAAGCTCAACTTACACAAGTCTTACTACAGAAACAAACTCCGAAATTCATTTTAAACTTAATTTCAAATCCAAGTGCTTGATAAAATTAAATCAATATATTGAACGTCTCGGTATTTGTGGTATTCAACAATGTTAATGTAAATTCAAAAATTCTTATTTTCCATTAGTGATAAAACCAAGTAGAGTTTGAGACATTTTCTTTTAGTATATCATGATGTTATTTTGCTTGATTTAAATTATTTTATTTCTCTAATCCGAAACCTTCCTCTCTCTTGTCACTAATGGGATTCAACCCCTTAATATTTTTTCAACACATCTCAAATTTCTTTCCAAAAAAAATAATTTAAACTTATTTTCTTTTTGTCCACGAAACAAATTGTTACAATTTTAACCCAAGTGCTATAATATTCAATTTGATTTACAAAATATTATTAATTGCAAAAAACTACTGGAAAATGTGAACACCATTCTTGAGGTGCCTAACCTTCATTCCTTATTTGTGAATTGAACAGAGTATTAAAAATATTTTTTGATTATATGTACCTCTCTTGAAGAATATTAAGTCATTTAACATGCATGGTATTTGTTTTTGATAAAGCTAGTCCAAGAAGTACGTCATCTCTAAGTAAACTTTTCAATGCTAACGACATCAAGTCATTTTTAATCTATCACTTATCTTGGGAGTCATCACAAGAACATACCTTATATTTTTTCCAATTGTACTATGATTTGAACAACTCATGCTAACAAGTTTTTACGTTTATTTTTAATCAGGGTTGAATGCAACCCATTGAGCCTTGGAGGTTATTTTCTTTTATTGAATAGTTTGTCTTTAAATATTTTGTTTTTAAAGTTATTCCTCTAATAAGCCCACCGAAAAGCATTGGTTTGCTTGATGCTGGCTCCTTACATGCTCTACAAGCTCAAGTGGTTATTTCAAATGATTTTCTAACATGGAGCTAAATTGAAACCCTACTATTGACTTTTTGTTTTTGCAATACCATGGAAAACACTTCTATTGACCCTTTTTGGGGGCAAAGTTTTCATTATTTGCTGCATCGTTCTCTAATGTATCCATGCTCTTTGTCATATAAACCATACTTTACTCCTTATATTTGTAAAAGAAGGAATTGTAAGTTTACCAATTGGTAAATGAAACAGGTGTACTTTTAAAAGACAATAAATGGACGGAGCTTGCTAAATGAAACAGGTGCACTTTTATAAGACACAATAAATAGATCAAAGCACTAAAATTGGGATCTACAATTTTAACATTCATCTCATGGCCCACATCTTTTTTAAAACATTATTTTAGGTTTTATTTGTCCATGTTCTTTCTTCTTTTTATTTTAATCATTTCACCCAAATAAAATTTACACAACTGATCTGAATTACCCAAATGACACACTGAAGCAATCTCTGTCGCACTAAAATCTGCCAAGAACCTTCAAACATCGGAACACTCATCATTCTTTTGTACAGCCTCTTGTTGTAAATATTGTTTTTTGTTAATATATGAAACATATATTCAAAATATATTAAACAAATTACACAACCCATGTATTGGACTCGTTATGATACCAAAATATTATAGAACAAGTTCCCGTCTGTTATCTTTGCATGATTTGCATTTTGAATTCCCTTAGAAGAACTAATCATATCTTCCTCTTTTTCGTCTCCCTCTAAACAATCAATACCTATTAATAGTATTCCTATTGGGATGATCCCCATAGTCACATCCTTTTCTAACAATATTATTATTATTATTATTTAAAAGATATAATTCTTAATAATGAACTTAAGATATCCTTTTATATTGCAGTTATTCATATATTCAATTACATATGTTAGAATGAGAATTTTGTCACATAACAGATTGGGTACAGCCTTGCTCCATTTCTTCTCCGCTTCATTCCAGGAAGCTTCAACTCCTTCCTCTTCAACAATAGGACCTTCTATAACCCCCTATGTTGTAAGAATATTTGACTGGAAAGAAACTGAACTTTTCTCTACACTCAACTTCCAATTTGGAGAGTTCAATGAAAAAAGTTTGAGCAATAATGAACTAACATTTACTTGGCCTCCAAAAGATGGCAAGATTCTTCCTTGTGATCACTCATCTTCCTTCCTTAGAAACCAGCACTTGAAAAGGTTGCCAAAAAAGAGATTAGTAGAATAAAGACAAATGCAATCACTAATACTTGGGTAACCTTGGAACCAGATAAAATCAAACTAAATTTTGATGTTTCCTAAAAAGGGGAACCTATGCTTCGCCAGCTTGCGGGTGGTGTTTTCCAAGACATCCATGAGAAAGTCATTCTCATTTATTATGAAACTCAAGGTTACTCTTCTAACAACTTTTTTGAAGTGAGAGCTCTCTGACAGAGTCTAATATAGTTAAACAAAATGGTTGGATCACTCTCACAGTAGAAGGGGATTTGCAGATTGTCAACAATTCTATTACAAAACATTGTGAGCAAATTGGCAAAATGATAGTATAGTTATCAAGGACTGTTGTTTTATAAATCACGATCTCAACATTGTATCCTACAATCATGTGAGAAGGAAAGGGAAAAAGGTCACTGATTACCTAGCAATTCAAGGGATCCTTCTAAATGACACCCTTGGTCCTTTATTAACAAATGGGAGACCTCTTTTAAAAATATAAGCAATATACTAAGCCCATTTGCCAAAGATAGACCACTGCCTGTCATCTATTTCATGATCTCAAGACTCTTGAAAAGACAATCTGAAATGATTGCAAGGCGCATGGCTTGCTTCACCTTGGGAACTTATAAATTTGAGATTATCTTTTAATAAAGATCAATATCTTACTTAAAAAGATGTAAATTTACAACAAGACCCTCCTAGTTTAGAGAAGTATTTTGTGGAGGGGTAAGGGAAATTTTGATAAAAGTTTTCCAAATTAGGAGCAGTCCAAGAGACAGCAAATACCCACCAGATAGTCACAGACAATCAAAGTACCTAAAGCAGTTGAAACAAAGTTGGATAACAAAGAAAAAACAGGTAAGCCTATGTATATATAACGATTTGGGCATTTAGTTGTACATTTATTCACGTGGCAAGCCTAGTACATATTAGACCAATACGCAAAAATTAAGATGTCGAGCAGAGAGATCCTTAAATGTGCATAGTACTTCTTCCCATGGCTTGGAACATATATCATCATTAACCAGTGGGAGGAGCATCCTCGTGCACAGAAGCAGATCTGCCATTTTCCTCACCACTCTGCATGTCAACTGAGGGCCATATAGGAGGAGCTAATCGTGACTATGGTTTGTGTAATAAGTACACGATCATTTCCACTTCTCTAGGCTATTAGAATATAAGGCTTACCTTTTATATAATTAAGTTAGTATTAGTTATATATTAACTAAAGATCGGTTGTAACCTCCTCAACCATTTTGTAACTCTCTTACATAAAAAAATGACAGACACACGATCTACGATGTTTGCATTTTGGTTTCTCTTCATTCTTTCTCAGTCCACATCTTCTAACATTGGTATCAGAGCCCTTGGTGCACAAAGGGGTCAAACTTCAAGGAAGCTCTTATTGTAAGAGTACGAACATTGAAGAAAATAGGAGGATGTGAGGCTATTAGGGCACGTAAATACAGTTGTGCAAGGAAGAGTCAACATAATTTCTGTTAAATCCACAAATTGAGACAGTAATCCCTATTAAATCGCTTGTTCAATCACGATAGGGTAATCTTTGTTAAAATCTCTGTTAAACCGCAACAGGGTAATTATCTTTGTTAAATCACGACAACGTAATCTTTGTTAAATAGCGAGTATTAAAACCGTCAAATCGAAGGATGCATCTAACCTTAAAAATACGGCATCAAACCGTTTGGAGATTGAATGACGAGCTTGGACTGGAGTCAATTGGCAAACTCAAAAGAAACTCGTCGAGCCAATCCACGGTGTTGTTCAATCCAATGCAAGGTCGGTGACCAGAGAAATGAACTGTCGTTGATTGTTGGCCTCAAGTAGTGCAAAGTGAGAGATTGAGTCGGGGGAGATAGCTTGCAGGCTGTGTAAATCTGAGATCAAACCAATAATAATGCAAAGCCGCAGTGATATGAGTGGCAGAGGAAATGAGATCTGGCTTTGCATAGCCATCCAAGACTACAGAACAATCATTAACTCATCCAATCATACTCCGAACTGTAGCATAGCATATAGATAAATGAACATAGGTCTGCCCAAAGTGCAGGACGACTCTGACAGAAATGACAAAATAACCGGATTGGTGGGCAAGATAACCGGATTGATAGTCACTCTGGAAGACTTGCACAAGTCTTAGTGAATTTACGTGATGATAAAACCATTGCGCGCGTGGATTTATTCATTATTTGCTTTTGATCCACCAATGTGACAAACCAATTCTTCAAAGCAAAACAGAATTGTAACATAGCATTCACGAGCTCCCTCGAGTGCACAAGTCATGATTCTATAGAAAACTCGTGTATTGGATGTCTTTGACTGTTGTTTTGTGTTCTGGTCTACCAAGTTGGAGGCTGAGAATCCAATGTGGATCTCAACACATGCAAAGCAAATTCCAATGTGTGGATCTAACAAAAGCTTTTCCCAATTTGATGCACAGGATCATTGAATGTAGTTTGGTGAGCCAAATATACTCTTCTAAAGTTGTCCACTGACTGCTTTCAACTAAATACAGGATGATCACGCTTCGACTGCGTTGAAGATGGAAAGTTGTTCGCTAGGAACTGCTCACAGAAACAGAAAATTGGGTATTGCATGCTATGACATCAACTCTGTGCCTTTTACATGGGTTGAGACTCTCTACCATACAAATTTCCTAATTTGTTGTGCACTCCTCTCACACTCTACAGTTCTATATGAATCCAATGCTCATAAACTATACTACCATCACTTGGGGCAATACGAGCTCAACTGCCCCTGCCTACTCTTAAAACTCAACTACACGCAAAAGAATAACCCTACTCTGACACTAAATGTTTTGGTAGAGCAATTACACAACAATAATACTTCTATATTTCTAAATAAACTAACAATACAATTATATAGGAAAGTTTTTCCTATAATCATGGATATTTTTCTACCCAAAATCTCTCCCCAAACTCTTAATAATTCTCAAACCTATATACGACATTATCATTGTTATTCACAACAATAATATGCCTACTAACTATACATTATTGTTACATAACAATAATGTAATTTACCATACCGTAAATCACTAACTAATTACTTTCTACATTTTACCAATGTAGCTAACCAAAAACCATGAACACTAATTAATTAATTCCTAACACTCTTCGATTCTAAGTTACATCATGTAGACGCAAAAAAAACATCCAAGGAAATTTGGGACAATCTGAGTAAATTGTTTAGAGCAAAAGCAGTTAATGCAAAAAAAATTCAAAAGCTTCAGCTATTTAGATTCAAGATGAATAACGAAGTCACTATGTCTAGCCACATTAGGAATTTAAGGTCTCTTATTAGACAATTATCAGAGGTCAAGCCTACTGTAGATGAAGAGGATGTCAAAAATATTTTGTCAAAAAAATTTCCTTCTAAATCCAGCAATGTCTTTTTTACTCTCAGTCAAATACATTCTCAATCTCTCTAGAAGATATGATTTCAATAATCTTAGCTAAAAAAAGTGAACAATCGCAGGAGATACATAAAGCGATCCTCAACATGAGAGTGCATTCTACTAACGAAATGTTACAAAGGTTACAAAGCAACTTGGAGTTTTACCAGGTCCAAGAAATGTTTTCAAAAAAATAGCTTTTGAAGAATATATGGATCTATTTGGTTTTAATGTTTTTAGTCAGTGTGTTAGTATGTTTTCCTTTAAGTACAGTAAGCCTTAAGAGGGGGTGTTAGAATATAAGACTCACCTTTTATATAACTAAGTCATTCTTAGTTATGTATTAACTAAATATCAGTTGTAACCTAAGTTGCCGCATTCGAATTCATGTTCAAATTCGCCGATGATTAAATTCGTGAAAAATTTGCTGGTAAAAAAATCAACGATTAAATTCGTGATTAAAGTCGACTATGAGAAATATACATTTTTATTAAATATATAAAAACAAAAGATAAATTCACATTTCAAAAGAGAGATAATATCACATTTCATTGATTTCATAAGTAGCTATTACAATAATGTGATTGAAAGCAAAAACTTCAAAAAACATGTGCTAGCAGGTTGTGACCAAGCTGGCAGGTGGGACGATTAGTCCGAGCACGGCAGAATACTTGCCGAGTTTTGGAAAGCTATCCTGTATTTTTAATTATCAATCTGTCTACAGGGGATCAAAGCTCATGATTCTTTCAGAACATTGCAAGAAGTTCCTTGGTCCAAAAAGGTGCAAAAATGCATTTTATGAAAATAAGAAAAAAATTGCCATCAATGTGTAGAGCTCGAGAAAATATGCACTTTTAGAGAAAACGACACCTGAAACAGAGCCAAAAAATGAAAGTTATGGCACATGCAAGTTTTTGCTGCTACATCTTCTCGGACCCTTTCCAAAAATGGCAATTTTTTCTCTCCTTTTTTTTTCACCAAAAATCCAAAAATGGGAAAAAATGCCAAAAAAGGAAAGAAAACACGAATTAAATCACGATTTTCAACGCACTGTTAAAATTCAGCGAATTTCAATTTTTTCCTTGAAGTTCACCGAATGCGGCAACTTAGTTTGTAACATTAGTCATTGCATTCGAATTTGTGTTCGAATTCGTGGACTATAAAATTCATATGAAATTCGTTGCTAAAAAAATGGAGATAAAATTTGTGATTAAATTCAACCAATAGAAATACACTTATAGTTTCAAATTTCATATAAGTAAACATGTCAAAATAGGTTTCCAACAACTAGCTGTCATAAATTGATTGAGAAACATTTTGAACAACAATACTGAAAATGCTCTGAAAAAGTGAAAGTTCAGATTCTTGATGTTTCCTACAAGCTAAGGATCATCAAATTGTTACATCAAAAAACTCTAGATCATCAAGAGCACTTGGCTCAATGTCATCATCACTAGCATCAACAATATCATTACAAACATCATTGTAATCAGGATCATCTTCATCGGATGAGTCTTCTAGAAAATGTTGAAGCTTCTTCTTCTTCTTCTTTGAAGCACATGCATCTTTCCATTTTTCTCATGGTCATTCGCAAATTGCTACACATGTAAACAAGATCCCCCAATTTTCCTGACAACAATCTATTATTTTTCTTTGATTGAACATGGTTAAAGTTGCTCCAATTCCTCTCACAAGTTGATGCACTTACTCCTTGACACAAAACTCGAATTGCAAAATGTTGTAGTTCAGAAGTGTTTCCTCCATAGAAGCACCACCATTCATCTCCATCTATGTGCTCTTTGTCATTTATAGCTGATTGGGTTCCAAATAACCCTTTTCCTTGCTTATATGCCTTGAGCTGCTCTCTTTTTTTTTCTTTGCAATTTCTCTGTCAGGAACTAGCTTTTCAATCGTTGCATAAACACCACTCATGACTTCACAATCACTTTATCTTTCTATAAGAAACAATGTTGGCTCCAAATAACATGTTGCTGCATGCAAATGGGTATGCATCAACCTCCATCTTCTATCAGAAACATCCCATATTTCATTGTATTTCACTTCCACATTATCAAAAGTCTTTTGGGCTTCTTTACAACGGTCCATACCCTCATAAACCATGTCAATATAATGATTTGCTCCACATGTTTACCTTTAGAACCTTTTGCAAGCACATATTTTTCCCACTCTTTACTACAAATCACAGATCGGAGAGCTCCTTTCTCCTCAACAATTATTTTCAAAGCGATATAAAAAGAGGCAAATGTGTGTCATGCAACTTAACAACTCCTTAGTTGCATGCTTTCTATATATACTCAATGTGAGGCCATGATTGTTTATGAAATTGCCAATTGCTCTTCCTCTATGCACTACCTCATATACCCAGGGAAATTTGGCTAAGTCATGGAGTAGTAAATCAATGCAATACGCAACACAAGGGTTCCAATACATATGCAGGTACTTTTCTTCTACCAACTTTCCAGCCCCCACACAATTGCTAGCACTTCAGTAACTTGGACCACATTTTGTACACCAACTTGAGAATGGCTTCATCCATAATGTTGAATATATACTCAAAAAAATTTGCATGTTCCATGGTGTCAATCACCTTCAAAAAAAGACCTTTCGGGCAAGAGACCAGCACATTGATTAATAACCTTTGGCGCGTAACAGACCAACCATCACTCAAGTACAACTTGTTGCCCTCCAAGAGTCTTTAATGTCTGCCAATTTTTCAATGACCCTATCTTTTGATCTCCTCAAAAGTGTTGTACTTAAAGCTTCTGAACCTAGTGTGTGTACCCTTTTTCCAAATGAAATTGATTGTTGAACATCATTTATAAAATAAGGATTCCTGACAACATTAAATGGAATGGCAGATTCATAAAAGAAATCAGCCCATACATCATCAACCTGTTGTTTTTGTACAAGTTTCCAGAAACTGTTTAATGTTGTTATCCAGCTCTTTTTCTGTGGAGTTACTAAGCTTGCGAACATGCCAAAGGAGGAAGACGTGCAAGGTATCTTGGACCTACAAAACTCAACTTGGACTCGTTGTTTCTTTTGTGCCCTTCGTTGATTTAGTACTAATGAATTCCTGTAGTTTTTTTCCAATGCTTCTTTTATTACAGGGGTGACATTCAGACATGCTTCGACACCACCTCCTTGACAACCTGATATGCCAAGAAGGTGGTCCATTACCCTTGTTATTGTCCTTGTAAAGTGGTGCTGACATAAAGTGCATGTGATGCTACTAGTTTGTCCCTCGCATCACACATATTTCCATCCTTCTACACATGATTTTGGAGGTGCCATAGTAATGTATTGATAATCAAAATAAAATAAATTATAAATTATAAATAAAGTTTAACTATTTGATATTAAAATAAAAATGAATATTGTTTTGATATTAAAGTAAAAAATGAACATTATATAAATAAAATTAAAAATAAACATTATTTTGATATGAAAATAAAAAAATTACATCGTAATTAATTTTAAAAATAAAATAATAAAATGAAAATTTTAAATTATGATATTGATACTAAATTATTATCATATGTTTAAAAATAACAAAAATTAAATTAAATTATTATCAAAAATTAAAACTTAAAATTTAAAAGAATACAGTGAAAAATTAAAATAATGATATTGATAATAAATTATTAATTTACTATCACAAGTTAAACAAATTAAAAAATCAAAAATAAAACTAAACTTAATTAAATTATTATCTTACATTAAAAATTTAAAACTAAACTATATTATTTGGTGTTATAAATTTATAAACGATTTTTTAAAAAAATATTTACGTAACATGAAAGTTGAAAGTTGAAAGTTGAAACTAAAACTTTAATTTTTTAATAAATTATTAGTTTATTATCATATCTTAAAAATAAAATAAAACTAAACTAAATTACTCTATAAATTTATAAATGATTATTTTAAAAACTATTTCATTTACGATTTATTAAGCTAAAAGTTAAACTAAATTTTATTAACCTAAAAACCAACTATAGTCTACATTTAACCTAAACGTTAAACCTAAATTTTATCAACCTAAAAACAAACTATAATTTTATTCCCTAGAGTCGTTGAAGCAATGATGCCTGATACGCTAAGTGGTGGCTTGAGTCGTTGAAGCCTAATACGTTGAGTGGATGGCAAGTTTGGATATGGTCGACAGCTGCGAATAGGCTTGTGGCCCGAGCTTGAGCAAGATTTGGAGATTCTAGACCACAACACTCCATAGGCCCACAGAGTGCAAACTTCTAAAATCCACATGAAAACCTCCACAGACTGCAAACTCCACTATAAAACCCTAAAACGAATGTGTTAGACTAATTTTGAAGGGTTGTTTAATAATTTTAGAGGAGAAACCTTCAACGCCTTTTTACGAATCTAAACGAATTTTTAATATTGTTTGCCCTCGAAAATCGTGACGTCGGCCGGATGATTAAATTTGCGAATGCCAACGAATTTTTGGGTGCCTAAACAAATTCAACGAATTTCATTTTTCCAGGAAAAAATCTGTTGAATGCGATGACCAAGGTTGTAACCTCCTAAACCATTTTACAACTCTCTTGCATGATAAAATGACGGACACACAATCTACGATGTGTGCATTCTGGTTTCTCTTCATTCTTTCTCTGTTCAGATCTTCTAATAGAGGTTTTTCATGTGGAAGAATTGATGGTTGGCTGCAGACCAAAAATTGTAGTGTGCTTCAACATCCCCATACATGGTGTTCTCAAGCATCTCAATCCTTTTATTTTTTTGTTGGAAGAGAGCACCAAGGAAAGCAATGCACCATTCCATGGAGCCAAGATAATTTTCCATAGTAGGGTGTTGGATGTCATCTTCCCCATAATTATCATCCAACAAATTTGAATTGCCATTAATGGTGTGCAAAGTAACCACAATGGCACTTTCCTTGATTGCTTTCCCACTAGAGATTATTTCTTAAAGCTTCATTCTCATTGGACAAGGGTCATTTGTACTAGTTTCAAGAGTTCTTGAGAGGAGAATGACCTAAAACCCAAACAATAAAAGGATTGCAATATCAAGTAAAAGAAAATCAAGCCTGATCCTTGCGGAACTTCTAGCCTGAGTTGGGGAAGGTGTGACATTAAAGCTCTTAGGGGATATATCAAAGTTATCGATGGCCCTAGGAGTAGGATTACCAAATTCCCTTAAGGAACAAACTTTTGTGTGAGTTGTTTGGGATATAACGGGGTCTATTGGGGAAGGCGTGACATTAAAGCTCCAAGGGAAGGTAGAAAATTTATTGATGGCCCTGGGAGTAGGATTACCAAATTCCGTTAAGGAATAAACTTTCATGTGAGTTGTTTGGGATTTTATGGGGTCTTGTTGCTTTGATATCCTACGACTTGGCTAATCAATCTTCTTATTAGTCGCCTCTCTATCAGGAGTAATGTGTAGAGCTTGGGCTAAGGGGAGATAGACATGTTATTGGTGGCCATGAGAGTAGGGGTATCAAATTCCTTCAAGGAATGAACATTAATGTGAGAATGTTTGGGGTATAAACAGGGTTTGTTGCTTTCATGTCCTACAGTCAGGCTAATTGTCATTTGCTATTTATCACCTCTATTAGGGCTATTGTGGAGAGCTTGGGTTGTGTTTGGAAAGAGTTGGAAGATGTGTACACATGGCTTTGAGAGAGCAACATTCCATGCATGTGGTATCCAGTGTCATCATCCACAATTCAATGGGTGGTTTGCCTTTAGCCAACTCAATTAACCTATTGATTTGGAATCTAGGATATATCTAGAGGACAATCACCTAAAGGAGAATCTAAATGTGTTGCATGCTCGTGCAGAAGTAATATAAATGAATTACTCAGATATGAACATTTCAATGGAAACATGTAGAAAAATAATAGCATTGAAAGAGAAGTATATTAATCTATGCATTTTGTACTTAGCATCCTTTTGAAAAAGATGTATGGTTGTTTATCTTCTTAGGCTATATCTATGTTGTGAGACATCTATTTGATTGATATCTAATGAAATAGACATGTATACATAAATTACAAAGTTGTGAAGGCTTAAAAAACATTTATAGAAGTCAAAATGGTATGAGTTGGTGATAACAATGTGGCGTGTTGTCTATAACCCTAAGGAAGCCATCAGTGAAGACCAACTAAAGTTTCTGTGTGCATGGAAGGCACCATACCTAATCCACCCAAAGTTGCATTGTGCCACTACAGAAATGTGTGCAACATCTGGGGGAGATGGATTGGGGATTCAGGAAGTACCACAAAGCTTTGGATGTGGTTCTAAAGTACTACAAACTGATGAAAAAGATTTGTAATTACGCAAGTTGTGAGAATGCACTTGACAATATCATTGGAACCGCTTTTGGAGAATCCTCCTAGATTCGTTTGTCTACATGAAGTTTCTACTTTAGAGAATGTTTTTGACTCTCTTCCATGCTTGACCATATTTAGATATTTCTTTTTTTGAGGCGATAGGAAAGAATGTGGCTTGGAAACTGAAAACAAGTAGTATTGTTAGGGACAAAGTTCAAATCAGCCATTAAAAAAGGATTTCTTCTGTAAATTTTTAAAGCATATTTCTGGTAAAGAAGGTGGTCTTGAAGTCATTCAAATGCAAATTGACCTTGGTCAAGTCATTGGACATAGAAACAAGTTTTTTACGTTGACCTATGAAGAAGGCAAGCTTACTCTGGGTTAGGACACGACAAAAGAAATTAATATGGTTGGTGAGGCTCTTGAAATTTGAATGCTGATTCTTTACAATGAGGAGACATGTTGTGGTGTACCTCGCTTCTTTCCCAAGTCGTCATCAAAGGAATGACTGAGTCAAGGCACCACTATAAATCTTTTTGTAATGTTGTTTACCTTTTGTGAGAATAAGAGTTGGGGCGTTGTAGAGGAACCCTCCATACTATCCCCTTGTAATGTCCCCAATTGGACATTTTAGACTCAAGTTGGATTTTGGGCAAATCCAACACCAAAGCAACTTATAAAATATATTTTCAGTCACTATTATACAGATCTAGAATTTATTCAGAAATTGCGACTAGGGTAAGTATGAAACTCCACTTAATCAGCCCTTACACTTAAGTTTTCTTATTCAAAACAAAGGTACTAATTTTATAAGGCCCAAATCAGGTAAAATATGCAGATTTCTGATGTAAATATGACTGAAATAAATTATTTAAAAACCTTGTCTGCAGCATAACTTCAAAAATTCATATCGTTTGCTAGAGAAGTCCAAATAAATGAAATTTTGAATCTTGGGCCACAAAAATATGAAGAATAATATTCCAAAATTAGTTTCCGCACAACAAACTCAAAACCCTAATTTTGCCCGAAAATGTAGGTCGCCCAGCGCATTTAAGGCATCAAATCAGCTCCAAAAATTATGAAATTAATTTCTTTCGATTCCCAAAATTCAGTACAATAAGTAGCAATAGATTTCAGACCTAGAATGTCATGTACTCAACAAAAATCGGCTACAAAATGGGTCACTCCACTATGTATAATGAAGTAAACCATTGCTGCAATTTATTCTTCAACTCTGCTTGTAAAATACTCTTCATACACTACTGGAAATGACTCAAACAATTTGTGTAAGCTCAATAGAATTTCCTGAAAATAAATTCCTCTCAAACTCTTGGGGTTTTTGTTTACAAGAGGGAAAATACTAAGGATTTTCGTCCTTAGAATTTTTTATGCAAAAGCTTCAAGCTTAGGACACAAATCAGAAATTATCAAATAGCATAGAATGTCTTCCCCTCAAGTCGACTTCTCCTTATAAAGGAAGAAGAGACCCAAAAGAGACCCTTTTTACATCCAATCAGCATTCATGATTCTTTCGATGCATTTTCCACCCTCCATTTCCCTTCCTAGGACAAATCGCATTTCCTAAAGTGGATAACTTTGACTCATATATTTTTGCCTTTTTTCTTATTTATTTTTAAGTTATTAACAAATTATTATAAGTGCATATAATGTTTGTTTTTATTTTATTTTTATCTTGCACTTTATAATAAAATATTATAACTTAAGTCACCCTTATTTTCTTCCCTTAGTCGTCAGGTAGACAAAATAGGCTAAGGGTCTTCGATTGGGAAGGGTATATTACAGTCCTCCCTTCCCAAAATTGCTTGCCCTCGAGCAATTATGATCTTGTTTTGTCCAAGTGCCATGCACAAGAGACAAAACATGCTGAAATGATCCAAAATCCTTGCACCTATACCTGACAAATGAGAGAGCTCTTGCAAAAATAGGTAGCTCTCATAATGCCCATACTCATAAATTTGGAACAAGGAATCCACATGTTTTATTCTACAGCTTGCATTACCGTACACCTCATGAATAAAGCAGATATGAAATGGTTCATTATGTAGCAATAAATATGACCCATTATTATTCCATTCATACCTTGGAGTACCATCAAGGTCTTCACCATCCTTTGTCTTCATAATAATTGGACTTTCTTGTATCAATTCCTCTTCATTTTTGTCAACAATGGGTTGAATATCATTATGAATCAGTTGTTGCAATAGACAAGATGACATGCCTTCTTCCACACACTCTTCAATCCGAGCAAGCTGCCCTCCTTGGAAAGATATTTCCATGCTCTTGGTTGTCATATCTTGAGGGATATCATTCCTTATACCTTGTTGCCCACTAAGTGAAGAAGTCTTTTCCTTAAACTCTTGTAGGTGTTGTCTCGCTTGAGCAGCTAACATCCTAGCAGCTCTAGCTATGCTATTCCATTCCTCACATTTTTAAGAGTTTCCATTACATCCTTCTTGCTTGCATATGTGAAATTTTTCTCATGTCCATTATCAATTTCTCTAGCAAGCAAAGTTTCACTAACACCATTATTTTGCTCAATGGAAATCATACCTTTTGGAGTTTCTTCTTCTTGCATGTTGGAATACAACAATGGCTGATTTCTCTCCAAGTGTAGATCTGATTTGGTAGACTCTGTGATTGTGTTTCCTTGCTCAACTTGCACATCAAATCTCTCTAGAAATTTTTGGGAGAAATCTGCAAGTGAATCAACGGATTCAACCCCTTGGGTCTTCAACAAATGACGCCAACATTTATGTGTTTCTCCCGCCATGTATCTAGAAATGAGCTCGAGGGCATCATTTTGACACATAGGATTATACCACAAAAATTTATTAAATTCATTCAACCAACATCTAGCGGATATTTCCTCGGTTCCATCAAAGAAAGGGACTTCGTACCACTTCATCTTTTCCTTCAACAACATTCAGATCTGATTTTTCTTTCCTCACAGGTTGGGAGGATACATCACTCTGAAACCATTGTAATATCCCCAATTGGACATTTTAGACTCAAGTTGGATTTTGGGCAAATCCAACACCAAAGCAACTTGTAAAAATATATTTTGAGTCACTATTATGCAGATCTGGAATTTATTTCAGAAATTGTGACTAGAATAAAGTATGAAACTCCACTTAATCAGCCCTTGCACTTAAGTTTTCTTATTTAAAACAAAAGCGCAAATTTTATAAGGCCCAAATCAGGTAAAATATGCAGATTTCTGATGTAAATATGATTGAAATAAATTATTTAAAAACCCTGTGTGCAGCATAACTTCAAAAATTCATATCTTTTGCTAGAGAAGTCCAAATGAGCTGAAATTTTGGATCTCGGGCCACAAAAATATGAAAAATAATATTCCAAAATTAGTTTCCGCACAACACACTCGAAACCCTAATTTTTCCCTAAAAATTAGGTCGCCCAACACATTTAGGGCATCAAATCAGCTCAAAAAATTATGAAGTTAATTTATTTCAATTCCCAAAATTTAGTACAATAAGTAGCAATAGATTTCAGACCTAGAATGTCATGTACTCAACAAGAATTTGGTACAAAATGGGTCGCTCCACTATGTATAATGAAGTAAACCACTGCTGCAATTTATTCTTCAACTCTGCTTGTAAAATGCTCTTCATACACTACTAGAAATGACTCAAACAATCTGTGTAAGCTCAATAGAATTTCCTGAATAGAAATTCCTCTCAAACTCTTGGGGTTTTCGTTTACAAGAGGGAAAATACTAAGGGTTTTCGTCCTTGGAATTTTTTATGCAAAAGCTTCAAGCTTCGGACACAAATCAGAAATTATCAAATAACATAGAATGTCTTCCCCTCAAGTCGACTTCTCCTTATAAAGGAAGAAGAGGCCCAAAAGAGACCCTTTTTACATCCAATCAGCATTCATGATTCTTTCGATGCATTTTCCTCCCTCCATTTCCCTTCCTAGGACAAGTCGCATTTCCTAGAGTGGATAACTTTGGCTCATATGCTTTTGCCTTTTTTCTTATTTATTTTTATGTTATTAATAAATTATTATACGTGCATATAATGTTTCTTTTTATTTTACTTTTATCTTGCACTTTATAATAAAATATTATAACTTAGGTCACCCTTATTTTCTTCCCTTAGCCGTCAAGTAGACAAAATAGGCTAAGGGTCTTCGATTGGGAAGGGGATATTACAGAGTCAATGATTCTAGGTAAGTATCATTCTAAGGGGTGGCGATTGACCATCAAACACCATTTTTCACATCGTAATCCAAGTGAATGTGATTTTCGTAACATGTTGCCATCAAATGTCAATGCATCCATGAAGGGGGTTGTGAATAAGAAAACAATGCAAAGGAGAAAGTTGTAGAGGGTAACATCAAGGTAAGACATCCTCAAGCCATGAGGCGGATAAATCCACACGGTGAAAAATAATAGAGAGATAAGGAAGTTTCAAAGAGTAAAAAATAAATAGCAAAGTGGGGGGAGGGGTGAGTGCACGTGAAGAGGGGAGGGGCCAAGGTAAAAATAGGGGGGAAAATAAGACTAGATCTAGGGCCGAAGTTTATAAAACAAAAGAGAGGAAGGTGGGTAAGATTCAAAGACTTAGGGAAAAGAAGACCCTAACTATTGGAGGTTTGGAATAAAAAATATAAGCAGTGAAGGCTAAGTTACGGTATACGTGGAAAAGGAGAGGGTGAAAGGAAAAAGAAATGCTAGGAAAACAGACACGTTTAAAGCGTTTCAAAACATGATCATGGTGGACAAAGATACCTTAATCCCAAGTTCCATGACTTCGGGGATTTTATTGTTTTTAGCCATACTTTGCATGATCATGGGTTGGTCTCTCTAAGTAAACCTATCTTTGGACGTTTGACGAAGTGCTCCATGGATCCAGCCAAGAGATCAAATCCAAGTTGAAATTGTCATTGACTTCGCCCTAAGCTAAGAGGTCAGCAACATTGTTGAGCCAACATTTACAGTGTTGGAGTTGACACTCTTGTAGGTCCCCCATGTACCTGACAATTTGTTGTATCATATGCGCCACGGATCAATTGAGGGGTTTCATGGGAGATCCTTTGCTTAGTCACATGTAATTTATTCCATAAATCAGAGTCAAAAATCGAATTTGTAGATTAAAAATTGTCGGCTGGATGTAAAAGGTTATTATGAGGGGTAGAGAGCCCACTAGAGGCTTTAGAAGAGAATGAGAAGATTGTCTTAGTACAGCCAAGCTTTCCCCCCTCTGTTTGACATGGTCGATTGGGAGTCCTGTTTTGGTCAACTAGAGGAGTTCTTTGGCTGTGATTATCTCTCATGTGTCCCAATATATGTTTTGCCATTATATTTGGGCCTGGAAGGAGCTTTCTCTGGCAGTGTGATCATGTGCAGGTTATTAGGAGCTTCAAGCTTTTACCACATGTTTTCAAGCAGCCAGTCCTGCCCTATCATATGTTGGCTCTTTCCTGATCAACTGCTTTATGTATGATAAATAAGTGGGGATTCGGCTGCTGTGTATGCAGATGTTTTTGTAAATAGCCAAAAGATTTAATACAAAAGTCTGTTTTTACTCGGAATTCTATTTCTTTTTCAAAATCTTTTTTTTCAATAGATATGGGGCTTGTTTGTAGACATCTATTGGTTTGCAACCCTCATGCTAATTGCTAGCTGGAAACTTGTGGGATTTGGATGACTTTTTTCTATCTATGGCTGGAACATTGTTGTCCTTTTTTATTGTTTTTACCAATGTCATTACTAAGAAGTCCCCCATTCTTCCATGCATAGAGTGAACTGCAATCATATTGAAGCAACTATTCTACAACACAGGCCATGATTAATAAGAAAATCCAATTGCTGTCTCTTTTCCATAGAAGGATAAACCCTAGAACAAGTGGATATTCAGAAAAAAGAGACTTTACTTTCAGAAGATAAGTGTTCCATAAAGGCAATGAACAGATGAAATGAATTAAGCACAGAGAAAGTTTGATTGGATTTCCAATGAACGGTCATTTGCAGATTTTAATTCTGAGAAGTGTTTCAAATCTGTATACAGTAATACATAATTGTGGTTGCAATTACCAGCCATTTATCTTATACTTTTAGAGAAAAACATGTGTATGAACAGAATATTTTGAAGTTATTACAATGATGAGAATTTCTCACTTCATTCAGGAGATTGAGATCAGAAAGCTGCTTTGCAGTTGGATGGTACTTCTGTACAATCGATAAAAGAAGCAAGTCAAAGAAGAGGCCAAATTTAAAACTTCCTAAATAAAATCTAAAATATCACAACTTGTGCAGCCAAAATTTTACTCACAGAGCTTGTCAAACCAAGTAGCCTGGAAATTAAATTCATACATTCAGCTGCAAGAGACATCCAACACCTTAAGTCCACATGTCGCTCATCTTCACTTGGATGTGAAGCACGTGGGTAGTCATCAAAACCTGAAGAAAATGTCTGAAGATTGAACACCAAATTCCAGACAACAAAAATCAAAGCCAAGGATGATTAAATATTATGTTTTACATGGAAGCAGAATATAGGCACTCTTTGAACTAAAATAATATGAAAATAAAAATACTAAACTTCAAAATTAAATATAGACATTCCAATTAGGGATACAGGTGCATTGCTGAAAGACTTATCAAATTTATACCATAAAAAAATAATATAAATATGTTTACTAAAGATCAAACACATCAACAAAATCCAGAGCATGTTGAGAGACTGCAAACTTGCCATTTATTTACTTAGATTTGTGATAACCCTCCTACATACATAATCGGGTGTGATGTCAAAGGGTGAACATTTGACATGAAAAGTACATGTTAAACATGTTAACAGTTAACCCATATATCAAATATATTATAAGAATCAAGGGCACGGAGAGAAATTGAAATTTTGACTTTATTATAATGTTTGTCACGTACCCTTTCAGTCGATGGACCAGCCGCAAAAGGAAGCGTGCTTTAACCGGCGAAGCGGTGGGTGAGACCTTCTCAATATGGATGGATAGCAAAATCAAGAATGCCGCCATGACAGGCTAGCTGAAAAAAGTGTGGTCAGTGACAGAAAGCTTTGAAGAAGATGAAGAGGTGAATATTCGTGAAAATATGAAGAAATTAATGATTGATCTGAATCAATCAATTGGTTGAAGGAATGTGTTCGATATGGCTCAGGGTTTGAGTGCGGAAAATATTTTGTCTAACTCTTCAGGGCAGTTCATTCTGCACAGGGAGCATGAGAGTTTGAAGGAGTGCCTGATTAGAATGCATTTTCACATCCATGCTCCGGCTAGGGCGGTACACGCTATTCGCCGGGGGCTGGAAGCTGTAGCAGAGAACCAGGGGGTGAAGCTGCCAGAGAATGCCAAGGTTGAAATGCCAGAGTGTTGCGTGGAACCATCTCCTTTTCCTTTGCCCAGCCGGGACAATTCGGATGTCGAAATTTTAGATGAGTTGTCGTCAAGTGAGAGGATGGAATAGCTGGTTCAAGACAGGTCTCTTCTCTGTGGATGTCCGCAAGCTTCTGGGTCTTGGTTTAGGAATAGGTTTTTGCGTCGGGCTTTCAAACCTGTTAATAGTTATTATGTAAAGAAGTTAGAGTTTAGTTTTTGTGGGGCTTTCATGTAGCTTCTGTCAATTTCCAGAATTTAGAATGTATTGTGCACGATAAGGTGCCTTAACTAACTATGAGAGTCAAATGATGATAGATAATATCATGGACTGGAACTGAATGTAAATTTTTGCAGGCTAGGGTCGCATTCCTCACCATTTGATTAATACTATGTTCCACCAAGATTTTGGGACGGGGACAAGGGGACGTGTTTTAGGGACAAACTTTTATAAGGCCATTGTTTAGGGTATGGCAACAAATACCTATTAAAAAACAGAAGAAAATTAGAAAATATGGGAAATTTCAAATATTCATATGATCACATTGATATGGCATTCATCATATACATTATAGAAAATTTATATATAACATTAGAGTTGAAAAGAGATTTCAGATAAGATTCAATGTGGATATATATAACTATTACAACAAAATGCCCAAGGGCTACAAGTTTTAACTACAAAATGAAAAAAAAAATAGAAAATATACCGCTTCCCCTAATCAAAATTTGCTAAAATGGCATCAAAATCGGAATCTGAGTCTGTGTCACTAAAATTGTAAGGGATTCCCTCATCCAATAGAACCCCAACCAATCTCTCTTGTGCCTCCTCATCAACTCTTGTGGCATCTTCAAGATCAACATCCCAATGTGCAACTAGAGTTTGATGATTCTCAAGAGTTTATCAATCCTGAAGTCACAAGGCACTATGCACGGCCACTAACTTTTGTGCTTGCCGAGATGTAAGACTATTCCTCTTAACTGACTATATGAAGTTGTATGTGGACGAATTTCTCTTTACAACATAGAAACTGGCAACCTACGAAAGGAGGTGAGTGGCAAGAATCCTCAAGTTTGGTGCATCATTAATAAGCCATATCCACCATCCAGAAGGATCAACTTGAGCTTATGTAGCTCTATTTGTCATCCCCCCTGGTTTATTACATGTTAAGCCTATGGAAATTGACAAAGGCTAGCCATTATGCTCAAAGTGAAGTAGACTCCTCATCAATATACATCTTTTGAAGGGCCTTTATGAGCCCTTTTTTCACCTCATCATCATCAAATGGAGGCACTCTCCCAAGCCATATTGCATACCATGTGGGATTTAGAGCATAGGTTGTCATGTGAGGCATTCATTTTGTTCCACCACCAGATCACATTGGACCTGATATGCTCCTCATAAAATCCCAAATTAGGATCCCTGTTATGAATGGCTTGCTTCATCTTCCCAAGCAAGTTATTAAATGTCTCATAAATCTCTCCAAGACTAGGAGAGTGTGTATCAGCATATCTTATGACCCACACAACAAGTGAGAAGATGGATCAAACATATTTGCAAAAAAGTTACAAAATATTTTAGAGAAGATTAAAAATTTAAAACTCAAATCACATAATCAAAGAGTTGGTGCTATTACAAAGAATGAAAAATTAAACTAATTTACAAGTTAGAAACATTAATAAATTAATAAAATCGGCAATATTTTACCTCATTGTGGACCACCAATCATTGTCAAAGATATTTTGTTTCACACTTTTTCCTTCAACCGTGTTTGCCTCTGGCCATTTACCCCACTCTTGATTAACCATCATTAATTGTAGAGGCTTCTGCACCTCAAGCATCCACTCTAACACAATAAAGTAGTTGGCATATCTAGTATCAATAGACTAAGGAATTCCTTCCTCGAAAAAGTCTTGAATAGAGCAAGTGAGATGTGATGGTTGCATATGCATATTTGTATGTCTCTAGCTTATGCCACCATTGTTTTTACACAATTTATCATCCCAACGTCTTTCAATGCATTGCTCAATGCATGAACACAACATGCAATCTAGAAAATGTGCTTATAAGCACCCTTCACATCAAGCCAGCTATCCTACATACACGGATAGAATTGGTCACCACTTGTACAACATTTAAAGGTCCAACCACCTCTATGGCATCCTTCAAAATTCAAAATTGGAAGTTTGCATCCTCTCTATTCCCTGTACAACCAATAGCTCTAAGAAAATAAAAGCCAGCTGGAGATGTCACAATAATATTGATGAGTGGCCAATGTCTAATATTGGTCCACCCATCCATGATGCTAGAGCAACCCGCCCTTATCCAATTTTATCTCATCTCCTCCATCAACACAATCACCTTAAAATATTCTCTATCAAGAAGGTTGGTGTGTAGTTTATGTTCTCCAATAGGGGGAAATGAAGGACAAACAACAATTACATCTTTCAACATTTGTTTGAAATAGGGAGAACGTGCCACATGAAATGGTATGGCATGGGCATAGAAAAAAAAATTTAATAGAAGACTCAACTACTTCCCATGATTGCATATTGAACAATCCTACAACACTAGTAGTCTTTCTCTTTCCCTTGGTAGAACCCTTTCCCCTTTGACTCTCAACATCCAAGATTTGGGTAGGTAATTGCATAATAAGTTGTATACTCTCTATTGGCACTCCCTTATTTCTTGTCTCACCCTCCATGTACAATCTAGTCACCTCAGTCTTCTCAACTACGGTTATTTTTACACAACCTTCCACCCATGCACAAAAGATGAGAGTAAACCCTTGTGTATCTACCCTATTTTGTTTATTGCACAATTGACATAACAATACTCTAGTTCCTTCTGAGTTTTTTCGTGTCTTTGTCTATAGTTATTACACATTAAGAAAGGGGTTTTTCAGGATTATATAGGCCCTTTGCATAAATTTTGAGGAGTTCAGAAAGGCATTTTGACCCCACAATCCCTATAATGCTTCCACTATCAGAAGAAGCCTTAGTCGTACCTCTATGGCCTCTATGTTGAATCTAAATCTTTTCACCCTCACTATTGCTCATTGTTGTTCTATTGAAAACTCAAAACACAACTGCAAGTGCAAACATAAAACAAAAAACAAACAAAAAAACTAAGTGTTTGAAACTCAGAGAAACACAAAAGGATTTGCACAAATGAGGAATGGATAGTAAACTTACCTCAAATGACGTATTTTAATGCTCTCTTGCCTTCTTCTCATTGATGCTCTCTTTTCTTCTCACCATTGTTTTCCTTCTTTGCCTTCTTCACAAAATACAAAATGGCAAAAATGAGCTTGTTTTTTCGATTTAGTTGTTAGTGTGGTTGTTTTGATTTAGGGTTAGTGGAATGGGGTGACAAGGACCCCCCATCCCCCCTTTTTAATTTTTTGAGTTTTTTCTAATTTATTTTAAAACTACTGGGATGTAAGGGACAACTAGTTGTCTCGAGTAAGGTCGAATAACAACTAGATGTCCCTCATTTTTGTCGTGTCCCCAAAACGTTTCCTAAAAAAATTGGGGACGTCTAGGGGACATTTCAAGGATGCGTCTAGGGGACATTTCCTATTTGTCCCTACATCCCTGAAATGTCCCCTATAAGGGAAAGCCCCAAAACACAGGGGACACATCCCCAGGGTACACTAGTTTAATATAGTTAATAGCGAATGTTAATTCATCCTAGTATCCCATTTCCCTACCACTTTCTTTTCACTTTTTTCTTACCTTTTTCCTACTTTGCTTTATGTCCCATTTAGATATGCTATCTAGACTTTATATCCACCCACCCTGTTCTATCTATTTTTCCCATGCGTTTTCGCACTCATCAATTTCACATGTTTTAATTTTTTCACCTTTATCCATCTCCCCATTATCCCCCCAACACCTACTTTTTCTTTATTCTATTTCTTGAAGTTCCTCAACGCTCAACTCACTCCCTCCATATTGTCAATCCCCTCATGCCCTCTTACTTCTTTAATTCTGGCAATGTTCCCTTTATACATTTATGTTTCTTTCATTGACTTTCAAAGTTGTATTCCTCTTAGCATTTAAGACCTACACCCCATCATGTATGGTATGGACACTTTCCTCCTGCACAGATCTATCCTCCTTCAGCCTCTTAAAAAGTGAAAGAAAAGATAGGGTCAGACTTGATGTTGAAAAAGGCCATATTTAACACTCGAAAAGTGAAAGAAAAGATAGTGTTGCATTTGACTTTTAGAAGTATCAGATTTTTTTTATTGAATGTCAAAGCATTACAACTAGGCATTGGCTTACATAGATTGTCGGCATCTCTACCCATGTTTCGGAGGAAACATATAGCGAAATTACAGTATTGAGTAAGCATACAAACTACACCAATGAGCACCTTCAGCTAAGCAGCTGCAAGTAAGGAGCATCCACGCCGTCAAAGTCACCCAGTGCACGATCCTGGCCTCAACAGCTTGACTCTCTATGTCGGGGTGTTGTGGGCCTTTGCATTCAACAAGAATTGATCCTTGGTGGGCTCTATGTGAGCCAAACAACTTCACCAACAGACCAAAAGGATCAGATTTGATTTTAGAAAAGCGAAAGAAAAGATATACTCATATTTGGTTTGGAAAAAAAATGGATTCGTTTTAAGAAAAGATATAAACAGTTTTAATTTGTTTTAAATTCAAGATAAGATCAAATCTGAAATGATGTGATTTGTAAAAGTCAAAGTAAGCTGGAGAAGGGTGTTTGAGAAGCCCATGTGCCTTCATTTTGTCATTTCTTTGTAATCAATGTTCTTAAAATTATCCTATTATTTTTTCAATATTCATATAAAATTGTTTTGTTTTTTGGAAAAAACTGTTTTCTCCCAATTCACATTGGCCAGAGACAATCACGGGGTGATAATTTACTTGAAATCCTTTATGGGATCTCAAATAATAGAACATATCTACACTTCATTATGTACAAAAGGAGATAACGTTTATTTTAATAAAGTAGCTCAATGACTTTCTCTTGCCATCCTTAAATCGAAGTTGTTGTGAAATGACCTATACCAAAGAATTGTTATGAAGCACGAAGATTAATGGATTTGTCAAGGAAATGTTGGGAAGAAAAAGGATCAATATTTTTTTATTGCGTGGCTTGCTCAATGTCTAGCACATTGTTAAACAGGGTAATTTATTCCATTATTTTTGTTACCTCTATGATGTTATGTTGTCACTGCCCCCACTCCTCCGCCATCCTCAATCTTCTCCACTTCTTCCATCAAGAGAGCTATTTTGAAGTTAAGCCCTGCCCCAGCAAAGCAGCTGATTGCAAAGGTTTCCAAGCTGAGTTAATCCAAATGGTGTGGATTCCCTTGCCTTTCCCATCACCAAACACTTTAATGAGGTGGTGTGTTCAAGTTTTCCTTAGTTGTGGTCCCAACTCATCATTCACCCTATTCATAAGTCTGAGGATTTCTCTATCCCTAGCAACTACAGGACCATTATGATTGGGCATACATTTGCCAAACTTTATGCCAAGGTGTTGTACATGCAATTGTCAGAGTACTTGGAAAGGGAGCTAAGGGTGAGTTGGCTTCAGGAGGTAACTACTAGACTATTGACCGCATCTTTACACTTCAAGCTATCATTAAGGAGGCTCTCCATAGATCTTCAAAAGTCTTTTGCCGTTTTGTTGACTTCAAAAAGGCCTTTGACTTGGTTCCAAGACACTTGCTTTTCCATAAGAGATATTGGCATCCTAAATTCTTTGATTCCCACTACTTAGAAGCTTTATAAGACAATTATATGGTATTTTCATACTTCTTACCATTTCTATGACTTTGTGAAACAAACCATTGGGGTCAAGCAAGGGTGAGCTCTCTCTACTACCATATTCAACATTTACATTGATGCGTTTGAGGAATTTCTTTGGCAGCATAATCATTGATATGATGCTTGTATTCTCCATTAGGTGGTTATAGCTATCCTTCTTTTTGTCAATAATGTTGTCCTCTCACACTCTACCAAAGGCTTACAATGACGACTTGATGCCCTTGCTTGTTTCTGTGGAGTTCAATAGCTTGTGGTCAAACTTGGTCAAAATAAGGTCATGATCTTCAATATCTAAGCACTATTCTCCAAATTCTAGCTTTTTATAAAAGGTGAATTACTAGAGATCACATCGGCCTACGTTGTAATGTCCCCAAATGGACAATTAATGCCCCTAAAGGGAACAGCAGCAAATCTGATCTAAAATAGCAATTTATAGAACATAAATTTGACAAAATTTTGCAGATCTAAATTTTGTAGGGAAAATGCAACTTTCTCTAAGAGTGATTGTTCCACAAAACTGAAGTAAGACCCACTTGAATCTTATTCAAAACAGAAGAATTTTATCTATGCAAAAATATTGAGAAAAAACACCAATTTTTTACTAATAAGAGGGCTGGAATTTTATTATAAAATCTACAGAATGACAGTTACAGACTTATTAGCTAAAATTGGAGTTTCCCAAGCCCAAAATTTATGCAAACCAGTTTATCTTTGCTTCTTAAAATCTTATTATGGAACTGAAAATCAGATCTGGTCCAAATGTGCCCTAGATCGCTCCGAAATATCCACAAGGTAGGTCGGTCCACTATAGAAGAGTTGGAGATGAAGGGTAGAAATCAGCAACAAGCTTCCACCTTCAAACCCTAGCTGGTACAAATAGAAATCTGCAACTTTGGCTTTCAACACTGCTGGAATTCAATGGAAAACACAAGGGAAGAAGAGTTTTCATTCTTCGTCCAAGGCTAAAGAGGACTTTCGTCCTCTAAAGCAAAACTACAAAGGGTTTTCATCCTTTGAAGTAAAAATGGAAAGCATGCAAGCTTATACCAATTTTCAAAATTTATGATATGCGAAAAGATGTTCTTCTCCATGCATAGTGACTTGCTTGTATAACTTGTCTTGGTATATTAGCCACCCAAAATAACCAATCAGCTCACTTTTCCTCATTTAATGTTTTCCCCTTGTTTTATTTCATCCCCATATGGGTCGCATTTTCCCTCTCGGGGGAATATAAAACATAGGGTAACTTTTTCTTTTCTATTTTTATTTCGTCACTAATGATTAATTTAAGTGCTACTAATAAAATTTCATTATGCACTTTAAAACTAATTCATTAGGACTTAGTTTCCCTTTTTCTCATTCCTTGGTTGTCGGGAAACAAAAAATAGGCTAAGGGTCTTTGACCTGTTATTTTTGAGAAAGGGATATTTCATACACATAGTTGGGTATCCAATTTTTTGGTCCATCCTATAGCACGAAGTTTGCCTCTCACTCATGCCTTTGCAAGGGGTATGCCTCTCTTTTTTTCTCAAAATGTCATTGTTTCCATATCCACTTTCAGAACATCCCTTCTAAGTTATGCCTTTTTGATACAATCATCAAGCCTACAGTTTTATATGGTTCGAAGGTTTGGGGACCTAGCTTGGGAACTGTTGACTGGACCCATACTGAGAGAGTTGAGACGCTCAAGCTATAGTGTATGATCCATTACAACCGGGCAGTTCTTCGATGCATCATTCAAGGTGAATTTTCCACTCAGCCTCTATGCCTTGAGACTATCTTCAAGGTTAATTTCTAGTTCTACATCCTCAAACTCGGATCCTTGGGGACCTCAACTTTGGGTCTTGAGAGATATCTATACTTTGCACTTTGCTCTTCAAAGAGGTTTGCTTCACTGGTCCCTACCAAACATTGACACTGTTGATACTTTGAGACTAAGTTGCTCTTTTCTATTAGCATCTCCATTGATAGGTTAACCCCGCTCATGTACTCCCTGGGACCCCCTTGGGATCCTTCCCACAAAGGACATCATCACTATAACTGTCAGAGAGGTTATTTACAGAGAATATATCCAAGCAACCTGGATCTCTCCCCTTGAGCCACTCGACCCCAAGCTTTCTTTTTACGTTGAGCATTTGTTACAAGTGGTGGATGGTATTATTGATCGCCCTTACTATCTCCAATGCCACTAGTCCCACGGCTTGAGATTTCCCCTTAGTATGATGAAAGAGTGCTCTCACCAGTTACTGGCCGAAACTAATCATCATATTCTCCTTCAAAACAAGACTTGTCGTCTTTGCTCCCTCCAAGAGGTGAATATTGAGGAAAATTTCATTTTCAGATGCCCCGTTTACTATGAGATTGAGAGAAGATATCACTACATCTACAAGGGCTCACAGAACACCCTATCTAATTTCTTCAGATATCTAGACCAGCGATGTTTGACTCTTTATCTTCACGAGGTTGTCACCCTCCAACACAGATCCCTATGGGGGTCTAGAGGCTCTACGGCCCCTACCTCTTTTTTCCATCCCACCTAGGCGATTATTAGCATTGATTGCCCTTTAGAAACCAGTACTTCACATATCACAATTGATAGATTAATTAGGCATCGCTTCTCTCAGTGCACCATTATTACTCAAATACATCAAATTCCCCAGCCTTCTCTCCCTTGACATCAAGGCTATGCTCTTTCCTATCGACATGGCTCTGACCCTTCTCAACAACATGGATCTACTACTTACCAGTCGCACCTCAGACCACAAGGGTTGACTCATATTACGAATTTCTTTTCTACTACCAGAGCTACAGCAGCCTTAGATGTTAGAGGAGATTTTAGAGGAAGTGCATTGCTTTCTCCTAGGATCTTCCAACCAAGCCCATCCAACATTGGATACTCCCCGACGAGAATTATCGAATCTTCAATAACAATCTGTGATGACTCAAACAGCTCTACTTCAGGGACAAACAAAGATAGTTGAAAAGATTTCCTTCCAATCTTTATCAACACTTGCTTTTGGGCCTCTTGTTCATCTTTCATTGTTATTCGTATTGATTTCATTTGCCCCTGTGTCAATGGCACGCTACTTTATTTTCTAATGTACTTTTATTCCTTTATTTTGCTTCTAGAATTTTCTCTCTTCCTATAAACTTCTATTGTTAAGTGTTGCATCCTCGAGTCCCATTGACCTACTTTTGGTCATTTGTGAATATTAATATAATTTATTTCTTTTCTTCTTTTTTGTGAGGGATGATATATACCTAATTTATTACTTTATTAAAATCAAAATTAATACTCAACTTAAAAGTGACCCTAGTGAGCATGACACTTGACCAATAGATCCCTATCCACACTTAAGACTTGTAAACATGTTTACAAAATAAACATTATCATAAATGTTTATTTAATAATTCTCAAGTTTTGCAAGGTATTATCACTAAATTTTTGAATAACTTACGTGTATGTGTGTATACGAAGTGTTTAGTACCTATTGTTAAGTGTTGTATCCTCGAGTCCCATTAAACTACTTTTGGTCATCTGTGAATATTAATATAATTTATTTATTTTCTCCTTTGTTGTGAGGGATGATATATACCTAATTTATTACTTTATCAAAATCAAAATTAATACTCAGCTCAAAAGTGACCCCTAATGAGCATGACACTTGACCAATAGATCCATAACCACACTTAATACTTACAAACATGTTTACAAAATAAACATTATCATAAATGTTTATTTAATCATTCCCAAGTTTTGTAGGTTATTATCGATAAAAAATTTAATAACTTACGTGTATGTGTGTCTACGAAGTGTTTAGTACCTGGCCAAAATGGACTTGGTAGGACTCAAATGCAAGACCTCCCAAATTCAGGTATGGGTGCTCTACCAACTCAATTATTATTAGTGAATACCATATCCAAATATATATACACACACATATATTTGCTTTTGTGAAGCTTATGTATTCCAAATTTTAACCTAGCAGGAGGTTTAACATCAAATCTCAAACCATCAAGGGATTGCTAACTCAATTAGTAGAGCACCCAAACCAGTATTTGTGAGATCCTCCTAGCCAGTCCATTTTGGCTGGGTATTAAACACCACTACCCGGGTATATAAATGGGAGTGTGTGTGTGTGTGTGTGTGTCTGCATGTATGTGTATGTGTGTGCGTGTGTATGTATATGTATACATATATATGTATGTTTATGTATGTATATATATGTATGTTTATGTATATATGTATGTGTGTATATATTTATGTGTATGTGTGTGTACATATGTGTATATGTATATGTATATGCACTTGGTTGTATGAAGCCTATTAATTTTTAAATAGTTTCCCAAGATATTTGTGTGTGTGTGAGCACGCATGTGTGTGTGTGTGTGTGTATATGCAATTGGTTGTATGAAACTTATGAATTTTTAAATACTTTTCCAATATAGTTGTGACCTAAGTCACAAGGTACGGCTTTGTTTTCCCTAAAAATTTGAAATCACCATTTTTTAAAGCCCTAAAGAAGTTCAGATAAATTTGGGCAAGTTCATCTAAAATACGCCATTAAAGTCTGTTACGTTTGAGGATTTTGTCAATAGTTTTCTGCTGTGAGTGAAGAGGGTTTTCCCGTGTTGTGTGAAGGAGTATGCCATCGCATTGACTAAGTATGTTATGCGTGACTGGACCTAACGTTTTTGCTATGCCCTAGTGTTTTGTGCCATGCCCTAGGCTAAACAGACATGTCTGCCATGAAGCTGATCGTGAGGCTGAGTGGCACCAGCACACTGTCAAGTATAAATTTGTGTTTAGTTTGTTTAGTGTTTGTTAGGCTCTATTTAAATTTAGGTATATTACTTTTTTCTTTTCTTTTTTGATCTTTTAGTTTTTGTTTTTGTAATTTATTTTTGCTTTATGTTTTGTAATTTATAATTAATTTTTTAATTTTATGTTTTACTTGTTATTCTATCTTTTTTACATTTATTTTATTTTTAAAAATATTATGTATTTTATTTTCTGGTTTATAAAATGTTTTAAAGTATTTGTTGTTTAGTTCTATATTTTTATAATTTCATATTTATAAAAGTATATTTATATTCAAATATATAACTTAATTTTTTTTTTTTAATCATTAAAAAGGATTAGTCATTACACTAATGACATTTTATATTATATTCATATTTTTTGTTTTCAAATGTATACTTTAAAAAATATATATTTAAAAGGATGAGTAGTCATTACACTAATGAAATTTTAAATTTGTTTTTTTGTTTTTTATATTTGTTTTTTTTAATTACTATACATTTTATTTTTAATATTTCTGCATTATATTTAACGTTATTTTAATAAAAAAAATTCTATTGTGCGAACTATTTTCTTCAAACTTATTTCGATTTTATATTTGTTTTTTTAATTACTATATATTTTATTTTTAATATTTCTGCATTATATTTAGTGTTATTTTAATTAAAAAAAAAATCTATTGTGCGAACTATTTTCTTCAAACTTTATCCATTGGCAAAACTTCAACCATATTTTTATTTTATCCTCGTTGATCTCAAACCCAAACTTGAAACTTGGGACTTAGGTTGAGACTATCACCCCCTCTGCAAACAAGGGGAAGAATGCTGAACAGAAGTCCAAAAGAGAAGAAAATTTCCAACAAATGAAGACTTTTCTCACATAAGAAACGAAGGCCTATTTTTAACTTTTCCCATACAAATGAAAAACATGCAATACGACACTAGCTCACATTACAGATTAGTACAAGT
The DNA here is from genome assembly GCA_019776745.2 of Taxus chinensis. Taxonomy (NCBI): domain Eukaryota; kingdom Viridiplantae; phylum Streptophyta; class Pinopsida; order Cupressales; family Taxaceae; genus Taxus; species Taxus chinensis. Next base: position 128,638,359 of record CM034152.1, read on the forward strand.
ACATATAATGTTTTCATGTAGCCAATATCTATTAAAGGAAATGAGAAGTGTAGTCAGACCTTTGTATTGACTAAGCTTAAACTTTCTTCATACAAACTGTGAAATTGCCTTGGAATGGAAAAATTTTGGTAAGCATCTTGAGTTCAATGAAGAGGGACAACCTTTGGGTTTAGCTCCCGATGTGTTGTATTATCTCTTCCATGCCAAAAGTAGCTACTAGGATGCTTTCCTGAAATAAAAATATAGAAGCAAAAATGCATAAAACATTATTTCGAGAAAATAAATGAATTTAAAAAGTTTTAAATAAAAAATCTTTCCATACTAGATAAAATCAAGTTTAAGAAATATTTAATATACGCGAAAATCCAAAAAAGAGCAACCAACTATGTGAGACATGACAATTGAGATAGCACAGCAATGGAAACACGGAGTCTCTTTAACAGTTATATCCAAAAACATCATGTTCAGAGCCTGCCCATACAATCAGGCAGTGCTACTCTGTCTATGCATGCAAACTAATAACTAGCGCTGCACATTAACACTCACGATTTCTGTATTTTTTAGCAAAACATCATTCAGAAAGCAATAAAGGAGACAGTTCCCTTAAAGCCTTTCCTATTATCCTCCTAAAGACAATTGCAAGATGGGCATGGAGGTCTCAAACCAAAAAAACACAAACTCCGACTCAGACTATTAGAACCGAAGCTTCTCTCTCAAGAAGGAAGCTTACACATGAAAAAATAATAAGAAATTTCTGAAGAATGCTTATGGAGCCTGTCATAAGAAATGATTAATATATAACAGCAATTGCATAATACACTCGCAAATAGAACCAAAGCAGACACAACTACAGTTTAAGGAGCCATAGTCTTTGACAAGGGAGTCGTTGCTAAGCCCTAGACGAGCCCATGAAGCTATGAAAGGTCGTTGCTAAGCCCTAGATGAGCCCATAAAGCTATGAAAGATCCCTTCCCCAAATCTGATCCAAATTTCTAGTTTGACTCGTTTGACATTTCGTCAAACACTTAGCATGCAATTACTTACAGGTTAGGTAACAACAATAGTATGCAAAACAGATTTTTCTATGGCCCAAATCAAACTCGGAAATGAAATATAGGACCACGCAAGATCAACCTAACTGCTGCAATAAATCTTCAAGAATGACGACTAGGGTTTGATGGAAAAATACACATAAATGGCTTCCAAAAAATTATTTCTTTATCACAAATGACTGCCACTAATTTTAGGAGTTCAAACATACAAAGATCTAATTATATTGACGCCACAAACACTCAAAAATCAGATCTGAAATCTGATTATAAAACTGTCTGAAACACACTGTGAAAACCCTCTAAAAATTATAAAAATGCTTTGCTTCGCTTCACAAAAATCTGCAGATGATTTGACAATAGAAATCAAATTTAAATACCTCAAAGAACATGCCAAATCAGTCCCAAACTGGGTCGATCCAATGGAAGAAGACTGCTGCAATTTATTCTCCAAAACACCCTCAAAATACACTGCCGGAAATGACTGAAAATAACTCTGAAATTCTGATTACAATCAATGGGAATTTCTAAGTGAAAAACCCTCTCAACTCTTGGGGTTTTCATCCATAAGAGATTAAATCCACAAGGGGTTTCATCCTCGGAATTTTAATGCAAAAGCTAAAGCTTCATACAAGAGAAAATGTTATAAAATATTTCTGGATGCCTCTAGGCAAATCACCTTCTTCTTTATATAGGAAATGGGACCCAAAGTGACCTTTGGACTTCCCATGAAAGTGACCTTTGGAATTCCTATAAAAGTGATGTTTGGAATTCCCATAAAAGTGACCTTTGGACTTCCAATGAAAGTGACCCTTGGACTTCCAAATCACATTCTCCCTTGGGAAGTACATTTTAATTAAGTGTTTTTATTTTATCGCACTTTCCTAAGTTCTATTTGAAAGTTAAGTTTATTAATTTATGAAGCTTTATTAAATTTATTGTATGTGCATTATAGTTTTATTTAATATTTTGTACGATACAAATAAAATAAATAAAACTTAGTCACCCTCATATTTTTCCTTTGGCCGTCGGGTTGACAAAATAGGCCAAAGGTCTTCAATTGGAAAAGGGGACATTACAAGCTAATAAGGATGGGCTAATAATGATGACACCATACTTACGAAAAAAAAGTTGTAAATGACTCTCCAAAGAACAACATAATTCATCATTCTGAATTTTCATTTTCATTTTTTTTGCATCAAGAAAGAGTGTTGAAGGCTGAGTTTTAATATTAAATATAAATAAGTTATTGAAAAATTGAATCCATGACATATGATATATAATTTTGGGTGTTGTGAACTAATTTGTGTTTGTTACAGATATATGCGACTCTAACATATTTGTTGCAATGTTTGAGAATGATGGAGTGCAATTAGTGATGGAAGTATAAATTGTCGATGGATAACTTTGGTAAAAACTGATGTGTTCCATCAAAACAAGAGAGGCAGCCAGGAAGGCAGCAGAGCTTAGCAAGCAGCTGACCAATCAAATGTAGGAATATGAATTCATAATGGCTAAACAAATAATGACCCAATTAACTTGATAAGTTTGAAGCCATGGCAAAAGAAAAACTCAAAATCGGAGACTCAGGTTTCCCATATCGGTGTTAAGAACTAACCAAGTATGAAAAAGACATAAATAGGAAAATACTTGAGCCTGTCAAGTGGCTCAGGAGAGGGGATATATGATATAAGCAGTTGGAATGAAAGAATATAAATCTACAGAAGGAAAATAAAACAAGATCAAAGAATAGCACAATAAACTTGAGAAGTTTAAAGAAATGGACAGAGAAAACTCAAAGTTGGAGACTCATTTTTCTCAAACTTGTGCTGAGTACGAACCAATGTTAAGGTATGAAAAGGATATAATTAGGAAAACACTTGAGGATTTCACGTTGCTCAAGAGAACATATATGATATAAGCAGTAGGAATGGAAGAATATGAATCTACAGAGGGCACTGGGAACAACCCCTACAGAATTCATTGATTCTCATTCAGCAGCAATCACAGCAAAACACCGGAAACCACAGTATCTGAGTCACGGTCGACAACCATTTCTGTAGACTGGATTGAAATGGGGGTGTTTATTCACATGCCCCTCATAGTCCACGAATCCCTAATGGATTGCATGAATTATTCACATATTTTCTTTCTTTGGCCAATAAGGTGGTACCTTCTCATAACTTGTGTCTTTTTACCCTTTTCGGGCTTCATTGATCCCTCTCACCATATCCGACTAATATGGTGACCTAACCACATTAATGACCAGCCCATTGGCATAAGCACATTACGTGATAAGTTCATCAACAATATCCATAAACTCATTTTGAAAAGACTTTTCAAACAATCATTTTGTTCTTTTATGTGAATAAGGAGAATTTTCTTCGTGTGTGGAGGGTCTCGCCAAAAAAGAATTTGTTTCGGCCATGACTAGGGCACTGGTACAAGATGGGGCAGCAGGTGGCTTCGTCAATTGAGATCTTTTTTTGCCAAAGAACGGCTCAAACTCAATATAACTGCTGCATCTGATTCTTCTTGCTCATTGATGTACTCCACAATCATTGATGTTGGCACTGATGAATCCTTCTTCACTGGGCAAGCTTCGATGCCTTATCCACCTATAGTACACAAATGGGCTTTCACCCAGTTATATGAGCTATTCTAACTAACATTGCAACCATTGTGAACCCAAATACAACCCTGCCTACCAAGAACCTGCTCTAGAATTGTAACATAATTACAAAGTGGCGAATAAGGATTGGTTTTGAATACGGGTCGGCCCACAGAATTAGCACTTGCTGCCATTGTAATACTTGTAGCTGCAAGTTTAAAAACCAACAAGATATTAGTCTTGGGAAAGGAAAAAATTCCTAGGCCGTAGCCTTTCAGTACTCGTTAAAAAGAAGTAAAGCAACAAAAAAGAGAAAACAAGAAAGGGGGTGAAGATTGAAAACAAAACAAAAAAATGAAACATTACCTTCAATCCAAGAATCCTCATTGTTTCAAGCTCCTCAATCTCCTAGGTGCTGAATGGGCACTTGTACCGATATAGGAATACAATAACAATGCATTTGGAACTTTACTTGGAGTTTTGACTCTAAACGTGCAAAAAGAGGTAAGTGTGTTGTTTTGTGTTTTGCTTTTAGTAAAATGAGAGGCATATTGTTTTGTGTTTTCTTCTTGGGTTATACGATTTCTTTTCTATTTTTTTCATTAGTCAAATTCATCAAGCCATCAAGAGAGCCTAAGGGAAGGGGGTGAGTGATCGTAGAGAGTTCATGTAAGGATTTCAACGTGGGAAGTCCAAGCCTACAGAAAGTATTCCAAGTCCTTGTTTGGGAAGAATGTTTAAAAGATAAATACAAGAAGATGGCTTGAATATAAGAGGCTCCAAAAGAGAGTTCTAAGGTGCGGGAATCTTTCAAGAAACTGCAGATGGCAAAGATTTTATAGACCGAATTGAGTGAGTTTCTAGACACTAATTGCATGCATGCTGGATGTAGCACCATCCTTAAAAGAGTGGGCAAGATGTTTGGTTTAGAAACATGTATGTAAAGAATGTTTTGATCCTTCTGCAACAACGGTTACTTTTGAGAATTGGTGAGTCAGTAACAAGTGATGTTTGTAGGAATACCCCAGTGATGAGGAATGTGGAGCTACCTTCGAATTATTTGACGCAATGATGATATGGCCACGGGTATCAACATCTGAGCAAAGGGTGAAAAGTTAAGGAAAACAGTGCTTGATGGTGGTTTAGCTGTGGACTTGTTATCAATAATAAGTGTCAGACGTGAAATAGTAGTCAGAAAGACATGAAACTCAATCTGCCTGTGAAAAGGAAGTGATCTAGGCAGTCCCTTTGGTGTTTTCAGAACTGATTTATATATCAGTTCAGGAATGGGAGCATCAAGAAGTGCTACCTACCATGCAATGGTGGCAAGCATCACAAAGCAGGCAAAGGATAAAGAAAACACGGAATATGGTTGATTGTATGGATATGGGAAAGTGGAAGAATAGGCTTGAACGTGTTGATGAACTAAAAGCCAATTTGGTAAAGGCAAGGTTGGTTCATTATGTTCATTTTTCAGTCGTGTTTGAACATAATGATACTCTAGTTGAATCCTTGGAAGTGCTATGAATCACAATCAAACACGACTCTCTCTATGGGTAAGAGTATACCTTGTGATCCTTCACATGTACCCAACTCAAATTTTTCCTGCCATAACTATATTCCTTAGTATCTGGGTACAACTCCCCCCTCCCTTTGGTACCAGTATGGGTTTTCTACCTGGTCAGGCTACAAGTCTGGATCGATCCCAGTACGACCAGGTTATCCCAGGCCTACCCACTGAGAACCCAAGGTGAACCCAAAGGCCTCGTGCTTGGTTTTTAATTTTAATTTGATCTATTTTATTTTTTCAACATTTCCCTCAAACAAAGCTTCTCGATCACTGAGTCTCTATACACCAGATTCTAAGTTTGACTCGTAGTCTGCACAAAATATACGCATAAGTCTTTCCCCACATTGTTCATTATCTTATGGTTTAGGCAGGCACCACCATTGTAGCCCCCAATACTAAACTACCAATACAACTTGCTCATGATCATCTCTTGCTCAAGGCAATCACTATTTAAGGGTCCATATTTACCACACTTGAAGCACATAGCAGCAGGTCTTCTTGTCACATACCTCTTGACTAGTGTCCAATTTCAAAACCTAGTCATCACAACATGTGCTCATAAGTCCTTCCTAAATTGTTGACCAGTTTACGGTTTAGGCACTCGTCACTATCATAGTCCCCAAGACCAGACTACTAATACAACTTTCTTGTGATCATCTCTTAATCAAGGAAATCACTACTTAAGTGGCCCTATTTCCTACACTTGAAACACATGATGGTAGTAGGTCTTCCCCTCATATCCCTCTCTTCTCACATTCAGAGTCATCTAGCCATAGCTTCCTTTCATGACTTCTTTTCTGAATTGCGTTTATTCTTCCATTAAATGCATCGATCTTATCATGATGAAAAATATTGCAATTGTGATGCCCACTAGGCACTCATGAATAGAATGACCCTCCAACATGCAATTAGAATCCCATAGCTCTTTCTCATCCTCCTTTTTGAGCTAGTAATATCCTTCCTTAGTCTAGCCATATCCTTAGTAATTCTCCATTTTATTCATGCACAGGTATTCGCAGAGGGTCTGTTTTGCAAAAGCCTTTTAAATTAAGGACTCAATTCACAGGTTTTGTATGCTGATGGGACATAACACCATATTCTTGTGATATTATCATATTACAGTAAGATTCCTTCCAAGAACCACCTCTTCTACTAAGCATCAATGATTGTTTTGTCCATCTTCTTGACTAGGCGCTAATTACTTCACCATCTAAACAATTTTAAATCTTTGTGGAATACTTCTCTATGTTGTTTAGTCACTATGGTAAATATAAATTGAAGTTTTCATAATTTTGCTAAGATATTTTCAATGATATTTGTTCATAGTTCCATTTCATTTCTTATTGTGTGATACAGTAATGATAGTTCATTGTTAATCTATTCAACATCCAGAAACAACTGATGCAATCAAGTGAACTTTTGATGGTGCCTTTGAGGGGAGAGAGGATGCAGTGTTGGAGGTACAATTAGAGATCATAAATGTACGTTACCATGGCTACTCTTTCTCATGCAACAAGGATATAGATAATGTTTTCCAGACTGAAACACTGTTCAGAGGACAAAGAATCACCCCTTGATTAATAATTTCCACTGTTGAAAAGGAAGAGGATTCCATGGTAGTTATTAAAGCAAGCAATAAGGTATCTTGCAACAATTTCTAATTACAAGCCTTATCAGATGAGACCAGGATTCTTAAGTCGACATTCACTACAATTTCATTCCCTCATTATTATAGAGAGACTAACATGTGTGCTAACTGGTTGGCCAATAAAGGAGTGTTATTTGCAGATAACCAGACTCTAGAATTTGGTTACCCTTAAGTCAAGATTCACTACAATTTTATTCCCTCGTTATTATAGAGAGACTAACATGTGTGTTAACTGGTTGGCCAATAATGGAGTGTTATTTGCAGATAACCACAATCTAGAATTTCCCAACTAGAGGATACTAGGGAAAACTAAGCAACTTTATAAAAAAATGTTATTCCTAAGAAAAACAAAAAAATAGAATATCGTTAAGAGCCTTTTACTAATCAATATTTTTAAGGGTTTGGGAGAATTCATAGCACCAACTATGAACCGACCGTTATGGAGATGTATTGAAAGAAGTATATAAAATTATAGGGTGTCTGAAGCATGACATGCTTCAGCCACCTTATTCATTGATGAAGTGAGGTTCAATTCTTCTATTTGGCATGTACATAATAGTTAATTCACTTCCATTCCTGGCTTTGTCTATTTGACATGTACACAATAACTAAATTCACATCCATTCCTTCCTAATATGGTTTGATTTGAAGAGGTCAAATATCGTGCTGGTACACACACGCCATTTCCAATCCATACTCACAATGACGAAGGCCACAAGTAGATTTGGAAGATACATTTTTGTCTCAATCAAAGGGGCTACCTCAGATACCCAGATCCTAAAATCTTCCCAGATGGAAAAAATCCTCTTGTTGCAAATAAATCCTCTTCTCTAAAACACACAGGCTGCCCCTCAAAGTAGAGATGGTGCTACTACCGCAAACCGTCCTTGCAGCTCAAATGTAATGGTAACTGAAGAGAATGATGTTTGGAAGAAGTGGATTCAGTTGAATGGAAAATCTTTCACCAAGAGGAAACTGACAGTGAAAGTGTAATGTCCCCTTTTCCAAGCTAGTTCGTTTTGAAGAGTTCAAGGCCATTCCACTTTCCACGGGCAAGAAGGAACTGAACAAGGGAAATGTTTGTCATATTTTTCAGTTATTTTCATGAGCATTTGCACTTTTTCTTTCTTAGTTTTCCACATAAGTCAAGTCGGCTGGGTTGGAGATGTGAAAAGCCAAACGTAAAATAAAAGAAATTATCCCTTATGAGGTGGGTCATGGTTGGAGACTCCAAAATTGGTTTTGGAGCCACCAAAAGGGTATAAAAGGGGTCGCTTAGACTCATTTGTGGAGGCTATCTTGTCATAAAAATTATACTTGCATGGTTTTTAGGCCTAAGGCTCAATTCGTTCCACTAGGGGGTGAAAATCCTTTGGTGTGGCATACAAAGAGAATGAAACCCTTCCTTGTTCAAATTGAAGAACGAAAACTCTTCAATTGATGGTTCCTAAGTACTTCAAGAAAAGTGATGTTGCTGGTTTTCAGTTAGGGTTTGATAGAAGAAGAGCTACTAAGGTTTCTACATTAATTTTGGCCCCTCCCCTAGGGTAGTGACTTGCTTGGAGGAGGAGTTGAGTGTCTTTTAGGGCACATCTTGGCAATTGGAGTTGATATTCATCTTCCTCATAATTTTAGAGGCTGATTTCACACTTTAATGATATTTTTTGGAATTGGAAACTCCATTTCCAGCCATTATTTTTCAACCCTAAAAAGGGACATTACAGTGGTATCAAAGCTTTGATCTTCCCAACTTGAGGGTCTTCATGCAAGAGGGTGATAAATGATACATTTGTTATCAAAGGAGAGAGAAGAAGAAATCAAATCAGTTGGTTAAAGAGCCTAGCATGGTCCACCAAAGTTCTCATGAGGCCAAAATCAATAGACTCATTAAAGGGCAAGTAAAGTTGGCGGACAACATGGATTTGTTAGCCCTAACCCAACAATAACTTCATGAACCAAGGGTTCAAAATGTCGAGGGCAGTTCATCCGGAGTTAATACTTCGCGGTAGCCCCAAAGAATGACTTTTGGATAAGCCACTAGGCCTACTTCCCTTTCGAGGGAAGATGCCATTCCGGAGGTGGATACAAGGCATTCAGTAGGGCACAATATTGCAGCCATCTATGAAGAATATAGGGCCCTTCTAAATGAGATGCGTGAAGCTATTTCGCTTGTTGAATTCATAGGGATAAGCAGGGGAAGGTCAACGTCAGAGCCTAGACCTAATGCACCACAGAGGGACCTCCAAAATACTTTGGGAAAGATGACACTCTCCACATTGGAGGGTTCCGACCAAGGGGCAACCAGTCTATGGATGAAGATGCTAGGGTTAAACCCCAAACCACAAGAACACGCCAAGGAGCCAAACCGAAAGGGGTTTCTCTTGAACAAAGAAAAAGAAAAAAATGATCTGCAAGAGGGTTTTGAGAGGGAGTCCCAAGAAGATGATGTTTAAGGGCATACACATGGCAAAGGAGATTTATTGGTCGCTAATGTTGATTTTCAGCTGGCTGGAATTTTTAGTACAGCAACATATAAGAAGCAAGATAATGGTGTTTATGGCTCTAGCAAGAGCTATGAAGGTGCTCCATACATGTGTCCACAAGGTATGAATGAAGTCAAAGCGAAAAGGACTTCACTTGTTGATAATGAAGAGCCGAAGAGCAAGGAGAATGCTGATCCTAACTCAATAGTTCTGAGTCACAAGGATAGAGGTGTAGAATATATCTCAATCATCCTTCATCCGGCAAAGTTGAATATGTTGAGGACAGCCTAAGGTATGATAGTGATGATCATATTTCAAATTTGTTGATTCCTTCTATACCGCTGCAATATTTTTGTCATCATGAACAACATGTAAGAAACAATGTTAAAGTCAAGGAAACAAGATGCAACAGTGGTTTTAATGAAAGGAAATTTATGAGGAAACATATAGAAGGTGATGTGCATTCTAACAAGGTTGTGAAGTATCCATTCCTAGATTGTTCCTTGGAGCCAAGTTCTACACTTGAATACAAGGTTATGAAGATGGTGTAATGTCCCCAATAGACATTATTTTACCCCTAAACGGATTTTAGGCAATCCCAACTTCAAATATGCAAAATACAAACAAATTGCAGCCAAACAGAAATCTATTTTTTGCAGAAAATTAAATCTGGGGCAGCGAACAGAAAATAATGGATAACTCCAAAAATACTTGTTCAAATCTCTTGAAATTTTAAATGGAGCTTGCTAATACAATAACAGATATTATAGAACTGTTTTTGGAATTTTTTTGAATAACAGAATGCTGCCAGAAATTTACAGCGTGCCCTAAACAACTGAAAACTTCTAAAATTAATATCTTTTGTTAGAAAAGTCCAAATGAGCTGAAACTTTGGATCTTGGGCCACAAAAATATGAAGAATAATATTCCAAAAATAGTTTTCGCACAGCAAACACGAAACCCTAATTTTTTCCTAAAAAATAGGTCGCCCAACACATTTAGGGCATCAATTCAGCTCCAAAATTGACAAGCTAGGGTAGATCTCTCACTACCGAAGAATGCCCTGCTAGCTAGGTATGGATCTCTCACCACCGAAGCTAGGGTTCCTGTGGGATCTTACTCCACAAGCTGGATATTTGCAAACAACAGTTGCACATGAAAAAATATGCATAAGCTACAAGCTTAAGACACAAATTAGAAAATATCAAATGGTATGGAATATCTTTCCCTTCAAGTCGACTTCTCCTTATAAAGGAAGAAGAGACCCAAAACAACCTCTACAATATCCAGTTAATTCACAAGGATTTTCCCTATGCAAGCATTTAATATTTTCCCATATTAAATGTTTTTTCCAACAACTTTTTTCCTCCTAATGCAAGTCGCATTTTTCTAGGGGAATACATAGTAAAATGATGCATTTATCCTTTCTATGTTCCCATTCCCCCTTCTAAGGCAAGTCGCCTTTTCACCTAGGATGGATAACAATTTATATTTGGGCCTTTTCCATCCTTGATTTAATAATTATTAAGTCATATAAATTATTATAAGTGCTTTATATATTTTTTTCTTTTATTAATGGCACTTTATAATAATTAAATATAACTTAAGCCACCCTTATATTTTTCCTTTGGCCGTCGGGTTGACAAAATAGGCCAAAGGTCTTCGAATGGAAAAGGGGACATTACAGAAACTAGATCTTACAATTGCCACAACCAGCTGCTTGATAAAGTTTCAGAATACACACATTCGAGCATATGATGGAAATTATTTGCCTTACAATCAAGATTGTATGAATCAGATTGCTATGGGTTTCATGGGACTCAAGTTACTTTCAAGATTGCCACTTATGGCATGCTATGTGAAGGTTATGCGAAATAAGATCATACACTGAAAATACAAATTCAGCTTCATTGAATCTATTCAACTTGCTACAAGGTATGCAATCAACTTCATTTTCATGAAATCAAGGTGAAGTAATGTGTCATGTTATTGTTTGAGGATTGGTTCTCTAAAACACTACCTAGCAATAATGCCTAATGAGACATAGTGAGATTCACTAAAATGGGACTTTGTGGTGTAAGTCATCTTTTCTAAGCATGATTGTGATGAACTAATGGAAAATGTGAATCATGAACCCTGAATCATTGATGGGAGCTATCTCGAATCGGAGTTGGTGGTTGCTATGACCTTCATGTACACGTTGGTTCCACATTCTATGTGCAGCCCACCAAGTGGATTTTGATTCATAAGGAAGAGGTGCTTTTCTAGGCTGGTGATCCATTGACAAGGTAAGGGTAACTATCACAAGGTGTTTGTTGGCCACTACAATTCTGAATTTGACCTAATGAAATGCAATGCTACAGCCATGGTGGGATGTCGCTCCCCAATTTCATTGATGTTGGATTATGCATATCTTCTTTGATTAGTTTCAATGAAGTATTCGGGTTTGATTTTATCTATTGAGTTTCATTGGGAAGAATTGTGCTTGGAAGAGATCATCAATTAAGAGCCAATGTTCCAACATATTTGGGTATTTTTTGGGAAGAAATTCCGGGTAGCAAAGTATGGTTGTTATATCTGTGGACATCTTCAAGCACTCATAAGTTCCATTGGATCCTGAAAACCAAATTTTGACGAGATTAGTTTGGAGGCAACATGGAAGATTTTTTGGATTTCCAAGAAAGGATGAGTATCCCAGGCCATGCATAGCCATGGATGCGAAGGTAGCTTCCAATCTACCTACCACCGTATGATCTGTGATTTGGGAGCTGTCTCAAGAAGTTTCTTCCAATGTCGAGCTTACTTCTTTTATGGGGCACAAATATATCATAGTCCTATACCTACACACTGTCATCTATGAATTGTAGACCAGTCCTGAGTGATCTTTTGAACATCCCAGGCTTGAGACAGAATGATGAGAGAGTATGTGAACAAGTAGTTGAAAGATGAACTTGCCATCAATATCCAGGAGGCATGTAGAGGCAACGTTTGAGATGGCAAAGGAGTTCATTTTCATATAGAAAAGTTTGTACCTCCAATACTTTGATTGTACAAGTGAAAAAGAGGCTTTGCACTTGCTCCTCGAATTTGTTTTCCTTTTTCCACCCAAGCAAACCTTAGGACAGCATATGGGATCTTTCAAGTTGATTCACAGAGAGTAGATTCCACCTAGATATGGGCAGCCTAAAGGAGGCTCTACATCAATCAATGGTACTAAATCTTGCATGTTTGTCACTTTGTATCATTTGCTGATGCTCAAGTTTGTTGGTCACAAGTTTTCAGTTGAGTAAAGTTGATGCACATGAAGTATTGGGTAAAAGGGAAGTTATCTTAGCACAAGTCTTGATAGGAGAGTTTTTATGGCAGCCAGTGAGCGCAAACTACCATTAACCATACTGGTGTCATCAATTAGGAATCCCAAGCCTAATTTTAGTTGCATATGTTTGGGACTTGGAGTTTTTACCTTAGTTCAACAAGAGGATGGACCCAATGAAGAATGAAGTATTGAATGGATAGTTTGTCAAAGATAAACCTTTGATGTTATTCATAAGTGCTTTAGGGGAGGAGAGAAGTCTTTTATACAGACAACAATAGTAGTTGCAATCGGAAGAAGTAGGATTACGTATGATTCAATTTGGGTCTGGAAGAACTTGCTTTCCCCAAAGATGAAGAGCTGAAACTTCGATGAAAATTGTTCCTCTGGTATCGCTTTGGTCACTTTGGCCATCATCAGCTTGTTTGGGCAAAAGCTCTTTCATTTGATCAAGCATGGGATCCAGATTATTGGAGCACTATAGTTTGTTCCGTCACCTTTGTATAAACTTGAGATGAATTGCATTTGCTTGAGGGCAAGCAAATTTGGGAAGGGAGGATTGTAATGTCCCTTTTCTAAACAAGTTAATAGATATGTTAAGTTGGAGACTTCAATTCTCCATTCTAGGGACAGCTTCTTATGCAAGGTATTTTTAAACTCATTTCTTTTGCCGAAACAAACAAGGGCAAGTTAAGAAATCAAAATAGTCAGTGGGGATTTTCAACTAAGTCATTTGCAACTAATCTTTCATAGTTTTTCAGACAATGAGGGTCGGTCTTGGGCCTACATATGTTGACAAAGCATAAAGGTGAAAATAACTCTCTCAAGGATGTTGGTCCAACTTGATGATTATGCATTGAAGTTGGATGACATAGATTATATTGAAGGAGATCATTTTGGCGCCACTGTTGCAGAAAGGGTATAGAAGCGTTTTATCATTAGATATCATTTCTTGAAGTATATGCTTGTCATAAAAACTAGCTTCAAAGTTTCTTGGCCTTCAAATGGATGTGAAATCTGCTTTTGGCCTAGTTTGAGGATGAAAACCCTCATTCATTTGGGGTGAAGTATACAAGGAGGACCAAAAGTGTTTCCTTCTAATTAGAAGAACTTGTGTGACTCCTTCAAATTGAAGAAGGTTCCTATATGTGCTTGTCAAGGCAAGCCTCCATTGTGGTTTGGTGCCTTCAGCTAGGCATTTGATAGAATATTTGAGAGAACTAAGGTTTTACATCAATTTCGGACCCTCTGCTGATACCCCACTTGCTTCGGAGTGATGAAGTTGAGATTCATGCAATCATAGGGCATTGTTCAGTGGTTGTATTGGAGTTGATATTCATTTTACAACTAGATTTATAAACGGTTGATTTCATTTATTTTGGAGTGTATTGGCTAGAAAGATATTTTCATGGGGAGTTGGAAATGTCCATTTGAGAAGCATTCTATGTCATTTTTCTTGTGTTTGCAAAAGGGGCAATTATGCCAAAAAGGTCAATACAGTTCGCTCTCCCAAGAGCATGAGTATATAAAGAGAGGCATTGGTTCACATTCTATTATTTGAAGCTGGAAAGATTGTTGAATTGTCCTTCACAATTCAGTTGACTCATAAAAATCCATCGATTGTCATGCTTGATATGCTATACGCATTTTCATGACATTGAGACCATAGAGTTTCATGCAAGTTAGTAGCTTGGGGTATTCATCTTGGTTTTTTCAAGGATACTCCAGGACAGCCCCTCTTTTGAATGATGTGCATTGGGGACCATCAAAAGACTGTTTCACAATTCTAAAAAGCACTTTGTCTATCACTAATGGCTGTATGGTTCCTAACTTGTATGAAGATTTTCATTTACCTAAGGAGGATGACACAGAAGGGCAGCATTGGGCAAGTTCTGTTGCAAATGACATGACCATAGAGTACCAACCATTCCGGGTGAAGCATTCTTTCTCGTGACCAAGAAGCCCACCATGTTTGTCACAACTATAGCAAACAGCATACATAATTTTAAAAGAATCTTTATCTAAGAAGATATTGAAGTTGAATACATAGTGTTACTTAAGAGCTTCATGACCACTAACTGTAGCTCTACTATTTCAATGGCTATGGATGAAGCATTGAATTTACCTGTTTTGAGATAGAATTGAACCAATGGGAACCAATGGATTCAAGTACTTTGTGAGGGAACGCCTGGTAGCAAAGTAAGGGGAATTTCGAATAATCCAGTTCTCCTTTCTCACATATCACATTGGAATCAAGTATCACTTCTTGAGTTCCGCACTAAATTGCAGCATCACCAAGTAAATTTATGTCAAAGAAAATTGCCATGTTGTTGAACACAATGGTCATGTTGATCAAGGTTAACAAAGCCCCTCCCAGAAGCCATAACTCTATAGAAAGTTACCAAAGTCCAGAAATTGGTTCATGGCTATCCATTTTCAAACTCAAGTTATGGCAAAACCATCAAGGAACGTATGGATTAAAAGAGTTAATATTGCAATATTCAGCGTGACTGGATATTTTGCTACGGGCTACATCTTATGATTTGTATGTTCAGTATCATCCCTTTGCCATTGAGTGCCTCAAAGGGGGAGAATTGATCAAGAAAATAGCTGATGTCAGATAAGTGAACTTAAGTATGGAATACCAGTCCAGAAAAGGGGGTATTGTGGACTGGAGTAGTGTTGCTATCAAGAACACCAAGAGAAACTGGTCAACATTGTCTATAAGGCATGAAAAAGGAATGGCATGATCATTTTTTCAGGAATAAGTGATTGTTTCTTGTGCAAAGGTAGAAAGGAGCAACTGAGATTATTAGGGATCCGGGTAATTTCAGCCATATAGTGATTTTCGACTATAGCTAATTATCGAACTGTAATGAACAATCATGTCCCTTTTTACCAAGTGGAATTGAATACCTTGACCCAATCTTCCTATGTTTAAAGGAAATGTCTAGCAAGTGGTAAGAAGAATTTGCTTAGGCATTTGTTGAAGTAGATATTTGCAACATTTCATGTATTCGTGGGCTACGATTGGGAAGCCATGGCTGTGGGCAATAGATGAGCTCATTTAATTAGAAGATTGCAAAGTAATTTGGAATTTAGGCTCAACCAAAACAAATTAGGTATAAAAAAGAATTTTATGAGCATTGGTGTCACTCAGATTTCACCCTGAAATCTGCGACTACCCAATCCGAAAAATTTTCGTACTTTTAAAATAATGGGTCGTTTTGTTGTTTTTATTGCCTGAAAGTTCTTGTATTGCGTCAAGATAATCCCAAAGAGCCGTATTAGCCTTTTTCGCCAAATACCCAGATGCCCAAAATTGTTTTATTCTGTCGTCGGGATTTGTTTGCGGGAAATTTGTATTTAATTATTTTGAGCCCCGTATGAGGCTATTTGCGCTCTGTTTTAACTCTATTATGAGCGAATATGTTATTATTCCTATGTACCAGAAGGATTTTAACTTATTTTAAGTTTTGGGCTTTATTTGTAACTTTTGGCAATTTTTCGTGTTTTTGTGGTGTCCCGTTCTGTTTTCTGTAAAAAATTTCTCTGGAACAACTCTCCTTTGCCGGGTAAGCCCGATTTTTGGCCTGGAGCAGCTAGAAAACATATACGCACATTATGCCCGGAGGAAGTCGCCATCGGAGGTCTGGATCACTGGGAAAAAGCGAAGTCGTGCACAGAAAAGCCCCTGCGGGGATGGGCGCATTTTTGGAAAACAAAGGATTTAAGCTGCGATGGGAAAAATATAAGCCGCAGGCAGGGTGGGAATTTTATACCTGCCTTGCAGGGTACTTTTTCCCGTGTTATAAAATTCACTTAAGCTGCAGTGGGAAAGTTAGAGGCTGCAGGCAGGCTGGGAATTTATTGCCTGCCTTGCAGGGTAAAAATTCCCATGGTGAAATAAAAGAAAAGTGACTATAAGTGAAATCAATGGGATTTTATTGCCTGCCTCGCAGGGTAAATAATCCCATTGTCAAAGTCAAATCACTTAAGTAGACTCATGGGATTTCCGGTGCCTGCCTTGCAGGGTAAAAAATCCCATTGTGGAAAAATTCTTAAAAATAGAATTACATGTGCAAAAAAGTGCGCCACACCTTTGGTGAAAGAATAAAAGCATTAAATTGATTATTTTTATTAATCTTTCTTCTCAAAAAGTGCGCCCAAGCTTGGAGGAAGTCAACAAGTCAAAGTTGAAATAAAAGAAAGGATTTAAATGTCAACAAAATTAAATTTAATTTATTTAATGGCTGCCCTCTTCCTCTCAAAAAGTGCGCCCCATTTGGGTATTATTTAATGTTTTTTAAGGCATTAAAACATTAAATTAATTTCTATTTTCAGTGGCTATGGTCAAAGCACACTGTGGAGCTTGAGTGAAGTGCTGTGTGAAGGATTAAATTGGATTAATTTAATTTATTGGATGGCTGTCCTTAAACATGCTATTTTTAAAAGAGAAAAGCATGATTTTTAATTAATTAATTGCCTTTAATTGTTAGGGCAATTATTAATTATAGAATTGTGAAGGTTATATAAGCATGGGCAGCCATATGGGTGAATAATTTAATTCACAGGTAAAGAATTGCAGCCAGGAGGAAAAGTGCGCCCCCATTAGAGGAAGGATTTTGTTCAGACAAAGTGCTAACAAGGCTAAAAGCTTCCAGATTTGGCGCATGCTTTGAAGGAGGTTGATCTTTGTCTGCATAATTGTTTTGCACATGTATTACAGGAGCTCAGGTGTTGTTGAAAGGATTCATGTTCTCTTTATGTGCAAATTAAACACCAATTTTTGGGGCAGCAGGCTTGAAAAGTGCAGATTTTTACAATTAAAATTCACTATTCATGCTCCGGTGGCCATTTTTGTCTGAATAAATTGCAGGAATTCATTACAGGTGCTTTACAAAAGAAAAGGAGTTTTTATCAATGTCCAATACATTGCAAATATCCTCCGAATCTGAAGAATTGTCCAGATCTGCACCAGTATTGAAGAAATCCGACCAAGTAAGAAGAAAAAGAATTATTCAGACAAAGATAGACAAAGCTATGGCGAAAAGAGATGAAAAAAAAAGCACGATGGAGTCATGCATTGCTTCCAAACTTGCAGACATAGGAGACACAGATCTAGGCGTGGAACCTCTTTCCGATTTGATTGACAGATCCAGAGCGGGAAAGACTTAACTCATGCGTGCGGTCAAAAACAGTGGAATTATCTGAGCTGCAACTTTCCAATGTACAGCCCAATTGCCAGAGTTCGTGATGGAGTGTGCTAGATCTTATCATCCTTCATCCAGATCAGTGCGTGATGCTACGGGAAAGACAATAATTCGTTTGGACGCAGAGTTCATCAATTATTGTTTGAAGATTCCAGTGCGAAAGGTGGTGACTTCCATTAGCATTCAGCATGCTGACAGTAGATGGGAGAAGCATAGAGCTGATTGCGTGCGCATCATGAATAGCCAATACATGAAGAAGCCTAGATCTCTTTCAAAGTTCCCGAGAACTCTTCCACGGTCCAATTTGGTGCAGGAGGCAGATGATGTCGTCAAATTGCTATGCAGGATGAATGGCGAAGCGAATGCCTACACTTTCCGTACATGGATGTATGCTTTCATCAGGACCATTGAAATCAACAAGGTTGATTCTATAATCAATTGGTCAGAAATTATTAGCAACAACATCGGTGAGCAACTCCGGAACGTGAAGCGTACTTTTAGCTTCAAGATGACTTCATACTTGGTGTATGCTGCAACTTCACAGGGCGTCTTTTCCAAGCTGGATAGATGTGGTGTTCTTTCCAAAGACCCCATTTTCGAATGCTACCTGTAGCTTATTGCACCTATAGTGCGAGGAAGGACTTCAAAGTGATCAACGATGACTTCTTCTACGATTTCATCTGCAGGGTAGACAAAGACTTGAAGGCTCAACAGGGTAAGCAAGGAAGCGTGGGAAGCTGTGTCCAAGATTGGAAGTCTATTAATTCTAATTTGCAGATTTCACATACCTCAGGGTTACGGGATTTTCTGGAGAACCAATAAAGATGCCCAGGTATCCGAAGTGATAGATTGATCGCCATGGAGCTAAGCAGGCAACTTGTGGAGTTACACGACCTTCAGTTCAAAGCGGCACAAGTCTACGGGCTTCTTCCCAATCATTGTGGGATATTACAGCTACATTAGCATTCACAGAGCTCGAGGGATGGAAGCGCAAATGTTATCCGAGTATGAGCAAGAGTTCTTCCCTGGACGGCTGAACTTCGATCCATTTGGAGTAGCCAGGAAGACAATCTCCTAGCAGTATGCACATGTGCCTTCATTAGAAGATTTCTGGATGAAGTTCAAAAGCGAGTATGAGGTTAGAAAGAAAGATTTCAGCAGGCTATCAGCAAAGCAAGTGTTCGACTTTGGACTAGTGCGGATACCTGCGGATCTTAAAGATGATGGGAATGTGGTACTTGACACTTACCATCAAATGGGAGGAGATAAAGCCATACTGCAGAATAACATAGGAGGCTGCAACATTCAATTGAATAAAGGTCGAGTGTTGTGTTGGTGAATACTTCAAACTGGTTGTTGACGAAGGGATATTGCCTTGATGAAGCATTGATGAATCAAATCATGGGCAACTTCGGCGCAGGAGATTCCCTCAAACGAAAGCATGAAGGAGAAAGCAACAGAAAGTCCGAGAAGTTGAAAGTACACAGAAGATCTCAAGAGAAAGAAAAGACCACTTCTACGACCATAGCTTTGACTCCGACTTCTCCAGTACCCAGAAGATCACCAACTATTGCACCGCAACAGCAGGATGCTTCCATGCCTTCATTAAAACCAGCGACGTTCGTTTTCTCTCCGCAGCCACTTCGTTCAGCACCCGTTCCAGAGGAGATGTTGAAGCTGCAGATGACGGAGTTCGAAAGAGCTTTGTCCTTGGATGTTTCAGAAGATGGCAGCCATGACACTGTGGCACTTTTTGACGGAGAGGATGCAGAGCGAGAGATGGTAGTGCACTCAGTGACTTCTTACTCCCCGAGAAATAACTTCTCGGGATGGTTAGTTTTGCAGTTGGTTCCGGAAGCAAGAGTAGAGATGAACTTAGAGCATGACTTGCAGCTACTTCAGGATCTGAGTAGAAGAGACAGAAGGCCTAAAGTTGCTAAAGCAACTTCTAGGGTGATCATCAAAGATTCGGGAGAAAAGTTTGCTGAGATATCAATTCCGGCGGAAGGAAAGATAGAAGAGGAGCTCACGGCAGAAGATGTGATGGTGACCAAAATACCACTCGGTCAAGCTACCACTGAAGGATTGAAGCAGGACACGCAAACATTGCTGGATGCTTTGTTCCTTAGGCTTGACAGTGAAAAGGCGGAGAAAGAAGAGTTGCAGAAGCAAATATCTCAATTATGTGAGATCATAGCCAAGGTTGCTAAACCTTCCATTCAGCCCATTTCAAAGCAGGTGAGTGATCATCTTATGCAGGAAATGGAAGATGCAAGCAATCAAGTAAAGGCTATTGACGAATGGAAGAATCTGATTATTCGTCAAGCTTCTGTGCAACTTGGGGAAGTGTCAGCCCGCCTAAAGGTTATGAAAGATGCAGCAAATCAACTAAAGCAACTGATGGAAAGCATAGAAGGCATGAATACAGTTGCAGAGAGTAACCTGAGTATTTTGGCCGAGATCAACAAGCTGCCGGGAGATGTGTTGGTTGCAGAACAAATTGTACCGGATGGATCAGTCGAGAAGGGGAAGCAGCTAGAGTTTGCAGTATCTTTCCATTTGGAGATCTGCAGAGTTTTGCTGAAAAGGATGCAGGTGCTCGAGAGTAGAACATCAGATTTACCAGACAATAGCGTTTCTTTCACTGAGGAAAGAGTGGATGGAGGTGTTACTTCATACGTGCGGATTGTTTCTAACGAGGTGCATGATTCCCTGGAAGGTTCTCTTCTGATGGTGCAAAAGAGAATTGATAAAGCTACCAAGCCTTTCACGATGAATTCTATCAGTAGATTGGTGGCACTGCAGGCAGACATTGCGAGGTTCGGGCCGAGTTTGGAAAAGGTGGAAGCATGCAGCAAAGTGTTGAATGAAGGGTTGCTGTAGTTCAGGACAGAGAAAGAAGCAGTGGCTAAAACAGATGGAAGGATGTTGAATTATATGTTCGACAAGTATATCAGATATCAGAACAAGAAAAAGATGTAAACATTACAGATGGCATGACTTCTTCTATTCTTTCTTCTTCTATTTTCTATGTTCCCGGATGAAATTGTAAAACTTCTAAGTTATTGGTTTTGCAACCATTACTTGAAGTCATGTGGAACTATTCTATTAGTTAAGTGATACATGTGTCACTTAAGAAGAAGTTAGTTGAGGATGATTGCCAAATGTCATCTTTACTTGTTGTTCATCATAGTTACCAAGTTCGGAAATCCGATTAAATTCGGAAGGGCAAAAGAATCCGAAAATTCGGAGTTCTCGAAAAAATACGGAAAAATCCGGTTCGGAATATATATACTTGGATTATTATAAATTTATATTATTGTATACTTATATCATTATATATAGACAAATCATACAAAAAAGCATCCATCTACCATAATCATCATCATCGTAATGATTCTTTCAAAAGATTGCAAGAAGTTGCTTGGTCCAAAAAGGTACAAAAATGCATTTTATGAAAATAAGAAAAATATTGCCATCAATGCGTGGAGCTCGAGAAAATATATACTTTTAGAGAAGACGACACCTAAAACGGAGCCACAGAATGAAAGTTATGGCACATGCAAGTTTTTGCTGCTACATCTTCCCGGACCCTTTCCAAAAATGGCAAATTTTTTCCCATCCTTGCGATTTTTTCACCAAAAAAAAAAAATTGCCAAAAAAGGGAAAAAAAAATTTCCTACAAGAATAAGACCGAACCGAACCGGATTTATTCGGTTGCTTCAAAAAATACAGTTCGAACCGGATTTCATACAAATCCGGCCGAACCTGGTAACTATGTTGTTCATACTTTGGTTCAGTTTGAGTCTTCTATTTGTACTTTCCCTCCTACATTCTATAAGTAGGAGAAGAACCTCCGGGTTAATAATCAATCAGAATTTGTAAGAAGCAATCTTGTGTTCTAGACTTTGTGTTGAACCCCTGAGAGCAACGTGGAGCAAAGGAATACAAAGGAGCAGGTTTCCGGAGAACTTTGTGTCACGGTGTACAGTGTTTCTTGCTTTTAAATCTTTAGATCTCTTAAGTAGACTTTGTGTTATTTTAGATCTGGATCTAGAGCTGCCTTTGTTTTATAATTCTCTGTGTTCATATCTATTAAGTTTCTTTTATGTGCATGCAATTAGCTCTACTATCTACTAATTGGGATGCACATCTTCCCCATTTCTTCTCTGTATTTCCTTTACTTTCTTCTTCTATAAAATACTTCCTTTCTTGAACAACTGCTTACTTGTTGCTGAACTTCTTAGTTATGGTTCATGAACTAAGTGGTTAAAGTAAAACCCCTGATAGATAATAACACATTTTTATTGACAAATCTAACACGGGAGCCTCACCGGTTGAATGAGGGAGATTTATCTCATGATTGCCTAGGTTTGATGCTATGCAGAAAATGTAGCCAACATTAATGCCACGTGGCATCCCTCATTATGCATTCTAAAGGTTGTCGCTCACCTCTATCATATGCGAGGCCCTCGGATTGGTGACATGTGGTAGGATGTGATTGCCTATAAGATTTTCTGAATACTGCATTGCAAGTGCATTTGTCTCATACATCTTCTTAGCTTCCTCGAGCCTTGGAAGTCTGCCACTGTGGCTCTCATTTAGGTCTTTTGCATTGTGTAGAGATCTTCGTAAATTACCCATGTGACCCATGATTAATTGGTGTATCACATGTTCACTATTGTCGTGTTCCTGAGAGCCTCGGTGACTATTCCCATTTGTTGTCTACCGTCTCCTTGGAACTTCTTAATCTTACACAGGATCGTACCACGTGGCACAATCCCGGCTTCGGGCGTTCATTAAGGATCGTGCTTAATTTATGGCACAAGTCCCACTTTCGGGCTCTAGTGTTACCTGTGTGCAATGCCCCTTAGTATGAATTATTATTGTTCCTTGTTGGCAAAACACTTATGCTTTGCTTGTAGCAAAAGGAACCTTAGGAGTGCCGCAGTTGCCCATTTGTTCTTAGTTCTGCTCATTCAGGAAGCTACTTTGATATCCCCATCAAAAGTTCCCCATGCCCTTCAAAGTCCTTTCCAAGGATGTGGGATCAAATTCATCTAGGTGCAACACCATTGTAGGGCGCCATGTTTGAATCCTCCATAGAAGAGCATCTATGCGATTGTCACACATGTTAGTAGAGTCATAACATGGCATGAGTCTGTCTGCAATCAAAATTGGAGCTCGAATCCTTACTCGTCAAGCTAGACTTGCATAAGAAGGCTTAAAGTTGTCAGAACTTCACTTTGCAAACTATAAAACTTGAAACAAATCCATTTTGAAAGCATTATAAAATTGACAAAATAGGACAAATGTGTTTAGTTGATAAAAAATGAGTTGGAGGCTTATTTGGGCAACATTTCTGGCGACTTGTAGGGGTTACTTCAAATTTGTATGCAAAATGAAAAGACCAGTGGCCTTAGCATCCTTTGGGCATGGAGTTTGCATGAAAATATTAAAAATCCCTAAATCTTTCATGTCAGCCTTTTCTCTGTTATGAAAATGGAAAAACTCTTGATGACAGCTCTAAAAAAGGCATACCAAAACTTATGTACAAAGAAAAACCACATACATTGTCCAAGTGAAAAACATAGAGTATGTAACAACATTCTTTTACAAAAAGCAAACTTACGCTACTCTTAAGCTAACAAAACACAAAACACATTTATATGAAACCATTAATGGGTTGTGAAAAATAGTTGCCTCTCCTTACAATACTCCACAATGAAATCAACTTGATAGCTTCTGAGAACTGCAAAAAGGAGGAGAAAAATAGGTAATTGAAACCTTTTGAGTTCACTTGCCCCTTTGAGATCAGCTCCTTGTGTCCATTGAGTGATGCTAGGAGTTTGGGCTTCATGAGGTGAGCACTTGAGATGAGATTCTTTTGGTTTAAGCTCTTCCTCATGCTTTGAAACAAGCATGATAGGTGGCAACTTTATATTGGGTGGCAAGGATGACAAGGATCTGATTGAGCACCCCCTCTTTATGGAAAGAGCTATGTAGTCTTTAAAAAGTGTAGACAACTCTTTATTGTAGCAAATGGGGTCTACAAATGAGCTTGTTTCTTTACCTTTGTAATGTTCCCTTAGGGCATAAATAAAGAAATTCTAGAAATCCACACAAACCCTTATAGAAATATGACAACAATCTGATTTTCAAGCAAACCCTTAAAGCAAAAACACAGGAATCCAAAATCCTCCGTTGTTTATCATTGGGTTTTCACCAACAGTGTGGGGCTAAGCCCTTCCTTCTTTTGTATGGGGAGGCTCCCATTATTGAATGTAAAATATCCTAGAAGTTGTGGGGTGGCCAATAGGCCGGGGATCACACAGGAACACTCCACTGAACCTATGGCAAAGTGCTTGTACGGGTGTACAAGGGAGGAATTTGCAGCGAATGAGGGATAAAAGGAGAGAAATAAGGAAGAGAGGGTTATTGTTGTGAGTAGGCACTAGTAGAGTTCACACACAATAACCAAAGTAAGTCCACATCCAATTAGAAGAACACAACAATGCAAACCATGATAAGACACAACAAATCATAGACACAGACTTCCATTGATTCATTCATCAAAGGCACAAACACCTTTCTTGGTTTTACAAGATTATCATATATGCAAAGTTGGAAAGAGAGAGTAGAGGAACATAAGACAAGAAATAGAAGAATTGCAACTTTTATTGCTTGATGTAGAAGTGGAACTCTCAACAACATACATTCAATCAACAATTTCCAACCCTTTGGAATGGAGAAGCCATTCCAATTTATAGCATTACAATATGTCCTTTCATCTACCCCCCACATGACTCTTCACCTATCCTCATCACTTGTGACCATTCATATTCCTAGGAAGTGAGTATTTTTCTTATTATTGGAAAAAGGAATCTTACAATGTTTAGCTAATGGTCACTTAAGTGAATAGGATGAAATAGCAAAAAGTACATTCTCAATTGAAAATTAGAATATGGAGAGAGAGAGAGAGAAGAGAGAAAGGGAAGGAATTGATTGATCTGTTGCTGATGAAGAACTTGTTGATTATGATCCTTGAGGAAGAGTTTCCGGAATGATCTCTTGTCCTTTGAATTCTTTACTGAACTGAGCCATCACAGGTGCCACCTTATCTGCTTCTGGAATGCAAACACAACTCATCACTTTGATCCATGCCCAAGGAACATCATTGATCTTCTTGCATTGACTGAGCCATTCTTTGTGATCTCTTGCAATTTCAGAAATGGAGTCTCTGATGTTGGCCAGGGACTCTAAAGTATCTTCATTGAAGGAAAGAGAGTCACCTGCCTCTTTCTTGACCAATTCTCATAAGGAGACAATGAGTTCTTATGATGATGAATTCTTGGTGAGTGGAGGGAACCCAAGTCTCTGAACACAGTTGTAGACTTCATTCAAAATCTCAAAAGCCTCTTGTCCACCAGAGTCAAGTTTGGAGATGGCATCTACTATCATACCATATCTCTCATCTATGATGCGAACCCAAACTGGAGACAAGTTCTCAGCAACTGATGCAAACACATTCTTTCTCACGAGGGTGTGAGAGTCGAAGGAGCTCATCTCAGACACAAGTGGGAAAACCTCATCCCAGTGAATCTTCTCTTTTACAATCTCCTCCCTTGCTTTCTTCACTTCTGTCAAAGTGACAAGAATATACTTGATTAGAGAGATGACCTCAGGAAACAATGTCTTACCTTTCTTGATGATCCTCTCAATCCATCTCTCGATAGCCTTCCCTTATGTCATATACCTTTGTGACTTCTTGATCACCTCAGGTCAAAGCTACTGATTGGAGGAATGTCTTCTACAGGAAGAGAAGATGTTGAATTGGGCTCCAAGAAAGGTTGAATGTAAGCACTGAGAGTTTTCACATGTTCCTCCAATTGCTCAATTGTTTGTTTATACTCTTCATTTTGAGAAAGAAGATGGGTAGAGGATTCCTTGAACAAATTAGAGTCTCCCTCATGTGTAGCTTGACTGAATGAGATGTGGATCAACTCATAATTGATGGATTCATCTCCTCAACAAGATTTATATTCTTAGGCCTAATAACTTCAACATTCTGGTTTCTTGAGGCACCACTGAAGAAGCAGGAAGTTGTTTGGGCCTTCTTCCTCCACCTGGATTTCAAGGTTTTATTGATAGCTCCAAGGTTAGGCATTGTAGCTTGTTGCGTTGTCCTCAGCTCACTTTCAAGCAATCTTGAATCCATGGGAATGGCTCTTCAAAAGTTGACATGATGTCAGTTGTCAGAGCACTTCAGGAGTTTGATGTAGGATCACTTCTTGTTCATTATGGGAAAGCTCTACCATTGGGGAAGACTTGGATGCTTCTAAAGAGAATGCTATTGAAGAGAAGGAGGCTGTGATGGATCACCTTTGCTTGACTCACGATGCTCACTTGATTTGCTTTTCAGAGAGAAGATGATGGATTTGAGACACGATGTTTCCAACTTGCCCGATGAGTCACAATGACCTCCTTTGATGGATTGATCATGCTACCAGGTGTTTGATTGAGTGTTTAAGAACACTATGACATCAAATGAAATTGGGATGATTCCTTTTTCTTGCATTCATGATTCCACACATGAAGATCACCTTTTTAGCCTTTGTTACTTCAGAGTACTTGAATGAGCTCAGACCTAGGATGCTTGCATACCTTCATGCTCAGATGCTTCTGATGAGTTCCTTGTTTCACCTATGACTATGATGACCCCTTCTGATGATCATGGATTGGAATGGGGCTCTTGACACCTTCCAAATCCTTTGTCAACTACACAATGTCCCTGACTTTCACCTACTGCGCCTTGCTATGTTCTGTCTCGCTCCTTGACACAATTGAGACAAGAATGATGCTTCAGGATCCTTGTGAAGGGTGAATTATCTTGTTTGAGATATGAGGCAACCTTAAAACCATGTGAGGATGGAAAAAAGTAGTGAGATGAGTGAAAATGGAGCCAACTTTAACTTTCTGCATTAAAAACTGAGACTTTCTATTTTTGGCAGGTGGGACTAGGACCTGCTATTTTGGGAAAGTTTCCTTGTTTTGCTCAAATTTGATCCTCTAAATCACCTGGCACACTCAATTCACCTCCATTGATGATACTTTACCCTTTTTAGCAAGTTTCTATTTTTAGTAAGTTGCTTTTTCAGAACCTGTTATTTTGGGAAAATTGTTTGTTTTACCCTACTTGATATTTTGCATTGTTTCCAGATGTGCTGAATGACTAGAGCTTGCAATTTTTAGAGGTTTGT
Source organism: Taxus chinensis (assembly GCA_019776745.2). NCBI lineage: Eukaryota > Viridiplantae > Streptophyta > Pinopsida > Cupressales > Taxaceae > Taxus > Taxus chinensis. The sequence continues at coordinate 128,665,506 of CM034152.1, forward strand.
TATTTTTAGTAAGTGGTAGCACTGAAAACTGGCTATTTTTAGAATGTGCACTTACCAGTGTCTGTTTTGCAATGAAAATACCCTCATCAGAATCAGCTCTACACTGTAATCCCGTGCTCCAATTTTTGTCGTGTTCCACCTGCTAGAATTCTTACAAATAAAAAAGGAAAATTTATAGGGATGGAGAGTTTCAAGGTCTATATGTGTGATGGCAGTCATTAATGGAGGCTAGGAGCTTCAGTGATCATAGGGAGCCTGGAGGAGATAAATCAATTGAAAACTTGTGCAATCAGTTTTCTGAATGAAGAGTCATGGAAAAAGCTTTGTTTTAGCATGTCATGGCTGGTATGGAAATGATTTTGGCAACATGGATGGTGTGTTCTGATGTTTTTACAGGTTTCATGGCTTCAAGAACGGATGCAAGGTCAAACTGGGTGAAGAAGTGAAGTTGGCAGTTAGTTTTTTCATGTTTTCGAGTTACCTGACAGTTACTTTTCTTCACGGATGAGGTAACAACATATGATTTCACGTTAGGGTTTTTGGATGGCTGAGTATGGGGCACATTTTTGTGTCCCATTTGTCCCCTTGGGAATGGGGACAAGGGGGACAAGAAAATGTGCCTCAAGCAAATGTTGCCCTCAAGATTGGGGAGATGAGAAAACAAGTGGCACCTAGGAGGTGCAGAGGATGGAGAGATGGGAGGAAAACATGCCCTTATGGGGACACCTGGGAGCTACCCCAAGTGAGGTCACATGAAGAACCTAAGAGAGGGGATGGAGAACCAGAGGAGGGGTGAAAATTTTTGTTTCCCCTCTATCCCCTTGGGAATAGGGACAAGAAAATTTTCCCTCACCAGATGCTACCAAGTGTCAGTCACCGGATGTGAGATGGGAGATGAGTTAAGCCGGATAAGCCCTTCGGAGTGCTGAGTTGGGTCATATGAAGGACCAAATGGAAGGGCTAAGGTGGGGCGCATTTTTGTGTCCCCTTATCCCCTTGGGAAAGGGACAAGAGGGACACAAAAGTGCGCTCTCACCAGAAGGTGACATGTGTCACTCAAAAAATTGTCTCAGTATGAGCAGCTCACCTTCACAAGAGAGAATTTGACGAAACGATTCCTGGAGCTCCAGAAGGTCTTTTCACATTAAATTTATATGATTTTGACTCCCAAGGACATTTTAAGAACAATGGGATGGGTTTCAGACTTAAATATCTTCCCTATAACTCCAAAAATTGGCCCCTTTTTCTTTGGGACAGCAATGTGTCTACCAAGACTGAGCTGCCTTGAGAAAAAAAAACATTTCTTGTGAAAAGTGTGAAGCTTCCACCATGTAGAGAATTCATTTAGCTTTCCAATGCCTATTTTATTACCTCATAACTCCTCACGGAGCTCCCGTAATCATCTGGTGAAGTTCAGGTACCAATTTTAGCTCTACACTCCTTACGCCTTAGAAACCCGTTGTTACACAACTTGTCCCTAAACCTCCAAAACTTCCCTAAATCTTCCTAAACCACTTCCAACATGTTCTTGGCTCTCCAATACCACCTCCAGATGATTATGAGCTCTTAAAACCCTCCCGGAGGATGCACACCTGTCTTGAAATTGCCAAAATTGGCCTTTCTGAGCCTATCGGAGAGCTAGTCTTCAGTTGCTCTTCACTGAATGAAATTGCTGACCTTGAAATATCACTTCGATCATTTTAACATTCTTATCCAGTATATTTGGAGAACCTGCAAGGCCAATCCGATCACGACACCGAAGACAAAATGACCGGAAAGGGGATTTGGGAAGACTCGAGAGCAAATTTTGCACTATGTGGCTAAGTTGTCATGCTTGAAATTTGAATTTTTGGGCTTGCAAAAATGCATGACAACCACTAGGCATGTGTCAGCTCCATACGGAGCGTATAATTTCTTGCACAGCAAGGATGTATCCATAATATGTCTTCCAAGGACAAACATAGATTGTGTGTCCACAAATATCTTGTTGAGACGGCTAGTAATTAATTTGGAAAGAATTTTGTACGCCATCTTGCAGAGAGCAATTGGACTGTATTGATAAATCTGGTCAGCACTTGCTTTCTTTGGGATCAAGACAGGCTTAGTGGCATTCAAGGCCATCAGCATATGTTTGCTCTACCTGGATTTTTCAATAAGAGTCATTATATCTGCTTTGATTAGTTCCCAAAAGGTTTCATATAAGAGAGCAGGGAAACCATCCAGGACATGAGGTTTTTGTTTGTGAATATAGAAGATTGTTGTTTGATTTGTTGCTCCATAGCCACTCTCATATACTTTGTATTTTCAGCTTCTCCAGCTAGCCAGGGAACAACTTTTAGCAAAGCTGACTGGGCTATGTTCCTGAATCTGGTATCTACTTTCTTAGATCTCTATTGGAAGTTCTTGGATTGGTGCTGGACCATTTTGGATTGGGGGTGGACTATCATGGGTTTGGGGCTGCAGTTTGCCAGTAGTCTTATTCATCCATTGAGGAGCTTTTCATGGAGGCATACCAAGCATACCATTGGTATGCTATCCATCAAGGGATCTACTTTCTACATCTTGATTGGAAGTGGAATATTCTGGATTTAAGATGGAATATCCTATGTTTGGACCTAGATTTTGTGAGTAGTCCTGTTCATCGCTTGAGGATCTTTTCAGGGAGGTATACCATCAATACCAATGGGATGCTGCCCATCAAGTGATCTATTTGAAAATTAAAATCCTGTAGAAAAGAAGATTTAAAAACTTCCTTCACAATGGCAAAAACAACTCCAAATTGCTTACCTGGATTGCCAGATATGATGATTTCACTTTCTTCTTCCAAAGTCATGATTGTAAAAAATGGCAGCATAAAAATTCCACGAGGCCAACTTTACACGACTGTAGATTTATCGATATTGATCGGATTTTGTAATATCAACACTTGATAAAAAACTTTGAAGAGCACTTTCTGATGGTGAAAGAACCATTTTGATTGGATGCTCCTGCTAGGAGGGATTTGTGCTGGAAGATGAGGTGTTTTTCTTGCAAAAAAATAGGCAAAAAAAATTCAGACTACAAAACTTTCTCCCCCTTTACCAAATGGAGCTTTGGTACCACTTGTTAGGATACCAACATAAGAAAAAAAACAAATTTATAAAAATAATATTCACAACAGATGCATGACCTGAAGCAAAGATGCGCAGAATTGTAGGGTTGGAGCCCAAAATAACTTTATAATAAAACAAGCAATGCCCCTTGGAGGAAGCAACCTCCAAAATTCTCAGGCCACATATGAACTCACAAAATTGATGATGTTCGAATGAATATATAACGAGTATGTATGGCTCAATTAGGTTGGAACAACCCAATTCACCCTAACAAGGCCAACTCCTAGAATCTAAAAATTGCTACTTGACCAAGACAGAAAGTTATGCATGCGACACATAGGCTACTCCATAAACCATCCATACATATGACACATACAACTAAGAGCATAAAACTCAGGTTATCAATCCAAATATTTAGCAGCCATTGGTTGAGGATACTTTGCTCTATGTTCAAACGTACACCAATCCCAAGATGCAAACCACCAAATACCTAGTTTGCCACAAAGGTTCTATCGACACAAGCCAAGTGGTTGTAGATCACTTTTGCAGAAAAGTTACCTACTCTAACATAGAAGTTGGGGACAACTACGTCTCAGTATAAAGGAAATTATGAGAGTCACTCTCTATAAATATATCCATTCTTGAAATAATCATTTTATCTTTTTCTTTTCCTTTTGATTTTTGCATACTTGGCCTTATCCAAATGGTTAACATTCTCATCCATGTACATATTTTTAATCCACGCAAATGAAGAGCAAAAAAAAGTCAAGTTTGGAAGCTATCTCTTTGTAACATCTGTTGTTGGTGTCTTTCATTCCTAGCTTTCTAGAGTGATAACTAAGAGCCCATATCACAAATTTTCATTTCCACGTGATTTGTCTTGTTTGAATGTCATCCAACATTCCTTCAAGTTGCAATACCAATGCTCATTCTTTGTCAAATATTGGATTATTTTGTTTCAAATGGGAATTTTATTTGTAGCTTCATTTTTAAATAGATACATAAAAAGCATTATATAGTTTTCCTTTACATGGTAGATCCAAGGAAGATGCAATTGGACTTATTTTTCTTGCTGTTGATATGGGTCTGCGTGTTTCTCTCTACATATGGAGGTTTGTTGGTAGTCAATGTTAGGAGAGGTACTAGGAGTACCCTAGCTCCTCCCAGGATTGTTCAATCAATCACCCTTAGCCCCAGTCATTCTGCTAAAGACATCATCAAGCTTTGTATTCATGCTTCCATGGTTATTGAATAGGATAAAGAACCTCCAAGTCTCTAGTCTGATGCAAATTGGTTCCTTGTTCTTAATGGCAGTATCAGCAGTTATTTTTACATGGGACCTTCACTTCACAAGATCGATTTGTCTTATGTTTGGCTTTGTATGTATTGCTTTCTATTAGATTGTATTGCTCTAGGTTTTACTTCTAGATACTTTGTTTTTGTTGTTTGTAGTCCCTTTTTGTCTCCTGATTTGCTATTGTAACTTGTAATTTTGAGTCTCATTAGTCATCTGTGGACATTAATATTTCTCCTTTCTTCAAAATCAGTATGGCATCCCCAAGCAAGATTAGGCCCCACCTAGTCTTCACATAAGTCAAACAAGGTTCATTACCTATCTCCATGTATGTATCTTGTCTAAAAGGCCACCTTAATTTTAGAACAGTAAAAATCAAAGACTAATAAGTAAAGATTGTGCATATACATATATGCCCCCACTTTTAATTCCACGAAGTGTAGTATGAGGTTATCTTCTCTTCTTTCATTAGCTTTATATCCACGTAAATGTATAGTGTGCATCTTTGCTTTCATCATACGATAGTCATTTAAACATCTGTATCATCCTCACCTTCCAAGCTCTCCGCTGAAATCAAATGCCAAGGTCCCTGTTCAAGGACCTCAGTCAACCAATTTATGCAAACCTTTGCCCCTTCTGCTTTACCGACCAATGAATTCACTTATGCTAATAGACATGAATAGATCCCAAATACCTGTTGTGAGTACACAATATGTACAAATAGGTTTGTTCCCAACTTAAACTCTAGGAGAAGTTGTACAAATCAATCTGTAAGAGATTACAATAGACCAAAAAAACTAAAAATACAAATGAATACTCTGCCACTACAAATATAATCCTGAGTATAAACAGGGAGATACCACGTAAAACAAGAAAAAGAGTTGGCGGATTGGCATTTGTAGTATATTGAGGAACAAACTCTTCAGGAACCTTGCTGCATCAAAATGATCAAACAGTCAAAATTCAATATATATGCCCTTCTCAAGACTAAAAGAAAGAATGACAAGCATTTTTTCTGCCAGAAGACAGAATTCAGATATTGCATTAATGTACTATCCGAAAAAACCTGAGTGCTTCAGCTCCTAGGATTTGCTCACGAGGAATCCAACCATCAATATTCATCAAGTCCAACCAGTGGCCCATGATATCCAAACACATGTGTAAGTCCCACCGGCTGCAATTAAACATAGTATAACATATTGTAACCAAAATATCTCATTTCTCAAGAAAGAAACATTTTAGTGCATAATAACGAAAACAAAAGATAAAAAGTCCCAACGTGGGTAATATTGCATAAGACATACAAAAACGGCAACAAGAAATCTTGTCCAAAGTAAGCTCACCAAATCAAAAGCTGATGAAAGCCTTCATCCCACAAAAAGCCTCGAGGAAAGAAGGAACGACTAGGAACAGCTGTATAAAGAGCTGCTGGCCAATACAATGCAATATCACTGCCAACTCGTTCCTGTTCAGAAATATTAAAACATGTCAAACTTGCGAAATGGTATGTATATTATCCCAAAAAATGGAACTAGTGTACCTGCCATGCACAAACATACAGCACTTATCATATTATTGTCCTTTGTTAAAGAAGAGTTTCGTGGAACCAAAATAGAGATGGTTAATATCAGCACAAAAGTGAAGGACTCAATTTCAATACCTGCAGTATGATTCTTATCAGTTTCCAACCCAAAATGCACAAATTTTCTAACTAAAGAAAGCACTTTCCTTGTCATTGGCTTCTATAAAAGAATGATTCAAGAAAGCCACCACAAGATAGTTAAAGTCATAATATGGTCAAACATTCAATTTCAAAAATTATTCTATTAATAATATCATTTTCGACATCATATGCTCACCTCCCCACCCACCCCAACCTTAAGCAGTTAGGGGGTTAACATCTTATAAATCTAAAGGGAAATAGAACCCTACCTCTTAACAACTTCATGAAGTCGAAACTTAACGGTTTTACAAAATATGGTGCGTGTGAAAGCGAATTTAACCTTTAAATAGGATGTAATGAGAAAATAAACACGATGTTGCATTAATGAAACTCTCTCGCTTTACAATATCATGTGCAACCATATTGATAAAACATGAATGAACACAAATGACCCCCCAGCCAACATTGTCAGATCTTCCACAGCAATTGATGATGGCCCAATTGACTCTACTTCATTTACAAACGATAATCAATGAGATTCCCTTCTAGTCTTCATTGGCACATGCTTTAGGGGTTCTTGTTTGCCTTTCATTACTATTGTATTGATTTTATTACCACCTATGTTGGTGGCGCACTGCTCTATTTCTTTTATGTATTTTTTGTTCTTTTGCTTCTAGGATTCTCTCTTCCTAGATCTTTCTATTGTTGAAAATTGTATCCTTGAGTCCCACTGACCTACTCTTGGCCATCTGTGGCCATTAATATAATTTCTTTCTTTCTTGGATCTCTTCACGTTTCAAACCTATTGGATTTGTTACTCCTAGGCCCTTGGTATTATGATGTCTATGCGGGTTATGTAGTAGCCGACATGTGGCATTCACAACCCATGGTTAGTCATACTAGGTTAAAAGGGTAACTTGTGGATTAAGATATATTGGAATCTATTCAATCGGATGTGTAAAGTGTGGGTTAAGGGGCTACATCAGCCCCAATGTTATTAGATTAGAGGTTAGATTAGGAGACTTGTTATTTGCTAGAATCGTGACATGGAAAATTGAGATTCTAGTAGTGTAGTGGTTCAGTTCTCATATTGGGATCTCCAATAATGAGATCCCTTAAGAATTATTACACAATGTAACCCTACCTCAAGGGTATACCTTTGAAGTTATTGAATATTGAGTTCATTGATAGCCTCCATATATCTTTGTGTTGTGTGATTCTCTTACATTTCGGCAGTGTTGCACGAAGAATCGTTTCCTACCAACAAATTGTATCTCAGAAACTGGTACTCGTCTTGGAGACCAGTACTAGTTGGTACTCGTCTCAGAGACTTACATTTCAGTTTTCTTTTTGTTAAATATATCTTTTGTACTCTTGAATCTAGATATGATGAGATATCAAAGATAAATATCAATATAATTACTCGTATCTTTTGTCAACATCTAATATCTTTATTTTTAAAAGTTATTAATGTTTTTCTTAGACTATATTAAGTTGTATAATATTGTTTTTTCTAAAATTTATGTATATATTTAAATATTTATTTATTTTTACCTATATATTTTTTATAAATATATTTTGTCGTCTCCTCATACTTGTATCCTATTTTTCTGAAAAATGGTGTCCACGTCTTCTCATATCAGTACCAGTACACGTACTTGTCTCTTGGCAACTATGTATTTGGTTATACTCCAATTACTGTATATTTGATTCTTTATATGTGGTATCCATAGTTACCAGGTTCGGAAATCCAATTAAGTTCGGAAGCGTAAAAAATCCAGAAATCTGAAGTTCTCGAAAAAATACGGTTCGGAATATATATACTTATATTATTATATATTTATATTATTGTATACTTATATTATTATATATAGACAAATACACACACATAACATAAATCATACAAAAAAGTATCCATCTACCATCATCATCATCATCATAAGAACATAAAATTAAAGTTTGTAGAATTGAGAAATGCAAAAGAGTTTGAAATTTTAATAAGATTAAAAGAGAGGCATGGTTTCGAGCCTAAGCTCCACACTGAAATGAAACTTAAAAGTTTCAAACATTTGCAACATCAAAACCTGCTTCAACATCAAAGCCTTCTTCAAAATCAAAACTAGCACTAACACCATCATCTAATCCATGTTCATCATCACTATCAATGATTTCTTGAATTTCTTCAAAGGATGATTCTCCAAAGTGAGACTCGCCATCTTCTTTTGCAAGATTGTTCTCAAGCAAACGCAAATTGTTGTGGACAAACACAAGATCTGAGAGTTTTTTAGCTCCTAGTCAATTCCTCTTGTTGGTGTGGATCAAATCATGTGTACTCCAATTTCTTTCGCATGTTGAAGCACTGGCACACTGGTTGTGGATACGCACGACAAGCTTTTGAAGCTCTGAAGTAGAAGAACCATAAGTCTGCCACCATAAATGGGGATCCATGCAGTGGATGTCTTCTTGTGCCTCCTTACGAGAAAACATGCCCTCTTGGTTCTTGAATATAGTGAGTTGCCTTCTCACCTTAGCCTTCTCATCATCATCACAAACCAACCTATTTATAGTTTCCAATACACCGTTCTTTACCTCCTCATCTGCATCATGATCCACCTCTATAAGCTTAGGATTTAAATAGCACCCCGCTGCATGGATAGGATGATGTAGCATGTCCCAACGTATGTCCACAATGTCTCATACTCGTTGAACTTTAGAATCATCTGCAAGTACTTTTTTTATTTATTCTTTTGTTTGCTTCATGCCCTCATACACAAAGCTAATGCAAGGTTTCATGCCATCATCCAATCTCAACAGTTGGACAAGTGGCTCAAACACCTTTAAGGCCTTCTCAGCGCTCTCCCAAAATGAACTTCCTACAATGATTCTCTCAACATCTTTTGCAAGGCTTTCCTTAGAAAGCTTAGATTGTGTCCATTCTTCACTCACCACAACTTTTCTCATAGTTGTCCTCTCCTCCACCTCTCTCTGCAAAGTGATAAAATTAGATGCAAATCTTGTTTCAGCAGGGGAAAGAAGTTCACGCTTTGCAAATGACCGATACAAACTCAAGGTCAAATGGTGATTAAGTTTGAATTTGGAAATTTGTTTGCCTTCTTTAACAACATTATTTACACACTTTAACTTTGCTAGATCTTCAAGCAAAGATCTAAAACATGAGTTGCACATAGGGTCCAAAACAGATGAGGAAACCTAGCCATAAGAAGTTCACATGTTGCTTTACAATTTGTTGCATTATCTGTAATAACCTGGACTACATATTCTTCTCCAATCTCTAGAATGGCAGATTCAATGCATTTGAAAATGAAATATGCAGTTTTTACCTCCTTGCTTGTATCAATTGATTTGATAAACATAGCACCTTTTGGACATTGTGTCAGAATGTTTAGGAGGGGCCTTCGTTTTGTATCAGACCACCCATCACTTACTACAGTGCACCTTGATTTTCTCCAATTCTTTTTCATATTATCTAGTTCGCTAGATATTGATGACACCTCCTCTTCTAGCAGAGTAGTTCTAAGGATTTCAAAAAGAAGGCATTGTATAACCTTTCCCAAAACTCGCAATCCCCTCTACCATGGCTTTTGTATGGGGATTTCGAACAACATTGAAAGGGATGGCATTTGCATAAAAAACCGAGCCACCAATTTGTCAACATCATGCTTTTCTTGTGGCTTCCACAATGATTTCAATGAACCCTGAGACATCCCCTGTGCACTTTTACTTCCTTGGGCAAATGTTGATGAAGGAGCTGAGCTACTAAAAGAGCCAATTTGTGACATATTGCTTTGGATTTTGGCTTTTTTTTGAAGTTGTTGCAAGTGTCTTCAATTCATATTTGCTTCGAATTCAATCAACGAATTCAGCATACTTCCCTTGCTCTTTTGTTACTGGGCAAGTCTTCACATCTCACCCCGCAATATAATGATTACGAACCCTTGTTATAGTGCCTATAATATTTGAATTAAATAGAGTGCATCTCATATTTCTGGGATTATCATCTCGTTGGATAATGTATTTCATCTCCATCACCTTACTTGCCATGGTGTTGCGGATAAGGTACCCTTCCTACAAAAAAATGATAAACATTTTTAATACATATAATTTTTATTAACGAAAAATTTAAGAGATCATCATAACTAATATTTAAAATTAAACTATTAAAAATGAAATAATAAATTGTGAAAAATAAAATGACATAATTTATCTAATTTTGATTTTTATTATTTATTTAAAAAATATTATTTACATAAAAAAATAAAGATATAAAAAATTATAGAACATAAAAAAATATCTAAATTAATAACTAAATAATAATATATAGTTAGTAACATTATAAAAATAGCGTTAATAACTACATTTATTTTAGTTATTAATTATTAAAATTACAAAAAAAATTAAAATATATAAAACAAAATATAAACCATAATTAATTATTTACATAATAAAATAAAAAATATAAAAAAATATAGAACATAAAAAATAAAAATTATTTAAATCAATAACTAAATAATAATACATAGTTATTAACGTTATAAAAATAACATTAATAACTATATATTTTAATGTAATTATTCATTATTAAAATTACGAAAAATTTAAAAAATATATAACAAAATATAAACCGTAGTTAATTATAATTATTGTTAATATTATAAAATAAACAAATCAAATATAATAAAAATAAAATTATTAATAATCATTATAAAGTTAAAAACCCTAATTTTAAAATTAAAACTTATTATTAGAAATTGCTAATTATTAATATTATTAAAAAATGAAAAGAAAACGAATAAAATTAATAATAAACATTACAAAATTAATAACGTAACTAAAGTTACTAATAAAAAACATTACTATAAACAATTACTCATTAATATAAACAATACAAATTAAAAAACCTAATCTTCAAATGAATAAAAACCTAATCTTAAATGAATGAAAAATAAAGGTTAAAAGGTAAATGAACATACCTCTGCCTATCGACGTGTTGCTGCCCAACTCCTCCCTTCGACATCTGTTGCCCCAGCTCCTCCTAGCAGAGAAATTTGGCTTCTCCCTTCAAAGTTGTTATCCATCCCCTTCCTGAATCACCAGAGACTTCCCTCCCACAACTTCGTTGCTCAACATCCGGTGATGGTACGGTGCTGCCCTCCCAGAACTTCACTCGTCCCCTGTCGACTTCCAGTGCAACACTTCGTCATTGTCCCAAAGTCTTCCAATGGCTACGAATTCTTTTTTCTATGTTTATAGTTGTTCACACTCTTTTTATAAGTTTTTCGTTCATAGTTTTCGGGTTAACGTGTTTTCAGTGTGTAGGAGGGTGACGTGTACAGAAAACGCATGTTTAGCTTTTTTTGTTTTTAATGACAAAACTGAGCGAACCGGATCGAATTTATCCGGTCGCTCTCAAAAATTCAATCTGAGCTAGATCTGGATCCGGCCAAACCTGGTAACTATGGTGGTATCAAAACAAAGATCAAAAACTATTTTGCTGAAAATTTTTAAGATGAAAAAAGCATCTTGCGATGTGATTTTCTTTTTTTGCAATTACAAACACTAAACGCCTTTGGATGCTTACAATTCACATAGAGGGCAAGATGAAGAAATGAGATAAAATTCATTCTTGCATACCACCCCTAGGGAATCCCGACCATCCTACCCTTATTCTATGCATTGTGGATCTACTTTGTTTCAATGTTGGGGGCCCTCTAAACCCCTTGGCGCACAATTAAGATTGTGGGTGCATGAAAACTTTACCAATTTCCTCTCTACCACCAAGCATTGCTTGTCCTTTGATGTTACGAGAGATTCTTGGGCGAGTACCTTGCTTCCTCCTAGGATTGATCAGCCTAGCCCTAGCCGTTTCATGATGGGCACTATCAAGTCTTGAATTGGCACTTTTGCAATGGTCGGCGATGATGTCATTGATTCTTCTTGGCTTCTAGCCCAACCCTTGCTAAAAACTATAGTTACAGGACTCGAACTCATCAAAAAACTCAGCAATCCAATTTTCGACTTGGACTTTAGACTTCGCAACAAGTTGGGCTCCGCAAATTTAAAAAACTATATTAAAAACAAATAAAAGGAGAAAAACTATTAAAATGTGTTCTATATAAAAGCAAGCTAAAATACACCTGAAACTAATTAATTACAGCTAACATACACATGTATAGACAAAGAAAAAAGTAAATAATGCAATATTGAATGTTTGAAGTTGAACTTGAAACTTGAGTGTTCATATTAAATAAGAGTTGCTTTTATATTTGTAAAGTATAACAATTGATTCCTTGTACACAAAAATGGATTTAGAAATCTGTGGTGATGGCATCAACAAAAAAGTTAAAACATAATGTACAAGGTACAACTAAGGTTAAGAAGAGCCTACATCACTCGTCTCAACACGAAACACACCACATTAGAGCCTACAACATTTTGTGTATGTCAAGGAAGCAACTTTACCCATCCTCGAGATAAAAGATTCAACACTATCAATCCCCATAACATATTTATCCCTATTGTCTGCACGAGAACAACCATCTCTTTTCAAGAGAAAACCAAAGAATCAGAATGAATTTGTGAGTGTGAGGAAATTGAAATTGTCGAATGGGATCATGTAAATAGACTTTGAATTGTCAAATATGTTAATATCTATTAATTATACACTAGTTACTCATTAACCAATGATTAGCTATGAACTACCCCAACTGTATTATAACTCGCAGCATAATAAAATGGACACATGAATCCCAAAGTGTGTCTTTTAGTATCTCTTCGTTCTTTCAATGTTTACAATTTCTAACATTGGTATTAGAGCTACAAGTGCTCGAAGTGTTTGAAGTTCAGGAATTCCCTTGAAGCAGGGTATGTACGACGACTTTGAGGAGAAGATGTTCAAAAGACATTGATTTACCTGGAGAGAAAGAATGAGTAGGAGAAATGTGAAGGAAAGTATAGATATTTGTAGAGGACGTTAAGGAATGAAAGTGTATTGAAATCTCGTGGATCTTTAGTCTGTGATTCAAACCAAATAGAAATAAAACAGGCATTGCAAGGCAATCTCAATCTTAGTGCTTTAGTAGAAAAGATCAAGAGGATTTTGTGGAGTTTGTAATTAGGAGGAAGTGCAGTCTTGCTTGAAAATTTCAATCGCGAGTTGCAGCAACAGAAACTTGCACTAGGGCACCACAAGTTTTTGAGGAAGATGCGAGAGTAATTTCATCGCGTAGAGAAGACCTGAAGCAAAAGACTCGATGATTTGCAGTGGAAGAATATGAAGGTTGTAGACAAAATATGCAAGTTCATTTTGTAGACATGAAAGTGTGGATTGTAGACTGGTAAAATTGCAATTTTGGCACTATAGTTACATTCTATTAAGATTGTTCCAAGTCTTTTCACGAGATTATTTTTTGTGAGCAGACTAAAGGAGGAGATCTAAGATTGAAAGCAATACAGGGCATTTAATCATGATTTAGAGATTCTAGATCACAACTAAAGTGAATTTCACAATTTTTGTGACTTTCCAAGCCATAGACTAGAAAGAACAATCAATTGATTCCCTGTAATTTCCATTGTGATTTTTGATGACCTATACATGACATTTTCTGTATGAAGCTAGAGTCGAAGGTCAAAAATCACGACTAATATCCAAAATTTAGTTTTGCTAGAAGCACAAAAACTAACTAGCTAGGATTACGTCTGGAAGCAAGATACTAATGATTGATGAGCATCGTGATTGCGAAAAAATTACTATCAACAAGGAATTAAGACCCAATACAAACTGTGATGATTATGACAAATGTCGTAAGGAGGCTCTTTTGTTGTTTTTCTATTTCAGATGATTTAATTCCTGAGGTCTAGGATGCCACTGTGGCAAGTGATCTTTGGACCAACCTTCAAAACAAATATCGAACTTAAGATAAAATACTAGCCATGTACTTGAAGAATCTATTATTTTATGCAAAGATGAATGATGGTGGGTCCCTGTGAGAACAACTTCGGATGAAATATCTCTGAGACCAGCTCCCTGCTACAAACAAAAGGTGAATGATGACAATTTGGTTGCTCTTGTTTTGAATAGTTTACCGCCCTCATATAGATCGTTTATCGATGCTTTACACTTGATGGCATAAATCCAAACCTTTACATTTGATTACATTAGTTTCTTTTTGCTGCAAAAGGAAGGCATGCATGCACAAACGAAGGAGTTTGGTTTCAAACAAACAAAGAGTGCATTTGCTGCTTAGTTTAAGGGGAGGTTGAAACATAACCCTGAAGGGCCTATTTCGAAATACCAAGTGAAATTTTATTACTCTCATAAGGTTGGGCATGTCAAGAAGGATTTCCAAAAGTGGCAGTATGCTCTTTCCCACGACAAAAAATCCACGGGATTTGGATTATGTGGTTGTTGTTGAAGCTGAACGAGATTTAGAGGAAGAGTATGCCCCTATGGCATCATGCTCAAGCGGAAGTGCTACTAGGTTGCCAGTTTTTTTATTTCTGCACATCCAAACATTTAATGTGTCGTAAGGATTGGTACGCCAAATTAGTACAAACACTAAGTTTTTTTTATTCAATTTCATTAGGTGATGGGAGTTCACATGCAGTAAAAGGGATAGGAGATATCTACGCGGTTTTGAATACTGCTGCAAAATTCATGGTAAGGCCTATTAGGTATGTTCCAAGAATGAATAAAAATCTCTTATCTACCAGTTAACTAAAAATCCCAACATTTCAATGAATTTCTTAGGAGGGAGGAAAGTGTATTTTCTTGATGTAAAACATGATAGGATAGTAGCTATAGGCATCATGCAAGGTGGCTTGTTTAGACTTGTTGACCCTACTGCAGTCAAATTAGATACATTAGTTGTGGAGGTAATACCCATATTTTTTGGCATAAGGGATTTGAACATCTCAACCTTCAGTACTTAGCCAAACTTATTAGAGCCAACATGTTTCTTGGTTTGCTGGCTATCCAAGAAAAATAGGATGTGTGGAGGGTGTTTGGTTGGAAAGCAGAAGTGGAAGTCGTTTACGAGTGAAGGCACTTGACATGCAAAGGGGTTCTTAGATATTGTTCATGTAGATCTTTGTGAGCCATCTTGGAAATCGCATTCAATCCTTAGTGTGAGGTATTTTATTGTTGTAGGTGGATGGTTTCTCTAGGAAGATGTGGGTCTACTTCTTGAAAAAAAAATCTGTCTGCTTTGCGCCTTTTGAAAAATTCAAAGTGTTTGGTAGAAAACCAAATAGACAATTGGATTAAAACATTTAGATCTAACAATGGGGGCAAATTCACTATCAAATAGTTCCAGGACTACTACACCAAAGAAGATTTTCAACGATAGTTGACAGTCCATATACTCCATAACAAAATGGGGTGGTTGAGAGGCGTAATATAACTATTATGGAGATGGCTCGATGCATGATGCACTATAGGGGCATGCCATACAAATACTTGGGAGAAGTAATGAACTTGGAAATTTATATCTTGAATAGGAGTCCTAAAGCCATGCAGGATGTCAGACATGAGGGAACTTGGTCTAGAATCAAACTTGAGGCAACAATTTTATTTATTTTTGGTTCCGCTACATATACTTCACTTCCCAATAGTAAAAAGAGTAATTAGATTCCACGAGTTAAAGATATTTGTTTGCTAGCTATAGTGACCAATCTAATACCTATACAATTTTTGATATTTCCACAAGACATGATAAATCCTAGTCAAAATGTTGATTTGAATGAGACCAACAATCAATCATCGTTTAGGTAACCAACAAGCAATCACTAATAGTGTTGTGGCTCTTCTAAAAGATGAGGAATCTAGCCCATCTAGTACTCCGTCATAAACGCCAGTCCGACAACCCATGGTTAATATCTCTAATACTCCACTTGTCTATCAGGGATGCCAACTTGTGTTAGTCAACAATCCAGCTGTGATTTAGTCATTGCAGGGTTTTCAGGTGTGACTGAGGCCTAAGTGGTTTTATTCCACTGTACAAGATGTGCAAGATGATGAAATTCTTCATCTAGATGCATAAGCCTGGAGGATCGAGAAAAAAAATTGTTGGTTCAATTAAGCATGTTCTCTTTGCTCTCTCTTTTGATCTTTTTGCGGTACCTGAACCAATGTGATATTCAAAAGCAAAAGGGAAACCTGAATGGGAGGCTGTCATGCATGTATGATATGGTGTCTTGACGAAGAATCATACATTAGAGTTGGTGGAATTAACTTTAGGTAAACAACCCATTGGTTGCAAACGAGTAGACAAGGTCAAATACAAAGTGGATGGTACTTTGGACAAGTACGAAGCTTGTTTTATTGCTAAGGGCTTTTCACAACAAGAGGTAATAGACAATGAGAAAACCCTTGCTCCTACTGCGAAGATGGTCACATTTTGGTTACTTCTCTACATGGCAACTTAGTTTGGTTAAAAAGCTTTTTCAAACAGATGTAAAGAGTGTCTTCTTGAATGGAGATTTGGATGACGTCTACATCAGATTTGTGTCCTACTTTTGACATGACTAATCTAGCCCTTCGACACCATTGCTTAGGTGTAGAATTCTAGCAACACGAGCATGTGAATTTCATAGCTCAGGTCAAGTATGCTACGAGGCTTTTTAAAAAGTTTGGGATGTCTGATAGTAATCCTTCTTCTACACCTATGGAGGTTGAGCTGAAGTGGTCAGCCCATAATGATTTATCATGCATCAATGAATCATTCTATAAATAGTTAGTGGGCAGCAAAATATATCTTATATCAACATGACCGGATTGATGTTTTGTTGTTAGCTATCTTTCTCAAAAAAATTCTAAACCGAAGCTCATTTATTGGACATAAGCAAAACTTCTAAAAGTAAGAAAGAAACAAATTATATTGATGTCCACATATGACCAAAAGTAGGTCAATGAGACTCAAGAATACAACGGTTAACAATACAAAATTTTAGGAAGAGAAAAGCTTAGAAGCAAAATAAAAAAATAAAAGTACATTAGACAAAATAAAGCAGTGGGCCACTAACATAGATGGAAATGAAACCAATACAAATAAGTCAATAAGAATGAAGAGTGAAAAAGATCCCCAAAAGCATGTGCCAATGAAGACTAGAAGCAAATGTCGTCAAATATCTTTGTCTATCCCTGAAGTGTAGTAGTCGCCCAAGCCATCAATGATCAATGTGAAAGATCTGATATGCTTGTCGGAGAGTATCCAAAGTTGGAGAGGCCAAGCTGGGAAACACTAGGACGAAGCAAAGTGCTTCCTCTAGAATCTCCTCTAACATCCAAGGTTGATGTAGCTCCTGTAATAGATGAGAAACTCGTTGTAATGTCCCTTTTAGGACTGAAATTGAAAAAACAAGGAAATAGCCCAAATCCTAATTGAGAGTAAACAGATTTTTACAACAGCCAACCAAAAACTATTGTAATCCCTAGCAGCGAACTGTATTTGCACTTTTACGGAATCAAACACTGTCCAAACAAGCTGAAAATGGATGTATAAATTCTCCAAAATATTATACTCAACAAATGGAACAAACACCAAGCAAAAACACTCCCAACGTATATGCAAACTTGGAAATTCTATACACAGCTGTAATTAAATTTATAACAGCAGAAATTACAGCTCACAACAATGGCTGGAAATGGAGATTCCAATCCCCAAAAATCTCATGAAAATGTGCGAAATCATCTTCTAAAATCATGAGGATTATGAATATCAACTCCAAACGAAGGAATGTACCCTAGATGGCACCCAACTCCACCTCTAAGCAAGTCGCCACTCTAGGAGAGGGCCTAGAAATGGTGCTCAAATTGTAGCAACTCTTCTCCAATCAAACCCTAGCTTCTTGAAGCACTTGGAAACAACAAATTGAAGATTTTTTCGTTCTTTAATCAAGTAAGGAAGGGTTTCATCCTCCTTATTAGCCACACCAGAGGATTTTCGCCCTTAAGTGGAAGTAATTAAGCAATCAGTTTTTACCAAACTATGCAAAGTTATAATTTCAATCAAGATAATGATGCACAAATGAGCCAAGTGAAACCTCTTTTATACCCTTGTTGTGGCGCCAAAACCAGATTAGGAGTGCCTCCAAACTGGAACTGACCTCATAATGGGTACATTTTCTTTTATTTTCCCTTTTGTTTTTCACCTTCTCTAACCCAAAACGACCTGACTTATGTAGAAAACTATAAAAGAAGAATGCAAATGCTCACGAAAATAACTGACAAAATATGACAATCACTTCCCTCGTTCATTTCCTTCTTGCCAACAGGAAGTGGAATGGGGTCAAAGTCTCCAAAATTGAACTAGCTTGGAAAAGGGGACATTACACATTCACAATCCCTTGAGTCATTCCCTTTTTGGTCTTACGGGTTACCAGTGGAAGTAGTAGCTCCAGGGGCATTGGAAAGAGGACAGTGCCACACCGATTGAGAAGGGGACATTACAGAACCACAAGGTTTTATCAGACACCAGGTTGCATGGATCTGAGCACACTTCTGCAATAGTAATGGTGTGTTAAGAGAAATGATGCCTAACTAGTCTATCACCTCTGATATGTGAAGTACAGGTGTCCAAAGGGCACTTAGTGTTCCATTTGATTCCAAAGGCGGGTATGTTAAAGACAGTAGTGATCAACATTGTTGTATTGTCCAGATTCTGCTAGAGCAACCAGTGGATATCTTGATCAAAAACACTTGGTAGAGATGACATATTCGAAAAGTTCAAAGGCATGCTTGGTCTCACTATAAGTCTATAACGCCTATCGAATGAAGGGGGTGTAGATATTATTGTTGCATAATATATTAATAATCCTAGGTGTAGGCTTTTGACTATCTATGTAGAAATCTCATAGTAAACGGGTCATCTTGAAGATGAACTGAACAGCCACATTCGTGGTCCACCTCCTATTTGTAGCAATGATGGCATCTAGTCTGAATCGTGACAGAGAATATGATGTTTTGATTCGTACCCATTCATTTCTCCAATCTTTCACAGGTCCTATATCAATGCCGTGGGGACAATCCCAGCTCGAACAGTATTAACTTGCGTTCTTTTAGACAAGGCATTGTCCATCATGTATAAGACATCCCAGATATGTTAAATTCAAGCTTTAGGGGCTGAACGGCTCAAGGAAGGAGGTTAAATTCACCTCCAAGATATTGGATGTAGATGTCCTCTCAAGAAAAATCATAGTTATGACTTCTTTATTTATTTAGAAAGAAGCTCGGGGACCGCTAATGGGTTCATCCAGGGAGGACATTAAATGAACTAGCCAAGTCAATGCAGAAATGCTTTTTGATCTTGATTTCATGTTTCAACCTTTAGTCCTTTTCAAATGTACCCCTGGAACTTGATGCGTTAAGACTTGAAATCTAGTCATGACTCATTTTTGCATTCAAAGACATGTCATGCAATCCTCTTTAGACATGAAAAGTGATTTAGTACAAGATATCTACATTAGATAATGTGGTAATAAGCAACCAGTGGCAATTGCGTCTGTGGATGTGGAAAATAAGCCTAACTGCGTGATTTTTTGAACAGAAAAGTAATTAACCTATCAAAATCAGCCTATAAGAATCACTGTATGAAAGGCTATCTGCTAACAAGAATCTCAAGAAATTGTAAGAATGATTCTAGACTGTGTGAAAATAGGCACAGTCAAGGGCTCTTCAACGCCATGTCCCTATTTTTCCATACCTTATCAAATCCCTAGGCTTGATGATACTATCAAGAAAGGCGTAGCATGGAACTTGACTGTTACCTTGAGGATTTGACGATGTTCTAAGGAATTGTTCCACTTCTAACATATGATGCATTGTTGCATGAGTCTGAACCCTTTCATCTTTCAAGCTTGAGTGAATGGCAAAATCACGTTAGATGTCCCCAATCTTAGTACAACCTTAAAAAATGCTGTAAACATCAAATGATTATAGGCAAAACAGTTATAACATGGAAGGATATATTTTCCCAGTCATAGGAGACTCTTGAGTTTAGCATACTATATCATAAGGGTAGAAAAATTCAGAGTATTAGGATAACATAATACCTCTCTGACATGGTAATTTCTAGATGTAAAATTTCTTCAATGTAAGATCCGTTATAGAAAGTACCCACTAATGTCACTTCTAGTTGAAGAGTTGATTCATAAGACCTGAACAAGCTATGGAACACATTTGTAAGTTAGTATCTTACAAACCCTCAAGTAAAATATTCAAAGCAACAATCAGATGCCCGTTGTGAAGCTATTAAAAAACAGTCAAATTCTGTTTATCTTCTACAAAGGAAACTTAATGCTACAAATATTCATCAACTCAAAATGAAAATATAGCCAATCAAGATGTAACAAATGCAAGTTGTGAATAAAATATGATATGATTTATGGCATCTTTTTTACTCTATCATATTGAGTTGTAATCATCGCTATAGCCAACCTTGTCGTAGTAAAAGAGTGCAATAAAAAAAATCACTTGATAACTTGGACGCATAAGCATCAACTTCAGAAGTGACAATCTAATCAATAATCATCTACTTGGTAACATCGTGTTCATAGATCAACTATTTGGTACAAGACATCGGAGTAGTCTAACTAGTTTACTTCAAGATCGGGGCTGTACTGAACTCCTAATGTCGATTTGTCCTCTGCATTAGTTACTTATTAACTCAAAATGACTACTTATCAAACTGTCAACAACTAATATCTGTAAGTCCTTACAGCATTAGCAATCAACTGCATGAACACACTGAGGTCAGCTAAGTATGCTCATTGCAATATTTCATTCACCATTGGGAAGTGATTTACTATTTCCTAATATGAAGTTGGGTAATATATATTTTTGATGACATTTTTTACGCTGAAGTGACAAAGATGTGACATTTTAGTAAATTGGGAGCTATGCTTACATCGTATTGTCTTTTGTGAATTTCTGAAGTTATTTAAAGAATTGAAAAGTTGCAAGCCCAATGTAGTAATAGTACATAGGAGTCACAAGTCCTACCAGAATCACTTTTAGGTTTTGTTTAGTGTTTTTTTTAACTTATTTTTTTCTTTTTTAAAATTAAAAAATGGGAGGCTCGACGAGTCTAGACGTGTGACTCACGTTTAAGTGCTGCTGCAACCTAGTAGGTTACTTGCGAGTTTCGTCAAGTCTGTCAAAAATTTAACAAGGTATCAGAGTCTAATCTACAATTCCTCAAGGAGTCCATAGTTGAGCTCTGGGTACTCCAGGACAGTGGAACAGCAGGAATTGAACCTTTCGTGACAACATGAACTTTCCAAGATTGAGGAGATGGCATGCTGTCGATTGTCTCCTAGATTGACACTTCACTATTAAATCATAAATATTAAAAATATACAGATAATTTTTTTAAAAAAATTATGAATGAATAGTAGTTCATATTTATATATCAGTCCACCAAGTGCATACAGTCCACATGTCCAGACATCCATATTAAAAACTCAGCAGCATACATATAGCTATACTAATGTTATATGTCCATATAACATTAGTATAGCTATATGTCATATAACTTTTAATATTAATATGTATGCTGCTCGTTTTCATAGCATGTTGTGACAATCCACCATGTGCATTTGTGCTCAAAAAATTTTTGTATTTGTACATCACTCTTGATTCTTAATATGTCTTTGTAATACAATACAATTGGGTTATGGTTAACGGGTTAAACGTTTTTAAAGAAAAAACAACAAAGAAATAAATTTTAAAAAAAAAATAAAAATAAATAAAAATAAAAAAAAAACCAGAAGTCCCCGAAACGTTTCGGGGACGACCAGCCGTCCCCAACGTCCCTGGGACGTTTCTCCTCCTCTTCAAACATCCCAGGGACGTTTCCTCTGTTCCTTGGCCTGTGGGAAACGTGGGGGAAACGTTTCCCCCACGTCCGGGACGTCCCGGACTTCAGAATTTTGGGGGGGGACGCATCCCCACGTAACTATGAACGAGTCTCAATCAATTGTTGCAGACAAGTGACAACATTGTTTTTCATCCTTGGTCACATGTTTTGATCTTCCTCAGCACCATGCATCATTGTGCAGTCCCTCCCTCACTTGGTTATTGTACTTAGATACTATGGTTCAAAATTTTCAACCAATTTCTTCTCTTGCATTTGCTTCTTTGCTTATGTTTTCGTATTTTTGTGTTTAGTTATTTTCAAAGCCCACGGTTTTTTACCCTAGCTCTCTATTGTGATGGGATATAATTTCAACGCATATTGACCTACTTTGGTCATTTGAGGACATTAATAAAATTTCTTTCTTTTTTTCTTAGCTAAAGTAGTCAATTGAAATCATTCTTGCACCATCAAAAAGATAATTTCGAGGGATCTCATGTGTGGTCACGATAGAAAAATCGAGCAATATTGGGGGAAATAGCCTCTAGAAGTTGACCTTCCAGAAATGTCTTATTGCCAATATTTCAATCGCAGCCCAAGCAGAAAAATTAAAAGTTGTATCCTTTAGTCTATGCACACAAACAAAACATCATTATTTGAAATTTGAATTTCCAAATCTCTTTGCCTACATGGTTTTATAACCCGATTTCCAATAGGAAGGAAGATCGAATCAATGCAAGTTTTCTGTGAATCCTAGTTTTCGTCGGAAATTGTATTTTGGACACTTCATGGAGATACATAAGTTTTATGCAAACGATGGTAAAGAATGGTGGCCTATATTTAAAAGTGAGTATTCTCTTGAAAAGTTGAGTTATTTGTGAGTGGCTTTAGTTGGTGTCCTTGTAAAAGAAGTTACAGTTTGATGGTTTAACCTGAACAACAGTACACTAAATTTCACTTGGAAAGATGTTGCGTAGATTCTCTTAGCTAGATGTAAAATGGAAACAAAGAAGACTCCAACGTTTCCTAGGAGTACTTAAAAGAAACTAGATGAGAAAAGGCAATAGAATATGACAATCTTCCTAAGTTAAAGAAAGATAAGTAAGAGGTTCACGAGGAAGCAAAAGAAGAAAAAATAGAAGCAAATGTAAAAGAAGAAAAGGAAACCATGTACTTAGATGAAGAAAAGCGAAAAAAGGTTCACATATTTTCTTTCCAACAAAAGGAGCGTCAATATTGCATATCCATGGACGCATTCAAAAGGAATTCATTGTCTCCATAAACCCTACATTATTGGGTATGCACCTACAACGGGGCTGGTCCTGGTACAGTACTTATCAGGTATCAGTGCAGGTCCGATTTGCATGTGGGTATGCACAAGGTTCAACAGGGAAGACTCGAGTATGGCCTGCTTCGTCCTGGGTCAAACCTAGGCTTGTCCTATCGTCCATTTTGTTTAATGTTTTATGCTCAAAAGTCAGAAATGTACTTTAAAAATATTTTAATACCATTCTAAACCCTAAATGAAACTCCCACACTCTTTTCAAACAGCACATTTACCTCACATTGCATACTTCTCATTGCACATTTTCTCTCTCACCTTCATATTTTCAATTGCTTAGGGCTGAAACTCCATCCTTATGCTAATCATATGCCACTACAACTAATTTGTCTTGCTTTTTGTGTATATATTGTAACATTCGCACAATGTACTTGTTTCAAGTTCAACTAATGAATATCACGACGTTTGACATTGAATTGTCAATATGTTTTGTGGTCATTTACCTTATCAATATGACATGGGTATTTTTGCAGTATTGAAGATTGTACATTGGTTTCCTTCGCATCTTTTTTTTGTTGTGCGTCTTTTTTATATTTCAACAATTTTTGTTATTGGATGTTTGGTTGTTATAGGAAATCTGTTTTGTCACTTTCCTAATCCGCTTTATCCAAATCTTAGACCTTTGATTGCTACTTCTAATATCCCCTTGTTAATGAGCTCAACAAAAGATATTGCCCCCTAAAATTGATATCAACACCATTGAAATGGTATTGAAAAAATTCCTACCAAATTCCTTGACAATTTACATAACCTTATCATGCACCTTGGCAGTCCCAAATCTTGGATCACAGCCCCTACGCAATCATGCCCCCACTACGCATTCAAAATGTATTTTAACTTAAGTCGACACTCTTGTGACTTTGCACAATCAAGTCACATCATTGTCAATGTCACATCACTGTCATATTTTATTTTAGCTAAAGCCGAAACTCTCATGACCTTGAAAAAAAAAATCTCACTTTCCCAACAGCAATATTGTTCAGATCTACCAGCCAAAATATCAAACAAACTTCCCTTACATTGTCTTCATGTCATTCTTGACTCCTTAATATAAAACTTTTTATCATATTTCAGCAAAATTTTGACTACCAACTTGCCTTTAGATGTTACTCCATGACATTCTTCTCATTATTGACAGATTCCTCCCATGACTTGAATTATAAAACTTTGACAGCATAAAATTCCAACTCAACGAAACACCTTCACCCAATAACTACAAATCTAATGCTTTCCCTCATGGCACCAACAGTTGAGTAACGAGGGAATACGCAGGGCTTTATTGGTCCAAAAAATAGCATAGCATCTCCTTGGTTGTCCACTCTTAGATATCCATCCATGTGGAAGTATAACCACACAACTCAATGAGAGTAAGCGGCATGTCAACCATCATTACAGATCCCTTTAAATGCCATATGAATGTGTGAAAAGTAGTTCTAAGTCATTCGAGAGAAGTGTTAGGATGTGCAGGTCATCTGAGAAGCTCTCCAGCAGAGACGGGTTATCTTTAGGCAATCTGAGCCCAAGCACTTGAATTGTGTACCTTCAGGTCACAAATGCAGCTCCACGATGTCGCATTGCGTTATATGCCATCAAAGCACACATTTTTGTAGTTTGACCAATCAAAACGTGCCTACTCCCTTGAGACCTTTCAAGTTCTTGGATAGTGGCTTTGGCTACCTAGAAAGCCTAGGCTACCTAAATGTCCAAGGCTTTTTTGCTAGCTAGCCAGTATGGGGTACGGTACATGTACGGGTACGGGGATCCAGTACGCTGGTACCACAATTTTTTTGGGGGGCCTGGGTACGGCCGTACAATATATATAAAATATTAAAAATATTTTAAAATATAGCCAAATAAGCAAAAATTCAGCCTTATACATGAATAGAGTAAAAAAGTTATTAAATAAGTGATATAGCCAAATAACATGTTAATAATTCAATGCATTTTGTCGTGATATTCATTTATCAAACTTAGAACAAGTACATTGTTCAAACTCCAAATGTTACAATGTCTAATTATAATCATAAATAATAACAAATCACATGACTGGAATTCCGGCTATTACCAGCTCCCTTCAAATCTGGTAGTTCAGATTCCTTTGGGATTTCTCTTATTACTCCTGCATTAGTCTTACTTGCTAGTGGAGATGCTGCCACTGTATTTTTTGATCCTACATTACCCAAACTCATCTAACTGTTGCAGTTTCGGCCATTCTTTTAGGTACTTCTGTGAATGCCCTTGGTTTACCACAGTTGAAACATTTACGTAATCCCATCTATTGACCTTTATTGGCCCCAAAACAAAATTTAAATTTAAAAAAAATATAATTGTTGTTTTTACTGTGGGTATGGCTGGGTACGCTGTGGGTACGGCCAGGGTACATCCAGCAGTACCCAGGTACATCTGGGTACTTCTTGGGAAGTACCCAACGTACCCGGGCACTACTGGATGTACCTTGGGCATACCCCCGGCGTTCCATACCCGTATTACGTACCAGGTATGTATCGTACCCATACCTATGCCCTGTAGGGTACATACCTGCTACCTAGCTTTTTTGACTTTCAAACCAAAATCTGAACTTTGAATTCAATGGCCTCGTGTTGTCATTCTTCTTGTCTTCAAGTTTTTCTGATTTTACCTTCGAATTGGTGAAACCCTACAAGTAACTAGACTCTTCCTTGCTCTCCTTGCCCTTATATGTTTAACAAGTGTAAATGACCTTACAAAAAATCAAAGTTACTTGTATTAATTGTAATTTGCAAGTAGGGTCTATTTTTAGCATGCCTTCTATAAAAAGTTTTAACTTTTTCATTGAGGCCTTGAACTTGCCTTTATTTTCAAAGCCATTACTTATTTTTGAGAATATTCTAACACAAGCACCAAACTTGCAACAGTTATATTCTCCCTAAGGCACCATCCAAATGACTTTGAAGGGTCGTTGACATTCTTTTCAATGAATAAACATTAAATAACTTAGAACTTGATTCAAGTTTTTTGGCCAAGTAAAGCTTCAATCTCAAGCAATTGGCAACAGCCTTTGAAATGACATTGACCGTAGTCTCTAGCCAAAATGTTCCACTTTCTATCATTTTATTTTCTCAAAAAGTACCAAGCCATAATAATTTGAATTCCCTTGGGTTGCTCTCTTGTCACTACCATACTTCAACACAAAAGTCTCAAGTTGAAATTCATCTTCTAGATGTGTGTCGTGGCAATGTTTCCTCCTCTTATATGGAATCTTTACTGACCATTAAGGACTTAGGCTCTTCTTGTAAAGTTGACTCATTTCAATAAAAGTAATTCCATCAAAACCACAACTTTTTCGTGCATTAACTAAAAAATGGTGTGTCTTGAGGTGCATTTGTACATCATCCTATAGGCCAAAAGCACAATCGAGATTCTCTACTCCAAATCATTGCCTTCAATACCACATGACAGAGACCCTCCGCACAATGCCTATCCATTAGCTAGTGGGTTGTGCAGACTTACGAGATTGGAATATCTTAAATTCCTCCATTCAATGTGTAATGGTCTAGCGCACAAAGTAACCCTTCATCGCTTGTCAAGTGAAGGGGTATTTTGAACCTTGTAATTATCTTTTCATACAAGAATTAATCCATTATGGCAGCCAAGTTATCAATTAAAGCTTTCGCTTTCGCCAACTAAGTAAGATACCCTATCAACACACCTTATATGTGCACCTCTTTATATTGTTTGGCTTCTTAAAAGGGCCTATGAAAACCAATATCCATCTGTCATACAACTCTTGTGGCTGCATGGGGAATAATGCAATGAAGCCCCCTTCATAGGCTTCTTGACCATTTATCATGTTTGCATGCCACTAACACCTTCTTTGCAATGGCCTCAAGGCCCATTAGGCATCAAACTATCCCTTCAGGCTCATCTTTGAGAAATCTTCGAGCTTCCTCCCTCGTCACACATTTTCAAAGGACTTGGTCCACTCCCATCTTGTACAATAGCCCATTTATTAGCTGATCGATGTGCACCAACACGCTTACATGACAATATCAAGCTGTTGTAATTGGACATGTCCTTATTAAATGCAATTGATGAATAACTAATGAGTCTTTTGTCCAAATTTTGTGCCTATCTAGGTCTCGTTAAGGGGATTAAAAAATATGTACCTTGCACAGCAATCAATCATGTTTCAACAACTAAACTTGCAGTCACCCATTAGCCTATGCATGATCTGTAAACTATCAAGGTTGCATACTTATAGAATTCATAAAACCACATATTATTGATCTACTTAAATTTTGCTTCTAAAGGACAAAAATTTTAATGCTTTAGAGTGGGAGAATGTGCTATTAGAAAGAATACACTGCTTGCAAACCATAAGCAATAAGAAAGGAATGTTTGACAAACACGTGACACGGGTTTTGTTTTTCCTATCTTCCTAATGTTGTGATGGAAGAAGTACAAGTAGGATAGAATGCTACAGTCAAGACAACTGCACAACTCGGCTACTCTCTCAAACATTCTCCAATTCACTCCCAAGTCCAGTATATCATGCTCCCGTGATCTCTGTCTCCAATTCCCCTATCCACATCACTTATGCATTTTTGGAGATGTCCCTTCAAAGAACCCAAACTGAAAATGCTCAGAATGAGAATATCAATTAGTTCATGTTCTCAAAGTGTCCCTTCAATTGGTGCCGGAGAAACCGTTGCTTTACACATATCAATGGTTGCAAAACCGCCACTGTTAGTGGACCAGAGGTTACAAAACCGCCACTCAAGGCTTGGAAAACTGCCCCAGTGGTTCTACAACAATGTAAAGTCTCTCAACTTCTAGAGCCCATAACTTTTGCATACGAGCTCGAAATCAAGTATCATTTCTTTAAAAGTGTATAACTTTTCAAAAGGAACCCAAATATGTAATCACACTTACATTTTGATGAAGAATACAATCTATTTTCCCTGGATGAAGTAGATAGTGCCATTGTCAAGTACCATAATGCACAGCCTTGCCATTCAACATTCCTTGTTTCATGGACCCTAACATGTCCATGGATTCTTTTGGAGTTCTTAATCAATTCCAGTGTAATGTCCCCTTTTTCGGGACATTACTAATATATGGGTTCATCTCTTTTATTTGCATTGCAACCCCTTGGCATGCCTAGCGCTACAAGTGGGGCTCTCTAGGTTAGTTAAATGTGCACATAGGCTAGTCACTTTTATTGTTTAATTAAAATAATAAGGTGCACATGGTAGTAATTAAATATTTTATTTTAATGTGAAAACATTAAATGGTCGATCATTGGAGATTACATCTCTTAATTCTATAAAAGAGGGGTCGCATTTCCTTTAGAGGATTATGTTGATTGAAATTTTGAAATTACTCCATGCTTGGAGAAATGGGATGTATGCCCAAGGGATGTATGTCGTGGCTTTGAAGCCTTCTTGTAATCATTGTTGATGAATCTATGCATTGTTCCTCCATTCTAAGCATTGGCGACTTGGTTTAGAGTGGTGGTGCATTTATTTGAGGGTAAATCAACATTGCATGTGAAGGGTTTGAAGTGCTTTTGTGATTGTTATTACTGATGCAATTTATTTTACCAAATCGACTTGGATTGGAGCTTGTTTCATTATATTTTGACGCCATATGAGCTTGATCTAAAATCTGTTGTGTGTTATTAATTATTTCATTGCAAGGGTGTATATTTTGGGTGTGTTGGATGGTTAGGAAGAGCTGGGATTATTTTATATAATTTTATCTAACCCTAGCAACTTGAAATCAATTTTCTGGGGCTGTTTTGGCAAGGTTTTAATGCTCAGAAAATTCAGATTCTTAATGCAGCGGAAAGCCCTAAATTTCTAGTTTATTTTGCATCTTGTTTCATAGAAAAACACTAAGTATTGAAAGAATTATGAATTTTTAGAAGATTTCAGCTATCTGCCAGCTATTTGGTTGCTAACAATTAATATTAATTTCAGATTTGTAGTTTAGGGTCGGTTTAATATTCGATTTGATTGTAGAAATTAGGAGAAATAAGGAGAAAGTGATTTTATAATTTTTGGAGCTAATTGGATGCCCTAAATGTGTTGGGCGACCTAATTTTTAGGGAAAATTTAGGGTTTTATGTTGGCTGTGCAAAAACTGATTTTGGAACATTGTTCTTCATATTTTTGTGGCCCAAAATCCAAAGTTTGAAGATTTTTGCTTGGATGGTTGAGTAGGAAATAATTTTGGAAGATTGCAGCAGTTGGGGTGTAATTATAGATTATTTTTCAGCTGTTAAAAATCTAATTTGAATTCCAATTGTTTTCTTCCAATTTATCCCACCACCTTGGCTAGTTCCAACCCCATTTGGTTTCGAAATAGCTGACATTGGGATATTTTAGGTTGAAGCAAAAAGGTTTATCCATTCTTTGCCTAAAGTTGACAAATATTCCTTCATTTCCTAATTTATCCCAAAATGGGACATTACATCCAAGGATCCTTAAGGATCATACCTCCCACTTTTGGATGGCTTTTGGTCCCACAAGATCTAGAAAGACATCTCCCTTACCTTTGGCCTTGAACCCAACCTACCCTTTTCCGTGAGGCTTTGCCAGTTTCTTTGCACTTCCCCTATCACACATTTTTACTCACCTCCCCCTTAGTTGACCTCAAGGAGGTGTCATGCATATCCACAAGAAAGCATACTTGAAACTGCAACTTTTCAACATCATTCTCCTTCTATGAAAGAAATGGTGTTTGATTCTCCTCTTTCAAGGAAAGAAATGAAATTATTTCCAACCTCTTGCCACAACAATCTAATTCGTAATGTGAACTTACCATATTTCTGCTATAGTGTCCATGATGTTTTCTTGGTGGAAATCCTCAATAATGCTCTCTGCAATGCATATGATCATGTTCTCGTATTGACAATGGGATTGTTGCGCATCTTGATGCTTGTACTAGTAGAATACCTAAATACTCTTCCATGATGTTGCATCTACTTTTTTCAATAAAAGAGTGACACCCAACTCATCCTCCTCAGGAACCAATATAAGAGAGAATGGGCTTGCCTTTCCTAGAGTTGGTCGTTCCAACCTCTTGCTCTGCTGCAATGTGATTGATGTCATGGTTCCCCATAATTGCTCCTAACAAGCATCCATTCTTTGTTGTCCCATGATGATCCACTACTGGTGTATCCGGTTCCCTAATGTTGTCCCCATGATGATGGAGTAGATCATACATCTTCCTCCTCAATGCAAGAGTGATGTCCTTCGCTTTAGGCTTTTTCCCTTAGTGTAGACACAAAATCACGCACATGTTACTATTTTACTATGTCGTCAGTATGTTGTTCATATGCATGGATCTTAAGTAAGAAAAGTATTCACTGGTAACACAATCCTTTGTCCATCTACTCGCTTTGATCGATTTCTCTTGTATTGCTCTCCTACATCTGTCATTTCTGTACCCACTTCTGGTCAGGTCACAGGGATCCATGTTTGTCAGTCTTTTCACATTTGTTGCCATTTATCTCAAGACACTAGCACCCACTCTGGACACTAGCGCCCAAGCACTTGTGTCCATTCTAGACGCTTGTCCTCTTTGTTCTTTTTACACATTTTGACATTTGTGGTCAGCCTTTTTAGTTTTCTAATCCTTATCTCGTGTTCATAGTCAGCCTTTTGTGTCACTAGTGTTGAAATTCAAACAAGAGATTCATATATATATACACAACATACACACTATTATTCTGGCTGGCAATTTTAAGGGGCAATCACATCTATCATACTATCATTACCATCAAAGGAACTGCATTTTTGGGTTGCATACACTGCATAGGAAGGGAAAGTGTTGAATTCCATACCACACATTTGCATCTAATCTAGCTACAACCCGCTATCTTGGCGTCATTAGTGCGAGGGCCACCTAAGAACACTATTTCACACACAAGCACAAAGAACTACATGGAGCCTGGAATGTAGTGCACGGGTTAGTCATAAGTTCACTCTTCGGGTGACCGCCAAGGTTAGTTTGACTTCACATATTGCATATTTTATTTAGATTTGATGTGTTTGTGAGCTTGTGCAAGTAGCTAGGGTTTGTTTTGCAAGTTACAGATGCCTCCGGCGATCAAAGAGCGAATATCAGGCGACTAACAGGTATTAGCAATGAAACCCTAGCAACACAAAAGAAAGCAGATCCTGACCATTTGCACAGTCACCAGCGCCCAGGGGCCTCTATCCTCCTATGGGTGCCCCTGTCTAGATCAGTGCAAAGTTCCAGATGTCTTAAGCGAGCTCCTGCCAGATCAAGCATATACACAATCCCGACTAGCTACAGATCGCACAGAAATCAGCTAAGTCATTTATCTCTTCCATTTACTTATAGTCTTGCATTGCTTGAGTGTTTAGCATATGTATTTTACTGTATTTTATTATATTAGTTACTTTGAAATTAGATTTAGCTCAAATTTAATTAAATCACTTGGCCATGAAGAGTAAGCCAAGTGATGTTGCCATTACAATTCATTTGTTAGCTGAAACAAACATGTTACAATGTCTTTGTGATGTCAAAACAATCTACATTCACTGCCATGCATTCATTCTTCCTAATATAGTGTATTGATATAACAGAAACATACAATATACAATGCATATTCATCGTCAATGTTACAAAATGCGCATACCATACTGCTAGCCATATGAAAAACCGATTTGATACCTAATGCAACCATGCCCAACGTGCATGAAACAACTGGAATATGTGTGCTTCATTTAGTCATTTCTACTGCAGCTCCTATGTGCATATTTATACGCATAGTATATATATGATGAAACCAAACCTCATACAATCCTTGTGAAGCCCATATCTATATAACAGTAGCTGTATGAAGCCAAAATTAGTCTTATTCGTCAATATTTACAGTTATTTAAGCTATTTAGCATGCTACAACAACTAAATAACACTGAAATAAGACCTTATATCACTGTTACAATAAGTGAAGTGCCCCTAGCATGCTACAACTGAATGACACTGAAATTAGTCTTTTTACATCAATGTTGCAGTTATTGAAGTGACCCTAAGCATGCTACAACAACTGAATGATGCTGAAACAATTCTTTTTCATACTACAATTGTTTTCCCATTAGCATTTACAACGAGTATATGGAGAAATTATCCCAAATACAATAATGGAGAAAGAAAAATAACTTATGATCCATTATCATGGCGATTTCATTTGCTAAATGTTGTTCCCCAACCTCATCCTTTTACTGCCTGCTCTCTTGGAGTGCTTATTTACCCTTTCTGACTATTCAACACAACAAGTGATGAGTGATAAAAACTGAAATTGTGCTATTGGATGCCCCTACTTGTTATTCCTAAGTGCTTTTTTCAAAACATCTTTTCCTCATACTATAATTGTTTACACATTTGCATTTATAACAACTATAATGAGAGATTATACAAACTATAACAATGGAGAAAACTCAAATCAACTTTCATCAATCATTGTGATAATTTTACTGCTACGAATTACTGCCCAACCTCACGCTTGGATGCTTGCTCTCTTGGAGTGCCTTGCTATCCCTTTTTCTCCTTTCTTGCTATGCATTACAAAGTGATTAGTCTCAAGTGGTCTTGTTGTTCCTCGCTCACCTATGATAAGTCCAATACTTTCCATACTTGCTATGCACTACACCAAGTGACAAAGATTGAAAAAAGTTATTTTACTGTTCATGCTTATTATTCCCAGGTGAATTTGATGTTGTATACTCACTTATGATGAGTACATTGGTTCTTGTACTTGCCCATACAAGCGGAACTAGTTTCCTTTATGATTTATCAATAAATGGAAACATACAACCTTGCTCTGAATTGAATTTTCAAAGGTTGCCCCTGCTTGTTATTGTCAAGCGCACTTGCTATTGCATACGCACCTACGATGAGTACAATTCTTCCCATGCTTGCTCATTCAAGATGAACTAGTCTCCTTAATCGCTCTACCATCAAATGTAAGCATACATTGTTTTGGAGATACATCTGAACTACCACCCAACGCCCATACATTACAAGTAACTCAAAATCCTCTTCTTTGCGAATCATAAAATTGTTCGATGCAAGAATGAGATGAAATCCCATTACAATCACTTGTTTGCAATGGTGGTGAAGAAACATGTGAGAGCTGTTCTCTCCTTGATTCTTGTGCTTTGGTAGGATCTTCTTCCCCTCTTGTTTGTGGCTGTGCATTCTTCTTCTCGCCATTCTTTGGGTGAAGATGCAGATGGAGTTTCCAACACATTCCATTCCAAAGCCATCTAATCTTGCAATAATTACAGAAATTATTAGGTTTGCATATGCTCGTATCAAGTGGATTCTTACCTCCTTGGAGTGTTTCTTGATCATTCCCCTCTTGCTTGCTTGCAGATTGGTTTCTCTTTACCATCTCTTCTAAAGAGCTCGAGCGCCTTAGTGATGGATTCTTTGCACATAGCCACAGAATGGTTACTCTCCTTACAATATGAGGAACATAGATCATACCAATAGTCTTATGCTACATGACCAACCTTCTTACAATTATAACAAAAGTTGGAAGATTTCTCTTTACCATGATTTCTTGGGCTGCCCCCATGCTTGGTTCCTTTCCTTGTTGTGTTTGCAAATGGTGAAGATGGTGGAGTGCAATCTCCCCATTTTATCTTTGCATCTGTATCATGTGGATGGAGTAGTGATTCACTATCCTCTCCTTCATGACTTGAAGGCTACCCTCTCTTTGGAATTCATCATTGTCATCTTGAGGTAAACTCATGCTTCCCTCTTCTTGGTTGCTTATTGGCTGCCCACCCGCTGGAGACATCCTAGAATCATCTTGAGACTTAGCGAAAAATGATATCAGAAACATTTTTACCTTCTTTTTGCTGTCCTTGGTGTGTAGATTGAAAATAGTCCTCCATGGAAGCTACTCTTGCTTCAGCCGTTCTAGAGCATTCCCCAATCTCTGTTGTACTATACCCAAAGCCTGCATATTGACGTCTCTCCTCAAACATAAGGGAATTCAGGATTCCTTAGCTATCCTCGCAAAGTCCTTTACCAATCGTATCCCATCTTCATTAATAACTTAGAGGCTATACCATTAGTATGCTTCTTGAAATCGCCAATGGATTCATTCAGTGTAACATTGGAAGAAACAACATGAAATGGAGTGCTTACCACAAATTCCTCTGTCATGGTTTGAGCTCCTAAACTAACAATCGCAAGTACTCGCTGAGTACTCCCCAGAAACCTGCAATTTTTTCCCTCCCAAAAAACTGCCCCTTTTCTCACAAGCCCAGTTTAAAGTAAAAACTTGCGAGTAATCACAACTAATAACTCGCAAGTTTGTCTAAAACTCAGCAAACAGCAAAACATAAACCTCCTATGGGAAAAAAAATTAAAAGTTCATTCTATAGCCACAACTTTTTGCTGTTTTTGGTCTCCTAAAGTAATTTTTTTCATTTTCAAGTTGCTACTATGTGATTGTCAATGATTTTCATCAGCTTCAAAGGATTTAACAGTATTTTACATGTTATTTAAGTTTACTTTGTGAATTTATATCTTTTTAAAGTAGTTTAAGTTTATATTATGAATTTATATATTTTTCGGTAGCAATAACATTCTCGAGTAATTGCCGAGTCCCGAGTCCCGAGTCCAGAGTTGATATTTTGGGCTGCTAAGTTTGGGTTTTAAAACTATGGACTTTGAGCATCTTGGGTAGAGGCTGGTCCCTTTTTCTTGGTAGAACATTCTCTCCATTATTCTCCATCATCTTGTTAGAACTTTGACAGCTATTTATCAACAATCTTTGATGCAGCTCTTCGATGATTCCCATGAAGGAATCCCATGGCTGGACCACGTTACTTGCAACTGCTCAATCTTTGTTTCCAAGTGTCGCACTAGCATTCTCAATGCTCCATTCTCCTCTTGTACATTGACATGGCACTTTTGGAGTTCCTCGAGCCATACAATCTTGTTCTACACACAAACTCTAGTGTGTTAACAAAACCCTGCTTATAGTATTGTTATATACACAATCTTCCTATGCGTTAACAAAAATCCTCTACAAGCCACAGGCAAATTGCTGCTCTGATCCAAAATGATCTGTAAACTCTCGAGGTGGCAGACTTATAGAATTCACAAAACCACGTACTTCTTTTCTACTTTGATTTTGCTTCTAAATGACAGAATTTTTTATGCTTTACAGTGACAGAATGTGTAATTAGAAAGAACATATTACTTGCAGGCCATAAACAATAAGAAAATAATGGAGACAAACACATGATACAAAGGTTTTGACCTGGAAAACCCCAAGATGGGGAAAAACCAGTTGGAAGTTGCAAGCACACGTGTCCCTGATCTTCCTTCAATGGAACGGGTCAATACAAAGCTATCCAAAAACATACACTCACACTCTCTGTTTCTCCTATCTCCTACTGTTGTGAGGGAAGAATACAAGTAGCATAGACTCTGCTACTCTCTCATACATTCACCAAGTCACTTCTAAGTCCAGTAGATCATGCTCCAATGGTCTCTGCCTCCAAAACCCATATACATATCCCTTCTTATGCATTTCTGGAGATGTCCCTTCAAAGAACCCGACCTTAAAAATGCTTGGAATGAGAATATCAATTGATTCATGTCCTGAAAGTGTCCCTTCAGTTGGCGCAAGCAAAATTGTTCCTTTGCGCAAACCAACGGTCGCATTACCTTCCTAGTGGTTGTGAAACCACCATTGTTAACAAACTGGTGGTATTGGAACCACCACAGCGATTGAGAAACTACTGCTCAAGACTTGGAAAACTGCCCCGACAGTTTTGCCAGAGCCCATAACTTTTGCATATTAACTCAAAATCAAGTGTTGTTTTCCTATGAAAGTGTGTAACTTTGCGAGAGGAATCCAAATATGTAATCATATTTACATTTTGATGAGGAATACTATTTGTTTCAACTGGATGAAGTAGATAGTGCTATTGTCAGGTGCCGCAATGCACAACCTTCAATTGGCGCAGGCAAAACTGTTGCATTGCACAGACTAACAGTCGCATTACCTTCCTAGCGGTTGCAAAACCACCATTATTAACATAATGGCAGTCTATGTCACAAGGTTCAAGTTCAAGTTCAAGTTCAACAAGGATAAAATTCGGTTGAAGTTCACCAAACGGATAAAGTTCGAAAAAAAAATCGCCATTAAGCTCGAATAATAGAAAAACATAAAAACATATAAAATAAAAATTACATTTAATTTTAAATATTACAAATAAAAAACATCAAAATTTATATTTAATATAGTAATAATTTATATTTTAAAAAATTCATTAAAAATATTAATAAATTTAACATAAAAAAATTAATTAAAAAATATTATAGAAACAAACTTTATGAATAGAAAACGTAATATAAAAAATAAGCATTAAAAAATAATATTATTAACCTAAGTTTTAAACTGTAATAAAAGAAAAAGTTAATTAAAAAATAGTTACAAAAACTAACTTAAACAACTAAAAGCATAACATAAAAATTTAAAAAAACACATATGAAAAAAACATAAAACAAAAAATAAAACCCTTGTTTTTCTTAAATCACTACCTGCGACTCGACTCGATTCCTCTCTCCAACACGGCGATAACCCTCCAACAGCCCTCCCGCAGAGCCCCACATGGATATCCATGCCAAACCAAGCAATCGTCCACACTAGACATTTTTCTGTGCGATTTTCAAGACGAACATAAACGAATTTCAACGATTTTTTGTTCCCCAGTAGAAGTTTGACGATTTTCGAACTTGAAGCGAAAAATTCACCGAACCTTGTGACACAGCTGGCAGTTATGGAACCACCGCAGCAGTTGCGAAACTGCCGCTCAAGACTCGAAGAAAAACCGCTCTGGCAGTTTTGCCCAGAGCCAATAACTTTTGCATATTAAGTCAAAATCAGGAATTGTTTATAATGAAAGTGCATAACTTTGCAAGAGGAAACCAAATATGTAATCATATTTAAATTTTGATGAGCAACATTATTTGTTTCACCTGGATGAAGCAGATAGTGCCATTGTTAGGTGCCGCAATGCACAACTTTGCCACTCAACATTCCTTGTTTCATGAACCCTAACATGTCCTTGGATTCTTTTGGAGTTCTTAGAAGATTTCATGGATCTTTATGGATCAATGCACTTAAGATATTGTGCTAAACACCTCAAAATCTGACGTAAATTCATTATAGATACCCAAACCAGTGCAAAATTGTGTGCTATAGTGTACTCCAAATTCAAACAAATAGCTTTGCTTCTACCACGTCAAGGATCACACGCGTAGTATGCACCTAAACAGAAATCATTAACATTAAGATATGTAAATAAGGTTTAAACATGTGAATTTGATATGCTCAAGAATCCAATTAAACTGCCAAATATTTAAATGCATTAACACTTGCAACTATGCGCCAAAATGTATGAAGGATTTGAGCATTTATTGTTGCCATATATACATATGTACATATATGTATAGTTGTACGTTGTTCTCAAGTAAAAGATCAAGAGTATTCTCAAACTAAAAGAATGGACAATGGATAATGAATTCTCAGAATTACGCCCTAGGAGTGAACGTAGTTTAGAGTCTGGTCAGTATCAAATTCCCTGTAATTATTTTTTGTATATTAGCACTATTCACAGAGATCCTAGTATAGGCATTCCATCTTACTAATGTCCTAAATCATAGTTTCTATGCAACAAACAAAGATGATATGCAAGACTACACCACAGAAGCCCCCAAGTACTTACAATTAACAAAATGTTGGGTTATGATCATCCACATAAATGATAATTGCGAGACTCGGAAGGCTTATAAGCCATGACATGCACTAAAAGCTTTTCCAATTAGAAAAAAACTAGAGCATGAAAAGCCCAAAGGGGTCGATTTTCTAGTAATAGCCACTTCTCCCCCATTCTAACAAATGCTTGGAGGTGTTAGTGTGCTTTGTGGATCACCATGCCTTGAGATTATTAGCAACATACATGAGAGAAAAGTCATCAAAGTAATGACTACTCATGGAAAATAGTCATCATGATGATGACTTGAGTATGAAAATTTTCCAGGTAGAGAAAAATAACTGTAAATATTAAATATTTAAATACTACATTTATGACTTTCTTCAACTAAGACTACATCTCCAAAACATTGAAATAAAAGGCTATTACATGAAGCAAGGTATCTGGGGAGTGCTAGATCAAGAACACACAGTTCTCTTTTATTGCAGTAAGGTCAAGTAATGTATACAACCTTTCTATATGCAATTGAAAGAATAAAAGCCTCAAAAAAAATTACAACTAAGCTTTATGCCTGCAAAAATATCCATAAACAATAATATACATTTCCAATGAGAATAGAGGAAGATAGCACACATATCAATTCAAATTATCATAAAATATCTTTAACCCATATGAAGATACCTTGGCTTAACAACAACAATCAAAGATAGATAATTTATCTTACTCTAGATTCTTTAGGAACAGAGATCCGTGATTGCCCAAAAAAGTAACCAATGCCTCCTATCAAATTGCTGATGGCAGCCCTTCCAACTACCATAGCTTCCTCGTTGACCTGCAATGGAGTCAAACTCCCAATACAAACTAAATTATAACTCTCAAAACACAATTTCACTGTAGCATAATAACTCTTCAAACACAATTTTGTTTACATAGACAAAAAGACACCAATACAAGGAAACTTCCCAAATGTGAGCAACTAGTCACAGAGTGTTTTTTACTTATACGCATGGGAAGAAAATTGAAGAAACTAACAATGGAGAACTTTTGAATGTCAGAATTAAGGAGTAACATAGCTTAGTTGACATCCTGGGACTGTCACAAAAGCTTTGGCCTCAAAGTTTGGAATCTAATGAACATTCTAAACTTAGAACAAAGCAAATCCCCTGGCAATCATTCTAACCTCAATACCAAAAAACCTCTTACAAATAAACATCATGAAATAGAGAAGAAAACCTAGAAAAATTCTACAGTTTTATAATCCAAAGAAAGGGCACCAAATGTACATTTCTGCAAAAACAAAATATGCATGCATCGCATGATAAAGGCTACCCATGAGCAACTAAGTAAACTTTAGATATGACACACTGATATACATGTAGAATACAAACAGAATAGGGCAGTAACATGTACACGGAACAAAAAACTTTCTACAGCATAACTTAATGGTCATAATGGTACACAAGAATACAAATAAATAGGAACTGTGATGTCTTCATTGCCATGTATAAACATGATGTGTATAGATCCAGTACAGGCCTGACTTACATACGATCTGACAATAGAACTCATGACAAGTTGTATAGAAAGAGAAAGGGGTGGGTGTGATTGGTTGGCCTTGACGATCACAACCTTGATCATCCACATTAATTAAATTAGCTCATAACTCAAGCACATCACAACATAGGCATGCAACAACATTATTATATCTTTCATTTTCCTTATTATGGTAATTACTATGATGACAAAACTGTGCTCTACATCTATCCCATCTCTAACATTGTCATCCTTTATGACTTTGATCAGTGCAAGTTTAGGGAGTGGATGGTGGAGCTGGACAGGTGGAACAGAGGCAGAAGCCAACAGAGCTTAGGTCATCAGTCTCACAAGAGGCTGAAACGAGTCTTAGTATAGGGCGAAGGTATGGTTGAAAAATGTCCCTTAAACTGCTCACATATTATGTTCAGCTTTTCATGCATTCTCACTAGTGTGCAAACTGCCACCCAGAATCATTCTTACACCCTTTACCTTGTCATGCATTCACACAAGCATGCAAACTGACACCCCAGAATCATTCTTACACTCTTTAGCACTGGGCATTTTTTGGTTGGCTGCCAAATGTTTGTCGAAATCTCTGAGCATACTTTTGAACGTATGTAATGTGTTTGACAAAAGTATTGAACTTACTGCATACCAAGACTGTAATTCAGAATACAGAGACCTCCCCTCTGAATTTGGAGGCCCTTTTGAACAAGAATTTAGAACTGCTTCTCCCCCATCTCAGCCCATGCTTCAAGAACCCAAAATCCAAGCTTTCATGACGCCCAAGATCCAATACCGCAGACTATGCAGACAGATTTCTGCTATTGAAATAATGGGTTCTGAGTTTCAGGAACTCCTTTCACTTTTCAAACAGCAGCTGCAAGATAAAGGTTAGACCATGTCACTTTTCAAACAACAATTGCAAGAGAAAGACCTTATCATTGCCTAATTCAGAGCGTGAGTTACTTTGCTTGAGCAGTCTCAAGGCCCCACTGTAGACACTCCGCACTTTCAGCAGCTTAAATAACTGGTTCACAAGATTAAAAACAAACAATCTGATATACTTACCTAACAGGAGCACTTGAAGCAGGAAACTGCAACACATCAACAGTCTATCCAAAAACAAGTTGACGAACAAAAATAGTTGGTCCGAATAGCTTATCCATGTCAAATTTGATCAGGAGAGAGCAAGGTAAGCCAAGGCCCTTAACCTTCGACTTTGTGGCCTGCCCAAGCCCATTGATCCCTTGCAAACAGGGCAAACCTTTTTACAAGAGTCCCTAGTCTTAAATGGCATCTCCCTTGGCCAGGCATTGACGACTCCTT
This sequence comes from Taxus chinensis, assembly GCA_019776745.2. NCBI lineage: Eukaryota > Viridiplantae > Streptophyta > Pinopsida > Cupressales > Taxaceae > Taxus > Taxus chinensis. Next base: position 128,706,390 of record CM034152.1, read on the forward strand.
ACAGCACTCTTATTATCAAGTTCCAATCAGTAGAGGATCATTTAAGAGTTCCGAAATCTAGAAGGAAGATCTTTTCCCTCCACAATAAAAACTACTTAATGTCGATCTCACTAGACTTCAAGTGGAGGAGATTAAAAAGGCTAGGGACCTTGCTCGTTGCTGCTAGGAAAGAAAATAAACAGGCGATCATTCAGGATTGCAGGGCTGTGATTCATGCTTCCCCACCCCCATGGTGTTCACATCCTCTACCATCTAAAGGACGACACCCTGGGGTCTCAAGACGATGATAATGGCATTTCCATTACTTATTGGAATTGTAATGTTGTTGTGTCATCTTCTACATGTACTTTTCAAGATGCAATTACATTTCGACATCTCAACTTCCTTACTAAGACCCATGAGAGCCCAAAGCAGGCGCTCCCTCCAATCACAAGTTAGGGTTTCATCATGTCAGCGTGAAACCTATGGTTAAGGTGGTGTCTGTGGTTTAAGTGAAGTGGCTTGCCTCATTCGTGACAACCTCAGATCCAAAGTATTGCTAGTACCTTTTGATGTCCATTATAGATACATTTGGTTGCATGTTCAGAGGGGCCCACCTCCTATTTGTCATGTCCTCATTGCCCTTCATTGTGCATGTTAATGGGGACCCATACCTTGACCTTTATCCTGAGATCTCCTATTATTCCTCAATGGGCGATGATATCCATTTAAGTGACTTTAGTGATCATACAAGAACCAACCAAACACCTATTCAGGATCTTGCATTGGATGATTTTTGTTTCCAAGAAATGAATCTTGAGTTTGGTATACAAAGAGAATCGTTAGATGGAAATCTTCCTATCACAGCCTATAGGAGATGCCTTCACCAAATAGGTGAATCATAGAGTCTCCTCATTCTCAATGGGCTTCCTTGTTTGCCTAATCCTAGCAGATTTACTTGTTTCCCTCATGTGGGAGGTGGTAGCGAGCATGGTGGATAATGTTCAATTGCAGATCCATCGTCCCCCACATTCGGGATTTCATTATTTCCCATTAGCTCCCACTTGTCCACTACGTTGCCTTGACTTCCACCCTACATGTCGCTTCTCACTCTTATCCACCATTGCACCCACATCAACACAACACCACAATCCACTTTGATGATGAGTACACCATTGACAATGTTACTCGGCTCTCCCAACTTATGTAGGGATACCATTCCCTTCCTCTTCCCACTACAAAGTCAACGTATGAGATTTTACGTCATGCCCTTTGGGAAACATCCCTTGACTATTGTTCCCACATCATGCACTACTCTAGCCCACCTTGTCCCCATGGGTCCTACCTTATAAACCAATAGTACGACGAGTGTAAATTTTTGCATCGAGGCTTCATTTCTTCCCTAGCTCATGACCCTTACTCCATACCCTCCACTCAAAGAGATTATAGATGTCTTCTCCAACGAAAGAGACGTGAGTTTCTTACATCTAGACGACTTGCTCTCTGTAATGCCGTCCACCATTCCCCTAAGGCTTGTGGGCGCACTCTCCTCCTACGGAAACTCCCACTTCTGACATCGACCCCAAGTTGAGTTCCTCAAATATTGTGTGGATTCCCTTTCATCCCCATTGGAAAATCTATTTAATGAGGTTGTTTGCTCAGGTTTTCCATCATTTATGGTCTCACCACATAATCCATCCTATTCACAAGGCTGGGGATAGCTTTAACCCTAGCAACTACGTAAATTATGATTGGTCATACATTTCCAAAAATTTATGCCATAATGTTTGGCATGCAACTTTCTAAGCACTTAGAGGGAGGTCATCTTAGAGAATGGGGTAAGTCAGCTTCAAATGAGGATACTAGACTATTGTTGCATCTTTACAATTGAAGCTATTATTGAGGGGGCTTGTCATCGGTCTTCCATCTTTTGTTGTTTTGTAGACTTCCGAAAGGCCATCAACTCGGTTCTAAGACATTTGCTTTTCCAAAAGTTGTGTGATGTAGGCATTCCTAATTCTCTCATCAACATCACTTGGAGGCTCTCTAAGAATGTTGTCGAGTAGTTTTGTACATCTCATGGTCTTTCTAGATTTGTGAAGAGTGACATTGGGGTCAAGCAGATATGCCCTCTCTCACAAACACTTCAACATTTACATTGATGACATAGACGATTTTCTTTCATAGCGTACTCATGTGGATGGTGATTGCATTTTACATGATATGGTGATAGCCATACTTCTTTTTGTTGATGACGATGTTCTCCTCTCTCACTCTACCGATGGCTTATAAAGACATCTAGATGCCCTTGCTCATTTATGTGAGGTTCATTAGTTGATGGTCAACCTTATCAAAACTAAGATCGTGATATTCAACACCTCCAAACGTTATCTTCCCTAGTTCCAATTCCTCTACAAAGGGGAATAACATCCACCTACACTTGGGGGTGAAATTTTTTGTCATGTCCTTTAGCATGATGCATGCTTCTTGATCACACATATGCAAGGGATATGCCTCCCTTTGTCTTATAGCACCCATGTTTTTAGATTCACTTCCACAACATCCCTCCGAAGATGCACCACTCCAATCCTATCATCAAGCCTTCAGTTTTGTGTGGATCCAAGGTTTGGGGACCTAGTCTGGGGTCCGTTGATTGGACACATATTGAGAGGGTTCGGACTTGTCAAAATATGATCCATTGCAACAAATTGTTTTGCAATGCATCATCCAAACTGAGTTTTCCTCCCATCCTCTCAACCTGGAGACTATATTTAGGCTTACTTTCTACATTCACAGACTGAGAACCATGGGGGATTCAACTTCAAAGAGGATTGCATCATTGGGGCCCAATAGACACTAGCATTGGTGGTATCCTGAGTCTAGTTTGCCTCCAATTTATTAACATCTCCATTGATAGATTACCTCCTTTCAAATGCTCGTTGGATGCCCCTCATCGGCTTCTCTTGATAAAGGAGGTCATCATTAGAGATGTTAGAGGATATCTACACATGAAACATTCAAATCGCTTGGACCTTTCCTCCTCAATCGCTCAGCCCAAAGCTCACCTTTTACGCTAAGCATTTCTTGCGAGTGGCAGATGGTGTCATTCATTATCCTAACTATCTCTAGCATCATTGGTCTCGCACCTTGAGATTTCCCCTAAACCAATTGAGGGTGTGTTCACACCAGTTTCCCGTTGAGATTGATCATTATACTCCGCACAGGGACCGGATATGTCGTCTTTGTTGTCTCCAAGAGGTGGAAATTGAGGAGCACTTCATTTTTAGATGCCTCATTTATTATAAGATCCAAGGGGGAGATACCATTTTGTTTATCGAAACTCAAGTGGAACTCTACCCACTTTCGTTTGGTGCTCGTACCAAAAATGCCTAGCCCTTTTCCTTTGGGAGGTTGCCACACTGCAACATAAGTCCCTACAAGGAGCTCTTAAAGCCTCCGAGTCAGTCACCTCTTTCTTTCAACCCATCTCGGTGCTTGGCAGCATTAAGCGCTCTTTGGATGCTATTGCTTCAAACACTGAGGGGGGTAGGTTAGTGAGGTAACACTCATCTCTGCGCAACACTATTATTAAAGTTTTGCAACACAAAATCTCTCAGTAATGGGGATCTGCTCCTCATTGTCATGAATCTGCTCCTCAACGTCGTGGATGTAATCCTTCTCAACCGCTACCAAGGCCACAAGGACATACATGCATTACAAGTTAATTTGTTACCACTGGAGTTTCTTCAGCTTTGGATGTTAGGAGGGATTCTAGGGAAAATGTTTTACTTCCTTGTAGGATTACCTAGCCTACCCTCTCCAGCCCTAAACACTCCTTGATGAACATTATCAAATCCTGCATTGGCCCTTTCACAGTGATAGAAAATGACACAAAGAATTCCTCGATCCCATTCATGGTCGCAAATGTTTGATGTGACTACCATCCAACCCTTTTGTCTTTCATCATCCCGTGCTCTTTGGAGGTTCTTGCTCCCTCACATGGCTATTTGTATCAGTACCTTAACCAATGGGTTGGTACCTTATTGCTTTGTGTTTATCCCTCGTTTATTTCCACTGCTTAAGTTCTTTTTAATTTACTTAGTCTTCAATCCTAGGGTCCATTTACCCTAACACTTTTTACTGCAATTGGACGCACTCTCAAGTCACATTGTGTAATGTCCCTTTCTAGGGCTGAATCATAAGAACAAGGAAATAGCACAAACCCCAAGTGAATTAAACTCTGATTTTTATAACAGACTAAAAATTAGAACAGTAGACTAAAAATTAGAACAGCAGTGAGCCACAGTCTGATTTTTAGGACAGCAACTTGCAAAGAGTGAAAATTCAACCAAATATCACCATAGTAACCATCCACAACATAGATAAACACTTTAAGAATATTTTAGGGCACTTTTCACCATAAAACTCAAGCAAATACCCAGCTGTAAAATTATTTATTAACAGCAGAAGTACAGCCAAGATAAATGGTCAAAAATGAGGTCTCCAAACCCCAACAATGGTCAAAAATGAAAGATATCAGCCTTATAAATTATGACAAATCTGAATATCAAATAATAATTGAGTTTCGTGCCCTAGAAGGCACCCAAATTCACTCCAACCCAAGTCGCTTCCTGGGAGAGGGGCTCCAAACAATGTAAAAGCTCTTGATAGGTCTTCTCCTTGATGCCCTAGATACAAACCAGCAAGAGGATCTTCAGTATTTGCCTTCACACCACCAATTTTGGAGAGATTTTGTTCTCTGATATGCCACAAGGAAGGTTGCCATTCTCCTTGGATGCCACACCATGGATTTTCGCCCTTAGTGGAGTTGGAAATAGAGCAATGAGCCCTAGAGTCCAATTTGATAAAGTATATATGCCAAAAGTGATCCAAAATGGGCCCCAACATTTGCTTTTATAACCTTTTCTTTTCTTTTCTTTCTTTGTGGAGCACTTCATGTAGGCCTCTTATTTCTTTTTATTATTTGTTTTTCCCTCATAAAGAGAGATGACCTCCTTCTACCTATTATTTTAGTATTTAAAATTATTTTTATTTTAATAATGATAATATGAAGTTGTCCCGACATAAGAATTAGCCGGGTCCAACTTACAATATCATTAATTATTTTTTTAATTTAGAAAAGGGGACATTACACATTGACCTACTTTTGGTCATTTGTAAACATTAGCATAATTTCACATTTTTGCTTCTACGTTGTGTTTTTCTAACTGTGTTTTTGTCACTCCTACTTAATCTCGTTATTCCTTAATCTATATGTGTACAGCTTAAGTTGTTTCTTAATACTGACCAAGTTTCTATAGGAAGCACAATGGACTGAAGGGGGGTGAATCAGTCCTTCAAAACCTTTAACAAATTCAATTTAACTTGCATAAAACATTTACCATTCAACCATGCATTAATGTGAGCTTAACAACACATAACCGTCATTCACATGAGCATAACCATGACAGAGTACACAAGAACACAAGATACAAGTGGGAAACCCTCAAAGGGAAGAAAACCCACTGAAACTTTTAGTTATATTACAAAAATCAAAATACTTGCATGAATATTACACATCACACAAGATTTGTTTAGTGAGGCATGAACCCCACAAGGAACACCAACCCCTATTTAGCAAGGCACCAACCCTGCAAGGAGGCTACAACCCCCTAAGGTGATCAAGCACCAACTCAACCACCTGGAAATGGATGATCACTGATGATATGCTACTCACACAACTGATAGTGATCCAAGTTCAGCTCCAAACACACCAAACCCTCATCAAATCTCTCTCTCTCTCTCGTAACTTGCTCAAGCTTGCTTCTTCATGGACTAAGTTGATCAAATATGTGCACTTAAATACATAACTCTTCCTCTAAACATAAGTAGGCCGGCCATAACTCTTAAGGTCGGTCATTACAACTTAAAAATATACCAGCACATTCATATAAATCAACATGAAAGACCCATATGGGTTGACAATGCTCCAAGATAAGTACAGTGCACAACTAGGCCTAAAAGGCTAGTTTCTCCTTCACCGAGAACTCCACGGCCTCCAAGGGCTTCATCCAACTTTGTCATGTCTCCAAAGGCTCCACACATGTCAAACAAATCCTCATAACATCATCCACAAGCTCAAGGAACTCTGCTTCACTCATTTATCTCATAACACCACCAAGTAGGACAGATTCCTACTCAAACTAGGCACCTCCAGGAACCAGTCTCCAATAATGAAGTCGAAGACCACACCATAACACCTCAACTATGCCATGTAACCACTCATTGGAAAGCCAATCACATGAGGAACACCACCAAGCATGCTAGACCTCATGAATCAACCAACAAAGCCAATAGGACAACTTCTCTTCAGCAACTTGAACTGCCCACAAACCAATTTTGCAAACTCAACCTTCTTGTACCCTTGCTGACACTTTCATGACTTCTAAATGCATGCACTAGGATCAAATTTCATCCCTCTTCACTCTCAAGTGGATAGCCATCATCAGCGAAGCCAAGAAATTGGTCTTCTAGACCAATCTTCAGACCAAACCCCTATTGTCCTAAACCGGTCAAACTAGGTCAACTTGTGACTTTCTTCATGTCACCTCAACTGACTTCTAGAGCTCAACCAATGAATCCAACACATCATATGAGATGTCTACAACACCTCCAAAGTCATCAATCACCATCACCGAGTCCACAAGTGCTCAAGCACTTTCATTCTCCATGACTGCTAAAATTGTCCTTTTAGCCCAAAAACCAGTCATCCTATTTTGACATGTGCAAGTCATCAAAGCACCTCACCAAGCTCTAAAATGTCTTCAAACATGTAGCATAGCTCCCATACAACTCAGAACACCAATTTAGCCATAGGGTCTAATGGCAAACCTGGGATTAAAAACTTCTTTACTGTAAACATGTAAATCTGGGTGGCATCCACTCACTGTCATGACTTCAAACCACCACCATTTGAAAGTTGGGGGAGTCCTCTCCATCCTCCAATCATCACATTTGATGATCTAAACCATTCTGAGATCAAACAAAGAAGTTTTCCTCCATCGCTAGCAAACTAGAGTTTCAAGCTCATAAAAAGCAACTTACCTTCTTAACAATCGTTCATAATCGTTCATAAATGTTTGGACCTCATTTGATCTCATTCCAACTCTGAGATCTTCTTAACTCCATGCCTCAACATCCCAGAAAGGCTCAGGGTCCCATGCAAACATCACATGTGCCAACCAAGAAGAATTCTCTCACTTTGAGCTAAGAAACATGCATTCTTGAGCTCGATAGGACTCAAAACCCCATATCTTGCGAATTTCTCATCATGTTGACTTGAAACTTTGCCCACACCTCTAGGACACCTTTGTGCATCATCTGCAATCATCAACTTGTCATAAATAGCTCTGGATCTTCACCACCACTAGGACTTGCATGACTAGGCCTTAGGGTTTTGCTAAGTTCAGGTCACAACCAAGTGTTCTAACACTACAACCATGGATAAAACTTCTTCAAAAGGGCCCAACACACTTGAGACAACATGTATCACACCTCTGCATGCCCTCATGGGCTCACATAGCTCTGCAACTCACTCTCATGCTCCATTTGGCCTCCAAGAACCTAGACTAGGTCTAGATGATCACTTGCAAACCATACTCAAACCTGTACCTGTACCTACACTCTGAGACTCACATGAGTGTCTCAACACACTCCAATCATGCTCTCCATGCCTCTTTCATGCTCCTCAAGGCTTCGTGCATCTCAAACCATCATGCTCTATCACCCATGTTGACTAGGCCACCTGATTAGGCGTATAAGATCAAGCAATCCTCACTGTTTCCAATCTTACAACCATGACACAACCTGTTTGACCATGTCATCATCATCACAAACTCCCTCTAGCACTCCTAGACCTCATACACCTTTGTCATTAACGTGCATTCACCTTTTACATTAATGACAACACTAACTCACTCATGCCAACAATCTCCCACTTTATCATTGATGGAAAACAATCTAGTTCTTCTCCCCCTTTTACATTAATGACAAAGTACATACAAGTAACACACATTTTTCATCTTCATCGGCTTCTTTGGACCCCTTCTTCGTTGGAAACATCAACCAAAAACCTTCATTCAAGCTTATAGATTTGATTTCCTCCTTTTGACTCTGTTTTGGTTTCATCATGTTACTATAGCACTCCCTGAGCAATGATATATCATAGTACACTCGTGTCAACAAACACTTTGACCATGAAATCATCATAGAACATCATCCTTGATTCCTCGTAGGACTTATCTCAGTTGAAGACACCCACTTTTGACTTGAATTGCCATATACTAACTGTTTAGCAACTTTAGAACCAGGATCCCTGAAACTCTTCTTAAGACCAAATTAGACAAACTTCTCCTTGTTATAGAGGAGCACTCATCACATAAAACATTGCCTTACGACTCCCCCTGGCAAGATACTACCAACTTCTAACTACCAATGCAAAAAAAGAAAGCTCATACCTTGATCATAGCTATGGAAATGGGTCAAAACAAAACTTCTCAGTCCTGAAGTAGTTTTTAAGTATTCTTTGCCTCTTTTCATGTTGTTGTAACCTGCTTGGACATATGACTTACTCCCTCTTGGAGTATACTTGCAATCATCAACAAATCTGCCATACTGACCCTTTTAACACCTAAAACATCTGCTTCAGGGTCATTGCCGGCTCCCCCTGCCTCAAGAAGCCTTCACAAACCTGTAGCTCATCATTGCTCAATTTCACAATCTACAGTACCTTGTCATGATGCAAAAGATCAGTTGATCCTGCAATACTCCTATCTTCACTTTTCAAAGGAAATGAGCATTCTAGCTTCCCCTCAACTCATGCACTCATACCAAAACATCATGAAAATCTCAATCACACTACAGTCATACCTAGGAATCATCAATACACCCTGCCTCTGATGGTCTGATCAAGTCATCATACAAAATGAATGACTTGCTTCATGAATCTAGCATACTAGTCATGCAACATCACCTAAACCAACTCCAAAACAAATTGAAGACCTTCAAGAACACAATGACCACATCTTGGTCTCATGAGTACACTGCTACAGTATCAACCTTTGTCAAATCATATAAGTTCTTTTGACTTCATCCTCAATTGCAGATTCCATTCATTGTTTTGACATCACAGACTGCTTCGATGCAAAAACACACTTGACATACCTTAGAGCATGAGTCAAGAACTGAGTCACAGCTACCATCATAAGAAAAAAAGTCTGAAAACATACCTTTAGACTCTGAAACTTCTATACACTTCTTCGTAGACCTAATTTAGCAAGGTTCCCTTCTTAACACTCTTGTCAATTCCTTGGAGCAGATTATCCATTTGTTATGCTCCCTCTAAATGTCTTTTCCTAGTCTAGTGAATTGCAGGGGCAGGGATCACACCCAACTTACTTTCTTAACAATCGTTCATAAATGTTTGGACCTCATTTGATCTCATTCCAACTCTGAGATCTTGTTAACTCCATGCATCGACATCCCTAAAAGGCTCAGGGTCCCATGCAAACATCACACGTGCCAACCAAGAAGATTTCTCTCACTTCAAGCTAAGAAACATGCATTCTTGAGCTCGATAGGACTCAAAACCCCATATCTTGCAAATTTCTCATCATGCTGACTTGAAACTTTGCACACACCTCTAGGACACATTTGTGCATCATCGCCAATCATCAACTTGTCATAAATAGCTCTGCATCTTCACCACCACTAGGACTTGCATGACTAGGCCTTAGGGTTTTGCCTAGTGCAGGTCACAACCAAGCATTCTAACACTATAATCATGCATAAAACCTCTTAAAAAGGACCTAACACACTTGAGACAACATGTCTCACACCTTTGCATGCCCTCATGGGCTCACATAGCTCTGCAACTCACTCTCATGCTCCATTTGGCCTCCAAGCACCTAGACTAGGTCTAGATGATCACTTGCAAACCATACTCAAACTTGTACCTGCACTCTGAGACTCACATGAGTCTCAACACACTCCAATCATGCTCTTCATGCCTCTTCCATGCTCCTCAAGGTTTCATGCATCTCAAACCATCATGCTCTATCACCCATGCTGACTAGGCCGCCTGATTAGGCCTACAAGATCAAGCAATCCTCACAATTTCCAATCTTACAACCATGACACAACCTGTTTGACCATGTCATCATCATCACAAACTCCCTCTAGCACTCCTAAACCTCGTACACCCTTATCATTAATGTGCATTCACCTTTTACATCAATGAGAACACTAACGCACTCATGCCAATAGTTTCAAATTGGAATATCCTAGTGCACTTAGGTTATATTCGTTTGTTGAAATCCACATGTTCGGCAATTAATTCACCTGATCTAGCCTCGTCTTGCCTCTCAAACAGGTTTTATGCCTCACATCAGCATTGCACATCTTGTAGCTTTTGAGAAAAGCGGTTGAATTCCCTTTTATAGTACTTAAAATTCATAAAGAATAATTATGCCTCTTTGTTCAAGAAAGCCAAACTTAACTTCTAGATTGCACCATTCTCTATGTATTCACCTACAATATTGCTCTTCATCAATTCCTTTAAGAAAACATCGTGCCAATACTAGGGACTCTTCAAATGTTCTCGGAATTGATCATTCCTCTTTTGTCGTGAACTTTTGTAAAGCTCTTGGTTTTTAATCATCAAAAGAGTGGAGCTACACTACCACTCTTCGATGTTATAATCATGGATCTCATCTTCCATCCTCGAATGTAACTCTTAACAATTTCTTGTTCAAGACACATCTTCCTCTTCTTCCCACCCAGAGTAGAGATCAACATCATATGCTGCCTTCGTCAACTACCCATATCCATTGTTACCATGTATTATGTGACAATACAGGATGATCAGATTACTATTGACAAGCAAACTATCAACTAGAACACCGTGAACAATAAGGCTTATGGCAGTTAGATACCCCTTTCTAATACCAAAAACGGAAGTCAAAAATCTTCAATGCTGGCATTGATTCATCCTCTAACTGCTGAATTAATAATCTGCACAACAAAAAAAAAAAACTCTTTCCAATTCTAATGGCAACAAATCGATTTCTGACTCAAAAGACAAGACTTTTGGGTGCTAAGATAGCTTGTCTACACTCCTAAATGACTCATGAAAAGAAGCCCCCTTTTCTGAAGCCCAACTCCATCTAGCAGTCATTCTTGTAAGCTCTATCTGAAAAAGCGTTCTTACAATAATAATAAGCTCTGAGAGTTACTCCGTTGATATTTCTTTATTGATATTTTATGAAATTAATGCTAAATCTTGGATGGAATGGGCACCCTTTTAGCTTATCTATAGCAACCTCAAGCGACCAATGGATAAAGCATCTCTTGAAGGTTAAAAATATGTTCTCACTTATATTGAAGATTTTTCTAGACAAATTTGAGATTATTATCTAAAGTGCAAATAACAAATGTTTGAGAAGTTTAAAGATTATAATGATTTTGTTGAGAAACAAAGTGGCAAGTAAATTAAAACACTTTGAACCAATAACTGAAAGAAATATGTAAACAATGCTTTTAAGAACTTCTAACAACATACTGGCATCAAATATGTGTGCATGGTCTTGTATTCACTTCAACAAAATGTTTGGCTAAGTAAACAATTGAACCATTGTTGAGATGGCTAGATGTATGATCCACTCCAAATTTCTGGGCTACAAATTCAATGTAGACAGTTAGTTGTGAAGTCTACATTTTGAATCATATGAGTCGTGACTACCAAAGTTGTTTGATGCATAACTCATGAAGAATCTTGGAGTGGATGAAATCCTGCCATTGTTTTTGGTTGTGATGCATAGGCACATATCCTTGATGAGAAGCAGAAGAAGTCAGAGCCCAAAGTCCAAACATGTAATTTTTGGGGATAACGGGAGGAGTCAGAGGCATATCAGTTATATGATTCAGACTGTCAACAAGTCATTACTTACAAGGATCTGCAGTTTAAAGAGAGGCAATCACCTTTTAAGAAGCCTTCCCAATCCTTCCCAATTAAATCATCCTCTAATGTTCCACTTCCTCTGGTAGTTCTCTATGATGACATGTCACATTCGAATGAAGAGATAGAGACTATTGCACCCACACCTACTAGTCCTACTACAAATGAAGCTCATCTTCTATTATGGTCCCAAAGATGTTTGTCCATATGTTGATTTTGTGGCTCGCTCCTTAATGAAGAATAACTCAGAATAAGCTCTCGTAGTTTTTTCTTTTATAAAGTTCAAAAAATTATATAAATAAGAATAGCAAAATTACATCAGATCCTCGCTTCAGCACATATACCAGGAATTTCTGGGTGAAGCCCGCATTGGGTCACAATGTGCCATGAGCAGTGATCAGAATTTTCAAAGCTGTCTTATGCAGAGAACATAACTTGGACTCTTTACATCTTTCGAACATACCATTACATCAAGAATAACTCAGAATAAGCTCTCGTAGTTTTTTCTTTTATAAAGTTCAAAAAATTATATAAATAAGAATAGCAAAATTACATCAGATCCTCGCTTCAGCACATATACCAGGAATTTCTGGGTGAAGCCCGCATTGGGTCACAATGTGCCATGAGCAGTGATCAGAATTTTCAAAGCTGTCTTATGCAGAGAACATAACTTGGACTCTTTACATCTTTCGAACATACCATTACATCAAGCATTTGAAGACATTAACTATCACAATATATTTTTGATATACTACACCAAAATCCATGGTTAAAATAGCTTAGGTGGGGATTCCATTCTTGGATAGCATTGTCTCGTCTTGGATACTTTAGCAAATCATCCCTAGACAGTTGACTGGTCTCCAGTGATACTGCAGATCTGAAATAAGATGATTGCTGTCCCAAAGTGGAAGCCATTGCCTCTAGTCTGGGAGGGCTGTCTGGTAGGTTGCTCAAAAGATTTTAAGGTTCAAATCTAGTTGAAATGATTCTGACTGGGGAGGAAATGAGTGGAGTGGGACTCAAAACCAGCATCAGAAGGAACTCAGACCAGACCATTACTCGTCAGTCAAGCTTGTCATACAAATTAGAATCTATGTCGACATCCTTGCCGGCACTAGACTGTAGAAGTGTTGGGAGCAAATGACAATCTAGAATCTTGTAATCTGTGCAAGGGAAACTTGGGAGTTGAGTATTTTTAATTCTACCGCAAAGAAAGGATCTGGCAGGATGTAAATGGATCTACAAGACAAAATTTGCATCTGGAGATAAAATTGAGAAGCACAAAGCTTGACTTCACTAAGGGCTTCTCTCAAAAGGGAGGTATTTTGTACAATGTAACCTTTACTACTGTTGCTATAATTGATACCATTTGGATTGTTATTTTAATTTCTAATACATTTAGAAGAGAATTACATCAGATGGATGTTAAGGGTGTTATTTTCATGATGATTTAAATAAAGGAACGCGTATACAACAACCCGCTGAATTTATTAAGACCGAAGAAACTCTTTGCCTACATATTGGAAAGAGCATATGGTCTCAAGCAAGCTTCTAGAGCTCGGTATGAGAAAAGTGATTGAATTTTTCAGAAACATTGTGTTTTTTGTAGTCATTCTGACCCCAATCTTTGTTTAGCACACGTTGATAATCATATTTTGATTGTGGTTCTGTATGTTGATGGCCTGAACATCACTGGCACCCAGACTGGTTTATTTGCGCTGCCAAACAAAGTATGATAAAGAATTTCAATATGAATGGCTTGGGTATTCAGCATTAGTTTCTTGGAATGCAGGTTTTCCTATCTCAACCAGTAAGCTTTTGATAAAAGTGAAATATTATATTGAGAAAAAGGAAAAGGGTTACAAAGAGCAGACACCTAATAATTTGCATTTTTATTGTAAATAGATCTGCAATGTTTTGAATAAAGGGTAAACAATTTGTGACATATTAAGAATTTTCCCCGTGATGAACACCATGTTTTCAAAGACACAGCATCAACTGGAAATACTTCATCAAACTTTCCACATGAGAACAAACTTTGTCCTCTCTACCAACCTAATGATTGCTTTCAACATCCATTCAAAAATGCAAATAAGTAGGTGCTACATACTGCAGAATACAAGCAAACTTCTTCCTGTTACACCTCCAGCCTGGCCTAGCAACTTTTCCATATAACCCGAAGATTGTCCAATTACTAAGGAATTGCCACCAGACTTCTATAATCAGTGCAAGGGAGTTTCTAAATCCCACCAAAATGGAAATGGAGTCAGGGCAATGCATATTGTGGCAATATAGAAGTTAACTTGCTATTGTCTGGTTTTTTAAGCAGGCAATATCTGCATATGGAGATGAATGTAATCAGTTTAAATCTTGGTAAATTACTATTCTAGTGATGTTTTCAGATTTTCTTTGCTCTTTTAGAATGATAATCTAGCAATGCATAATACTAGCAAGTATCATGCTTAAAGATTTCAAGCTTCCACAGCCCGTAATATCGATAAGATAGAGATTCAGGAAGAAATTGTGTGAAAAGAAGTGAAACTTTAGATGTTTCAGACACTTTGTGACCCATCATCAAGGTCATGACTATGGATCGCAAACATCAAGCTTCTCGTCTATAAGTCAAGTACATACTGTCAGATGAACCTAACCCAAAAAGGAAAAATACGATTAATTAAATGTTCAACCAACTCAAATCACCACAAAAGGAGAACATAACTAATTTACAATAATGGCATCCAGATTGGTCCATAATAATGGGTAACCGGCCACAAACAAATAATTAATCAGTCCCAGGAAAGAGAAAATTAGCTGATTAATTAATTATGGGTCAGGTCCACATCTCAATTTATGGAAGACGGGTCTCCAAGTTTGGTTTAAGCTCGAGCCATCATCCTTATTCAAATTATTTGTGTGCTTTCTAATCTCAACCACTTCCTTAGCCAACACTTTGTTGTGTCATCGTCTTTGGCAATGACCTTTGCCTTTTCAATGCAAATGTGGTGAGTAAATAGCACACAAGTGCTTTGATAATTCTGATTTGTCAACCTTGTTGTGGAGATCTCTGAGGTGTTCAACAATTCTCGTTTGAATGGATCTACCTAAATCCCTAATATATGGTTGACTACATGAAAACAGCATGAGATAGACACCACTACTCTGCTTGGGGTCAACCCAGACCTGTGTTGATTTAAGTGTCTTCTTCAAAGTGTTCTAAGGAAGAAAAATCAACACAAAATTCCTTCTTTTTAAGATCTTCAGAATCTTATTTGAAATTCCCTCAATGTATGGTAAGACAGCCTGAGATTGTCCATCAAAGTCTGATGTCTTTTGTTGATGATCTAAACTGCTCCTTGCAATCCAGAATGACTTATTTTTTTCTTTTTCTTTTTCAAAAAACAACCCAATTTATATTATAGAGAAATCAAAGTGTACAAATTGTACTATGCCAGGTGTGCAAGCTGTTAGTCCAAGCCTGGGCAGTATAGGAAAAAGGATACTTATTAGCATTCATTAATACAAATCTAACTGAAGAAGCTTTCTCGAATCTCCTTGGAGCTTGGTCTGCCACCATCTAGGAGGCATCCCATAACAAATAAGGTTACGGTTGTCAATAGCCCGATTGGCGAACCCATCCGCCACTTTGTTTCTTTCTTTGGGAATATGGTTGAATTGCACATCTTGAAACCAGTCCTGCAGCCTGTGAATTTTCCCCACCTCTCTTGCTATTTGTCAATTCTTGCTATGACCTCCTTCCAAGGTAGATAACAAGCTGACAATAACCTTAGAATCTCATTCAATTTGGATTTTTTGCCATCCAATTTGCAAAGCCTCTTTGTAAACTGCCCTGATCTCTGCTAAATTATTGGTTGCAAATCCCAACTTTTCAGCAAAGAAGAAGGCTACAGACCTGTCATAAGATCTACAAATGCCTCCCATAGCAGCTTGCCCCAGATTACCCCTCGAGGCTCCATCAGTGTTCAATTTTCCATACTCCATCGGAGGAGGTGTCTAGTGTCCATCCCACTGTATTTTCTTTTTACGATGATAAGCAAGCATAGTTGAATTCCTGGGTTGCAAAGAAAGCTGGTTACACACATGTTCCCATTCCCGGGTGAGAATTTGAGGTATACAAATCTTATATTTGATAGATTTTGCAACATTGATTTTGATTTTCTCCCAATCATAATATATGTCTCTGCTGTCCTAATGGAAAGCTCTGCTATTTCATTCCTTCCAAATGTTCCAAAGGAGAAGGGTTATGCCAGACCATAATGCTGGCAGAAGATTTTGACCTTTGGGTAGGTGACTATGTCAATCTCTTAGCAACTGCTCAAAAGACTGAATGCTAATCCAAGGAATGTTAAACAATTTAGATAAAAGCTGCCATAAGGAGACTGCCAAAGGACATTGGAAGAAAAGATGAGAAAGAGTCTCCTCATTATCCAGACATAAAGCACATAGGAATGGGCCATAAAAGCCCAGTTTCATAAGTCTATCAACCGTTAAGACTCTCCTCCTTAAAACCAGCCATACAAAGAAGCTCACCTTTGGCGATATAACAAGCTGCCATATGTAACTAAAAATATCCCTTAGAGGATGAGAAGTACCCCTAGTTAAAGCAGCATAGCCTGAAGATACTATATAAACACCTGCAGAGTTTTTCCCCCACACTAAGGAATCAAACAATGGAGAAGTTGGAAGAGGGCGGGGCTTAAGAATATTATTTAGAAGAGTTTGTTGTTCCTCCTCGATACGAATGGGACATTTCAGAATAGGAATCCAGCATTGGCCAATTTCCCAGGAATGAGTAGCTAACTTACAATAATTAGCAACCTTAATCCATCCTATTTCATGCAACTTATCCATGGTTGTCTGTAGCACTGGGTATTAGGTAATGATTGGAAGATGCACATCCCAAGAATCCGTCAAAAAACTAGCATTTTCACCATTATTCACAATCCAAAACAAATGTTTTTTTATAAGCTCTTCTCCAACTTTCAAAACAGCCAGAATGGGTGATCCTTTGGAGGGAAGGGACAGCCGAATGATTCTCTCTACGGAGTTATTTTCTGCATATTTAGCTCTAATATTGGCAGCCCACAATTCGTTTGGAGCCATGAGCATCCTCCAATAGAGTTTAGCTGCTAGGGCCTTATTTTGCTTGGAGGAAGATCTGAATCCTAAGGTCCCTTCCTTCTTAGGCTGACAAAGAGTTTCCCATTTCACTAGAGATCACTTTCTTTTTTCCTGCAAACCACTCCATAAGAATTTCTGGCATAAGGAATCCAGAATGACTTCTTTATCAACCTTTCTTTGTAGCTGTTTTTAAAAGACTGGTGAGGTGTTTCTTTAGCCGCAGAAAACTCTCCTCCTCTGAAATCCTCAAGGCCGCGGAGACGAGGATTTTAAAAACACCTAATTTTTCAGTCGGTGGGTGTTGCGAAGAAAGCATGCAAATAAATATCTCTGTAAGTTTCTTTTATGTATACAAGCCGAGAAAGAGAACCATCAACCTTTCATTTCAACAAAACATCTAAAATGGAAAACATCCCCCTTGCTCAACCTCCTTGGTGAACTTTGTGCTCTACAAAACTCTTAAGATAGTCCTAGAACAACTCTAGGCTCTCCATTCCATGCAGAAAATAATGGACATTGAAAATCACAACATTTTTCCGAGTATCATTTATGTCAGGCCCACCCATACTGAATGGGCGAATTCAACATCATGTTTAGTGCATGTATGACACTGCAGGTGTGATTCATTATATGCTGCACATAGGTTTCTTACACCACTCATTGAGATTTGTTGACAACTTCTAATCTGCCCTCTTATGTGGCAATTTACCGATCACTTACCATATCTAACACTCCATGACATTATAAAGGATTGAAAATTCAAATTCAAATATCATCAATGGCATTAAAAAGCATTTATCAACTGTCATAAGAATTAAATGTTAATAAGACCATTAACTTTTTTAGAAAACAGTATACTGAATCACTGCACACTTTGCATACTTGTCTATAGAGTTCATAAGCGGCAAATTATAATTTGAAAAACTAATTTGGGAATCTCATTCTACAATAAATTTGATGCATAACAAATTATATTCATATTCCACGTTGGCACTGTTGAGCCATGCCTCCCACATACATTTCTCAAACATTCATTAGAAAACAACTGCAAATAAAAAAAATAGCTGCACCTGCACAGAAGTGTGTATTGTTTTATCATAGTTACCAAGTTCAAAAAGTTTGGTAGGCCAGCGGGGTGAAAAAATTTTGAATTACAAATTTTTAAAAAGTGTGCAAACAGATTAAAAAATAGAAAATATTAAAAATTGCATCTTACTAAAAATGTTCACAAATTTGAATTATATGCAGCACATTGATGACATAAAATTAATAAAGCTGATATTTTTGTGCAATGTTCATGGGTTCATAACTCATAATATTTCAAAAATTATTTTAGCCAGATTTGTGTTTCTGTTTCCTCTTTATATTGTAATAGCGGTAGGTTCACTGTCTTTCTTTCCAGTTGTTTTCTTGTTAACAAACACAAAATCAGGTTTGGGTTTAGATCCAGACAATTTAAGTCAACCCATAGAGTTCAGGTTCAGATTGAACTTTGGCCGGTTCTAACAGACCTTGTATCCATATTTATAAAATTTCGACAAATTTATAATAGTAATGAGGCATCTCATACAAACTTGCCTTGTTCATAAAATTCGGTAATGCATTCAGCACCTGGTCAATGGTGCTTACCAAAAGAGAGAACACATGCATCAGAGAAGAAAACCGCAGACCCATCTCCCATAAGAGAAGTTGAGATGAATATTGTTTTAATATATCATTAAGCGTATTGGAGATTGCCTAAGCACTTAACAAGACGAGATTATACCCATGTAATCATGGGTTGACCAACTTGGCCAGGCAAATACACAAATTCTGATACATTTCTTATTGATAATTGCTCTCATCTAACCTTAACAACCACCAACAAAAACCAAAGAGTGTAAAAGAAGACCACAGCAAAATCATGCAAAACCCACCCAATCTATCATATATGTAGGGAATCAAGACAAGGTTAAAACTTAAACATTATACCTATGTCTTTAACCACTATGCCCACATTAGTCATCTGCTACCCATAGGAAAGTAGAGTTATGCTTTCTGGAAGAATGAGTGAATAGATATTACATCCATCTGCCAGGTTCATGCTCTCACTTCTTTTGCCAAGGATATGAATCACATTAGACACCACAACCATTATACAAACTAGCACAAGTGTCCTATAATTGAAACAGGAAAATGAACATACAACATTCATGTAATAGCTGCCTTACTGTTTGTAACTCCGTTACCCACTTTACCTACTAATCACGGATGACTCTTGCGCTGCATATAATAATGATGACAAAGCCAGGGTACAAGTACACAGCCCAAACATGATCTTCTCTGAATATGGACTGGAACATATTCAACCATAGGATGAACAATTTCCACAGCATTTGCATTATTAATTGTAACTAAAATACTCTGAACACAATATTTAGTATACCCTACCAAAAGTATTAGAACAAGACTTTCATTCTATAAGCATAGGAAGATACTTCATCCTATAATGTGGTTTTTATTGGAATTACACTTACAATCACATAAAGTAGTAAATTTAACTGTGTTTGGGAAGACCGGACTACCTTATCAGATAGATTGAATGTCTTCTGAAAGCGATCTTCATAAATACGCTCTTGCTCTTTTATGTGTTCAGTCAGCTGAATTCCTACAGACATCATATGCAATCAAACTGTCACGTAAACAGAGTTGAAAATGTAGAAACATAAAGAACACTTGTATCAAGAATTAATAACCAGAAAGAACCCAAAGTAATTATGATTGTTTTAAATCTATCTGAATTGCAAATTGCAACTAATATATAAAGGCAAATCAAATGCAAAGTGTTATTATGCCTACTGGAGGAGGAAAATCATGATATGGGTGTCATTTGTTATGTTTTGTTGTTGGTGAATATCTAAAAGCTGTTATACTCAAAACTTTTCCAGACCCATGCAGAATATAAGCTATTATCCCCAAAATACATGCCATCAATCCTTCCATGTTATATATGTAGAGCATTAAATAAGTTCAATTGATCTATTTTCCATTTTAATTTTATGTCATAGCCTTTAAATAAGTCGCCATGTTTTTCAAGTCCAGATTTCTTGACATATGTAAATAAGAGGGATCTAATATATATTTTGTAAAACATCCTGATATGGAAAATGGAAGCCTAATGCAAATCCGTGCGAGGCATGGAATGCACCCATAGAACTTTTATACATATTATTAGGATTTTTTGGCTAAGGGCCTTGTAATATGGAACCATGTAATCCAGTGTCTGAATTAAAAGTAAGTTGTTGGAGGATGGAAATTAATTGCGAAAAGCAGGTAGGAGTGGAAGGCAAGGAGACAGGTGAGCCATGGCAAAAAACAGGAGGTAGCCATGGAAACACGCCATCAGAAAAAGGTAACAGAGGAATCAACATTCTCGCCATATGCTCAAACTTGAGATAAGGTAGATTTGTCCAAACCATTTACAAAGTAAATCAGACTCAAAGCAGTGCTAGAGGTTGTTTGATTATGAGAGCATCCCATTTCAATGCCTCTATTGCCACAACTAGAGGCACTTGAGGAGAGATTGTCCACTGAAAGAAAGACCCCAGGAAATTAGGCAAAAAGAAGGCCAGAAGAAAGAAAGAAAACAAGTTTAGGGAATGAAGAACCTAAACGTAGAGCATCAGTAGAACCATACCCCTTTTTTGAGCTCAAATGGGACAAATTTCATTGAAAACCCTAGAATTGGAAGAGCCAATCCATCAGGCCAAAGATGATACAATCCAAGACAGCCAAACAAAAACCCTGAATGTAGCACCAATGTATCTAGAACAGAAAGAGGAAGAGGACCAGACAGCTACGGAAATGGTTATTGAAACGGAGGATGAAGTTTAGCTACCTTCAGAAAATGACTTTGATGAGCACATAGAAAATACAGCCAGTTGTTCAATAACCAAATGGATCATCCAATAACCACGCCTAATGTAGGAAACAAGAGTGGGAAGATTGGAATCCCAGAAGCTACAGAAAGAAGTAGAACGAACAATTAGACTGGGATCACAAGTTCAAATCGCAGAGATGCTAAGAGAACAGAAGGTGAAAGACCCTCCAAAGAAGAAATGAAAGACCTAACCTAGAATATTAGGTGCTTGAATACCCCTAAACTGCTAAAATAAAAGCTCCAACTCCAAAGAACATGCATCACCTTCATCCAAGAGACAAAGATTACAATATTGGAAGCTTAGGAAATGGTACGGAGTAAGTGGAAGCAATATCATTCTTTTGAAGTAGAGGCCCAGAAAATTTAAGAGGTATATGAATACTTCGGAACCATAGACAGCTGACTTAGGCACAACATATTATTAGATTTATGACTGAGTCCTTAGTCATAGTGTTATTCTTTAAGTCCCGTTTCATCTACCTAGGATTAATGAAGCGTTAAGAAGATTTTCCTTTCCCGTCAAGTATAAAGTTAGCAAAAACCCTATAAGATGTATCTCATTCAATCCTATTTTTTAATGCGATACAGAGAGCCACCATTGTGTGACCACTCCCATGTTTGGAGTCAAATTTGCTGGTGCAATCCATCTCATGTGAGCAAATGCCCCAATTTTTCTTCGTATTTGTTTTTGCTAGTCAATATTTTCTGCATTTGTTTTCTACAAAGAATTTGGAGACGCAGCATGTGGTATTGGAGATTATTTCGGTTCTCGTTGCCGCAACTTTTTTATTGTGTTCTTTCGAGGGGCTGGATACAATGTATTTTGCCTATGCCAGGCCGGAGACAGCTCTGATATGTCTGATGTTGTAATGTCCCCAATTCCGAGCACATGGCCTAGGAGGCTTCTCATCCGTCTTAGCCTTGGTCGTGCCCAAGGGGCTAGTGACGTTGATGGTTATTGGGTATGGTTTGCACCTTCATTTCACTTATAGGTTATGTTTCGACATTGGACACGTACTTTCAGGTGACTTAAGTGAAATAAGGTTGTGTGATGCTCCCCTGTGGTATTTTATTATTCTAATTTTGTGTTGGGATAACTTAAGTGTATTTTTGGGCATAGTGATGATAAAGTAACTTAAGTTATTTTATTATTATGTGGAATTTTCCCCAAGGTGATCAATTAGGATTCTTTTGGGCCCTTTGTTGCAGTGAAAAGTTATAAAAGGAAGTACTTGGGGGAGAAATGGGCATTCATTCATATACTCACTCTTTTATGATATTGTAGTCATTGTGGTTGCATGTTTTTTGCTTGTGTAATAAGATCCCACAAGAACCCTAACTTCGATGGTGAGAGATCCACTCCTAGCTAGCAAAGCACTCTTTGATGGTGAGAGATCCTCCCTAGTTTGTTAATTTCAAACTTCATTCAAATCAGATTTTCAGATTAGAGTTATTAGAGAATTTCAAGGGTTTGCTTAGTGCCAGAGAGAGATTATTTGGTCCATACTTCAGCCATCTACAAATCAGATTATTTCCAGTGTTTGAGGCAAGCTTGGCGAATTCCCTGGAGGAGTTTCATTCAGTTTGAGCTTTTTTTATTTTCAGATCTAGGGGAAAGGAGCCAATGACCGCGAATGGCCCAATGACCGTGAGTAGTTATGTGAAACAAAGTACCAATAGTTGTTTGAATTAAAGTTAAAAATGAAATAAAAACTAGCCAATAAAGTAAGTCACATCAAGTCACATCAATAAATGAACCAATGAAATGATGACACATAAACAACCCATAAAAGGTGATTTTATTCTCGAGTAATGGGTTGCCTTAAATTCCTTTGTATTCAAAAGTACTTATTTTAAATCCCTTAATATATTCTTTCACATACTCAAAATTTTTGAAAGAAAATCTGTATATTAAAAAAATCATGCTCTCTAAAAGGGTATTTTTTTTTTAAAATTTTTATGATTGTTAAGTGGCTCTAACAACCTCCCACATTATGATTCACGATAACTGGCTCTTTCCCCCTACTTACTTAGGGTTTTGCAGCAGTGTTTTCTAGGGTTTTTGGTTGAAGTTTTTCAGTTTTCCAAGTTGGATCTGATTCGTTTTGATTTAAATATATTGTTGTCCGAATTTCAGAATTTATAAAGACTATTTCAACTCCTTGTGAATTTTTGGAATTTTTAGGCAGTTTCAACAGTTAAAAGAAATAAATAAAATCAGATCTGAGAGATAAAATTATTTCTCTCTTGTTTAGAGTTCTACATATTTTTCTATGCTATTTGAAGCTTTTGGGTAGTGTTAGAAATTATTATTCTGGAAAATACAAATTTTTCTGTGTTTCTACATATTGTTGTCCTAAAAATCAGAAAAATCAGAATTCCAGTTCGCTGTTATTTTTATATATTTAGGGAATTTCAAGTGATATCCCACAAGGGATATTTCAGGTGTATCAATGGCATATCCGGCTGTATTGTACCTGAATCTGTCTAGGATCATATTCTGTAATTTAGAATTCAATTGTTTATAAAGAATGAACTTTGAACAATTTCCTTATTGATTATATCAATTAAATTTAGTTCCATATCAGCTAGATGAACTTAAGGTTGCCCGGAAAACAAATATTGTGGCTACCTTGGATTTGTTGGCTCAAAAAGAGTTTTTGTAAAATTCTCATATAGCCATTTTGGTGTGATGAACAAAACAATGTGCCATGAACATTGTAATAAATTGTAGAAGATTATGTTAGGCGAGGTAAATGGGCCTGACACACTCCATTACGCTTGTAATGATATTTTGCATACATCCCCTGGCAGACATCTCAGAAACTTTGCGTAGGGATGAGTTTTTCTAATCATGTGCCATAAATAACTCTTATGATGTCCAACTCCATTAGTCGGTGATGTAACAAGATTGTGGGTGGTTGTTCCCCAAACTTTGTGTACCTTCATGGAGAGTTCAGTGATGTCTACAATATTTTCAAATCATTGTTTAGTTCAGCAGTTGCTACTAGAATTGAAGGAACCGCAAAGATTGTTAAGGATATGTCAAATTCCATATGTGTGATTTGAATCCCAAACAGAATTCACTATCACCTAATTAAAGTGTTTGTGTGGATGATATATCTATGCTCTCTAGAGGATTGATGGGACCATGTGGGACACAAAAGACACATGGGATGCAAGTATGGAAGTAAGTGGAGAGACCTTGAGAAGTAGAGATCAAGACTGACATTGTGAGATGTGCTTGTAGAGCAAGTGATTATCGGTGGTGGCAAAAATCAGAATTGTGGAGGACGATGAAGGCGATTAAATTTTAAAAATTCTGAAGTAATGGTAGTATCTTGTGACTTGCAAAGACAAATTGGTAATCCTATAGGAAATTGTAAGACTAGCATAATAGGTGCACAATAAATCAAAATATGTGTGGGTTTAAATGCACTGAGGTTTATTAGGGAGATATTGAGGATTTCACGTTTCTTTTCTATGTGAAAGAAATAGTTAATAAAGTAGTTATACCTAATGAGGTAGTTGTTAAGAATTGTACCAGTCCTTTTCACAATAATGTTGTCGTTGTTGATGATCGAGCAGTATGATAGAGGTAATAGAAGAACCTCACAGCAATGTACAGTTGTATTGATAATTAAAGGTAAACTCGTATGATGCTTTTTCTAATATTGGGTGCAGATTAGGCACTTGAGTACCTAGACCTTAATTATATTCTAATAACTATTATAAAGCAAACTTAAGTACATCAATAGTTAGACATTACTATTCTTAAGAGTCCCGCCTATTATTCATTTCAGTTACACCCAACATTTCCCTTATATTTTTCAAGCTTATCTCTGCTGAGTGCTTTTGCAGAAATGCTTGTTGCTTTAGCTTATCATTTATGTCTAGCAAAAACTTATTGTAGGATGGAAAACTATAAAATATAAATACTTAACAATATGTGTTATAGCCAAATGAACAAAGTGAACAACGAACAAAAGCAAATGAAGTATTATCATTTTTCCATGATAAAACATCACATCAATGCACAAGAACATAGTCTTAAATATAGACCATCTTCAGTATATAGTACATGATGTCCGTGGATCCACCGTTGTCAGGCCTGAACTCTTCATATAATGATCTACTGATGGACACCAGGATAAGATCCTTAAAGCATCACACAGAACTCATAGATATACACATTGAGGGATTAGGCACAATGGTTGATCCAATGGTCACATTTGGGAACAAACCCCGTCAACCAAATTTTCAAAAATTAATCACAATACTCGTACATCGTACTGTACGTCGTACGACAACAACTTTTAAATTTCTTTTTGTTACAATTATATACAATGACATGAAAAGTTGTCTATATTAACTCAATCAGATATAATAATGACACACTTCTATGAGCTTAGATTTTGTGCATGGAAGATTAGATTCTTGATCAATTTGATGGTGCTTCAATTGTCACATTTCACTCGCATCACTAAAAATTATTTGAAATTTACATCTTCCAATATTCTTTGAATCCAAACTATTTCACATGTGTCATCCATGGCTTATTCTTCTTTGATAGATGATAAGGCCAATATTGACCACTTCTTTCTAATCCAAGTTTTATTCTAGATCCTAGGTTAAAGCCATGTCCTGAAGTAGATTTCCTGCAATCCTTTGACCCTATCCAATCTGAATCTATATAACCAGTCAACTTAAAATCATAATTCTTCTCAAATAGAATACCAGACTTCAAGGTAAATTTGATATATCTGACAACTTGCTCCGCTGCATTAAAATGCACCTTCACAGAATTCAAAAATTAGGACAACACGCCTACAATATCTAATATTTATCCCGGTACCAACTGGTTGTCTATACCACTTTGTATCAAATGTCTGTGATTCCTTTTCCTTCAAAAACTTGAATTTGGTCGAAATAGGTGTATCACAAAGACCACACATTTCCATAAAAAAATTCTTAAGCAATTCTGCAGCATACTTTGTTTAAGTGATGAAGATCTAGTGCCTTTCTTGCGAGGCCTGAATTCTTAGACAGAAATGAAGCATGCCTGGGTCAATCATTTCAACCAAATTGTTTTGAGGTTCGCCTTTTTTCATCAATGAGCTCTGAATTGTTACCTGCAGTGATCAAATCGTCAACATAGACTGCCGTGATAACCATATCTTCATTTTTCAGCTATACATACAGAGTTTCATCTCATTCACTCCATTAGACCTCAAGAGTCAAGATCATTAGGTAATGATTGATCTTCATATACCAGGCTCGGGGCCTTCTTTTAAGCCAAACATTACTTTGACTAGTTTGCAAGCCATCTTTTCTTTGCCTTTTACTGCAAAATCCTCGGATTCTAAATATATAGTTCTAATTTCCAAAGATAGTGTTTTTAATATCCATCTGATGAACATGTCCTCCAAAATGTGCTGAAATCGATAACAGTATACAAATTGTAATCATTTTGCAGTGGGTGTGAGTGTTTCTTCTTTAGTCAATACCTTCCACCAGCCTTCAGCCTTAAGTCTTCCTTTATACTTTTCGACTGGGTAGATCCACGGCACGTTCTTATGACAAGGGATTTTGTCATGATCTTGATGGTTCAAGTCTGGTCAAATTGATTTTATTCATCCCAGCTTTATTTTTCTTCATTCTAATAGTTTTCATATGCTTACTAGTAAGAATTTCCCTACGTCTTGTTACATTTTCTTTTGTATCATCTTTTTTATGTGACCCTCCTTTCAAGTTCAATACAGGAGTGTCTAGTTCCCTATTAATGGTCATCGCACGTTAAAACATGATGAAATGGGGACACGGCCTGAAACAGCATTTCAGGCCATTCTCACATGTTCCATTTTTTTATGTTTTTTCCCTAAAGTTCACAGTTTTGATACTAAAATATTAAATAATAAACACAAAAATTTAAATAATAAACACAAAAATTATATTATTAACAATAAAAATTTGTATTTAATATTATTAACAATACAAAACTTTAAAATATAAATAATGTTAGAATATTACATATTAAATGCGGTAAAATTTATAGGTTTTAGAAAATAAAATAAAAAATTATATATATACACTGAAAACTGTTTCTCACATGCTCGTGATAATCCCATTTCTCATTGCATTTCCATTTCCGTAACATTTCTTCGTATCTTGTTTCTTGTAACATAGGTTTAGTTCAAGTTGATCCTAATTAGTGAATTAGAGTCATGATAACCTTGGTGAAGATTCTAAGTAGTTGTATTTCCATTAATTGCCTGTTACATTATCATTTGATAGGGATCAATTTGAAAAGGGTTGCTTTGAAACAGAGTTACATGGGGACGCGTCCCCCCATTGTAGCAATATCCCAGACATTTGGGATGTTTCGAGTTAGTCTACTTATTTGGTATCGAAGGATTTTGATGAAAATAAGTAGACTAAGTTCATTGAAATCGTGTATTAAATATATTTGGGATGAAGACTTTATGGTCAAGTTTAGTATGATTGGACTTTAACTTTTGATGCCCTTGAGGTACCAAACTGCATACTAGTACCATCAATGGTTCATACTAAATGTAGTATGCAACTTAGCAACTAGTGATCATGAACTCAGTTGTTGATTCGTTGATTGTTTTGCTTATGGAAATTCTTCCTTAATCACTCATACCTTTAATTGAGTGATTGTAGCTTGTCGTTACCATTTCACATAAGAATTGGGCCATGGTGGATGTCTCTAGTCTGTTTACTTGTCACACTTCCACCCACTTTATGACCATATTAATTTCTAGGGGTATATATTAGACCTAGGGGGAATGAGTTGAGCCTTGCAAAATCTATCCCCAAATATTTTGAAGGCGACAATGTCAAGATGAGGCAAAGTGAAGAATGATTTTAGTTTGCTAGTCCTTGATATTGGTAACATTTTTTGCCTAGGTTTTTGCATTGATGAATGAGAATGGATACCAATTACCATTATGAATAATTTCTACATAGAGTTATCACTTGTCATGTGCCCTTTCTTGATTCATTCATGTATTCTCTTATGATTGGTACTTTGGAAATGGTCTTTTCACAAGTCAATGTGATAATGCTTGTGGTGTCAAACCTCATCATTTAGCTTCGTCTAATATCAAAATCATTTGGCCCAACAATAGATATTCAACAAACCCCCCATATACATTTATGTATGGCGCCTATATCAAAAGATGCAATTTGCTTCTTGGAAAATCTTAGCACAAATCTAGAAGGAAAGCTCTACCCCATATTTGGTTGTTTAGACTCATCCAATGGCAAAAGCATTTGACCCGACACCAGACCTTCAACCCTTATGAGCATTTAGGCATGGCATCTATACAATTTGCTTCTTGACAAAACTTTGCATAAATCTAGGAGGGAAAGATCTACTCTATATTAGGTCTATGCTTTCTATATTTTTCATTTTGACAACTTTTATTTAAGAAAATAAATCATATAGGTAATATGAATGTCAATTTGATACTTAATAGGCTCATTTATGCTCCATTTGAGACACAGTCTACGCAAAATGCATGTCGATTTGATATTTAACAGTACCATTTTAAGCCATAACATCTCTTCTCCCTTTGACAAAGTCTGTCTGCAATGAGGCCTGACTTGTGAGGTTAGAAAATCAACCATGTGTTCCAATGTTGCTGTTATTAACTTTTCTTACATAAATGATTCCAATTAGCTCATGAGATTCCTATTCCACTTATTCAGTATCAACATAGCTAGGAAGAACATTTTCCAATTCAGAGAATGCCTTAGTCAAAAAACTATCAAACACTTGTGCCATACTTGCACGGGGATGTTACTGTAACTTGTAGGCAACGTTATTGAATTCCTATTCTGTTATAAATAGCCTGCATTACCTTGATGACAGTTTATTACATATTCCCTAAACAATGAGCTATTTGAATTTACCCTTAATTATACTTTTTGTAATCAATCTCAACCAATTGTGGAGTCCAATGTTGATATTAATACACTTGGGTTCTAGCATGGGAAATCTGAAAAAAGGATCTCCCTCAAATTAAACATCAACACACTAACAAAAGAAATTGAAAAGAAAATGCTCAAGGATCTACAGCAGTTACATAGATTATAATCCCCGTAGTAAGAACACTGGCATCATATAAACCTTATGTGAATTCTTTCCAAATATTTCATATTCTTTAAAAAATTGTCTGTTTGCAACAAGTTGGAGAGAAGCTTCAGCACTAAATTATACCCGAAATTTTTTCAAGACGCTCCTGTACTTGTCGATTCTGTGCATTTGTGCCAGACACAAAAACCAGGTCCATCTCAAAGGGAATCTTACCAGATATCTGTTTGGAATTCAAAATAACAAGCCAAAAGTAAGCAGCAATAAGAAAATCTAAGTCACAATCTCTATTTATAGCTATTTTAAGGCTGCTTCCACGTATAGACATCAAGCCAAACACAATTTCCTCACATGGCAGCAAGCTCTATTACAATGGTTTTTAATCACAGTTTGCAAATGCAGCAGATAAGTACTTATTATTCATTTTAATAAGCTTGTTGAAATCAAACATCTCCAGAAGAGAAATGGAAAGAACCCTACATTTTTAGGCCCTTTGGGTTTCGTCCTTGAGTACCTGAAATATCACAATGTTTGGAGATGCTTCTGAAGTGTCAGGCAACTCCAGGCGCCCTACTGTTCGTGTCTGTCATAAAAATAATAAATTATGGATGAAAATATTGGACTTTAAGTCAATCCTACAAGGTTAAAGTCATTCCTTCTGACATCTTGAAAATGCATCGTCCTATTTTTGACAACATTTCATTAAGATGTAAAAGGCAATAGATTATAGTAGAATTCCTTCTTTTTTTCCCAATGCCTTGAATTGGAGTCCTAAAACAAAGGAAAACGCCTGAACTGACAACAGTGGATATAAAATATACTGAAAAATAGGTGTGTTCATCTTATGCATGTTTTCCTGAATTCACCCCTATACTTTTAAATCTCCTTGCCATGTTTTTCCTTTGCTGCATGAAATTATTCTTTTTATCAATATTTTTTGTCCTATATCTAAATATTTCAGTTGGTAGAGGTACCTGCATCGCCAAGGTTTGCCTGACAAGGTCGGTCAAATTATGCATGTGAGGTGTGTTGAAACCTGCATAATGGACTTCCATGTTATCCTGTAAACACATTATGTATGACAAACTTCAGACATGTGACAGAAAAGTAATAGAAGTGTGCACTATAGTACAAATTGTAGTTCAATTGAACAAAGACACACGTCTCAAAGAAGAAAGAACATTGTTCCAATAATTAATCTGGCTATCAGCCCTTTGTGAGTAGAAAATTGAGCTTGCCATTTTATCATATGCATCAAAAGCTGCACTGCCAATAGGGTTTTAAATTGCAGTTCAATTGAACAAAGACACGTCTCCAAGAAGAAAGAATATTGTCCCAATAATTATTCGGGCTATCAGCCCTTTGTGAGTAGAAAATTGAGCTTGCTATTTATCATATGCATCGTGGGCTGCACTGCCAACAGGGTTTTAATAGGGCACACTGCAAATATTAGAAGGTCAAGGAACCAGCTAATAAATGGATAGGCCTTGTGCTGTATAAGCCCTTGGAAGGGCTAATAGAAATCCTTGACAACCAAAGAAGTAACACGTTAGCATTAAAAGAAAACCCACATAATTTTAGTATGCCTGCCAAATATTAAATTGAGGTGTCAGTTAGTTTCATAAAGCCACATTACTAACAAATCAAAGCCATGACAAACCTATTTCACTAGAGACAGTGCTGGATAATAAAGGAACAAACCAACAGGTGTTCCCCCACTAATAAACATAACGTACGAATATTCGTATGGATTCAATCTTTGTGATATTATGCCTCGATTTCGCTCATTTATCGTTCCATTCTTTAAGGAGGGGCCAACTTGCACAAGGAAGAGAATTTGGCAAACAGTTACATTAATTACTCATTTTTAACTAGCACTGAGCAACACCCATTAATTGGATTTGACAGAGATATGCTTGCTTCTTGTGTGAAACCAATTGTTAATCACATCATAATTACTTGTTGGAACCAATCCATTACCAACACTGAGGTGAATATTCAACCAGATTGAATATATCATCAAATTTCGCAATGAAAGATGGTTGGTACAGTTTTAATTCAAAAAAACTTTTTTTTGTTGATTTTATTTAAAAACCTATTAAAATTGCATATCATGAGTATGGTTGAATTACATAATTATTAATGTTAGATTATTACTAGTAAACATGTAAGCTTGTTACTAATGTGGTGTGCATATCATTTAGCCATTCTTAAATTCTCCTTAGGGTGATGATTAAATTTTTGCACATAATAGGCAAGAATGATATGGATGAACATTGTTGGGAGTACCAAGGTGTAAATGAATATGTAAATGTCAAATATGCATCAAAAATGAAAATTCTCTCTAGAAATGATAATATTATAAAGAAAAAACTTACCATCCCTTCACTATGTAGTTCCCAGCCACCAACATCTTTGCGATATCCTGAGACAAGAGGAATGTTGCTACCAGATTTTGAGCCTCTTTTACCCAACTTTAGACTATTTCCTCCTTCATCGGCCATGTAAAAGAAAAGATGGACATTTTTCAATGAATTCTCATTGGGATACCTGTCCAAAGATTAAAGTTGTGAAAAGATGATTACTGAAACCATTAATAGATCACTTTTAGGAAATGCCATTAACTATTTGTGTTTTAGGAATAAACTCCACATTTCACCCTCCAGTTATTTTTTCTCAATTGTTACTTTATTTTTCCCAGTTTGAAGTTATTTATCCAAGCTAACAATTCTATGATTCCAGTCATAATATAGTAATAGATGCCCATTATCAGATTTCATGACTCTCGATGGGTTCACAAAGATGATTCATGCAAGATTTCCAGGTCAAAAGTTGGTATATCTGATTTGCTCATCCATATTTGAAGATTAAAACAACCCTTCTGGAAGAATCGATAATAGACATGAACATTATCTTGAAATTACTAAATGATAATAGACATGAACAATAATCTTGAAATTACTAAGTTATTTGTAGCGATATTAGCAAGCTCCAAGTTGTTTGGAACTCTATGATAAACAGTCACTCAAAACTAAACCCACCTTCCACTTGACTCCTCTTAAGTAAATCTATGACCCTGGTTAGAAAAAACTCCAAGTACCTTCAAAATTTCTTATAGCCAAAGGCACAAGACAAGCTTTGTGGTTCTCAATTCTTAGCTCACTGGATAACACTTTGATTGTCACATCTGAGAATAGTGGGTTTTTGTTGACACAACCCCAAATCTTCAGGCATTTCACAAAGCCAAATGAATTCTTGTGCAGCATTGACGGAACCTCTACATTATGCTTCAGTAAGGGAGGGAAACGGTTGATTGTTTCTTCATCTTCCAAGCAACCACCCCAAAGCCAATATAATAGACAAATCCAGAAGTGGAGTGTCTATCATCGGTATCACATTCCCAATCTGAGTTGGCCTACTCAAGCAAAGAACCACCATTCTCTCTTTTATACTCAATGCCTAAAGAACAGGTACCCTTAACATACCTCAGAATATGCTTAGCTTCCATCCTGTGAGGTTTCTTGGGATTCTGCATGAATTTCGAGACTAGAATGACAGCATAAGCTGTATAGGAGAAAGTATGAGTTCGGTAGAGGAGGCATCAACTTTTTCATCACAGTGGGCAGTCAACTTAACCCTGTTTGAGGAGGAGTGGAAGTTGGCTTATGACCCTTCATATGGAACCTTTTCACTAGGTCCAGGCCATACTTGGTCCGAGAGATGAAAATCCTATCTTTCAACTGCCATTCCTACATTCCAAGAAAGTAATGCAGAGGTCTCAAGTCTGCAGTGTCGAAATTTGGCAGCATTTACAAAAACAGGGAGGCTACAAGTGATGATTAAGTCATCAATACAAGACCACAATCAAAATGCAATCATCACTATGTTGAATATACATATTGGGATCAGAACTAGTACGAACAACACCTTGCTTCTGGAAAAATTGTTTGTCTCCTACCAAGCTCTAGGAGCTTGTTCGAGACCGTACAAAGACTTCTTCAATCTGCAGACAAGATGCTCGTGTCCAGCCTTAGAAAATCCAGGGTGTTGTTGCATATATATTTTTTCAATAAAATCAGTATGAAGAAAAGCACTCTTTTAACATCCATCTAATGCAATCCCCATCTAAATGTAGCAGCAATCGAAATAAAAATCCAAATGGTATAAAGGTTACCAACTGGAACAAAGGTTTCATTGCAATCAATACCTTCTTGCTAAGAGGAGATTTTTGCAACAAGACAAGCTTTGTGTCTCTCGATCTCACCATCAGATATAAGCTTTGTTTTGTAAGTCCATTTGCAAACTACAAGATTCTTCCATGGAGGAAGAGCAACCAACTCCCAAGTTTCATTCTTCAATAAGGAGTTGTATTCATCCTGCACAGCATTCTCCCACTCTTGATTACCTTGAGCTTGCTAATAGGTTTGGGAATCACAATTGTCCATAACTCATGCTATGAGTGTGAAATTTGAAAATTTATGTCCCCAAATCTTCCTAGGATCGGCAACATCACCAACATCAAAATGAACATATTGAAGGGTTTGGCAGACCCATAATGAAAGGCAAGCTTCACCTGCACCAGGACAACTAGAGAGTGTAGATACAACACGAGTAGCATTTGTCTCTTCATCTGAGTGTAATACATCATCATCAAATACCACACGTGGAACATCAGAAGATGATTCATTTGATATGAAGTGAGAAGGATCCTTAGAAGGTGACTAGTTGACAAGTTCTCTTTGGCCTTCGCATCCCTCTAATTGAGATTTTGGATCATACAGCCAATATGCCTTCTACTCCTCGTTGTATCCCATAAAAATGTATCTGTCGCTTTTCGCTGCTAACTTCTTTTGCTTCTCATTTAGAATGAGAACAAATGCGTTATATCCAAAAAATATCGAATGGAGAAACCGTAGGTTTCACCTAATGCAAGCTTCTTCGGGAGTAACATCTCGAACAGCCTGGGTGGGTGTCTGGTCCAAAATGTCGACTACACAACTGTATAACTCAACTCAAAATTTGTTGTCTAAATTTCTGGCACAGAGCATATATCTAGCCATTTCTTCAATGGTTTGATTCTTTCACTCTGCCACCCTGTTTTATTGAGGTGTATATGGAACAGTGCATGCACATTTGAAGCCAGCTTACCTACAGAAGTTCTTACAAGCACTATTCACAGTGCACCTATTCCATCCCATTATCAATTCGGAAAATTTTACTTAACTTTCAAGTTTGTTTTTCAACGACGACTTTAAATCTTTAAACTTCTCAAACACTTGGTCATCCTCATATCATTGTTCTGTGAATTTTGGGGATATAAGGTCTACACTTTCATTGTACAATCACAAATTTGCCTCTTTTGTAAAATCATTACACAACATAACAGATATTACTTTTTAACAGTCAAAGCAATTCACAAGACATGCTTGAATTGCGTGCATGTAATGTGCATTTCTGTTTTCGGATACATCAAATCACAATCCCAACAAATACGTAATTGTTAGTAACCCAAGGAAAATTTTAAGGGATAGAAATTATTCTGTAAGCATGCATGTAATGTGCATTTCTGTTTTTGGATACATCAAATCACAATCCCAACAAATACGTAATTGTTAGTAACCCAAGGAAAATTTTAAGGGATGGAAATTATTCTGTAGCTGTAGAATGGTAGGTGAATCTTATAGAATTTCTTTTCCAAACAAAAACATATAATATAGCCTAATTTTAAGAAAAACATACGATCTACTATCAGTAAATGTTTATTCTTGCAAATCTGACAACAATTTTAAAAAGAAACTAGACAAATTATTTTTTTTTTATTTTGTCAATTGGGGATTCATTTTTTTTAAAAGTTGGTGCAATAAGCAAATTGGTGAAAAGTAACCCATTAAAAAGACCATAATTACCACACTATTTATGCGCCGTGCTCAGTACTCTCCTGAAACCTGGTGATTTAAAGATAAAAAAGACGTCAATTTACAAATTAGTAATTACCTATCATTTCTAACGTCAAATCTAATCACCCAATCCCCTCCGTAGCCACTTCCATTGCCCCAACTCTTAAGAAAGGTGGTTGTTATTGCCATATCTTGGTCTACAATCACCTGCACAAGTGAGATTTGATTCTATTTAGGATGGGATCCCATTTGGCATGAATGATATAAATGCTCATGCAATTTCATTGAGATGGTGTGTAACTTAATAAAACCAATGTACAAAAGGAAATCAACACAAATTAAAACATATGTACCTTGTGGATTATGAATCATTCAACACAAACAGTCATCAAAGAGTACCTCTGATGTAGGGGAATTGAGAATGTTGCATTTGCTCCCAAGCTTGGCTGTGAGGTTGAAACCTAGGGGTACAAAATTTGAAGGTATATGGAAAGAAATCCCCTTGAGAGCTTCCACAAGGAGGGTCTCATACAGCAAATTGGCGTCTAGCAGCTGTGACGTAAAAGCAAAATTTACCTTCTCACCTTGCACAAGGAAAATGGAGAAAGAGGGCATTGTGCTGCATCTAAATACTATGTGCAACCAATGAGTCCATCACCGTGGGCCCAATAGCATTGCTAGCAGGAACTACTATAACCACAAACAAAGCTCAACCTACCCATCTTGCCTTTAATGTGGGAAAAACATTCAATCCAACTGTTAATTAATTGCCATGGAAATCAAATATGTGCGTAAAGGTGGGTCCATGCTTTATGCTTTGTTCCATTCCAGTTCTATATCACTTTATTAAGGATGGACTAGACCCTTCCATTGTATACTTTTTAGGCTATCTATATTTAAAAGACTTCAAATTTCGGCAGTCCATAATTTAGTTGTGTTGGGGGAAAAATCAGCCTTCCAGCTTATTTTTACCTCGCACTTCTTTTTCTCATGAAAAATGGTCTCTAAGGCTTTGCCTTATGTCCTCTATTTGTTTGTGGTCCCAATATTTCCCGTAGAGCGTTGGCCACATTTCTCTTTGTTCATGGATTGCAGATCTTCAATGACAGTGGCCATGGTTTTTACAGGCTTCAAAAGCCTCGAACCAGTCACATTTGGCCTCAATAATGTTCACAGACACGTGGAAGGACTTAGCACGATCCAGGGTTGAGGTCTTAAGCTTCAAGAGCTCAAGAGGAATCTTCAATGGCAGCCTCACGGTATTACTAACCTCAATTGTTGCTAAGTGTTTAACATGAACCATAATAAGTTGAAAAGGGAAAAACAGAGATTCCGAGATTGTGCCACATGGCACAATTCCATAAACTTGGATCACAAAGACCATGGAGATCACAAGTGTTTAGAAGGGAGGCTCCGTGGTAAAAGACTCCAAGATTGTGCCAAGTGGCCAATCTCAGAACATAATTCACGGAGGCCACAAAAGGTTTGTAGTTTAAAAGGAGATCACTCAATAGAGCGAGGCTCCAAGATTGCGACACTTCACACAATCCCGTAATGCCTCAATCACAAATGCAAAAGCAAACGCATGAAACAAGACTCCGAGATTTCGCCACATGGCATAATCCCATTAAAAGTGATCACAATGTTCACAAAAGGTTAAAAAAGGCTGTGAGACTATGGGACTCCATGAAGATGTCATGCGACCACTATGAGAGACTCCAAGAAGATGCCACACGTCACCCTGGGACCTACTGATATTAAGACGGCCTGCAGATGATTCTTTTGACCACAAGTGTCAAGAAAAAACTCAAATTAGTGTTATATTGGTCTCATTGGAAATCTCTTGAAGAGAGCTTTCGATTGAGACAAAAATCAGAGTGATTGGTTGTGTACAGAGCCCACAAATCACACTTAAAACTTCTGAGAACCGTTTTCCTCTACAAGGGTGTTTTTAAATGATTTTCAACATCTCCAGTTAGCTTGCATTTATGCTTTGAGCATTCCAAAGGTCTACAATGCTTCTGGATGTGTAGAAAATTGTGTTTAAGATCTCCGTAAACCACGGAATCAGATCAATGTGAGGACTTTCAAGGAACTAATACAACATGGATATAGAGAATACAGAGTTATAGGTCAGTATTGAAGACAAGCAAGACTTTTGCCTCTAACATTCCATCCCCAAATCAGACTCCAACCACTTCTATTGATTACTCAACCACATAATTGATGAAGGAGGATAGAAATGCAATTATTGGTCATTTATGACCAATAATATCTCTAAGATCAGATATTCTCAGGTGGACACAGGTTGGTGGTGGATTGGTATCAAATTCTCTTCCTTCTCTTTATATCTCTTCTCAATTTGTATAAATAGAGAGAGTCTCTCTAAATTCAAAAGGTTGTTGTTGTTGGCTCTTTCTTAGACGCACTTAGGCCCCATTTTTTTAATGGTGTTTTAGCCTCTATTTGTGTTTATGCAAGGAATATTGGTCTTTGTATTATAGGTAGCAACTGTGTATATTTTAGCATTAATAATGATGTTGTGTTTCTTCCTAGTCTACCCTTCAGCTTTGTTTTTCTTCTGGGCTCTTACCTTTTGCTTTTGTATGTATTGTGCCTCCAACGATCTTGCATATCTCATTGGTTCTGTAATATCTTCGAATAGGGGAAGAAGCCACCAACCCCAAACTATATCGGTGTATCACCTCCCCATTTATTTTGTTTCTCTTCCTCTTCTGTACAGATTGTAAGATTATCATTACGATAGGTAGATAGTGAGAGCATTAGAGTAAGCTAAGAAACAGATCCAGTTGTCTCTGAAGATCGTTCTAAGCTATAGATCACCCACACCTTTAGCACTTGCAATGTTATGCAAGATTTGTAAGATTACTCTTGGTTGGACAAATCTAGACAATAACAATTTTTTGGCATCCCTGGTGGGACTCAATATTGAAGCCTTGGCTTCCATTTTTTGACCTTTTTACAAGATAAAGTGCAACTATTGCTGATATTTTTGTGAGAATCTCAGTCTTACTTGCTTTTGAAGCAAAATCCCTATCACCTGGCCACTCCACTGGTCAAAGAACCCATCTCAAGTCATAAGATCTCGCCCCTTCTTTTTTTATATTATTGTAGTAAAATCAGAATGTCATGGCTCGCCCAAGAGCTCTACCTTTTGTGTCATGGAGTTCTGGTGGCCCAATAAATCTGTTTCAATGGAATGACATTCCCAACTCGGCTCTAAAAACTCTTCCCTCATTCACTAGAGATGGTTTTGTTAGCCCAATAGACCGTATACAAGATGTGGCAAATTTATGTGCAGCCCACCACATCACTGAGCCTAATGCAGCCCTCAAAATACTTGCACCATCTCTCAAAGGCAAATCTGAAGAATGGTTCAGAGGGTTACCCTCAAACTCTATTTCAAGTTGGGATGAGTTGGGAGAAAGACTATGCAACCAGTCCAAGGAGGATGTAGATGTTTTGTCTTTGATAGAGCATCTCAGCAAAATCAAGAGAGGATCCAAGGAGCACATCACTGATTTCAATCTTAAATTCGAGAAGGCATGGGAAAGAATACCCCAAGAATTTGGACTTCTACCAAGTATGGCATTCTTGTACAACTTAAAATTCTTTGATTCTAATATTGCTCTCACAATTCAATCCCTAGGTGGAAGGACTCTTCTTGATGCCTATAACCATGCTATTCAAGCAGAGAAATGTCTTATACAAGCCAACTTGCTTCATACCCATAACTCCCCTGTTCCCTGATTTAATTGACGTCCGTGCTCCTCAAGATTCATTTAAGTGTGCCATAATCCTCCCCCGGCCACCCCAAGTTGAATCATTGAGTCATAGCTCATTGGCTGAAATAAAAGACTTTGTTACAAAAGTTTCCATTGAGTTTATAGCCTTCAAAAGAGGGCTAGCCACCGAAGAGATGCAAAATCAACTTACCATCTTGAACCTTCATGTGCAAAGCCAGCTTATTTGTCCCAAGTATTCCCACATGCCCTCTGCAAGCCAAAAGGGCCTCGTGCCATACCAATTCATGTTATTCTCAAGCCTCGTCACCCCCAAGACTTAAAAAATTAGCAAATGGTTGAAAACCCAGCTTACATGACAAGGAATGACTGGGCTAACAATGGGGTTTTCATCCAACATGAACAAAAGGGCCAATCAAAGAAGAAGTCAATATGGATGCATGGATACAGATATTAGAATGGACTGACACTGAGGAGGGTATATCAGTGAAAAGTTCGAGCATAAATTAAAAAATCAGCTAAAATGAGACCTCTGCAAAGCAAAGGAGAACAAAGTATGGAGAGATTTATTAAAGAAGAATATATCATGCATGATTTCCTAGTTGCAATAGAACGTGATGGTGAGAATTTGTCTCCTATTGAAGAGCCCTCATGGCAGAAGATCATTGCAAACCCTTTAGAACCTGAGCAAGAAAACATTTCTGAAGCAAATGAAGAAACAAGGAACTCTGATGAGTTCAACCTTTCTTCTTTTGCTGAAGATCTATTTGGAGAAGGACGCAGTGATAGGAGTAAACTAACATTGATTGCAAGGAGCAAATTAAGGCAAAATATCCAAAGGATGGCCATGATATGGACCTATTCTCTATTTTCCAACAGGGATATATTCTCCTGGATAATGGAGATGAAGAATGTTTCTCTTTCTTCAGAATTGTCATCGAAAGGAAAAAAATCCAAGATTTGATGATAATGAAATGGACCCAATTTCCATTTTTGAACTAGACTATCTCCCCCTTTTGGAGACCCTGAGGTTCTACTTCTTGACCAGGATCAGCAAGCTGAAATTGAGCCTGTTTGCAGCAAACATATAGAGTAGGCTAAGCACACAAGCTTTCCCTTGAGAGAGGGATGTCCCTTCAGATTCCTAACCTCTTTTCAATCCAGTACGGAGAAACAACCAATGATGTTAATTTCAGAACATGAGAAGCTACAATTTGTTAGGAATAAGCCCAGGTACCCATTTGAACCAAAGCATAATGCAAGAGATCATAAAAAGTGGGAGAACTATCATAAGGCTGATTTTACAAAAGGAGAAGAAGCTGAAAGGCTCAAAATTTTGTTTTCCTTCCTCTCGTCGATAGTTGTTGTGGCCTCAAATCTGTCCATGGCCAAACCTAAGCATAAAAGGCAGCTATGTCTCTCTGCTAATCAATGGTTTTGTTTGAGTGGTATTTCCATGTTGGTCAGAATAGGATTTCCCTTTTCAGCAAAATATGATGGCTTACATCACCCTACACAGTTCACTTGAACTTGTGTATGTATTTTCTCTTTTGTAAATAGTTTTTGGAGGTGGGTTTGAGGACGAATTGCGGTTTCAGAGGAAAGGAGCATTGTGAAATAAGGAGGATGAAGAGAAAATCAGGAAATGAGTTTGGTTTTAATTTCCTCTTTTAATTTCCCCTTAGCCTATGGAAAATAATTAAAATAGGCTTCAGGTATCCAGAATTATTTAATTTTGAAAAGGGGACATTACAGTTTGCCCTTCCCAGAATTGTTTGCCCTCAAGCAATTGCAAGTCTCTTCTGCAAATACCTAGACCCCAAATTCTCGTGTTTACATAATTTGGAACTTCTATGAACAAATCTATGTGCCCTTTGCCACTCAAAGTGTTCTTCACCCTATTACCATTTCCACTATGTTGTCCATGATGACCACACATATGTAATGACTTAGTAGGAAGCAACAAATCCACAGCACTTTCATACCTTTGGCTGTCCTCAACTTGTTCACCTTCCTTTGTTGGATGACTTCGTTGAGATATCTTCAACATCCCCAACCTTGTGACTCGGAACTTTTCGGTTAAGATCAACATTCTTCTTCACCTTGAACTCTTCACATTCAACAAGTGAAGCTTGTTGATGCATGCAAACATTAGAATTCGATAAAACATCTTCATGATTCTTACTAAAGTCATGAACACATTCAATTTGCTTCTCATAGGTTGTTGTTATGAAAATTTCAGCAAATTGAAAATTGACATTAGCAATCGGTTAAACCTTTTTTTCAATTTTATGCACCTCAATATGGTCTTCTTGGAACTCCACCCCAAAACCGTCTTGCAGATTAATAAAATTGGTGAGGGAAATGGCATCTCTAATCTCACCGGGAAGTACCTTGTACTCCTCATAGCTAGTAGCAATATCATCTGTTACTGTAGGTTGAATTTCTACCTCCCGAATTGCTTCCTTTTTATGTTAGAAGTCTGGCTGAAAGGGCCTAGCAGTAGAACTGGTGACCGTCCTCTGAGTGAATTGGTTATTGTTCACCCTTAAAAGAATTTCCCTCACTGTTTGGAGCCCTTTGCACATTCATGCCTTGCATAACTTGGATCAACTAACCCATCATATTAGTTAACCTGTCTTGTCCTTGAACAAGTCTATCAAAACATGCATCTTTCAGGTCCCTGATTTCCATGACTTTTGGTTATTTTGTAGCTTTCTTCTTCTCCCTTTGTTGGTACCTGACTTCTCTGTTGCTAACCTGCATGAAGTTCAAAGCTGCAATTTTATTTTATTTTGTTTTTCCTCTGAGTTTTTTTTTTTTGCTTTTCCTTTTTTTTCCCTTCCACAAGCTGGGAGGAAATTTGCTCTGATACCACTATAATATCCCTAAAAAAATCTTTCTAACAAATCTGTATATTTTTGTTAATCCCTAGGGCAGCACTATTAAAAATCTGACATCTATAATAGCATCAATAATCTGATTTTTTATAAAAAAACAGCAAACCATAATTCGTAAAAACAATATTTTATGTATTGAATATGAACCAACTACAATAAAGATACCAGTGTTTGAATACAATAGTATAGAGCTGAACTGGCAAAACACTTGCACCCTGAATTGTCACTGCAACCCCTGAATGGAATTGCCAAGCTCAAACATGAGGGTTTTCTGTAATATCCCCTTTTGGGATATTATCCAAGTCTGCAATTTAATTTATTAAATCGACTCTAGAAGGACTGAACCCTCTTAGTTCGACCTCAAATAATCCAATGTTAACTTCAATACAACCCAAATGGGGTTGGAGTGAGCCAAGGTGGTGGATTAGATGGGAGGACCAGTTGGGAAATTAATTTCTTCAAATCTGAAATTTATTGCAACAATCAATAAATAAATAAAAATGCCCCCAGAACAGTTGAACTTCAAAAATTAATAACTTTTTCACCACTCAATATTTTTCTATCAAACCAATGCCAAAAGATTCTACATATTTTTAGTTTTCCAACAAGCTATAAACCATTATTTTTTATAAGTAGAAAGCATGCAAATCAACCCACGAAATCTGAAACTGTGTAGATGAAACCCTGGCACATAATAATTAAATATTGCTCACAGACAGTTGAAACTTGGAAAATTCATAACTTGCTCAATACTTCATCTTTTACCATGAAATAAAGTGCATAATAAAGAAGAAATAAAGAGCTTTTCAATGAACTATCAAACTGAATTTTCTGATTACCGAAACCCCTTCAAATCAGCCCCCAAAATCCAAAAACCAGTTGCTAGGGTTAGAGTAAATGGCATAAATTATTATCAGCTCTTTCTTTGCTTCAAAAACCCTCTAAATATCAATCCTATACTTGGAAAATTATGCCAACACAGATCAGATTATCTATTTAACTTGTTCACCCTCAAAACATGCCAAAACATGACCCAACACAAGTCGCCATAGCTGGAATTAATTGCATATACAGAACAGATTTATTAATTACTTCAAAAGACGCCCAATGTTCCCAAATCAAGTACCCAAGCAAGTCGCTATGACTGGAACAATTGCAGCATTAAAAATCAAATCATAGAACGCTCTAAAACTCTTCAACATTCATCAACAACATGCATGTTTCACCCTAAATAAATGCGTCAATCTTCTAATGGGGTAATAATGAATAACACACACATCAACACTAAAGAGCTCAATGAATAGAACAAGAGAGTCTTCAATATCTTCAACAATGGCTTCCAATGGAGCTTATAATGAAAGAGAGAGAGAGAGCTAGGGCATACATCCCATTACTCCAAGCATGGAGTGAAATCATTAAATTCATCAACATAACCTTCCCTCAATGTCAAAACATATATTTATAGATTTCTCCTAGGGTGGAGCGACTCCCTTTTGGAGGGAAAACCATAATTTGAAATTATAAGGCATACTTATGATTTTCCCTTTTTATTTTATTTTCCCCCTCTATGTGTGGTGTCCCCTTTTTAAGGGTCTTTTTGTCATTAAAAGCCACTTAATATTATTTAATTAATTCCCTTTATATTTTGTACTTTTGGGGAATTAAATTAAATAATAAATTACATTGATTGCTTAATAAATATTTTTTTGTGAGCAATAATACAAGTGGAAAAACCACCTAACATTCATAGTTAAATAAGAACTAATCATTAAATGAATATTGCTTTATAATGACAAATGATTAAAATCACTCCCCAGGCAATATCATTCAATTACTAGTGTAGTTTTCCCCTTGCAACATCCCAAAAACCGACGGGGAAAAATAGGCTAAGGGTCTTCAAAAAGGGGACATTACATTTTCGTCATCAGATCTGTGTGTAAATGAGGGTTTTCGTCCTCAATTACTGATGCAGAAGCAAAAGCCACTTGCAAATAAAGAGAATAATAGATGAATTTCCGAGATGTGTTACAATGAACCCCCAAGTCTGCTTTTATAGCTCCCAAACACTCCAAAGTGGGCGCCCCATCCTAAAAATAGGATTAAACACTTCAAATAATATTTTTTCCACCCCTTATCCTAAAATTAGGATTTACAAAAGCATGTAGCTCCTTTTTCAACTTTGGCACCCCCTCCCTTATTTATTTATAAAATCTAACTAAGAACCTAATAATAGAAGTCAACCTTCTATTATTATTTTATTCTAACAAAGCTTTTGAATTAAAAATATAATTTAAGTGTTCTTTTCCAATTAAAATATAAAAATATCCTTGGACCACTTAAATTAATTTATTTTCCTCTTTCAATTTCCTCTTAGCCTACGGAAAATAATAAAAATAGGCTTCAAATATCCGGAATTAATTAATTTTGAAAAGGGACATTACAATATGCTCCCAAAAGACACCAAATGTTGAGGTAAAAATCAGCTTTCCAGCTTATTTTTACGTCACCCTTCTTTTTCTCATGAAAATGGGCCTCTAAGGCTCTACGTTATGACCTCTATTTGTTTGTGGTCCCAATATTTGTTCTAAAGTGTTGGCCACACTGCTCTTTGTTCATGTGTTGTAGATCTTCAATGGCAGCGACCACAATTTTCACAAGCTTCAAAAGCCTCAAAGCAGTCACATTTGGCCTCAATTATGTTCACAATCCCATGGATGGACTTCGCCCGATCAAGGGTCGCGATCTGAAGCTTCAAG
Source organism: Taxus chinensis (assembly GCA_019776745.2). Taxonomy (NCBI): domain Eukaryota; kingdom Viridiplantae; phylum Streptophyta; class Pinopsida; order Cupressales; family Taxaceae; genus Taxus; species Taxus chinensis. Next base: position 128,750,876 of record CM034152.1, read on the forward strand.
AGCTCGAGAAGAATCTTCACTAGTCAGCCTAACAGTATTTCTGTCCTCAAAAGCTGCTACGTGGTGAATGCGGATCATGATAAGTTATAAAGGGAAAAACAGAGATCCCTAGATTGTGCCGCATGGCACAATCCCGTAAACTTGGATCACAAAGATCATGGAGATCGCAAGTGTTTAAAAGGGAAGCTCTGAGGTAAAAGAGTATGAGATTGTGCCAAGTGGCACAATCCCAAAAGCCACAAAAGGTTTGTAGTTCACAAGGAGATCACTTTGTAGCACAAGACTCCGAGATTGCAACACTTGGCACAATTGTAATGCCTCGGTCACAAATGCTAAAGTGAACGCATGAAACAGGACTCCAAGATTCCACCACATGGTGCAAACCCATAAAAAGTGATCATGGAGTTCACGAAAGGTTAAGAAAAGGCTGTAAGACCCTGAGACTCCGGGACTTCGTGAAGATGCCCTGTGTCCAATGTGAGAGACTTCAAAAAAATGCCACATGTTACCCTAGGACCCACTGATATGAAGACAGCCTGCAGATGATTCTGTTGGGCACAACTTTCACTAGAAAGCTCCAAATAGTGTGATATTGGTCTCATTGGAAAGCTCTTGAAGAAAGCTTTCAATTGAGACAAAAATCAGAGTGATTGGTTGTGTACAGAGGCCGCAATTCACACTTGAAGTTTTTGAGATCTGTTTTCTTCTACAAGGGTGTTTTCAAATGATTTAAATTTTCAACAACTCCAATCAGCTTACATTTGTGATTTGAGCATTTCAAAGGTCCACAATGTTTCTGGATGTGTAGAAAAATGTATTTGAGATCTCGGTAAGCTGTGGAATCAAATCTTAGATTTGATCTCTTCTCAAAACGACTTTGTTGTCTTGGATGGAGGGAAACAATAAATGTGAAGACTTTCAAAGCACTAATACAGCATGGATATTGAGAATACACAGTTTTGGGTCAATATTGAAGACAAACAAACCTTTTGACTCGCATCCCATCCCCAAATCAGAGTCAAACCAACTACCCAACCAAATAATTGATGAGGGAGGATAGAAATGCAATTATTGGTCATTTATGACCAATAATATCTCTAAGATGAAATTTTCTCAGGTGGACACAGATTGACGGTGGATTGGCATCAGCTTCTCTTCCTTCTCTTTTTATTTCTTCTCAATTTTTATAAGTAGAGTAAGTCTCTCGACATTCAAAAGGTTGTTGTTGTTGGCTCTTTCTTGGACCCGCTTAGGGCCTGTTCTGTTTTATGGTGTTTTAGCCTCTACTCGTGTTTATGCAGAGGACCTTGCCCTTTATGTTACAGGTAGCAACTATGTATATTTCAGCTTTAACAAAAGTGTTGTGGTTCTTTCTAGTCTGCCCTTCAGCTTTGTTTCTGTCCTATGCTCTTACCTCTTGCTTTTGTATGTCTTGTGCCTCTAACCATCTTGCATATCTCATTGGTTCAATAATATCTTTAGACCCGAGCAAGCCACACAACCCCAAACTATCTCGGTGTATCACCTCCCTGTTCCCTTTGTTTCTCTTCCTCTCTTCTCTACAAGTTGTTAAATTCGCATTAGGATAGGTAGATAATGATGGAATTAGAGTAAGTTAAGAAACAGACCGGCTGTCTCTGGAGATTGTTCTAAGCTATAGGCTATCCACAGCATTAGAACTTTCAATGCTATGTGAGATTTGTAAGATTGCTCTTTGGTCAGACAAATCTAGACATTAATGAGTCAAAAAGAAATATTTCTGGAAAAAACTGCTAACAAAGAATTTTTAATGATCAACATATTCAAGCCACACTCTACGGCTCGTCATAATGGTGAAAGAATGACACTAGTTGATATAAATTATTTATTTCGTTTTAAGCAGCCAATGACTCCAACTACAAAAACAAAGTGACTCAAGTTCAGATCTCCACATCACAACAAAGCGACCTACAATTCAGGGATATGCGTGTGTAGAAGCACATCCAGGACCAGAGCCAATTCATCCCTGGAAACCAGTCTAGACCAGGAGATGTTCTTAGTTACTTTAAACCCAAAAAATGACTCCAACTACAAGCAATCAGATAGATGAATTATCATTTTTCTACTTGAAATTTGATGGAGATAAAAATAAAAAATAATTGATACATAATAAACTTAAAGCAATGAATACCTGGTGGCCATATTTACGGCCATCATGGCGCAGCCAACCATAAGTGTTAAGCTTATCTGACATTTCACAAGTATGGCGCAAAACATATTGGGAATCCTTCACAGCCAGCCACATTAATCCCGCCATTAAAGACTTTGGTGTCCTGTCATAAATTCCATCCATATTTTGATCTGATGTAGATATCTAGTTAAGTGCAGAAAAGTGAAGAGGCAAGAGGTATTTGTCACCTGGCACGTACACCCAAATAAACTTGGGGACGATATGTGCCCCAATACAGACTCTCGCGATGTTCGCCTCCAAACTATATGCAATACAAAGAACAGGGGAAAAATTAGGGAATTGAAGAAATTTAAAATTATTCAATGCTAGGACATTCTTTTCAGGTCCAAAACTTAAAAAAACTAAAAAGGAAATATATATGTATACTTAAAAAGCTAAAGGTAAAAGTAGTATTTCTGTTCACTAAAGATCGGGTCACCATGTAAGGAGGGTCACCATGAAAGGAGACACCAATTTCGGGTATGAGAAGCCCTTCTAGAAACCCACAAGAGTAATGTTTTTCCATTTATCTAACATATTTTTTAACAAGGTGTACAACCCTACCCCCTCCATGGCTTCTCGTCTATGGAATGCACAGGCGTTCGCCATTAGGCCATGTGGACGAATTTCAAAGAGAAACATAGAATTTACTACGAGAAAGATTTTTTTAACAACTGTCGATTGGGAATCTAATTTTTATAAAATACTAAAAAACACAACCAATTGACAAAAAAAATGGTTCATTAAAAATACCCTCTCAAAGAGCAACATTCTCAGAATGAGTACAAATAAATGCCGAGTTAGCAATACCAATGAAATTAATGGAATGGTGTGGAGTTTAACCTGTGGTAAGTCCATGATCTTTGGAACTGGCAGGGGTGTAATTGCTCTGAGAGGGGAATTGGCCTGCTCGTTTTCGTCTTCCATGTAGTAATAAATGAGGGAAAAGATGGTCAACAATGCAAATATGGCAGTAATTAGCAGGCCCTTCCATTTACCATCTGCACCAGAGAAAACTCCTTTTCTTCCGTGTTTGCTTCTGATAATTTTGTGTCCGGGGTCGTGGGCAACGGCAACGCCCCTGTTTCTGCCCCTCCTCATTTTGGATTGTTGAACTCGCAAATAACTGTTTTTTTTTTCCTGCTCTATTCAACTCCTTCCATTCGAATCACGACTGCATTGTAATTGTTTAAACGATTTCCCCGCGGCAGGAAGGGCACCTCCGAAAACCCACGTATCTCTGTTATAAAAACTGGAAAATAATTTGGAATACTTCACATTTATATGTTTTCGCATGGCATTGTTTCAGTGCTTTTTGGAATGCCATCGATATTGTTGTTTTGAGTTGAAGGGCCCTCGGTCTTTTCATGTTGATGAATGGCTTCCAATGAGCCCATCACGGATCAAGTTTTGTTGAGTGCAAAGGTCTGAAGACACCCGATACAGAGAATCAAACGGTTGAGGTCAAGATCGTACCATGGGTGATTTTGACGGCATGGATGCCCTTTATTGGATATATATGTTCCCTCTGGAACTTAGGAAAAGATACCAAGATCGTGTCATGGGTAATTTTGACGGCATGGATGCCCCTTGTTGGATATATATGTTCCCTCTGGAACTTAGGGAGAGATGCCATCAAACTATGTGATTTTAATGGCGTCCATGTGATCGAAGGTTTATGGGATCATCAAGAATTTATAAGTTATTTTTGTTGTGGAACAATAGCGTTTTGAAATATTTATTTAAGATCTAATAACTTTATGTTAAGGATTCGTGAGGAAGATGATTCTAATAGTGCTTTTCAAATGAAAGATTTTAGTAACATCTGTGAGATTGAGAAGTATATGAGACTAAGAGTAGTGGTAAGAGAGTTTTGTACAAAAACAACCCTCTGACACGAGGTTACCCAACTATTCTTATGGAATATCCATTCTTTTATGGTGTTGGATCTTTAAATATGGACCTTGATTTTATTTTTTAAATCTCACGCCTCGTCTCCTCAAACAAGGTAGTTAGGTTGTCAATTTGTAGTTTGTCTTTGTAATTGATTCAAATGTTGTTGTTGACTAATTTTCTCGTTCCCTTTTCAAGTTAATTAAATAACTACTAAAGAAAACTAAATAACTTCAAAATGTGAGGGTTTAAGGTACCTCGAATGTGTGATGGATGCAAATAAATGGGCGCAAAGTATATGATGGATCCCTGCCACTACAAGCTGATGACCTGCACAACAAAGACTATAAAGAAAATGGATTAGATGATAGATGGGGGGTTGCTCGATGAAGTCAACTCCAAGAAGTGTTAACTTGTCTGGCGAATGTCAACCCCTGTGTTTGATAAGATAGGATAAAAGTAATGATAATAAATAGGATAATCTGCAAAATCTGAGGCACATAGAAATTGAAAACGCATAAATGTAAGGCACATACAAATCTGATCTAAATTGACATAGAATAAAGTTACCTAGCAGGGTCAACGACGACCAAAGTTGTTGTTAGGAAATAAGGGATAAAATAAGTGGATGAGTCCCTCACAAAATCGCAACAGGAGAAACTAATATGCAGAAAATATTACAGATCTGATATAAAAGTGCAGAGTAAAAAACAACACAACATAAAGAGACAATATTTAACTTGGTTCACCCAATTTGGGCTACGTCCACCAAGAATCACTTGCTCAGATTTTATTACAAGCCAATGCTCTCTCGATACAATACCCAGATTTATTTGGAGCTATGATCAACAAACTCTACAGAATTCACACCTGAATTCAAAATACATTTGCAATGTTACATCATACCTACCATATGCATAAAACCACATAAGTAGACAACTACTTAAGAAGTTTTCCAAAATTGTGGGTATTAAAACCATGGGCCAAAACCGTCCCATAAACCTATGGGTCAAAAATCCCGCCCATATGAGAAAAGCACGTTTCCTGGTATATCGGGCACGTTTTAAGGCCAAAAAAAAATTGGGGGTTGTGCCCCCGAACCCCAACGAGACAACTATGGAAAGTGTACAGTCTTTAACACTTTCACACATGAAAACAGGCTCCACAACCTAACAGCTACAGAGGTCCAGTCAACGGCGACCTGAGCAGGTAGATCTGGAGAGCAAGCTTCAAATGTAAACCTAGATGAATCTGAATGCAAACCAGACAAAACAGAGGCATGTAAATACTAGAAATAACCTGCATGAGAATATATGAGGCAGGGAAATCAAGGGATGGCAAAAAACAGAGATTTAGATAGATTGGTTGGAAAACAGGACTCGAGTTGACGACGAGTAGAGTGCAGACAGGGGAGTTTTAGTGCAACAAAGCAACAGGAAGACAGATTTAGGGATTGGAGACAGAAACATAGTACAGGCAGACACTAAGAAAGGATCTGGAGATAGAGTAAGTGATAACACAGGGCTGGGTTGACCGCAACCTGGACAGAGTGACAACGACCTAGACAGTGCAAAGAAAGGTTGGATGGAAAGTGAGTTAAATAAGAAGACCTGCAAGCAAAACGACTTGAAGAATATGATGTGAGTAGAATTTTGATAGTAGTTAGACCTGCAAGAAGTTAGATGCAAGCAAGACAACAATAATTTGATAACTTAATAAAACAACACAAAATGATGGTAATCTCATGAAGGATGTTCACGAGTGATGCAAGACAAGTTAAAAGAAGCTCCAAGAGGTTTGTAACTGTTACAGGGATGCTCAGGCACGAGAAAAAGGTTCGCAAGTCTCAAGAAAGCTCAGATGTTTGCATGCATACCTCTGGAAGAGGAGGGAATATAATTTTATAAGGTCAATGGCAACCCAGTTGGGTCGCCATCGACTACCGGCAACCATTCCTTAAATGGTAAAATCATTGATTTACTAAGGATATGGAGCTTTTAGAGATTGGGATAAGTGTTTTAAAGCATGTAGGTGGGTAATGGTTGTTTAGAGAAGTGTCATGGGCAGATAGGAGATAAAGATGGGTAGGATAAAAGCTGAAAAAAGCATAGGGATGTGGATTTAGGTGGTTAGGGATAAAAGCATCCCAAAAAGGAAGCTAAGTAAAGATAGTTAGCTAATGGAGATTAATTACGAATTGAAAGTGTTAGGCTAATAGATGGGAGTTTAAATAAAAGAAGTGAATTAAATTAAAAATGGGTCTAGATAGGACCACAGTGAAAGATGTGCACGTAGGCAATCGAGAGTAGCGATACCAAATTTTGGTGTCTATATTTACCCTTTTTTGTTACATGATTTGTGTCAGCAAGCCATGAGACAAAAACGATAAGAGATGGAGAATTGGATGAAAGATCACGAAGGAGTGATATTGTGATCCCCCTCAAACGAGGGATCAATAACGCAAAGAGGAATCAATGACAAGTTTGAAAAAGGTAGATGTTGAAGGGTGGGTGGGAGAATAAAAATGGGTAAAATCATAAGGCGAGGCAAGATGCCCCAAGAAAGAAGGATTTAAACAACAATAAAACCTATGACAGTGATTCCGATATCACATTGGTAGGGAAAAAAGGACGGTCTCAATGGAGACAACGGTAATGTTCTATGGACCAGTGAGTGGGTAAAAATCACTGTGAAATGAAGGGAATGGGAAACCTCTCAAATGGATGCGAGCCATGAGGACCAATGGGTCACAGGCATACATCAAACTAGGTGCAACCAAATGTGAAAATAATGTGAAATCCTGCATACATGAGGAATCAATTGAAAAGGTATGCATTCACAAAAGACAAGGATGGAAATAATGGTGTCGCAGCAAAGGGCACGGAAATGGCCAAAAAGGTAGAATACGAGAAAGTGATGATATAAAATGCCTCGAGGGGGAGTAAGTATGGCCACAAAGGTGGACTTTGAGAGCAAACAGGGATAAATAGAATGTTGAAATAAAATACCCCAAGGGGGAATCAATGAGGCCACAAAGGTGGACTTTTGAATGAAAAAGAAGGTGAGATAGTGCCTGAGCAAAAGAGCACAAAATAAATGAGGAAAGAAATAAGGGTACCCCAATAAAGAGCACAATAATGGCCAAGGAGGCGAAATATGAGAAAGTAATATGGTGCCCCAAAAGAGACAGAAATATGGCCACAAAAGTGGACTTTAATGATGAAATATAGATGATAATATGGTGCCCTAATAAAGGACAAAAAAAAAGCCCATGAAAAGGCAAAATAAGAAATAAGGATATAAAATGCCACAAGGGGGAATAAATATGGCCACAAGGGTGGACTTGAGATAAAATGAAATGATAAAATGGTGCCCTAGAAAAAGAGCACGAATATGGTCAAAAAGGTGAGATAAGAAAACGTGTATTGTGATGCCCTGAGAGGGAACACAGAGATGGCCATAAAAGTGGACTTAAGATGAAATAGAACGGATAATATTTGATGAGATAGAATCGTATGATTGATGAGATAGAGGTGTAATGGGATGAAATGAGATAATAGATATTTCTTAAACTATGTGTGACCAAAGGGTACAAACAATGCTCTATTTTATGAAGGAGTGCACAAGGAAACAATGCCACTAACCGTATTAGAGGTAAATAAGAGGGGGATCTAGGTAATGTAAGGCACATGCGACCAAAACATGATGTTAGCACATAACCAACGATAGTTAGTTATACCAAATATCATAAAGAAACATGGATGAAATGGAATCATAAACCTAATGTTGACACGAAAAAGGGGTTTGTGATGTAACTTTTATGTGGGAAGAGGGTTCTCCATAAGTAGTGTTCCCTAAATCTATGCCCCAACTCTAGAAAGGGGAAAGAGTAAACTGATCAATGCAAGAAGTTTATGGAAGAATACTGATCAATGTAGAGAAGGTTTCTTAGGATGATGATAAAATGGAAGGCTGATCAGTATGGGAGGCCTTCAATGCCATGATACAAAATTGTATCCAACCTTTGATTGTATGGTCTACTTTATATATATGTGATATATATGGCAAGAATGATATAATAATAGCTCGTCCTTCAAGGGATCAGTCTATTTACTTGATTGGATTTTATTTTCTTTTCTTTTCTTTTCGACTAAACAAATATACTTCAAGGGAGTAGTCTATTTTTTTATAGCTTTTAAATTTTAATAAGAGCATCCATGAATTTTTATTTTAACATGGGGGAGAGCAGGGACTAGCTAGGTATACCACTTAGGAGGTGATAATGAATGTACAAGAGACAATCATGAACCCTTTACATGGATTTCAATAGGTAAATAAGAGGTTGATGGATGTAATGATCGTGGAGCCCTCACCAAGTAAGAGGTAGAATTGATCCATAAGGAAAAATGCCATGGACAGAGCCATGGGCCCATATTTAAGGTCATATCTAGCAGAGTGACAGTAGACCACACATTTCCAAATCATTACAATGATAGATGAAAGGGGCTAATGTTGGAGGGATGATCTAAAGATATGACTAATTGCTCAATGTAGACATGTGCTAACAATAGAATGGTTGTTAGTACAAAGCATTAAGAGGTTCCAATTTCTAGTTTACCAGTCAAGGGAGGAAAAACAATAGGCTCCCGACCCATACTTATGCATGATAATGTATGGTTCAATCCAGTTAGGGGAAAAATTTCCACTTTGGATCCTTTCTAGAGAAGTAACATTTTGATTTTATTTAAGGACGAGGTCATCGACATTAAATTTGCATTAGGATAACAGTTTGCAAAGGATGGGATGTGAAAAAATAAACAAAGGTAAAAACAATGTGCCTACCTCTTGAGGAAGTGAAAATATGCGTCCCTAACGAGACAAGGAAATGGCCACAATGTGGACTTAATGATGGGATAGATATATAAGATTAAAGAGATATGTGAACTATGTTCCACCTAAAAGTTAGGAAGAGAGAAAAGTACACATCCCCAATGAGATGGAAATTATGACAATAGTGGACTTAGGATGAAGGTATAAAGTCTCTTAATGGAGAGACAAGGTATATTCACAATGGTGGACTCAGGAGAAAAATGAATGCATCCCCCAAGAGAGGGACAAATATGGCCACAAAAGGTTGAATTAGGATGAGAAGATGGTGAAGAGGTTCAATCATGGCCAAAAAATTGGGGCTTGATGAATAAATGGTGCCCTCAAGAAAAAGGCACAAGTGTGGCCAAAAAAAGTGGACTTAAAATGAAAATAAATGGTGTCCCAAAAGAGGCACAAATATGGCCACAAAGGTGGACTTAGGATGAGAAAATGGTGCCCCAAAGAGGCAGGGATGAATATGGCCATAAAATTGGACTTTGGATGAGGATATGGACAAAGTTTGGATGGAAAATATGGTCCCACAAAGGACAGACAAATATGGCCACAAAGGTGGAATTTGGAATAAGAGTATGAATGGTGCCCCAAAGAGAGGAACAAATATGGCCACAATGGTGGACTTAGAATGACAAGATAAAAGGTTCAATCATGGCCACCAAAATTAGACTACAAATAAATGGTCCCTCAAGAGGTGGAAAATTATGCCCAAAAAAGTTGACTTAAAATGAGGGATAATATGGTCCCTTACGGAGGAGGGATGAAACATGGATGAAAATATGGTGAACTTTGGATGAGGATATGGCCACAAAGGTAGGTTTTGGATTAAAAGGATGAAAATATGGTGCCCCAAAAGAGGAAATATGGCCACAAAGGTGGACTTTGATGAAAAAGAATGAAAGTTGCCCCAAATATTGGCCACAGTGGACTTAGAATGCAAAAGATGAAAATATGGTACCCCAAAGAGGCACAAATATGGCCACAAAGGTGTACTTAGGATGAAAAAACGGTGCACCAAAAGAGGCACAAATATGGCCACAATGGTGGACTTGGGATGAAAAGGATGAAAATATGGTGCCCTAAAAGAGGCACAAATATGGCCACAAACATGGACTTTGATTAAAAAAAGATGCCCTAAAAGAGGCACAAATATGGCCAAAAAAGCGGACTTAGAATGAAAAAGATGAAAATATGCTACCCCAAAGGAGGCACAAATATGGCCACAACTAGTGGACTTTAAATAAGAATAAGATGGTGCCTTAAAGGAGGCAAAATATGGCCACAAAGGATGGACTTTGGATGAAACATGTATGCCTTAACATAGGCATAAATACAACCATTAGGGTGAGGAATTGATACAAATGTTTACAACAAGATGGCCACAAAGGTGGATTAGATGAAAACCTAGTGCCCTGGAAGGATAAATATGGAGTTTAATCTGCTTAGGATTAGATAAGATGGTAGATAAATTTATAGGCTAATAAACCAGATGAGATGGGTTGGATAAGATTTGGGCGAGGTAAACAAGACAAATGTCAATGATGAAAAGGGATTAATCTGTAAGCAGGTCGATCCTAGAATGAAGTCCCCTAGCGTCACGGGAGCGAAATTTGATCATAAGGGGTTGATGAATTTGCCATGGGATAGGATGTGTGGATAGAGGAAGATGATTCGAAAGGATCAATAAAGAAAGGGGAGAATAGGCTTCATCAGGAAAATGATATGATGAGAGGAGAGATGATAAGGGATGATATGGATGGGATAGGAGGGATTTGATGGAATGGGGATGTAGAAATTGAATGGGATTGGTTGTCCGTGGATGGAGAGGGATGATCCTCTTGGATGAGGAAAGTCATCTTTTCAATAAATCATGGACAAGTTTGGAGGGCCTTAGAATGAATTCAGTGTCATAGGAGTAAGATGATAAGCGCAAATGTGATTGGATCAAACCATGATGGTTCGGAAGTTACTATGAGGATTAAAATATTTAATAGTGAGAAACATGAATGGTGGATATTTGATTTAAATGGAGAAGGGTATCTGTGTAGGACCCGATTGAAATGTGGGAGGAAGATAGCTCTTTCTAAGTTTTGATAGGATATTTTGACTTGGATGTTAGGGGAAGTAGTCAATGTAGATTGGATGGGTAAATTAGATGTCTTAGAAGATGAATCAAATTTAGGAGGAGATTAATTGTTTGGATTGAGATTGATTGTTGGGAGATGTCTTAGATGAAGGGCTTGGCCCTAAAATAGATAAGGGTGCTCCTAGGATGGATGTTGTAATATTGGATTGTTGAAGAGGCCAAGATATAACTTATTACAAGGATGCATAAGAATTTTGGGGAAGTTTACCAAGAGTCTTAGGTTTTGATCGATAAGATTTACCCTTGGCAGGGATGACAATAATCTCAACTAGAGGATTTAGAAGGTAGTGTGGTAGGTTTGATGGAGGAAGTAATTTTTGTTTGATAATGTCTAAAATTAGATTTGGAAGTTTTGGATTGTAGATTGATGGGATGCGAGATCATTTGCATTCAAGGTGAGTTGGAATGCTTTCACAAACTCTTGGCTGAAAAAGTTTGTAGGAGGGAAGATTTCGATGGTAGTCACAACAGTTCAGGGGATTGGTGAGATATAAATTCTTAGAAAGGAACTGGGGTTGATTCTATGGATGGTACCAATAGGTAAGGGTGGAATGGATGTAGGTGAAGGTATTAGGTATGATCAAATCCGATGAAAATGGATGTGATAAGGGATGAAGTAGATGAAGGTGTAAGATCAATAGTGGGTGTATATGTGGATATTGATGGTGAAAGGAATGTTTTTATGATGTGATTGATGAGGAATATGTGAGATGTGGATTGTGTAGGTTTTGTATTGGTTAATATGCACAGTTGCCATTTTGTAGAGGTAGGCATGAATGCCCTTTGTGCTTGTCTTAGGTGGGGTGCTTGTTTCATAAACATGTTTAAGGGGTATTGACCCATTGATATACTTTCAAATCGGGAAGATGTGATTGGTGTGGAAGTGGGTTTAGATGTGGAAATAGTTGATATTGGAAGATTAAGTGTACAATATTGGGATAAAATAGGTGATGTGGCAATGGGAAAGGATGTAGGAGTAGATATAAGTGAACTTGTTGATATGGTGGCTATAGGGATAGTTGAAATCGATGATGAGATAGGTACAATTGGGATGTTTGATGATGTAGTAATAGGTTTGTTTGGATGTAGATGTGGATGATGGGTTAGATATGATAGGTTGGGACATGATAGATGTCGATGAAGCAGTAGGTATAGTCAAAGTTTATGTGGTTGTGGTAAAGGTAGGGATAGATATAGAAATAGGACAAGTGGTAGAAGTTAATTTGATTGGTGTATTATTGAAGTTATAGGCAAAATATCTATGGTATGAATGAATGATGAGGTAGATGATAGGTAAGGATGGAGGTGTTTGATGTATAGTATTGATTACATAAGGATTGGATGTGTAAGATATGGAAGGTGGAAATTGATTTTTCGGTGGTGGATTAGGAAAGGGTTGTTTAAAGATGTCAAGGGGTTGGCTGCGAGATGAGGCAGGATTGTCTATATGGAGATCCCCCTGATTTATAAATTGTTGAATGTGATCTTTAAAAGAACGCAAATTTTCAATGTTGTGACCTATGACTTGGTGATATTTACAATAATGACCCTCATGACAATAAGCGGGTTTGGGGTGTAAGTTGTCAATAGGCCAGATGGGAGGAAGTATGAGGAGGTGAGCCATCAATTTATCGAAGATTGAACTGTAAGATTCCCCCAAGGGGGTATAATTAGAAGATGGTTTAAAAATTTTGTGTGAAGGTGTCACGTAAAGGGTAAATGGTTGTGGTTACACAACATGAGAAGTGGATGGATAAGGATGTAAATAAGTTTAGGGGTATGTCGAATTTGAAGGGGGTGTTTGGTTACAGGATGGAGATTGAATTTGAATGTGACGGGATGGGATAAGTAGTGATAATGACTATTGTCGAGAGATAGGAATGTGATGTTATTGTTGAGGTTGAATAGAGGCATTTTATTGTTGCATATGGGATAGTAGGAATGTGAGTATTGGGATTAGGATGGTTGGATAGGAATATCTAATGATAATATCCAGATGAAGTAGGGATGGTGTTAATATTTAGGTGATGGGGATGGAATAGATCCACCAATTGGGTGGATTGATAAGATTGAGAGATAATGAGAGATCTATGAAATACGAATTCATAAATGGGGCTATTAGGAAGCTCAAAGAGTTTCTAAAGGAGAATGAGATGGAGGTGTGACTGGTTGAGGGGAATAGATCTGAGGGAGAGATAGGAAGTTGGTTTCAAAAGGGGGATCTATTTGAATGACATGGTCTTTACAAGGTTGAGAGATCCAATACAAAATCTCTAGATCATTGGAGGGAGGAAATATCATTGGATATATTGTAGTGAATCATTGTTTTGTCTTGAGAAGGGGTATTAATAGGCATTAAATGGGAAAATACATGTTTATGAAATTTATTAACAAACAAATCAAGCAACGAATTTTTCATTAACATGATTAATTAGAATATGTGAGAAAAATAAAAAGGTGGATAATAAGGTACCTAAAAGATGGATCGAAGGCTGGTTTCTAGTTATGATCTGGTTTATAACTCAAAGGTTATTATGGCTAGTCTGTGAATTTTAACGGGGAGGCTTCTGTGTTGGGTGATGAAATCCCAATAAGTCCACCTGGGTAGGAAGATGTCTAGATGTCTGAGTGATTTGAATTTTGGTTGTGTGTGATAGGATGTGAGATGCAACAAGATTAACCCCTACTTAAGCTATTTTTTCAAGTAGGATGTAGAAAATAAAGGTTCTTTTTAAACCAAATCAAAATGTGATATTTCGATATGAGGACAAACACACAAGAAAGGGAAATTGACAATGCAAAAAGGAGAAAATAGAGAAACAAATGAGGAATACCTATAAAATACTTTTCCTTTTTATCTGATCTTTAAGAAGACACAAGCGAAGAGTGATCCAAGCATTCAAATGTAACCTGAACAAGCGAAAAGAAAAAGCTTTTACCTACTGTGTTATTAGAAGAAACAAAGAAAATAACAAGAAATGCAAGAGACTCACCATAAAAGGTTGGGTCCCACCGGGCGTGCCATAATGTTGATCTAATTTTTTTGTTTCCTTTTCAAGTTAATGAAATTAGTACTAAATAAAACTAAAATAAATCCAAATTGCGAGGGTTTAAGGTACATCGAATGCATGATGGATGGAAATAGATGGGAAAAAAGTGATATGATGGATCCCTGTTGCTACAACTCGATGAACCTGCACAGACAATAAGAACTAAGAAGGAAAATGAATTAGATAGTATGGATGCAAGGGTTTCCCGAACGAAGCCAGTCTCCAAGAAGTGTTACCTTATTTTCACGGATATCAACCCCCGTTTGATAAAATATATGATAAAAATCAATGATAATGGACAAGATAATATGTAGAATCTAAGGCACACAGAAATTGAAAAATGTAGAAATGTAAGGCAGATACAAATATGATGTAAATCAACTTGAAATAAGTTTACCTAGCTGGGTTAACAATGACCCAGACTATAAAGGGACAAGTTGACAGTGACTTGAGTAGGTAGATCTAAAGATCAAGATTCAAATATGGACCTATATGAATCTGAATGCAAACCAGATAGAACATATGCCTGTAGATACTAGAAATAACCTGCAGGATAATATCTAAGGCATGGAAGATCAAGGGATGGATAGATAAACATATATTTGGATAGATTGGTTGGAAAGAAAGACTCGATTCAACGACAACTAGAGTGCAGATAAGGGATATTTAGCGCAATAGAGCAACATAAAGATAGATACGAGGATTAGAGATAGAAACAAAGGACAAACAAACACTGAGAAAGGATTTGGAGACAGAGTAAGTGATAACGCAGGGCTAGGTCGACGGCGACTTGGGCAGAGTGATGTTGCTTCACAAAGGAGCTTATTTACAACTTGCAATTTTACACAGTAACTAGCATCGGTCGGCTAACTGGATGTAGGTCACCTAACATACTAACCGACATCAGTTAGGGTAACTGGCATCAGTTACTTGTGCGTGATTGTTTATATTTAAGTCACGGGAATTAGATCTAATATTTGTTATAAATTTGATCTAATGGTTGTAAATGAATGGCTAAAGTGCCCTAAGTTTGTATAGGCTTATATAAGCTAGGAAACTAGGGTTAGAGGTTAGATTGGGAGAATTGTAAGAAGGAATTCTTGGAGAGAGCTTAGAGAAGCTTGTGAGAGGAAAATTATTGTACATCGTGTAAGGTGTGGAAGATTGCAGATATTCAATTGTACAACCTCTGGAATAATATATTGGTTGTTTCTTGGTGGACGTAGCCCACACTAGGTGAACCACGTTATATCTTGTGTATTTTCTTTTGTTGGTTATTTCCATGTTTATTGCTTGTATGCTTTAATCTGATATATATCTGTACAACCAGTTTGGTCTAACCCCAACAACTGGTATCAGAGATTTGTTTGAGGGTTGTGTGTGTTGACAAATTTACTCACAGGGATTTTTGATTGAGTGGGAGCACAACAATGGCGGAAGATAGTAAATACAAAGTAGAGAAATTTGAAGGCCGTAATTATCAGCTATGGAAGATGCAGGTGGAGGATTATCTGTATCAGAGAGATCTATATTTACTGTTGGATGAGAAGGCAAGGCCTGCAAAGATGACTGATGAAGAATGGAAGATTCTTGATATAAAGGATCTGGGATCTATAAGATTGATCCTGGCAACATTTGTGGCTTCGAATATAACAGAAGCAACTAACCAATTGTAGAATTAATGAAATATTTAGCTAATTTATATGAAAAACCAAGTGCATCAAATAAATTTTATTTGATGAAGAAATTGTTTAATTCTAATATGTAAGAAAGTGGATCTATGTCTGATCATTTGAATGATTTTTGTTCTATTGTAAATCAATTAAAATCGGTTAATATCCCTTTTGAGGATGAAGTGAAAGCATTTTTATTCTTGTGTTCTTTGCTAGATAGTTGGGATAATTTGGTAATGGTTGTTAGTAATATAACATCTGCTACTAATATTTTGAAGTTTGATGATGTGATTGGAATAATTCTAAATGAATAAATACGTAGGAAAAGTTTAGGAGAATCATCATCTGGGAATGCTTTGAATGATGAAAGTAGAGGAAGGAAAAATGAGAGATCCAAGAGCAAGAGTAATGGGAAATCAAAGTCTAAGAGTGGTAGATCTAAATCCAGAGGTAGAGGAATAACCTGCTAGAATTGTGGAAAGAAAGGACATGCAAAGAAGGATTATTGGTTCAAGGAAAACAAAGAGAATGTACCAGAGAAAGGTAAAGAGGAAAATGTAGCATCAAAGGTAATGCAAGATGCCCTTATTCTCTCCTTGGATAATAAAATTGAATCATGGGTTTTAGATTCAAGAGCTTCTTTCCATGCTACCCCTAATAAGGGTTATTTCAGAAATTATGTCTAGGGTAATTTTGGGCACGTATATTTAGGATATGATGAACCATGCATGATTACTGGTAAAGGTGAAGTTCATATTAAATTGTAGAATGGAAATACATGGATATTGAAATATGTGAGGCATGTGCCAAGCCTCAGGAGAAATCTAATTTCTGCAGGACAACTAGGTGAAGATGGATGCATGGTTACATTCACAGCCGATTCTTGGAAAGTTTCCAAGGGAGCTCTTGTTGTTGCAAGAGGCAAGAAGGTAGGAACATTGTATTTGTATACCTATATTACTGATTCCTTTCTACTTTATCTACTTCAGATTCAGATGCAAGCATGTGGCATAATCGGTTAGGCCATATGAGTAAGAAGGGAATGCAAATCTTAAAGGAAAAGGGTAAGTTATCATATTTGAAAGATGTAGATCTTGATTTCTGTGAGCATTGAATATTTGGAAAGAAAAAAAAAGTGAGGTTTCTTAAATTTGGGTCAACAAAAAAGGATAAGAAATTGGAGCTTGTGCACTCAGATGTGTGGGGACCAGCCCAGGTAGCTTCTCATGGAGGATCCCAATACTATGTGACTTTTATTGATGATGCCACAAGAAAGGTATGGGTTTATTGTATTAAGCGTAAATCTGATGTTTTTGAAACATTTAAAAGATGGAAATCCCTTGTAGAAAATCAAAATAATTTGAAGTTGAAGTGCCTTAGATCTGACAATGGTGGTGAGTACTGCAACAAGGTTTTCAATGATTAATGTTTAGTGAATGGAATACACAGAGAAAGAACGGTTCTTAGAACTCCACAGGAGAATGGAGTGGAAAAAATATAATTAAAAAAACTATTATGGAATGTGCTAGAAGCATGAGGATACATGTTGGATTACCCTTGCAGTTTTGGGCAGAAGCAGTAGATACAACGGTATATTTGATCAAATGTGGCCCCTCAAGTGCACTAAATGGTGGAATACCAGAAGAAACATGGAATGGAAAAGAGGTAGATCTTTATTTTCTTAGAGTATTTGGTTCAGAAGCTTTTGTGCATGTTGATAAAGAAAATAGGAAGAAGTTGGATGACTAAATCCAAGAGATGCACTTTCATTGGTTATGGTTCTGGTGATTTCGATTCTAGTTTTGGGATTTAGAAGATGCTAAGATTGTTAGGAGTCGTAACATTGATTGGAATAAAAGAGAATGTACAGGGATCAAGATTTTGGTACCCAAGAATGAATCAGGTGAAAATTTTGTTGAGAAAATTGCATTCTCATATTTAAAATCAAAATCCACAAACATTGGCGCCAGTCAGGGTGACCGGTGTTGATAGACAGGACCAGGGTTGGTTGGGTGAACCGATGTCAGATACATAGGACCGGACATTGGTTGGGTGAACCGACATCAGCTATACAGAGGAACCACGTTGGTTACAATGACCGACATCGGTCACTGTCATATTTGGACACGAATGTCCAAGAGGTCCAGAATGAGCCTCAGGCACCCCAAATTTTTGTAAGAAGGTCTCAAAGAGTAAGTAAACCTCCAGAAATATTTAATCCTTCATTATTTTATTTTTTATTGACTGATAGTGGTGAACCAAAAAGTTTTGAAGAAGCAATGCAACAGGATACCCATGTTCAGTGGGAGCATGACATGGATGAGGAGATGGATTCCTTGAAATAGAACCAGACATGGGATTTAGTCAAGTTTCCAGTAGGTAAGAGGACATTGCAAAACAAGTGGGTTTACAGGATCAAGGAGGAAGAGGGCAGACAAAAAAGATACAAAGCAAGGCTTGTGATAAAAGGGTTTACACAAAAACTAGGTATTGATTTTGGTGAGATATTTTCTCCTATTGTTAAAATGACTTCCATCCCTATTGTTTCAGTTTAGTTGTAGTAGAAGATTTGCATTTAGAACAACTTGATGTTAAGATGGCTTTCCTTCATGGTGATTTAGAGGAGGAGATCTATATGAATCAACCACTTGGTTATGAAGTCAAGGGTAAGGAGAAACATGTGTGCAGGTTGAAAAAGAGCTTTGTATGGGCTCAAACAAGCTCCAAGGCAATGGTATATGAGGTTTGACAATTTTATGCATGATCATGGTTATATGAGATGTGGATCTGACCATTGTGTTTATTTCAAGAAGCTTGAAAATGGGAGCTATATTATTTTGTTACTGTATGTGGATGATATGCTTATTGCAGGATCTAGTATGTAGGACATTGGTGAGCTTAAAGAAAAGTTAGCTCACACATTTGCAATGAAGGATTTGGGAGCTGCAAAGAAAATACTTGGCATGTAAATTCTTAGAGACAAGAAGAACAAAAAATTGTATTTGTCTCAGGAGGATTATATCAATAAGGTGTTGAAAAGATTTAAAATGCAGGATGCAAAACCTATAGGTACACCTATGGTTGGACACTTTAAATTGATCAAAATATCAATGTCCTACATCACATGAGGAGGTTGAGTACATGGCACAAGTTCCATATGCTTTAGCAGTTGGAAGTATTATGTATGCTATGGTTTTTACCAGACAAGACATTGCATAGACATTGGGAGTTGTGAGTATATTTATGGTCAATATGTAAAGAGCATTGGAAACCATTCCAATGGATTCTCAGGTATTTGATAGGGACATTTGACATGCAGTTATGTTATGGAGGGTCAGATACTACTTTATGGGGCTATGTTGATTCAGATATGGCTGGATATTTGGATGGTAGGAGAAGCACCACTGGATATGTATTCATAGTAGGTGGGATGTCAATTAGCTGGATTTCGAGATTACGAAGGTTGTGGCCTTGTCTACTACATATGTTGAGTATGTTGCAGCTACAAAGGCTAGCAAAGAGATGATATGGATGAGTAGGTTCATGGAAGAGTTGGGAAAGGATTAAGAGGATTGTAGATTGTATATTGATAACAAAGTGAAATTAATTTGGAAAAGGACTCAGCATTTTATTCAAGAAAGAAACACATTTAGTTGAGATATCACTTCATATGGCAAGTGTTGGAGGATGGGAAGCTGAAGTTAGAGAAAATTCATATGAATGAGAACCTTGCGGATATGCTAACAAAGCCGTTGGCAAATGAGAAGTTGGAGCTACACTCCACTTCTATTTGTCTTCGAGTTTGAGACTTGAAGAGGAAGAAACAAATCTAGGAGAGGAACCAAGGATGGATTTTTGCAGGATAGTGCAACAATTTATTTCCAAGTGGGAGATTGTTGAGATTGTGGAGCTAAATTGCTTCACAAAGGATCTTATTTAAGCTTACAAGTTTACATCGTAACGGAATCGGTTAGCTCACCTGCATTGGTCACCTAGCATACTAATCAACATCAGTTGGGAAAAACTGACATTGGTTACCTGTGTGTGATTGTTTATATTTAAGTCACGAGAATTAGATCTAATCTTTGTTATAAAGTTGATCTAATGGTTGTAAATGAATGGCTAAAGTGCCCTAAGTTTGTATAGGCTTATATAAGCTAGGAAACTAGGGTTAGAGGTTAGATTGGGAGAATTGTAAGAAGGAATTCTTGGAGAGAGCTTAGAGAAGCTTGTGAGAGGAAAAGTATTGTACATCGTGTAAGGTGTGGAAGATTGCAGATCTTCAATTGTACAACCTCTAGAATAATATATTGGCTATTTCTTGGTGGACGTAGCCCACACTGGGTGAACCACGTTATATCTTGTGTATTTTCTTCTGTTGGTTATTTCGTGTTTATTGCTTGTATGATTTAATCTGATATATATATGTACAACCGGTTTGGTCTAACCCCAACAAGATGTCTGTAATTTTTGCAGGGACGCTCAAGCATGAGAAAAAGGTTCGCAAGTCATAAGAAAGCTTGGATGTTTTCACGCATGCCTTGGGAAGAGGGGGTAATGTAATTTTATAGGGTCGACATCGACCCAGCTGGGTCACTACCAACTGTGGGAAACCATTCCTTGGATAGTAAAATCACTTATTTACTTGGGATATGGGACTTTTAGAGATTGGGATAAGTATTTTAAAGCATGTAGGCGGGTAAGGGATGTTTAGGGAAGTTTCATGGGTGGATAGGAGATAAATATGGGTAGTATTAAAGCATCCAAAAGGAAGCTTAATTAAATATAATTAGCTAATGGAGATTAATTAAGGTAGTTAATGAATATTAATTACGAATTGAAAGTGTTAGTCTAATAGATGGGAGTTTAAATAAAAGAACTGAATTAAATTAAAAATGGGTCTAGATAAGACCATTGTGAAAGATGTGCACATGGGCAATCAAGAATAGCGATACCAAATTTTGGTGTCTACAGTTGTTATAGGTTGTGCATTCCATGATGTAGTATCAGTCAGTCTTTGTCGCCCCCCTGATTAGAAAATATGCATGTTCTCTTTTCCCATTCTTCTTTAGGTGTTTTCCCCATGTTGATTCTGCATCTAAGATGATGTGAGCTAGTACTTTATGAAGACGATAACATTTTTGCCTTCCATTTGATTTGTGCACTTTTATAGGGCTTTTCATCATGGTCCTATGTGGCATCAAACTCTCTGACATATTGTTCTTTTTTCTACCCAAGTTTCTCTGTTATTCCAAATTTCTCTATCATACACTTCTTTATTTCCTCATTAGTGTTTGGGAACTCTAGCATGTTAATGCCCCTTTTTCTCATCCATTTTTTGTTATGCTTTATCCATGTGTTTTTCTTCATGTTTAACTCTTCATATGTCACTATTTGGGCCACTAATGAGTCTCCATATTTATGTCTTCTTTGAATAACTCAACATCTAAGTCATCATTGTAATTGCTTGCAATGAGAAAGTACTTATTTCAGCTAAAATAATCTCATACAGAACCAAAGTTTTAATTTTTTGGTTGTTTGTGCTTTTGAATGCTCTCTATCTTCCTTTTGTATTTGACACGATGTTGCCCTAAAATTCACATTTATATAGGAACACTAGTGTGGCAAGAAAGTTGAACAAGATTCTCTTCGTTTTCCAATCTCATAGCTCTACATTCATATTTTTGCTTTGTGACGGCCTCCTTCGGGAAGTGATTAAAGATTGAAATGAAATGGTTTTGATATGTCCACAAAATATAAGGTCTATGGGATCAGTGAGAATTCATAAGTTATTTGTGTTGTGGATTGGCAATCTCTTTAACCAGATGTGTGGAGCAACAATCTTTTGAAAGATTTATTTGAGATATGGTAATTATAAGTCAAGGATTCATGAAGAAGATGATTATAATAGTAATTTTGAAATGAAATGAAGGATTTTAGTAGTGTTCACAAGATTGAGAAGTGTATGAGACTAAGAATAGTGGTGAGAAATTTTTGTACGAAAACAACCCTCTAATATGAGGTTTCCTAACTATTCTTATGGAATGTCCATTCTTTTTATGGTGTTGAACCTTTTACCATGGATCTTGATAAAAAAAAAATTATTTTCTCGCACCTCGTCTCCTCAAACAAGGTAGTTAGATTGCCAACTTTTAGTTAGTCTTCATAATTGATTTGGATGGTGCATTCATTGATGCAATATCATTATCCCCACCCCCACATGATTATAAAATATGCATGTTATCTTTTATCGTTATTTTTTAGGTGTTTTCCCCATGTTAGTCTCACATCTAAGATGATGTGGTATAGTCCTAAATCAATCCATTAATATTTTATCTTCTATTTGATTTTTATGCATTTGTAGGCTTTTTTGTCATAGTCCCATGTGGGATTAAACTCTTTAACATAATATTATTTTTTCCACCTGTTGGTCGTCAAAAAGGACTTCAAGAAGAACAACAATCAGGGGACAAGAAGTCCCTCCTCTTTAGTGGGAGAGGTTCCCTTATTCAAAAGCAAAACTTATTTACATATGTACAGAGCATAGTTTTATCGTGGAACTTGGATATCATGAAAGCGTTTTTAATAGATCATCAATCACAAAAGTACAGAGGAATGAAGACGTGGAAATGAGCAGAAAAGCATTCTCTAGAATTATAGATGAAAAAATAATTCCTTATGCGTGCCAAAATATAACGAATTGGAATGAGACCATTTGTACTCGAATTAATGAGATGCAATTTGAAAAGACACACAGTTCCATAAATAACATCTACAAGATTACAAAGCTTCTTAGCATAATGCAGACAAATGATCTAACAATATTCAACAGATAGCTTGCGAATAAAAGATTCAGATGGACAAAGAAAGAAGATCCTTTTGTATTGATTGCTTTACTATTTCTTACACTTTCAAAAATAAGCCAAGTTCCCTCCCTTAAAAATGGCGAAGAGAGACCATTATATAGTTTTACAAATCAGTTACCCTTGGTAACTACTTCTTTTAATTAATGTTTAGTTAAAGGGCTACTAATCGCAAAACCCCAACTAATTACAATAAATCCGAGGCGAGGAAAGAAATAAGGGAGAAAAGTCAGGAGGAAAAGACAAGTGTTCATGACTGAGGAGGACCCACTGATTTGAGGATCCGCTGTATAAACCTTTTTAACACCTCTGCTATGTCTCTACCACGTGGAACTGATGTGTTGGCAGTGGACTGAGTCCAAAATCTAAGACACTTCTCCATCTCTTTGTCAAATTTGACGTGTGTATGGTAATCCTTTCTTGCTTCTTCAATAGTAGATTGGAGAGATTAGATTTCCTTCATCTTTTCCTTGGTGACAGAATCCCTCTTTGAACAGATTATATTTGACAAAAAATCTAAATTGAGATTTTATTTCTTGCAAGGAGAGGGGCACACCTAGAGGTCTCATCATGGAGGTGGCAATGTATATCCTTAAAAGTAGATACCACCAAAGTCTTGAAGGCCTCACCCTTCTGCCAGCTATTTCTCAATTCTCCCAAAGCTTCCTCCAGCACCCTAATTTTCCATTCCACACTGTATACCCATGATTTTGACAAGTTATCTTTTGCATCATCGAAGACCTTTCTTGCCATTAAAAGATTTTCATTAGCCTGCCCCATAAGGCGAAGGTCTACTATACAGCTGCTCCAGAGTTTGAGCTCTTTATCTATATTTCCAATGGTGGAGGATAGTTTCTGTTGCAGATTATTTACCTTCTCATTGAGTTTAAAGGCTTCACTAATGAAATTCAACACCTGCAACGAGCATATCATCCACCATGGCATCCATATCCCTTCCATAGATGGAATACCTGTGTATATTTTTGATACTCTGGACCTCATCTTGGATGAGGATCACAGGTGGTGGAAGAGTAGTCAGTGGGGCGGGGTCTAAAAATTTATCTTTGGACAACAGTGACTTGATGAATCCTGCAAGAACCTGATCCTGCTCTTCCAGACTGCTCTATAGTTTGTTTCCCCTTTTATCCACTCTCCCAATGACCCTGGTGATTGTTTCTTGAAGATTGTGAATCTCACCTTCAAGGATGGACTCTCCCATGGGGATCCTCAAGAGCTTTAGATCAGAAGCCTGCAAATATTGTTCGGGCTTATCAACCTTGGGCTTGGTTATCTCCAGGAATTGCTAGCCCTGAGCATCGAATACTATTCGTGAGGTGGTCCTGGCCTTCTTGGCAGGAGTAGGAGGGGTATTACCCAAGAAGGCCACCACAACATCAAAGTTAGGTCCCTGAGATTCGAGAGGAAGAATTTCTCTTCCTACTATCAACAAAAGGCTATACCCATGCAAAAGAGGAGGAGGAAGAAGAAGGCAGGGAAAGAGGACCAAGAGAAAGAGAAATCATGGCACTCAAAGTGTGCATTTTTGTTGCCTCCAGTTGAGATATGAGTGGGGCGCTAGGGGCTTCTGGTACAAAGGAGTCAACGGTGCTCGGAAGCTCAGTGCTTTGAACTTCTTTTTCTTTATCCATAGGGGCTTCTGGAATGCCTACAAAGACTAACACTTCACTTTCTTCACTTTCACTAAGAACAATAATGTTCTCTAGTCCTGCGGGCAATTCTGAATGCTTCATCAGGTGATCTTCGTCAACAAGCTCCTTCTTGACTTCCTTGATTTTCTTCTAATATACTCGGGTGGATGAGGAATGAGTGGAGGATGTAGAACCTTTAGTTGACAAGGCTGGACGGGTCTTTATAGGTGCTTCTGAACTGGGTGTCAATGCCTCCTTCTTTGGTGTTGAAGTATCCTTGGAGGAGAACTCACCTGAATGCCTTCTAAGCTCATGAACTCTCTTGTCAAACCAAATTTTGGTTCTTACTAGGATAGGGGCTAAGATTTCATCCAGATCATCCTTCTCCTTTTTGAACCAATCCAAATCCTCCAAGGGAGTGTGTTTGATCAAGGTGTCATATTCATATGAAAACAGGTCGGAATTTTCATCCTGAAGCCCTTCAGGAACTTGGTACAAGTTAAGCTCTTGAATCAGTTGGAGAGAAAACCTGCCATAATGTCTCCTCCTTGCCTCAAAATCATTAGCACAATCAGCCCAATAGTCTTTTGTGTCTGCCATATGATGGTAATTGATTATGAGGTTCTGCTCAATAAATTTCTTCAAGTCAAAACAAGTTCTTGGCCTGAAGAAATGGACAGTGATGGGAGCTAGGGCTCTCTCTATGTTTTGTGCATCTAGAGCCGTCTTGCAGGTGTAGTTTCCCAAAGATATAGGGAAGTGCAGGCCAGTGATTTTCTTATCCCTACAGGTTCTGTGTAACTTGTCCAATTGCCTACATATCTCTATCAAGGCCATTTTATCATTACAGAACATAGGGAGCTTGAGAGGGGTGCTCTCATAGCCTGCTAGCCTGATATAGGAGAATTTTTTGAACTGGATGAAGTAGGCACTGTACTTCGATATTAGGCTTATGGCTTCATTAGAGAACCTCCTTGCAGTGTTGCTCTCCAGAAGTCTTATAATGTACATGGTGAAAGCACCATTCACCCTCCTGAAGTTGCGATTGCTAGTGTCCAGGGTGAATTGAGGGTAGTAAGCATATATAGGGTCACCTTTATGAGCATCAATGTATGTGAATCCAAACCATTTCCTTGATGCTGCTAGGGTATACATCATATATGAAGTCATGTAAAACTTCTTAGTTTGTTGTACATTGGACAGCTGCTTTGCTAAGTTCATGCTGATGATTTCTACCCAGTTGATATTCTGAGTTCCCTCGCACACCATGTTGATAAGTGGGCACATCCAAAAATGGAACTCGTTGGTAGAGGGTAAGCCCATGACCTGAGCTAATAAGATTATAAAATCTGACAGCTCCTCATTGAAATCAGCATGAAACAGAGCTTTGGATAGACGTGACGCCCCCTTTTTAGGGATTTAAGCCAAGACTTCGCCACCCTTGCCTTGTATTTTTCACTGTCCTGGTCGAAGAGTGCCTGTGCCTGGTTCTGAGAGATTACTATAGAATTGTCCATTTCAGGAATCTTTAGGGCAGTGCCAATGGCAGCAACATTGAGCTTGGCAATGAGCTCCCCATGCACATTTGTTAGTTCGCTCGAGTCAGGATTGAAATGAGCACCGCAGGCGAGTACCATGTCTGCACACTACACTGAGATTGGGAAACCAACGGAAAATTCCAAACCACTATCATGAATAATTTGTGCCATAGGAGAGGGTTTCGGGTCTGTCATCCTAGTCCAGAAATCTCCAAAGTCCAGGTGGCGAACTTCACTGTCCCCGATATCGGGAACGATAGACTCGAGCGGTGAAACTTGCTCCTGACCTTGGAATTTAATCTTCATGTTGATAGGGACTTGAAAAACAAATTCACAGTCTGAACTCTTGATGAAATTACAGGGGGAACATGTATGCACACAAATTCCGATTGCAAGGATATGAGCAATAGATAACAAGAAAGCAGTGTGCAAAAATGCGTAGGGGGCAGCTTATTAAATAGCCGTTTAGGAGAGAGAAATATAATAAATGTGCATTAAATACGCATCTACCAACTTAAAAAGCAAGATATTCGGGAAGAGTGGGAAAAATTAGCCCAGATGGCCTTTGGTTCATTTGGGACACGTGGGATGCGAAAGAGCGATTCGGCCGATGCGGGTGACGCGGGGACAGAATGCACAAATGTTTTTGGGACATGAGGGACGAAAGTACGCGAATTGCACGATGCGGCTGAAGTGAGCGAAAGGTGAACAACGAGCCTAAGCGAACTTGGGACATTTGGAACAAAAAGTTCCGATGGGCCCGCAAGAGAATAGATTTTTGGGTAAAGCGGCCGATCGGCGAACAGGGAGCCCGAATGAACTTGGGACACATGGGACAAAAATGTCTGACAGACCCGCAAATCACACAAAATGACTCAAAAACGTAGTTTTTCCGACTTCTCAACTTTTCCCTTTACCAGAACAACAGAAAAGGCATTAACTCAAAAAAAATTCAATTTTGAACTTCTTAAAAGAGGGAAATTTTTGAGAGGACAACACCACCTAAGTTTCTTTATCCACATTGTTATACTAAATTTATCCATCACGTACTTATTTAGTTCCTTATTAGTGTTTGAGAACTCTATCATGTTAATGCCCCATTTGTTAATTCATTTGTTGTTATGCTTCATCCACGCACTTTTCTTCATGTTTAGCTCTTCCTCTACCACTATTTTGGGCCACTAATGAGTCTCCATATTTTGTGTATTCTTTCAATAACACAACATTTGAGTCGTTGTTGTAATTACTTCCAATGAGAAAGTACTTGTTTCATTTAAAACAATCTCATGCGGAATTGATGTTTTAATTTTAGGGTTTTTTATTAGATGTTTTTGAATTCTCTCTATTTATCTATATATTGTATTTGACACATTGTTTCCCTAAAATTCACATTTGTATAGGACCACTAGTGTGAATAACAAGTTGAACAAGGTTCTCTTCATTTTCCAATCCCATAGCTCTACATTCCTAGACCTATTTTGTAAAAAATATAAAGCATTCTACCCCCTTTGTATTCATTTCACTCTACAAGTATCTTAATTAAGCTTATTGTGAAATTCAAGCCCAATGTACTTGTATTCTTCCATTACCTATAACGAGCTTCCTTCGAAGAGGAATTTAATTTGATTCTTCTTTCTTCATAATGAGAAGATTATGGCTTTGGTTTTTTTTTATATTCATTTGCATTAAAAACTCTTAGCAAGAGAGCTCTAGAGCCTTCAGGTGCTCTCTCAATTTGTTCACTATTTTTGCAGTTAGGATAAGATCATCCACATATAATAGCATCTTCACCATGTAGTTGACTAGTGAATTCCCCCTCCACCAAATTTTTTTATCTATTGCTTTAGCTTATCAATGAGTATCTCAAACAAAAAGGGGGATAGTAAACATCATCATTTGATCCCAACGTCACTTCATAATCATTATGACATTCATTTACATATTTTTATTTTGGTCGTAACCTTCTCATAAGGCTTGTACATTACCACTCTATGCTCATATGGAACCCCAAATTCCTTCATTATGCTCCAAAGTTTAACTCTCTGAACCATGTCAAAAACCTTTTTTAATTCAACAAAGGAACGAAAAGCTTATTCTACTCAAGTATCATACACTTTTTAAATTAAATGCCTAAGAGTAATGGAATGGTTGATAATGGAATGTGTAGACACTTGAAAATGCACATTGCGCATAAGTTCATATCAATATCTTATCTATATTAATCAAAATTACAAAAACAATACAAAATCCCCATAAAACCTATAAATAACATTAAAAACAAATAAAAATTCATATATATTACTAAAATTCCTAAAACAATAAAACAAAATAACCTAAAAAGAAATCATAAAATAATTTTTAAAATAGAAAAACAATCCTAAAAATAACTAAAGCCTTAAAGAGTGCAAACACCGACCCCCATCAAGAAAATATATAAAATAAGAATTTTTGTCCATTATTACTCCGAGACTTTTGCTCCAGAGTTTGTGCTTATTTTCTTCCATGTTCTAGAAATGCGAAGTTAAATTCACAGGTTGCAAGTATGTGTCCACGACATCCCAAAATTGTAAAATTTTAGTAGATGTCTAAATCACCTAAGTGATTCAACTGTGATTCTAGTGTGATTTTACTGTCATCAAATCAGATTATTTATAACTATCAATAATCAATCTTGTAGCATTTTTAGGGTCTCCAAAAGTCTCAGATGAAATTCAAAGAAGTCATTTCCTTACAAATTCAATATGGTCTCATGTTTAACTTGAAATTTGTGTCCCTAAATAATTTATTGCATATTTATATTTATAGAATACATTGAATTTAGATTTTGACATAATTTGTGTGTAAGTCGACACATAACATGCAATAGAGCTAAACGGGGCACAAAACTCAACAAAATCAAATATAGGGAGAAATTGTGATTAAAACACGTGACCATTTTGGGAGGGAAGTTGACCATTTTAACACGAGGTAAAAATGGTTATCAACCCATTAAAAATGGGAAAATTAGTAAAAAATCCGTCAAAACTAGGGCAAGAGATAAAATTAAAGAGAAGGAAAGTAAGATAAAATGGAAGAAATGAAATAGAATAACACAAAGAATGATGAGAAATTGATAAGTGAAAATGAAGTTGAAGGTGTCGAGAACACAAAATATAAATTGAGAGTCAGAAAAAAACATTTCAATAAGGGTCTAATTTGGACTAATGATCTATAAACATGAAAAAACATTATATCGTAATAATTATTAGTGTTATATCAAAATTTGGTCTCTACAATGGCCAAGATAATGAAATTTCCTATGAAATAATTTAAATTTTGACCAATTAAAGAGTTTGTGTTGGTTTAATTATTGTGTCACCAACCTTAGATGTTGATTGTGTTCTTATGATCTATAATAAATTAAGATATCATCTAAGAAGACTAACAACGTGTGTAGATAAACTTTAAAAACATTGTCTGTGAGGCTCATGAAAGGAGTTGAGACATTCATAAGTCCAAAAGTAATTATGTGAGCTCATAATACTCATAATGAGTCTTAAAAGTAGACTTAGTGTATGCATGTGAAAGTAATCTAAGCCAACGGAATGAATTTAACACCAAGTAAATCCTAACTTAATTTAAGCAAATACATCAAGATTGAGCTAAAAAAGGAAAAACTTAATTAAGTTGCAGAAAATGTAAATCTAACACTAAATGAAAACCTCTCTTTGATGTTTGGATGTGCTCTGATATGTAGATACTTCCTTATGTGAGTCGAACACAAATTGTGTACGATCAAATGGGTTTTACTAAAATGGAAGATATCTCATCGATATGGCTAAAGTGTCATTTTTTAATCTTCTCCTACTAAATTTATCAAAGATGTTTCTCAATTTAGTAAGATTTCTTATGACATAAATGCTCTCTTGAGATATCAAATGTCTTACAAGGACAATGTGTTCAAGATTAAAAGGTGTCAAAGTTGTAGATTAGTAGGAATGTACTCGGTTTCTTCTATAGCTTTCCAATTTGGGAGAAGCTTGCAACCTAGTGAATGTGGGATAAAGGGAATTAAAAAAAAAAGATAAATATGATTAGAAGAGAGTAATTAGAGATAAGTGACTTGTGGGAGTTTGGGAAGGTTTAATTAATCGATTGGGATTGATTAATAAGCCAAGTTTAGCTTATAGAAGCTATTTGGAGATTATTTTGAGGGAAATCAATAGAATTAGAGGGGTTTGAGAGGGTGATTTAATTAATAAAAGGGTTTCTTAATTAAATACAATATTGTGAAAGGTTAATTAATTAACAATGGTTCATTAATTAATTAAAAGAGGATTTTAACTAATGAAGCGATGTTAATTGGCATCCAAGACGAGGGACGTGACTAGTTAATTAAAAAAATGTCATTAATTGACCGAAGAGATGGGGAATATTAGATAATTAGTAGAAAATCACTAATTATAATGAAATGACAGGAAATAAGACAATTAGTACAATTTTAATATCAAAATTGTGTGGTCAAAATTAGGTGTCTACACTTAGAACCATATTCCTTGTGAAATCTTACACGATGTTAACCACGTCTCAAATCAATCCTTGAAAATATAGTTGGTCCATGCATTTGATCATCATTTTGAGACATAAAAAGCTTATGAATTTATAATATTTATTCCCTTCCCCCAAATCACTTGTCACTGAGAGAAAATATTTATATAATTTCAAAGAGAAGAAAATCAAAAGAAAAATATTATGCGAATGCATGTAAATGATATTCTAAACCATTTTCCATTTCTTATAAATTTCCATTTCCACTTAGGAATCTAATGTGGATAAAACAATATTATTGGGTGACCATTTTTAACATTAACCTACTCACAACTACACCTTTCTTGAGATGACACCAATAATAGAGTTACTTCAAGTTTACCAATAACTTAGTCACCCTAGGGTGGCTTGAATATGATACATTGTATGCTTCTTCAAGTATTGTGGTTCTCATACTAGCATGGTTGAGAATATGGACTATCCTCATAATATTAAGAGACCATCTCTCTCAAACAAATACTCATCAAACCACTGATTTCGAGCATATTTTAAGGGTTTATTTCATATTTTTATATAGCTAACCCATAGGAATCTACCTCAAATTTTGGTCTTTAAAGCCTCCTCTGACTATTGTCATCAAATACCCTATTTTACTTAGCTTTGATATAATCAATGTCAAAGTCATATTTGATAAATAATCTAACTAATTCCTTTATCGAGTGTTTAAGTTGGGTTGAGTAAAAATGTACTTGAGCCCCAAGTGATTAGTCTTGAGCTCATATGGATTTTCTAAAAAGAAATGCCTCAACATCTGTTAAGCATGAACTATGGATATCAATTCCAATTCAATGGGGGGTGTTTAGGGGGACTCACGATAGTTCATAATTTGGCTAAAAATAGGAAAAGCAGTTGGAGTGTGGCTCAAGCAATGGATTAAAGCAAGAAGACTTTGTGGCTAAGAAAGAGCTATTTTGGGAACAAAGTAGAAGATCAAAGGTCATGCATAGACCGTGCTAATAATAGGATTAAAGTAGAGTTTATTTATAGATTAATCTATTATTAGCCTCTTTGTAAAAGCATGCAAGTTGTAAGCGCATGGCTATTTTGAGCATGCCATCTATTTTGAGATGCAGGAAATGAAGGGCAAGTTTCCACCCTTATATATGATTAGTTGATCTGCATTGCTTTGGTAATACATGATGCATTAGAGACCGTGTGTATTATACTATTATATTGCTTTGTTTTAGCGCACATAACTCTTGGAGACTGGTATTGGCATGTATTCAAATTCTATTACTTGATGAATTAATGCAATGGATGATTGTGGATGGATTTTGGTAATTGATGTATTTGATCATGGTATTTGCATGGTGAATCTGATCTTAATAATGGTTTGAACTGTTATGTTTCCTTATTACATGTGTTTCCATATGATGAATGTAATGACATATACTTGAGATTATGAACTATTAATGGTTAATATGAACATGCATGCTAACATCTTGACAAGCTTTCACAAAAGAGGGACCTGGTAGCTTTGTGCTTTGGGTGAGAATTTAGATTTATCTAGATGAAGTGTCAGCATGCCTAGGCATTGAGTGGAAATAAACAAGACTACATTTTGGTTTTGTTTCAGGACCTCTTTTCAAACTGTCTGTCAGGATGTTGCATGTAGATGGTGTATCGATTGACTCTTGCGAGCATTGAAGTTGGGTTGACGATGGACAAGATCAGTTTGCATGAAGATATGGTTCTGGACCTGATTTCAATGTGCGTAAGTGGGTGGAAGAACATTTATATCATGAGCTCTATGAGACATTTTTCAACCTTTTTCCTATAGAATTATATGAGTGGTTGTCAGCATATGCATCAAAGAAAAATTGGAGTTACAGACCAAGGGTTTGGATGCAGGAAGATTACCAGACATTATTTGATGCAGATGAACCTTGGACGCATGTTGTAGATCATTGGTGGGCTGGTGTAGTGTGTAGTTATACTTTGGAGTATGTTATTTCTATGTATTCTTGTCTAGAAGTTGCTGAGTTTGAATTTTTATGCGAGCCCAGAGGATCTTACATATGTGTTATTCCTTTGGCAATTAAGATCTTGATGGTGATACTAATTTTGGAGCAACTACCTATGGCTAGCTAAACCCACCATTGCACGTAGGGGCAGGAGCAGGTGTGGTGAAGGATGGCGGACTTGGTGGTAGAAATGCAGAGAGGAAAGGCGGCTCAAGTATAATGAAGCGAGGGAGAGGGAATTGGTGAAGAAACGCGATATTGAGGAGTCTATGGAGTTGCAGAGGATGATGTCTCATGAAGGATTTGAAGCTCACATGGAAGATGTGGAGCTGGAGCATCAGGCTCTCCCCCACTTAGGAAAGCATAGTAGAGAATCCCCTTTGGCTTCTGATGAGAATGCATCAAAGGAAGAAATATTGAGGACCGCAGGTGTGCATTTTATCCCACCTAGAAACCTAGCCCTTGTCACTTGGTGTTCTAGTTCCAGAAGTAGTTAGTGAGAGGTAGGTGAGTGTAGCTAATCTAGTAGCTATAGGTAGATATCATTTTCCTTTGAATACAAAAGTGCATGAGATAACGCATATACCTATGGCAGTACATACATCATCATTGTTTGGAGGAATGATTAGAGGAATATTTTTTAGTGCATCGTCAGGATAGAGTGTGGGTGCGCAAAACATTGGGAATACGTCTGGAAGTACTACAACTTTACAGACTGTGGGAGTTCAATTTAGCACTATAATTGGGACACAAGGAAGTACATCCACTAGTCTGTTTCCTGCTACAAGAGAAGGATCAAAGGTGGATCAGGAGGATTGAGATCAAGTGGATCAGGTGGTTCTGGAGGTGGAGGAAATACTGGTGGGGGTTTTGGTTCTAGATCTGGTGGACAAGGTCCACACCCTCATCAGCCACATCAAGTTTACTATGAGATGTCTCTTCACTTGCCAGAATATAGGGGTATTAAAGATGCAATAGAGCATGTGCACAAGTGTGAGCTACTATGGCACACTAAAGGAATCACAACCTTAGATAGAAAAGCAAGTCAGTTTGCTACTACTCTTCAAGGGCACGTGCATAGCTGGTACAAAAAGTATGACCCACATCAGACTGCAGTGGATTATAATGCTTTGCACTCTACATTTCTAGCTGAGTTCCATATTCCAGAGTTTGAGTAGAAAAGTATCAACGTGCTTAAGGACATTAAACAGGGCTTATCAGAGAGCGTAAGGGAATATGACATGCATTTTAAAACTTTGTTGTCAAAGTTGTCTTATGATATACATCCTAGTCAACATGCACAATGGTTTGTTGGTGGATTGTTGACTCCTTTTAGAAGGGTGCTATCTCATAAGACCTTTGTAGATTCGCGTGATGCCTTGGAAGTAGCTCTGCACGTTGAGGCAGTTGGAAGTGTGGACACTATGGTAATCCCATTTTTAGAGGAAAATATTCCAGCCATGGAAAAGAAGTTGGAAAAGCTCTCTGCTAATTCATCTCATGAGACACGCAGTGGAATATGGTGTACAGATTGTGAGGTTGAAGGACATACTAAGGATAGTTTCCCTTGCAAGTCGGTGTGTGCCATGTTGTTGGATTGTGAGATTTGTCATTTGGACCATGATGCAAGTAGATGTCCTCTCTTACATTGCGTGATTTGGAAGAATGTGTCTATGTATTGTAAGATTTTCAAAACCCATACTCATGACACCGTTGACTATAGATTGATTGATCATATTCATGAGGCCATTGAGACTGGTGTGCACCAAACTAGTGTAGCAAGTGGATCTAAGGAACAAGGAGAACAACATAATGAAGGGCACAATAATGGGGATAACAGGAATAGAGGCTTTCATGGAGGATATAGAGGTTGAGGTCGTGACGGTGGAAGAGGAGGATTTCCTAGAGGAACTTGTTATACTTGTGGATCTCCTGATCATTATTAGTGTGAGTGCCCTCAGAATGTGGTTTGCTCATGGTGTGGAAAGCAACACAAGTTTGAAGAATTTCTTGACTTATATGAGCACATGAGCAAGCAACACAAGCAAGACAAGGGCATGGGAATGATTAAGGTACAGTGCGTAGTTCAAGATCAATGGATGTTGAAGGTAGCACCTAGTCCTAAGTTACAACCTATTTTAGTTACTACACATGCTGAGGCTACACACACATGTGAACCTCTGAAGTATAAGCTGACTATAACAAAGCAAGAAGTGATAAATGCAAAGTATCTTGATGTTGCACATCAGAAAGAGGTTTACCAGGAGACTATGGATGTCATCAGGGATCTGCAAGGAGAGATTCAGAGCCTGAAGGAGCAGGCACACATGATGGATTGAGAAAATAAGGTTGAACTCCCATAGAAGGACATAGATGACTTGAAGGAGGTATGTCAAATGTTGCACTAGGAGAACATCATCCCTTTGTTAGGAGAGTGGTTGAGAGAAAAGATACCACACGCAGGTACTGAGCGTGAGAGGTAGATACTTCATGCAAATCTTCCCCCACATAATCATGAGTATGATAAGGAGATTACATTGAATGCAGTCATAGATGGATGGCTTCTAAGTAATATTCTGATAGATACAAGTGTGCGAAAGTTAATGTACTCACGTTGGATGCATGGAATCAGATGGGAAGACCACCATTGCAGCCTTCTTTGAATGTGTTGTATATGGAAAATAGAACTAGGGCTAATCCTATTGGAGTACTAAAGGATGCAACTATTACAATTCAGGGAGCCAAGTTTACTGGGGACTTTGAAGTATTGGAGCTTGTCGAAGTAGATAACTTCCCAACATTACTTGGGCGACCCTGGTGTTATGCGAATAATGCAGATTTGCACTTCAACAAGGGGTACATTAGCTTTGAGAACAAGGAAGAGAACATCATTATACCTTTGACAGATGCAAAGGCTGCTCTGTATGTTGAGCCTTTGAGTGAAGAGGACTTGAACAGGATATATGCACGCACAATCAGAGACCCTGAGGTAACTGAGCCATCTAAGGAAGGAGTGATATAGTGGGATGATGCTCAGTCAGTTAGTGATACCACAAGTATTGCTTGTGACAACTGGGTGCATGGAATGTATGAAGTGGTTGGGTGAGAGATTAAGAACACAATTACTCGCATGATCAGGCCATGCATGGTTAGGCATTTGAGTTATAACCAGGTACCTAGGTACACTGGTGAGGGAAACCCTGATGTATTTCTGTGTGCCATGGAAGCCCAGTGGAAGAATGAAGGAGATAGAAGAAATATGCTGGTATATACTCTATGTGGGACAACAACACACTGGTGGGAAACACATAGAGACAACTTGTTGGAATGGCGAGAAGTGAGAATCACCTTTTCTACTAGGTTCCTAAGGAGCAATGTACCTTCTCAAATATGTGAATTTCATGGGAAGTCCCCTGCCTCGCATCATGTTCAAAATTGTGAGAGACTTTGGATGGAGGGGCAAGAGGCCTTGCCACCATCACTCTGGGTACATAAGTTCTACTCCACCTTAAGCTTTGCACACGTGTGCATGGTATGTCCATGCAGAGTTAACAAGGGAAACAATGAATTCGTAGGAGATGACCTTAGGTATGATTCATACTTTTGATTACTTTTCTACTAAGCCTCCGGTCAATGAAGCACTGCAGATTATGAAGTGCCTTACTTTGGGAGATAGTGTGAAAGCTGAGGAAATCCTATTAGAAAATGTTTGGAGAGCTTGATTCTAGAGGTGCACCTTGACCTTGAAGAGACAGAAGAGGAAGAGACGGTCGTGAATGGGAAGAAAAGGAAAAGGGTAAACTGGTATGCATGATTGATGGTGAGGACGATGAGGATAATAACCTGGATGTTAACTACACTGAAGGTACATGCGAGGTGATGGACACATCAGATGAAAAGGCGCACGTATCATGAGCCTATGAAAACAAAGAAGGTTAACATTGGAACAGATACAGAGCCTAATGAGGCCATTATTGGTGATTACTGGTCGCTGCAGGAGGTGGCTAAAATTATTGAACTCCTGCACGACTTACTAGACTTGTTTCCACGGGGCTATCATGAGTTAAAGGGAGTACACCCTTCTTTAAGGGAAATGAGAATCAAACTTAAAGAAGGTGCGCCTGGTTAGGAAGAGACCTTACAGGATCAATCCTAATCTGCACCTGTCAAAGGTAAAGGAAGAAATTGATAAAATGCTCAAGTCTGGTATAATTGAGCCTATTGAGGAATCTGAATGGGTTAGCCCCATGGTCATAAGCATTAAGAAGGATGGGAGGATAAGGATTTGTGTGGACTACAGAGAATTAAATGCTTCATGTGTTATTGATCCTTTTCCTACCCCATTCACAGAGGAGATCCTTGAAGGAGTTGTTGGGTGCAAGATATACTCATTTACAGATGGGTTTTCAGGTTATCATCAAGTGTGTATTGCAAAGGAAGATCAAGAAAAGACAACTTTCACCACTGAGTGGGGAATTTTTACATACACAGTGATGCCCTTTGGACTGAAGAATGCGCCAATAATGTTTTCACGCATTGTTGTGTAGGATTTTCAGGATTTCATTCATAAGTTTTTACAGGTGTATCTAGATGATTGGACAATTTATGGCTTAGTCAAGGACCATTGTGAGAATCTAAGGCTCATGTTTGAGAGGTGCAAATAGTTGAGCATCTCTCTTAATATTAAAAAGTGCATCTTTGCAACACCTTTTGGCACTTTACTTGGGCATATTATTTGTAAGGAAGGATTGTTGGTAGACCTAGCCAAGGTAGTTGTGATCTTGGGTTTGGAAGAACCTAATAATCAAAGTGAAGTGCATGGATTTTTGGGACATACAGGGTATTATAGGAAATTCATTAAAGGCTATGCAAATATTTCCACACCCTTGGAGGAATTATTGAAGGCTAAAGGAAAATTCTATTGGTATGATGCGCAACAGCATGCATTTGAAACATTGAAGGAAAGGCTTACTACTGCACCTATTTTTCACTTTCCTTCATGGGACAAACCCTTTCATGTTCATGTTGATGCTTCTAGGATGGAAATTGGTGCAGTGTTGGTGCAACCAGGAGAAGGAATTGTAGACCATCCCATTTTCTTTGCAAGCAGGAAATTGACACCAGTAGAGAATTATACAACTACTGAGTGTGAGGATTTTTCCATGATCTATGCACGTGCACACAAATTTCAAACAATACTTATTGGAAACACCATTTATCTTCTTTATAGATCATATGGCACTTAAGTATTTGGTCAACAAGCCTATTTTGCAAGGGCACATTTGTAGGTGGATACTACTATTTCAGGAGTTTGAGTTTATAGTTGTTGTAAAGCCAGGAAAAAGTAATTCAGGGCCTGACCATTTGTCAAGGATTAATTCTGGTGAGGATGCAGAACATTAAAGACACAATGCTTGATGCACAATTTTTCAAGTTAAACCGCACACCCACAGATTTAGAGGATATTGCAGTATTCTTGCGCACTAGACAAGCGCCTGAGGGAATGAAGACATTAGAAAAGAAACATCTTGCAATATGAGTGAAACTTTACCAGTTGATAGGTGGAGATTTATACAAGCTAGGTCATGATGAAGTTTTTGCACTGATGTGTTCTGGAGCATGAGCGTGAGGCTATTATGGAAGAAGCTCATGGTGGAATTGCAGGAGGTCATTATGATGGGGATGCTACCATGCACAAGATTCTGATGGCTGGCCTTTGGTGGGAAACTTTGTACAAGGATATTAAAGAATATGTCAAGGTGTGTGACCATTGTCAGTGCCTTGGGAAGCCTGGAACCAGAGATGAGATGCCTTTGAGGCCTATTGCAAGTGTTGAACCTTTTGAGAAATGGGCTATTGACTTTGTAGGTCCTATTTCCCCACCCACGTGTAGGACTGTGCACATGCTATATTATAACTTGTACAAACTATCTGACAAGGTGGGTAGAAGCAGCACCTACAAAGGATTGCACAACAAACTACAAAAACAAGATTTTTATGGAAAACATTATCAGTAGGTATGGATGTCCATTGAGTTTAACAAGTGATAGAGGCACTCATTTCTTAAATGAGACAATCAAGATTTTATTGGCAGAGTTTATGGTGGCACACCATAAGACTACACCTTATCACCCATAGGCCAATGGTACTACTGAAGCTTTCAACAAGATTCTGGGACAAACACTGACAAAAATATGTGATGTTGGAAGGAAAGACTGGGATGATAAAGTATATGTTGTACTTTGGGCATATAGGACCACATACAAAAGTTTGAATAAGGCCACACCCTTTCATTGGTGTTTGGCACAGAGGTTGTATTTCCTATTGAATTTATGTTACCATCCCTTGCGTATTGTGCAGGAGGACTAGATGATGAGCAATTGTTGAGGAGCACATTGATAAATTGATGTAGTTAGATGATGTGTGTTATTGCTTGATGGAGCCAAAAGATAGAGAAGGTGAGACCGAAAGTGTGGCATGATAGGCACATCAGGAACAAAACATTTGAGGTGGGAAAGATGGTTCTTTATATGATTCAAAGTTTGTGTGCCACCCAGGGAAATTGAAAGTGCATTGGTTGGGACCTTTTGTAGTAACAAAGATACTTGAATTAGGAACTTGTCAGTTGCAGGTGTTGGATGGCACTTTATTTCCCAGTTACTTCAATGGGAGTAGGCTAAAGCCCTACTATAAATAAGTCTTCTTGGTGTTTGTAATAAGGCAGTATTTCCACTTAGATTAGATTTCCCTTTTATGTGTTTCCTTTCATCATTGCTATGCTTTGTCAATTTAGTTTAGTGTTTTGTTGTAATAAGCACGTTTGTGTGCCGGAAGTTGATTACTATCTTTTGAGTTCATGCATAGAGGACCGTGCATACTTTTAGTGTGGGGTGGAGTAGATACAAGAAAAATGGATTTATCTGAAATGAGATTCAAAGTGCAGGTTGTCATACAAGTACATATATGGGTTGGAGCATGAAAGTCCTCTGAAATATTGGTGCACATGGAAGAAAGATGTTACAGGTGCTTGAATTGAATGTTTTTTTAAGGAAATTTTCTCAGATTGAAGACCATGCGTAGAAGGATGATCGCACAGTGTAACGCGAGGTAGGAAGAAGCATGGGAAACTACTTAGTATGAGGCGCATAGGGTTATGTACTTCGGTGCATGGAGGTGTGCGTAAGGAGGTCTGTGGCCGAGAAGTAGTGGGTGTGCTAGAAGGTTACGACTGGGTGCATGGAAAAAGCGGCGGAAAAAGTGTAAAAAGCATGTAATTAAAGTAAGTATGGTGGTAGGTGAGGAGAAATTAATGTGGAAATTTTTGAAAAATCTATAAAGGGGTGTTGCGATTTCATTCTTACCTTGCATGTTTAAGTTTTTGAGTTGTGAAGTGTGATTTGAAGTGTGACACAAGTGCAGCATGAACGTGCGAGTGCGACAAGCAAAGTGTATAAAAATCAGTGAACCTTGAAGTAAATTTGGCATGACCATAACAGAAGCTCCATTGAGAGGGTGTTTGAGCTAGCTAGGAAGGCATGTGTGAAGGAAAGGGTTCGAGGAGTTAGGGTTTGAAGAAACAAAATTACAACTAGGGCATGCATAAGGTCAAGTTCAGATTTGAGTTACAAGGTAGAAAATGAGTGCATAAGTTACAGAAGTTGTAGGGCAATGGCACCAAAGAGAGCACCTGGGGCGACCACACGCGGCAAGAAGAGGGACGAACCAAAGGTGGAAGTTGAAGACGTACACCTAAAATTTAAGATTTTTAGAGATGCAATACCCTAAAGGCATGATTATGGGGCTGGATTGGGAGTCCCACATAAGACAAAGCAAGGTGAGCGACTACAATCACCACACCACTACAAACTCAGACCAAATTGAAAAGGAGCTAGTTAAGAGGACAAATTTGAGGACTGCAGATGAAAACCCATCTATGATGACAAAGGGAAAAAGATGTTAGAGAAAGTTGGGGTCTTGCAGGTTTATGAGTTCCATACTTTGGAAATCTAGAGAAACTTTACCAGTGGTTAATGTCCAGAGTCCACGAGGACTTATTTTATTTTGCAGGATGGCGGGAGCGCCTCACTGCGCCCTTAATCGGGAAATTGACAGGATTGAGGAGTTCAGGGACTGAAATTGCTAGTGACTTGGATGATGATGTGGGTGTCGAAGCTGCTTCCATTGAGTTTGCATATCAGAAAGGAGGTAAGCGCAATAGATGTATCGAAAATAGAGGACCCTGTGTCAAAATTGTCGTGCACCTTCTCACAAAGTTTAATAACCAACAGCGTTGGGGCCAAGTGAACAAGAAGTGGCTCCACATTGCGAAGAAACTGATGGAGGGGACTGTATATAATTTGTCTTGCATTCATAGTAGAAACCATTATTGAAGAGGTGCACATAAGGGAGATAAGATAAGTTGGGGTCTATCCTTTTATCTATTGTATTTGTAGAGATTGGGGTCCTGGATGGCCCTAAGGACAAGATATAGCAGTTCCCGAAGGAAATAAGTCATTGGCAGAGAGGTTTGAAAAATATACTTGTGAAGGTACTATGAGTGGCCCATACAAGACAAAGGCTGGAGCTTTGGTACAAGCATGCATGAGGCTTTTGAATATGAGTGGAGGATACCCAAGGACTTACCTGCCATAGTGGATAAGCAGGCTGAGTTTGCAATCTTTCGGTATTACTGTATTGGAAGGTTCAGAATGACGGATGGTAAGTAGAGCCCTTGGTGCAAGCTCCCTTACACATTCACCGCACATTAATATCAAGCTTTTGTTAACAGATTTTCAAATGCGCGCAAGCTTAGGTTTGATGCAAATAAAGTTGATTTCGAGTACTATACACTCAAGAAGAAATACGTTTATTCGAGTAAGTTTGCATACATTGAAATAATGATATCTGATGATATTGCTATCAGTTCCATGACTTTGGCGGTTGGAAAGCTAGGTACGGCTAAGGTGTACCTTAACCTTAAGCCCAAGTTGGTGAATGGAAAATATATTGAGAATGAGTTCAAACTCCCTGAGGCGCCCAAGGGAAAGCACACAGTTGGAACCATACTGGAAGATGAGCCACTTCCTCCCAAAACAAATGAGGAAGAGCTTCAGGATGAAGAGGAGGAGATGGAAGACAACGATGCGCTGCATCATGGCACAAGAAGGCAGCCAATTGCAGGTGTGAAGAGGCGCATGTGAGAGTATTCCTCCTAGGCAGGAAGAGGAAGAGGAAGTAAGGATGGAGACTCATGTTGAGGAGACAGAGAAAGAGGAAGGAGGCATGAAAGACAAGGGGTTCATGAGAGTATTAAGAATGACTAGAACACCGAGAACTGGCATGGGACCCTTTGAGCCACCAAGGATGTCTCCAAGATATCCCTATCAAACCAAGCCCACAAAGTGAAGAAAAGAGAAGGCACAAGTATGTTCCTAGAGGTGACAGTGAGGAGGAAGTATCAGATGAAACAAGTGGGGAATCCACCAGTTATTGAGGTAGAAGGAAGAGAGGAGCCTAGAGAAGAAGAGACTTAGCATGATACAGAGGTGCACAACGAGCGCAATGAAGAAAGAGGCCCCACAAAGAGAAGAAGAGAGAGAGAAAGATATTGGTGAACCATTAGGAGGGCATGGGGGCGCAACAGGTGAAGATCCAATTTTAGGCGCAGAAACACGTCCCCAAGGGCAGGACGGTCTGGTAGGGCTAAAGGAGAAGAAATTTTGAAGACAACTGACTTGGGATATGTTAATGATCCCTCAAAGATTATTCATGCCAGATTTCAGAGCACCCTCGCCCCTGAGAAGTTATATTGTTGGGAATTAATAGATCCCAAGGGTGCGAATATGGGAACAAGAAAGAAATTTGTCTTGAAGCATGCATACACATATAGATGAGCCATGAGTTCGATGTGAAGGAGGAAGCATGTGTCAGGAGGAAGATGAAGAAGGGGGCCCAAAAAGCGCACATGACAGTGAAGCCGACTGAATTCACTGATGAACAGGCAAGTAATGCCTTGAATAAGATGGTGGATGAGTTGGCGTGCAGGAACCTGGATAAAGGGGTTGTACTTAGAACATTGCTCAAATATAATAAGAATATGAAGGAAAAAATTGAGCTACTAATTAAGGCACGTAAAAGAGATAAGGAACGAAAGAAGGATCTTTTAGATTTTACTGCGGAGATTGGAGGTGAGATTTTGGAGGCACATCCAGAATTTGATGCCCAGAAAAATAAGACGTATCCTTCAGCATTGCACTTTCTACAGGGTTGTGTCCACCTTTTGATCAAGGAGAGGCCAGCCGCACAAGAGGAGACACAGGATAGTATTGCGGCCAAGAAGGAAAGGACAAAGAAGTTGATTGCGCACAGAATTGTAGAGTATGATGCCATACTCCAAACTTTAAAGGATGAATTGAAGAAGGTGGGTTGGGCATTGGAAACTGTGACGATCTGGAATAGATCCTTAAGACAAGGACAATTGTAGGAAGAAAATGAATTCCTTGTAGCTAAGAAGGATGAGACCCTGAGAAGATTAGAAAAGTTGGACTCTGTAGTGAAGAAGCGCAATGCACTTAAAGCCACCAGGGACCCTCATGAAGTGAAAGAATAAAGGAACTAGGGGATTTTATTCATGAAAAAATGGATTTCATGGAGGGCATGATTTCAGGGTTGGCTGGAGTAATAAGGGAAATCAAAAATAAGGGTGAAGACATGACCTTGGAAGAAATGAATGGAGTATTTGGATATGTCCTTGATAAAGCCAATAAAGGGCTAAGAGAGTGGAACATGCTAGAAGATGATATCAATAAGGAGTACCCTGAACTCTTAGTGCCAGTAGAGGAGAAAGGTGCCATCACGCCTTGAAATATTTTCCATTCCTTGTATTTTCTTGTACATTCATTCCTTCATTCTTCTGATT
Source organism: Taxus chinensis (assembly GCA_019776745.2). Lineage (NCBI taxonomy): Eukaryota > Viridiplantae > Streptophyta > Pinopsida > Cupressales > Taxaceae > Taxus > Taxus chinensis. Next base: position 128,794,250 of record CM034152.1, read on the forward strand.
CTTTGGAGAGATAAGTTGACAAACCCCATTGCCGAGGGCGGCAATGACATTAGTGTGGGGTAATGTTGGGTTGACAAAATCTACTAAGTATTTGAAGAGCGCACGGAGAGTTGAGGCGCGCAATGTGGGTGCATAGAAGCACACATGTAAGTTTCAGTTAAAGAGGTGTGTCCCAAGAAGATCAATTCGGGACTTAGCTGATTTTGCATGAAACAGGCTAAAAATAGGAAAAGCATGTTGGAGTATGGCTCAAGTAAAGATAAAAGAAAGAAGACTTCATGGCTAAACAAGAGCTATTTTGGGATTTAAGTGGGAGATCAAACGTCATGCATGGACTATGCTAATAATAGGATTAAAGTAGAGTTTATTTATAGATTAATCTATTATTAGCCTTCTTTGTAAAAGCATGCAATTGTTGGTGCATGGCTATTTTGAGCATGCAGTCTATTTTGAGATGCATGGGTGGTGAAGGGAAAGTCCCCACCCCTATATATATTAGTTTATCTACATAAGTTTTGACATGATGTATTAGAGACCGTGTGTATTGTATTGTTATGCTGCTCTGTTTTAGCGCACATAACTCTTGGAGACTGGTATTGTTATGTATTCAACTTTTGTTACTTGATGAATTAATGTAATGGATAATTGTGGATGGATTATGGTAATTGATGTATCTGATCATGGTATTTGTATGGTGAATCTGATCTTAGTAATGGTTTGATCTTGTTATGTTTCCTTATTACATGTGTTTCCTTATGATAATGGATGTAATGATCTATATACTAAATGTATGCTTTGATAATGGTTAATATGAACATGCATGCTAACATCTTGACAAGATTTCAATGTTGCCTTAAGTGATGTGTTACCATTCTCAGATTCTATTTGTGATCTTTTGATCCATAATAGATTAACATATTGTCTGAGAAGTCTAACAAAAACCTATTTAGATAATATTTTAATAATTTGTTCATGAGATTCGTGAAAGTGCTTGACATATTCATGAATACAAAAATAACACTTTAAACTCATAATTCCCATAGTAATAACTAGGCTCATATCCTGTTAAATTTCTTTGACAGACTCAAAAACATATAAGAAAATTAACTTGGACTTTGAATACTCTTAGGCATTGCTAAAAGTGATATTTCAATGTTCAACACATTAGGGGAAGTCTTAATAATACCCAAATTCAATGACTAGATAAAAAATTTGCGTACAAGGAAAAACTGAAAGTAAATGAAGAAGTAAGCAAATAAAAAAAAATCAAACCTTGCTTTGAGTCTTCTTACAACCTCAAGATGAGATATCTAAAGTGGTCATACACTTGTTGGATCTCTTGGAATTGTTTGATTATGGATTCTCTAATCTTGTCTTTAAATGAAGAAGAAAAGCTACAAGTAATTGAGTGGTCACGAGGACAACCTTTCGATATGCAAATTTGAATGACCAATGAGCAAAGTTCTTCTACAAATGATTAAAGCTTCCAAGGATGAATTGCAAAGGAAAGAGCCTCATATTTATAGTTGAAGGAGAGGCCATGTATTTTGGATCAAGGTTTGAATGAGTTGTAGGATCATGAATGCATTTTTTTGAAATGGCCATTTGATTTGGTCTGTGTAGGTGGATGGTTTGAATAATTATTAAGGGGCAGTGAATATTTGGTTGGATTTTGGATTTTATTTAAGAAGGTTATACTTGAATTATTACTACTTCCATGTAGGGTTCTAGAACTTGACTGGAGTGGGCTAGTTCAACTTGAGTGACTAGGATAGTGAAGCGGAGCTAAGTGGAGAGTGAGTAGATAATTAGGTATCTATTTAATTAAATAGCTAATTAAATTAGCCAAGTGATATAAGTGTATGGTTTAAGCATGATTAGAATTAATTAAATTAATTTTAAAGGGATGTGGGTGAATACATGATAGAGTTAATTAAATTAATTATAAATGGATGTGGATTGTGATAATATGAGAAGGATAGGAATAACTAAGAATAGGTTTGTATTTTTAGGGTGTCTACATATGCCCCTCTTTAAATTTTTATTACGAGGTAATAACATTTTAAATATAGTCGACACGTGTAGATCAATGAGCGGATGTCAGGGAAGTATGGTGGACTTGCTTGATATGCCTATGTGAAGCATTTGGATGCCCCATCGAGTGTGGATGATAAGGTAATGACCCTCAAGTGGATGGGTGATGCATTAAAGTGGTGGAAAACCAATTGATAGGAAGAAGGAAAAGGTAAGGGATGCAAGGAGTAAAAAGAGGATGGGAAGGATTTTTCTCGTAGCATGAGTTTCTATTTAGATGGTAAAAGTTAGAACAACCTTATTTTGTTGTTGCCCAATAAATTTATCACCAAGATTATTAAAGAATCACGATGTTTAACCCATTGTGTGCATAAAAAAATACACACACAACAAACAAAAAATAAAAATAAAAACAAACCCAATATACATAGTAGATGTATGCACCATGGTTATAAATGAACCAAGATGTTAACATAATACTTGTAATTGGTCCAAAGCAAAACAAAAGATAAAGAGAAAACCCAATATACACAGATAAAAAGTATGCACCATGGCTATAAATGAGCCAAGATGATAGTGAAATACTTGTAATTGGTCAAGAAATAATAGCAACAATGCAACAAAAATGTAAATAAAGATAATTAACTATGCCCCTAATGTGTTCCAAAATTATAATCAAGCAAATTTAGATACCTCCAAGCAAGGATATTGACATGCAAGGGGATTGGATCATACTGAAAGAGTGGAGTTAAGAAAATCCTCATGACACTCTTTGTTGGATCCTCATTGAAGATTGATTTGAGATTAAAAAGAGGTCATTTCCCCCAAGCAAGGACACTGACATGCAAGGGAGAAAATGAGAGCCAAGATTTCCCCAAGTGAGGATGCATGCAAGGGAGATGATTGATTTGACTTTGCCCCAAGCAAGGATACATGCAAAGGGTAAGATGATTTGTTGTGATAGTCGTAAGATGGTTGGAATGATCACTAGGATAGGAGTTAAAAGTTTGATTTCGTTGAGTTGTGTTGATTTGTTGGGATTTTTGATGTTTTTGTAAATTTTTAGGATTTTGTGATTATTTGAATGTTTTTGGGATTTTGATTATTTGATTTTTTTAATTTTTTGTGATTTTTGAATGTTTGTAGATTTTTTTGGATTTTTTGAATGTTTTTATTTTATTTTTTTGACTCGGTAAAGAGTGCATTGTCTGAACTCATGTTCAAACAATTGTAAACATTTCATTCCATTAGCAAAATGGATTGTAGATGATAGAGGAATGAGATATCCTACTCCATTCTTGACTTCACACAACTAGTAATATATGAGGGCTCAACACCGAGAGCCAATAAGGACATGCGAAAAAGGAGATAATGATATGAAAATGAAGATGATGGATGCTAAGACACAAGGTGTAATAATGGTCCATTTGGGAAAATGTGACTCGACTCCAATCAAGATTATTTGACTGATTCCAAGATGATTTCACATTTATAGATTGACTAGACTTAGATCCATTGATGGCCTATAGATTGGCAAGATCCGGTTAAAGGACTTATTATCTCACTTAACATGAGAAACTAAATTGTTTCTTCGGATTTGTATGATTAAGAAATTTTGATTCAGATTTTCTGAAGGCATTTTTTTTTTTTGATTTTTTTGAAATGACCCCCTACATCTTGCCCCATGCCACCAATAAGAGGAAAGGGCTCAAAACCAAAGATAAAATGTAGGTGAGTAAGGATACCTTCCTCCTTTCTCAGTCTCACACTACTAGTAAGAAGTGTGGGCTCAACACCAAAGAATGCGAAAGACAAAAGGTGTAATAATTTTTATTTTTTTTTGTATGATTGATTGATTTTTCCTTGTTTGTTGGTATTGTGATTGTTGGGAAGAAATTATTTCCCCCAAATCTCAGTCATATGTGACTAGTAGGACCTAAGGGTTCAACACTGTAGACTGAGATGGACAGACAAATGATCCAGGTAAAGAAGTTTAGTGCTTTCTGTTAAAGAGAGAGCTTGTTTGGAAGGAGGATTTTCCATCAGTAAGCTTCTAGACAAAACCATAGGTAAAAATATCATAAATGGTAGAAACCATAACAGGGATGAGGTACACAATGCCTAATAGGAACAAGATTAACATGTGTCTTATAGGTGAAGAGTGTGAAGAGATGATGATGCTATGATTGAGATATCTGCTAATGGATGAAAAGTTTTAAACTATTTTTTAGATGAGTTGATGGTACAAGCAGGCTCCTCTAGTGTGGAGAGAACTTATAGATAAGTAGCTTTTTGATTCTACATTTTTGATTTACATATAACGCTTTAATGAAGTGATGGCTAAGGGAAGATTTTTGTTTCCTTTTTACGCTTGATTTTTGTTGATTTTATTTTTATTTTTGGTGATTAGGGTTAGAAATGGACACATTATTTTGGAAAAGGTCCATGATTGATGGTTGATTTACGAGACTTGGTCGAACAAGGTCCAAATCAATGGAGTAGATAGAGAGATTTTCGATAAATCTATGATTTGATTAGTCCTGAGTTACGAGACTTAGGCAGACGAGGTCCAACTCAACGCAGTAAATAGAAATATTTTCAATAAATTTGTGATTGAATTGGTCCTGATTTACGAGACTTGGGCGGACAAGGTCCAAGTCAACGGAGTAGATAGAAAGACTTGTAATAAATATATGATTTGATGGGTCTTATTCTATGAGACTTAGGTGAATGAGGTCAAGTCAATGGAGTAGATAGAAATATTTTCAATAAATCTATGATTTGATGAGTCATGATTTATGAGACTTGGGTGGACGATGTCCAAGTCAACGGAGTAGATAGAAATATTTTCAATGTATAAGGATTGATTATTCATGATGTTTGGTTTCAAAAGGTCACAATGACCAAATGACAGGATTGGATTATTTGACGATAGATTTATGACTAAATCTTGAAATGGATTTGTGTAGATACCCTTAGGAATATGCACATCATGGAATGCATGAGTACATATATCTTGACATGTAGGTGTTATTATGGTCAAATCCATGAGAGGGATTTGTGCAAATGTATTCTATAATGGTTTGATAATATCATAAGAATTAGTCAAAGATGTTACATTTGATGATTTTTATGGAACAACAATAGACGTAGAGGTAGACACTTGAGGTATTATGGATGTGGAAGACTTCTTAGTTGCAGGTGTCCAAACTGGTGTTTGTAGTGTTGTTATCGTATGGCTAGGAATGTCAGGTTTTTGATGGTAGCCACATTGTGAGGCGTAGGATCTAGTGATGAAATGATAGGATCAAGCTCAACCTTATTCAATGATTGGCCCTTATCATTAGATTTTGCATTTGTATTATGAGTTGAAAAGGAGTCATGAATCACTTCCAATTCTTCATTTTGTGTTGTCATAATAGAAGTGTCTTCGAATTTAATGTCTCCATTGTCAAGTAAATCTTGGATGTAATGATGTAGTTTTGAACAACGATCCATCAGATGGGTACTGATGCAGTGGTATTCACAATATTTTGATTCATTATACCACGTAGGTTTTGGTTGCCCTTTTGTGAAGGGTATTGTTAGTGGATAAGTGACCATGTTAGCTTCTTCTAATTGATGGAGGACACTTGAAAGGCTTTCTCCAAGAGGTGTGAATTGTCTTTTCTTGATTTCACATGGAGTAGTTTCTTTACTAGGGAAGATAACTGATTGATTTTGGTGATCGTTGTTGTTGTTGTGAGATTGATCATTTGAAGGAGGTTTGATAAAGACTTTTGTAATAAGACCTCTTTCAAGTTTAGTTCCTTTTTCTATTACTTCTTTAATTTTTTTAGAAAATACATTTTCATTTGGAAAGAGAGTTTTGAATTAAGATTTGTTATGAAAATTCCTATCAACCTTTTGTCAGGTATTGAGCAAGGAAATCGACTTGTGATTCCTCACCATCATTGAAGGAAGGAGGTGAAAGATTAGTTATTTCTATGCTTTGTGTTGCAAAGGTCCATCATGGTGAGTTTTGTTGACATCTCACAAATTGTTTTCTAGAAAAGTCTCATTTGAGGCATCGCGTGTGGTCGCCATTGTTTAGTGAAACCAGTGTTTGATTTGATCAAAGGTTAAAACTGTGTTTCAAATCAAATCAATGGATATTTTAATTTTTTATTTGATTTGGGATTGATTTTAAATTCTACTTAGGACTGATTTTGATGAAAGATTTGCTTAAGGTTGGATAAAGTGAATAGCCTAAAGTATAAGACTCTTGATTTGATTTACTTAATACGTGAACAAAGTGAATATTTAACATATAAAATTTGACTTAATACGTGAATAAAGTGAATATTCAATGTATAAGGTTTGATTTGATTTTGATTTTCTTAATTACGTGAATAAAGTGAATGTTCAATATATAAGGTTTTGGATTTGATTCGTGATTTGATTACTTATGAATTGCCTATAATTGAATAAAGTGAATATTCAACAAATGAGGCTCTTGATTGGATTTGATTTGATGTGGTCAAATACATGAATAAAGTGAATATTCAACGTATGAAGGATTTGATTGAAATTGATTTTTCTTAAACTTGATGATGTGAATATCAAAGTATAAGACTTAGAAGTTGAGAATGATTGCGCTTAAATTTTGACAAAGTGATGTCAAAATAGAAGACGAAGATGTTGAGAATGATGTTGCTTAAACTTGATAAAGTGAATGTTCAAAGTATAAGACTTAGAGATGGAATGATTGCTCAAATTTGGATAAGGGTATGTTCAAAATTTAAAATTTTGACACTTGACCTGATGGATGTGCTTTAGCTTGGATAAAGTAGAATACCTAAAATATAAGACTTGAGAATTCTAGATTGATAAAATGACTTGAGGGGTGTGATATTTATCAAAACATCTGCCTTGATTTCTGATTAATTTGTGCTTGACTTGATAAAGTGAATACCAAAGTGTAAGACTTGGATTGAAATGGATTGCTTAAATTAGGATATGGGTATCCAAAGATTTAAGACTTAGACTTTTGATAGAGATTGGATGATGTGCTTAAACTTTTGAAAGAGAATCCAAAGAATAAGGCTTAGATGTGAGAAAATTATATTTAGAATGGGTATCCAAAAAGAAAGAATTTACAAAGTTTGAGAAGAGATTTGATTTTGATGAAAATGGAATAAGATGTGATTTCAGAGAAGAAAGTGAAATACAAATTAAACTGACTCAAGAAAAATTTAGAGAACAACAGTGGTAGGGAGAGATTTGTCAAGTAACTTGGTTTGGTTGGTCAAGCTTCCTAGATATGTCTCTCTCTAAATACCAAGTGTTTATCCAAACAAGTGTGTTATACTATTTCTAGTTCGTCGGCTTTACTTTACCCCCTTGATTAACAAAGCTGGATTTTACTTTGCTCGATCAATCAAACCAGGGTCGTCACTATGGATAACATTGGCTCTAATTCTCACAAGGTGTACTAGTCAAGTAGGTGGGGGTCCCATTTCGTTGGCCAGTTCCCTCAAGGTGCCAACTACTTTGGGGTTCCTGTGGTACTCCTCACAATGAGTTTTGGCCCCTGGCCATGCACTTCCCATAATTACAATGGATGGAGAATAAACCCTTCTCCAAAAAAATTAATTAAAAATTGTTTAGTTTAAAGAAAATATGATAGAGTTTGGTTGTTACGATCAAGGAAACTTGCAATTAGCATTTTGGTTTAATGTTCAAGGTAATATTCGTAAGAGATGGTCCTCCAATCAATAAGTTAGTAGTTTTTCCTACAATGAAATAACAAAAGGAAAACTCATTGTTTCTAATTTTCAAGATCACCCAAAAGGGTGCGAGAAAAGAGCATACGTGGTGGCTTGTAGATTAGATTAGAAATAAATGATAACTAATAGCAAAATAAACTCTTAAATTTATTAGTTATAAAAACTTACAAGAAAATGGATTAAAACAAAGCTAAAACAAAGATTAGAAAAATTTAACATGCTGGAAAAAATGCAGTAAATCAGTAAAACACAGTGACAGAACACTAGCATGTGCACTAGGATGCGCTAGCATGAAAGGCTACATTAGCGTGTGCACTGAGGTGTGCTAGCATGACAGGAGTTACACTAGCACGTGCAAGTGAACACATTTATAATAACAAGGGTTCTTTTTTGAATAGAGAGTAGAAAAATAGTTTAACAATGCTAGTGCGTGTACGCACTAGCGCGTGTACAGAGGGAAGTTGAACACTAGCGCGTGAAAGAGACAAAAGAAAACAAAGGTTAAACGCTAGCATGTGTAGTGTTAAACGCTAGCGTATACATGATGAGAAATCTCTACGCTAGTGACACGCTAGCGCATGCAAGTGCTACGCTAGCGCACTTCACGAGTGATGATAGTGCATATAGTAATATGCTAGCACAAGTTTCTGATAGGTTCTCAAAAGTTTATGGAAAGTATGGAAATTTGAAATTTTTTTGAGCATTTCTCCCAGTTCACTTCACCAAACACTCTCAAATTTGAATAGTAGGTTTGAAAAAAAACAAAGAACACACAAATGAAGTTAGTTTAACAAGAAATGAGCTAAAATGATAAATAATTGTGTGGTAGTCCCACTGGGCGTGCCAGAATGTGTGCAATGAAAAACTGAAAGTAAATGAAGAAGTAAGAAAATAACAAAATGCAAACCTTTCTTTAGAGTCTTCTTACAACCTCAAGATGAGATAGTTGAAGTGTTAATACACTTGTTGGATCTCTTGGGATTGTTTGATTGTGGATGCTCCAATTTGGTCTCCAAATGAAGAAGAAATGCTATGAGCAAGAGTGAAAATGAGGACAACCTTTCGGTATGTGAATTTGAGTGAAAAATGAGCAGAGTTTTGTTATAATTATTTAAAGCTTCCAAGGATGAATTGTAAAGGAAAGAGCCTCATATTTATAGTTGAAGGAGAGGCCATGGATTGTGGATCAAGGTTTGAATGAGTTGCAGGGATCATGAATGCATTTTCCTAAAATAGCCATTTGATTTGGTCTGTGTAGTTGGATGGTTTGAATATTCATTAAGGGGAAATGAATATTTGGTTGGCAATAAGATTTTATTACGAGAAGTTGGTTGTACGTGAATTATTGTTTCTTCCACTTTTATAGGGTTCTAGAACTTGAGTGGAGTGAGCTAGTTCAACTTGAGTGACTAGGATAGTGAAGTGGAGCTAAGTGGAGGGTAAGTGGAGTAATTAGTTCTACTTAGTGTCGAGGATTAAAGTGGAGCTAAATAGATAATTAATTAAATTATTAGCCAAGAAATATGGGAGTATGGTTTAAGAATGATTAGAATTAATTAAATTAATTCTAAAGGGATGTGGGTGAATACTTAAAGTATGATAGAGGGTATTAATTAATATTAATTCTAAAGGGATGTAGATTTGGCATATTATGCAAAGGATAGGGATAACTAAGAATAGGTATGTATTTTTAGGGTGTCTACAAAAACCAATCCCTCAATTTGAGAAGTGGGGGCAAAGTGAACAACTGTCTATCAAAACTCAAAGAGTAAGAATATTTTCATTAGAAGAGGATGTCACAAGATGGAAACATGGGTATGTAATACTATGGAGCATAAGTTTTGGGGCTATGTATCCTTTATGGCTTGCTATATGAAATGAAACAAGAACATGCCTGAGTTCAACCAACATAACATATGTTACATATAATGGCCAAAAAGTGGTAGACTATGTTAATTTCTCAAAGAAATTTCTCGAGATTTAAAGAGATAGAAGTTGGGGGCTACCCTATAAACATGAAATTAGATCATAATCAAATATATGTAAAGTTTTATATGCACATAAAAAATAGACATGAAAAACAACAAGAACAAGCCTACCATAATCAAAGGAAAGATGCCTTTATAGGGTAAAATCCTCATAAGCCACTATAATAGAGAACTCTTCAAATTAGCCCTTGAAAAATAGTTCTAAGAAGCAAATAATAATATACTATGCATGAAAATTTGTTTGGTAAACAACAATATGTTGATTCCCTTAATTCAAAAACTATATAGCACATGTAACAAATCCTTGCCCAAGAGTATAAATACACGTAGTTTTCCAAAAAACCCATGGTATGACGAAGAGTTCAAGGTAATAAAGAGAACTTTGTAGGAGCTTGGGATAGGGCTTGGGGGGGATATCCTTAGAAAGAAAGATAGAGAGGTCTCAGTGGTGATGGAGGGGCAGTGCTCAAGTGGTGATGAACCCTAACCCACATATATGAGATGTCCAACCCAACCCCCAACCTATTAGATTGGGATTAGGATCAGGGCCCTAACTTGATGATGCCCCTCTATCTTCTCAATGAGTCACTTTGATCATCCAGTCCTTTGTTAGATCTATGATCAATGTCATATAATAGAGTAGGACAGAGCTAAAAATGGTAGTTGTGTGGGTAAAGAAAATAAATAGGGCTCATAAAAGTTAATATAGTCTAAAAAATAAAGCTATATAAACACAAAAACAAAAGAAATAATATCTCTTATAAAACACAACCCCAAAGTCTTTTAGAAATAACTACAAAAAAAGGAAGAAAAAATAGAGATTAATATTATAGATACTCAATGGTAAGAACATGTAAAATTACTCTATGAACGAGATCAAGATAAAGACACCCACCACGTAATCAATAGTACACTGAACACTTCTTTATATGGGGATATTACTCAAGGTATAAAGAGACTCACATGGGGTAACACACAAGACATAGATGGGTTGTAAGTAGTACATCTAAAATAGGATTTAAAATTCCACACAACACACTTTAATAGAATATTTAATGGTATCATTCATGGCGGATTCACAATAGATTGGATGAATGATATCATCATCCCTCTTTATAAAAGCAAATATATTAATAATCCATTAAACTATCACACGATCATGGTCAATTATCTTCATATAAATTTATTTAGGAGTATGGTAGAGCACAAAATTAGTAGTTAGGTAGGGAAGGAGGCCAAAAAAGAAAAGGATTGTCCAGTCTTAGGCTGAATCATTCTGTATAAAATTATTAAGGGTCACATACAAGTATTAGGTTATTTTGAATAGGCAAGTGATATCTCTCTTCAACCCTAATTTGGGACCTTTGAAGACCCCATAAGTGTTGCATGACTAATTATCCATGATTGTAGACTGATGATAGTAAAATCACATTTGAATTGCCAAGGTGATTTTATCTTGTATAATTTTTTACAATTTTAGGATATCATATACCTGTGCCAATAAGTTGCAAATTCAATTTCATATTTTGAGAACTTGTAAGAAAATAGACATGAATTCTTGGAGGAGTAATAATGGACAAAGGATTCTTGTTTTATGGATTTTCTTGGTGTAGGTGGGTGCTAATGCTTGTATACTTTAAGGATTCAAATATATTTGGGATTATTTTTCTATTTTAAAGACTATTTTGTGAATTCATCTTGGTTAATAATGTTTTATGATTTTTAGGAATTTTAATAATGTTTTATGAATTTTAATTTGTTTTTAATGCAATTTATAGTTTTAATGGATTTTTTTGGGATTTTATATTTTTGATTAACATAGATGAGGTATTAATATGACCTTATGTGCAAGGTGTGTTTTAGAGTGTCTACATTTTCCCCCTTTTGGGTTGTGTGATGCCATAGGTAAGATGCACCACAAAAATTAAAGATGAGACATGGTTTATCAGACCCAATGTCAAGGTTTCTGCTCACGTTGGCTTAGTTGATTGATTAGATAGATAAGAGCTTAGAAATGTTGATAGATGGTACACTTCAACAAACTTTATGAATGGATATATAGGATGATTTCACAAGGTAGATGACTTGTTAGTCAATGAGATCGATTGGTTGTCATAAGATTGATGAGTGAAGGTTTTAGATTATGATACCCCCTCAAGCGATATTTTTTATTCCCTAAGCTACCCAAGGTAAGAGATAGGATGAAAAACGAAAATTGATAGTGATAGATGATTGAACTTGGGATACACATACTTATTGAGTGAGGAAATAGGAGGTTTCCCCAGCATACCACAAGGCTAAGAGGTGAATGACAATGATAAAATTGTACCAATGATGTAAGTATGTGTGTATAGGACATAGAGATAATGTACTAGTTGAATGTATAGATGTAGAGAGAGATGTGTACCCATGAATATTATATACGAGTGAAGAGAAACATAAGGGTCTAAATGACATGGTTGTAAAGATATAGGTGTAGGAGTTATATAGTGGACATGGTCTGAAACAAGATTGCCGATGATCAATGTCAGGAGCTAGAAGGCACATATCATGAGATAATAAATGGACTAAAGCATGAGTTAGAATAATATCTAAGACACACCTATCAACATACTATCCTAGTTTTTTTGTCAAGATCTAGTGTGTACACATGTTTGGTAATTGTTACTTGAATTAAAGACTTTGAGAATTGTAAGTGAAGATATAATAACCAATAGGATGATTGTGATACTTTATTGGTGGGAAAATGGAAGTTGTATATTGATTTGTTGCCAAGTAGGCATCTATAGTCCTGATGGAGATGTCTTTGGTTCTAATTTAATGAAATTTAAATCTATGTAAGGACACTGCTAATCAGATAAATATAACAATATTCAAGTAAGATCTATTTAAAGAAATAAAAGCAAGAGTAAAAGATAAGAGATAAAGATGACTCAACTTGTAAATGTAAGTCTAGACTGAAGAACAAGCTAGAAAGGTAGATTATAGACTGTATAAGTTCTGAGTCTGTTTTTGAAATATAACAATCTCAAGGATAGAAGTGCCTAGAAGTAGATAAGGTCACCTACATGTTAGTGTCTATTTTGGTTGTTGGTGTATGTGAAAGAGATTCGGTCTTGGTGCTTTCTGTGTCACTTCTTGTTTGATGTAGGTTATGTCAAGTTTGATGTACTTCTACTCTATCACACCCGTATCTACAAAAGAAGCCCTAGCCACTTGCACAATACTCAAATGCACTTTAGATGAATACAAATATACATATTATTGAGTCATACTAACCTCAACGGTCACCCCAATGTGATTATCACTGAGCGTTGCACTACAATTTAGACTCAAAGTAGTTCTAGTGTGTGTGTGTGTGTGTGTGCGTGTGCGTGTGCGTGTGCGTGTGCGTGTGTGTGTGTGATAGGAATAATGTCCCTTGAGCTAGGATTCCCTAGTACCAGTGGCACAAAGAATAGAGGAATATAACTATTTTTACCCAATGTAAAATGTGTGGTATGGAATTCAAAATAAACCCTCCTATGCAGTGAAGTATGTAGTCCCAAAATGCAGTCCTTGGTGTAGTAGGTAGAAAATATTAGCTCCTTGTAATTGTATGTACCTCTTGAATGCTTGCCACCCTAATGAGGTTAAAATACACACACACACACACACACACACACACACACACACACACACACACACACATGATTCCTTTACTTAAGTTACATCATTAACAAGCGAAAAACATACCCAAGGTAGTAAACAAAGACATGAAAGAAGTAACATCTAAAAAATCAGGAAAAGAGAAAAAGTTGACAAAAGCCCCCAAAGGGGACATTAGCATTTGGGTGCTCCTATCACTGATGGACGGTCCTATATAGTGTGCCAAAAAGATAAAACAATGGAATTAGGATAAATAGGATATTGGCTAGTGTGCAAAACTATAAGGTGAAAATATAGAAAAGACAAGTAACAAATATAAGAAGGATAAAAACAATATCAAAGAAAAATAAGTGTTGTCAATGACTAATTCTCTTTCTTAGGAATCATGCATATAAATGAGGTATTTAGAGGTTATACATACATAGTAAGTGCATGTTTTATTGACTACATTTTCCCCCACTTTATTTTGGTGAATAAGGATTTAGTAGCATAAAGTAGAAAATAAAAGTGTACCTTAAAGAGTCGAAAGAAGATTGTGCTCAGCAGCATGTCGAATGAGTGTTGTAGCATGCCGAATGGAATAGTGTAAAATGTGTGTTGTGGAATTCTAATGGAAGGGAAGGATAAAGATCCTAAGGGTGACATTTGCATTCATGGAGTGATAATGATATGTGTATGTAGTTCCTTGAAATATTGTATTTTCCGGAGTGTTCTTGAGATTTACTTCATGTTTGTTTGTGTGTTTTTCCTTCATTAGGATAGGATAGGACCTGCAAAAGAAAACAAGTGTATTCAATGCTTAAGGTAAATGTAATTGAAATATAACTTCAAAAGTATGTAAAATGGAAATTCGTATTGAAAAAAATTCAACAAAGGGGTTAGAGTACACCTAAAATGTTGAAAGAGAAAGGGGTAGAAATTTGTTCCTGCTTGTAGATTTGTTACTTAGGAGTTGGTTAGAATAATATAAAGGACTTGGGTGTCCCATCACCAAACTAAGGATTTGAGTGTCCTGACGCTAAACTTCATATTTAGGCATCCTATCATTGTTAAGGGAAAGTGGATTGGGAGAGGTCATAGGATTTTCCCTTTAACTGTTAATGCTTCCCTACGAATAAGTGCCACTACAGTTGATCACAAACCTAATTTATAAATTTCCTTGGGTGACACATTATTCCATGCATATCATTGTTCTGCATATTCCCTAGGTGTCAATCCCTTATTTGTTCATGCTTAGTTCTTGCTTTAGTTCCTAAGTAAGTAGTTAGTTCCTTATCTAGTTCGTGTTAGTAACTAATTACAATGTGAAACTATCTTTGTAATTGTTGAAACTGGAGAAGACTGTAACCGTACAACTACTGAAAAATACTATGTAACTATTTATACCCCTATAACAAGAGAGCCCATGTGGGATAATAGCGCCCACTTCTTCTGTCTGTACCAGGTGGTTCTATCTAGGTTGAGTTTTGTGGCCAAGTTTATTTATGGCCCTACTATTCAATTAATTTATATTCTATTCATATTGACTATGATTCTATAACTACTTTTTGTAACTTTTGGGAGGGTGAAAAGGTTGACCCAATGTTTTCCCACACTCATTTGGGGTGTGTAAGATAAACAAAAGTGAACGAAGCCCACACGAGTAAGGCATAAATTGATATGCATATTTGATATAGGGATTCTTACAGGGGGAATAGGGATTGCACAAGGTAGTTACCATGGCACATACAAAAAAATTGGAACATGCTAACATACAAGTATTAGTGGGAAACAATCAATGCACAAGGAAATAGTAACTAGCTAAATCATATAGGAAAATAACAAAAAAGGACATAATGAGGAGCTGGTTACATACATGGGACACCACTCATGATGTCACAAGATGATAAAAACCATCAAG
Source organism: Taxus chinensis (assembly GCA_019776745.2). Taxonomy (NCBI): domain Eukaryota; kingdom Viridiplantae; phylum Streptophyta; class Pinopsida; order Cupressales; family Taxaceae; genus Taxus; species Taxus chinensis. The sequence goes on from CM034152.1 coordinate 128,809,588, forward strand.
GATTGTGAAAACAAGGAAACAAACAAACATAGGGCATAACCCACAAACAATAGCAAACAAGATACTAGTAAATCAGACAACTATGATTGAAAGGAGTTTTGTAAGGAAAATGTTACATATGAAGAACCTATTAGCATGTTAGGAAAGGTAAATAGTATGCCACAATGTAATATTTGAATATATGATTGAAAATGTGAAATATTTCAATTAGAACTTGATAGTAAGTGAGAAAAGGTAGATGCCCCCAGGAGCCTCAAGGAGACATGTAATGGATAGGGCCAAACAACATACATTATGTGACAATTTGTAAGTGACCTACATTAACCTCAAGATACCATGTGAGCATGCACGTGTGTATGAAAAATTATACAACATACTAGGAATAGTAGTAACATGATAAAAAAATGTGCAACATATAGTAGTATAAAGAAAAAAGAGCACATCCAATTAAGATTTAATAAAACATGTTTTTGGTTTTTTAATTATAAATATGTGAAAGAGAACAAATAGAAGGGAAGAATAAGTATGCCCCCTAATGTGTGTGCAAAGTTAGTCTCATGTAGAAATGCCCTCACTGGTCAAGTATAAACCAAGAAAAAAATTGCGTCATTGGGTGGTGTGGGGGAATTAGGATGCCCCCAAGTGTGAATGCCAAAATTATCTATGTAATGAGAGTACTAGAAAAGGGCCCAATATCGGCTAATGTAAATAGAACTACACATTTGAGCATGATCTAAGACTTGATGGTGATAGGAGAGTACATGAGGCCACATAAATGGAATAGGCCTAAACCGAGCATGTGGAGAAAGAGAGCCTAAATATGTCTAACTTGAGCATGCAAAGCATATGACCTATGTGAAGAGTTGACCCTATGATATGGGCTATGTGATTTACAAATGTGTTAAGGCCTATGTGTAGGATGCATGTGCAAAGGAAATTGAAATACATGTGAAAAAGGTGTTACAAGAGGAGTAAGGGATCCATATACCATAGGAGGTGTTAAAGATAACGAGTCATCATGAATAGGAGAAGATGCACTAAGAGTAGGAGCAAATGATTATGGGTTAATCAAAGGATCTGTTTCACCTAATTCTTAGACGTTTCTTCAAAAATGACGAAAAAGATAGGGTAATGGGCGTAGGAGGAATACCTGTTGAAGATGCTGGTTGATAGGTTGTTGTGTGCGATGACTTCAGAATCCACAGTTGATCATGAGAACTTCCTTTTTATTGGGAAGAACTACCTGAAATAAAAAACAAGACCACCAAAAAGAGTTAAACAATATATGTAGTGGACTGCCTAGCGTATGCTAGATCCGAGAAGTGTGATACTTCCTAGATGACTATCAATCCATTGTTTAAAATAATCTAATGCTGGGTAATAAAGTAAATCCTATTGTAGTTAAAATGATTTAGGTATCTCATTTAAAACACAATAAGAAATATCTAATCTAACAGGCTAGGTTAAAATAAGATCCGAAGGTCAAGTAACTGGTTCTGGGTCTCTACAGGTCTGACAGAGGTCTTAGGCAGGTCACATGTGAGTAAGGGTGATGTGGGAATAGGTAGGTAGGTTACTGTTCTGGGCTGTATTGGTAGATACAGAGACTGATGCCAGTTAACGGTGATCGACGCCGGTTTGGGAGAACCGGTGTCGGTTACTGTGGGGTACTGGGAATGTCACAAAATGAGCTTTAGATCTCCCTTATGATTGCATAAAGGACTAGGTTGGTCAGAATGAGGTATTAAGTTGTTTGGATGGGATTTGGTGATGTTTTAATAGGGATATGGAGGGGTGAGTATTAATGGAGGTCAGTGGGTGGCTAGGAGAACAAAGGATGAAAATACAATGATGAAATGAGTGAACCAGAGGAGTAAAATGTTCTACTTACTTGGAATTTGGTTCTGGACGTCTGTGAGTGAGGAATGAAGGTGTTGATAAGAGGTTGAATGCTAGAGAGGATCACCAAATTGTTAGGGAGCTCTTGCATGGGCTGCATGTGCTCTCCTTCTTGCCTGATTAGATCAAATCTATGCTGGAGTGAGTGCTAGATGGTTGTTGGGTGAATGTTGGATGTCTATGTAAGAGAAAATACTTGATCTCCTTCTTTGCATGCATGTTCTCCCTGAAACTTGTTCTCAAAAGATGTGATATCTCTTAGGAATCTGCCAACCTCAAAAATAAGGTTGTTTTGGGGGTTAAAAGGTGACTAATGGTGGTTCTGGCTTAATCGTTGTTAGTTAGGGTGGGATTTTCTAGGTTTACTAAACTAGGTAGATCCCCTTGATTTTATGGGATCTCGTGTGTTGGCCTCGTGGATTATGATGGAAGATTCTTTTAAGTATGCGGGAATGTGGTTAGAGGGAATGTTGGCATTGATTTTTAGGGTTTGGGTAGGTCTTAGTTAGTTATGGCAACTTACTAAGAATAGGTCTTAGGGTGAGGTTGCTAGATGAGGTGTCTATGAGGTGGATATGTGGGCATTATCTCAATTAGGATATTTAAATAATAAATACTGTGAGGATAATGAATTAATTTAATTTAAATAATTAAATTAATATTATAGTGGGGTGAAGGGGGCCATGGTTAGGTGAATGTGTTCAATGGTGTTTATTTGACGAGGGACCAAAGGGGAGTGTGACCTAATTTTAGTGTCTACATTTTGCCCCTTTTTTGTTGCGTAGCTTGTATTGGTAAGCGATGCTGACAAAAATAAGATGTGGTTGCCCCATGTGTGGGTGGAGGTGATCCCCCTCAAACTAGGAACTAACGAGGTAGAAGGTAGAATCGGTGAGTGGTTTGATAAAAGGTAAATGTGATGAAAAGGAAGGTGGGTAACACAGGAAAAAGGAGCAAGTTCTACTTGGGTAATCTAGGTAATGGGTCAGGGTCAAAGGTAGTAATATTCAAATGCACACACATGTAGAAATTACAACACAATACTAGGTTGAAGAGCAGGTAAACTCTACATTGTCTAAGGTCGATAGGTTTATCCAAACAAGGTTAAGGTGATTCCAGTATCCAAGGTATAGGATATGGTCAGGAAACATGACATAGGTCAGGTGCAGGAACGTTTAGGTGTGTTCTAATACACCAAAGGTAGGGTCAGGATAAATGGTCACGGTAAGAGGCAAGGTAAGGTCATCAGGTCAATCAACATAGGTAATAGTGCTAATAAGGTATAGTGAACACATGAGGTCAAAGGTCACTAGCGATGGTCCAGGTCCAAGAATCTAGGTCACGTCATGGGTAGGGCCGAGGTATGGGTAAAATAATGAGTCCCTAAATGAGGACGAGGGTAGGTAGTAAATGATGAGGGCAGGAGGGTGGGGGGAATGGTCAAGGGTAAATGGTTGGGTGTGGAAAAAAGATAAGTGATGGGTAGGGTAATAGGGTAAAATTTAGGGCAATGTGGAAGAGAGGGTGACTAATGCCGGTCAAGGGTAACTGATCATGGTAAGGTAGGGCATAAGACCGATTTCAGTCAAGGGGAAAACATCACCGGTCAGGTTGGGTAGGTTATAAAAAGAAAAAGTCCACGGTTTTAAAATTCATTTGTGATTTGTGAATTAGAGAAAATGACAAGAGAGAAGAAGAGAAGAAGAAAACAACCGAGGGTGTCGGAAGGTTGAGTTGGTGAGCCATGTAGGCGATGAGTGTTGATTGATTGGTGGGGTCACGAGAGTGGGGAGTTGGATTTGATTGGTTGGAGATTCAGAGGACTTTTGGTGATGGCAGAGGTAGGAGAGGGCTCAGGAGGACTCGTGCAGTACGGCCTGAGGTGCCACCATGATGACGGCAACAGTATGAGGTAATATCTAAAGCCTATATGTGTGTTGTTTAGTTAAATGAGAAAGAAATTTGGGGGGAGGAAATGGGGGTTGGGGGAAAAAATTTAAATGTAGAATTGAAAGAAAATGGGTGAAATGGGAATGGGGTAGGGTATAAGATAGGTAAAGGAGGGGTAGGAAGGGATGTGGAGGGTTTGGGGGAGGAATGGGTGGGTAGGGTGGGGAGTGTGGAGAGAGAAAGGAGGTTTGGGGACATAGTGGTTGCCGCGACAGTGACCAATTTCAGTCCCACTGTGGCCGACGTCAGTCGGTGTGGACCGGTATCGGTCCCAAGAGAGGTGACTGATGCCGGTCGTAGGGAGACCATGGTTGGTCAAGGGTAGACCGAGGTCAATCAATGTTGACCGACACCGGTCTAGATGAGGATAAATAAGGGAAGCGTAGTTGGTAGGGAGGGGTAGGCAATGGTTAAATTAGATAAGGAAAGGTAGGGATATATAGGTAAAGTGGCGAGGCCAGGGTTTGGGTGTTAGTAAGTAGGTTAGGTCAAGATGTGGGGTTAGAGGAAAAGGTAAATAAATGAAGGCTTGGGGTATGGGTAGATGGGTTTGGTAGAATTTGGGGTCAAAGGTAACGGTAAAAAAGTTATAGGTATGGGTAAGTTTTTAATAATGTGATCATTTTGTTGGATGCAGGTGAGAGATCAGCTATGCATCTGGGACAGGGTTCCACCCCTGCTCATGACAGTTCACGGTGCAGCGACCCTTAAGGAGTTGCGACATGTGGAGGAGGTGGGCCCAAGTGGGGTCTGACACTACCAGCATGTAGTCTGGAAGCTGAGTTTGATGGTCACTCTCATCGATAGATGGGATTTTATGACCAACACGTTCCACCTACCGATGGGTGAGATTACAGTCACCCTGGAGGATGTGTTCAGGATCCTGTGGCTACCCATATTGGGTACACAGGTCTATTCGATCTCCTCCAAGGCCTTAGAGGAGTTGATGCTGACAGTGTTTGGAGAGGGGATGGCCTGAGTTGACATTCCATAGCACTAGCTTAAGCTATGGAGAGATGTACCTAGCCCATCTAGAGGAGACGAGGCTAGTAGTTCTATTGATGGAGGTAATGTGCTGCTTTCTCACTACTAGATGTAGAGGGTGGGAGGTTTCCCTCACTCGCTGATGGGGGTACTACATGACATGATGATAGATCAGACCCACTTTTCCTGGGTGCCAACATTCCTGGTGTAGCTATACAGAGAGCTATGGGCATATGGGCATCTGCGCAGGTTCAACCTGTGTTGTACCTTTTTACTTCATTGCTGGGCATATGAGCACATTGTCTGTGTGCGTCTAGTGGGTATGCCTCGGGCTGATGCCTTTCCGCCAGGATTTGTATGAGTGGGGTATAGGTGATGGGTGCATGATATTGGAGAGTGGAGATAAGACAAGGCTACACATGATGTAGAATACTTCAGGAAACTATTGGAGGGGTTGTCTGGGGTGGACATCATTTAGAGGCCATATGTGGGCTTCCCATCATATAGGCATATGTGTGATGAGCTAGATGGGATTCAGTTGGTGAGATGGATAGTGGGGCACCATGCCAGGGAGCACAAGATGATCCTAGTTGACTGAGTTAGGTGGTAGTTTGGGCTGCTACAGGACATACCTCCACCCTTCCCGTAGTACAGGAGAGATGACGTGGAGAGGCCATTGCCTCTATCACAGCCAATAGTGTCCACAGGGCAAGAGGAGTAGGTGATAGACCAACAGATTAATGATGTTGGGGTTATAGATAGATACAGATAGTGGTGGGTGGCTCATTTACGAGTAGTACCACCCAAGCTGAGGCGGCCGGATTTAGCCACCATCACGGTGCAAAGGGATGCCCTACAGGGGCAGGTGGCGACCCTGATTACCCAGTTGGGTATGGTGTAGGGAGAGCTATCCAGTTCAGAGGGGGAGGTGGCTGAGTTACATGAACAGGTGGCCAGTCTTCAGGCCCAGATGGCCCAGGGTGGGGATGGAGATGGAGATGGAGATGATGGTCAGGTAGCTGCCCTTAGGCACAAGTGACACAGGGCCAGTTGGCCATAACACAACATAGGCATAGATATAGGCACAGGGGCAGGGGCCGATGGCACCACCACATGCATAGGATAGGGTCCCAGTTCACAGGTAGGGGTGGGAAGGTCCCTAGGACAGGTACACGAGGCCTATGGGGCCACCACATTCCCATATCTAGGTTACGGGATGCCCTAGGTGAGGCCATATACTACCAGGATCAGTTGATGGCGGCCATGATATATTTCCTATCCGATGGAGAGTATAGGGCACAACAGGCCTCAAGTGAGAGGAATATATCCCGGACTCAAAGTGTAGAGATCATAGGGGGCCATTGAGCTCCTAAGATAGGATCAGGGAGAGGCCACCAGCTCCAAGTGATGCACCAGCTCCAGGTGACCCAACCACCACCTATGATGGGTAGGGAGATGTTAACAAGTCGCCAGATAGGGGCCGAGGAGGAGACTGGAGAGACCAACATGGAGGATGTCCGGCAGGGTGATGTTTGATGCTTATCCCTGTATTTTTGATGTATTGTATTCATTTTTTTATATATATACCAGATTGCATGCTAAAGATAGTGAGGATGTACGAGATTTTTTGTATATTTTTTAGCATATACCGGCCTATGTGCCAAAGAGATTTTGTATTGTTTTAATTATTTTATTGTATATGATACCGGCTATGTGCCAATGACATTTTCTATTGAGTATCGGTATGCGTACCAATGATTTTGAGAGATGTACATGATTGGATTATCCATATATATTGTAGTGAGACACATATATTTGTTTATATGATGAGTTGGATGAGATTCTGATGAATTGTTGGTGTTGTATGAGAATTTTAATTTTTAGTCATGATATGGATGGAAACTTAAGTGAGTGAGGCATGATGGAGTCAGGTTGGTTTAGGCATGGATGGAGTCAGGCCTTAGGAATGGATGAATTTAAGCATGGATTGAAGTTAGGTGATTAGGCATTAGTCATTTTTGCATGGATCGAGAATAGGCATGGATCAAGGATTGGTTGAAGTTGGATTCATTAATGTGCAATTAATGGTGATATGATGTTTATAATACATGCATGTTTATGGTAGAGAAATGGTAGTTCATAATAAACATATGTTGTGATGATGATAAAAATGTTAAGCAACTTGTTTGTTTGGTTTAATTTCCAATTTTTTTACATAAAAAGGAAACTAAGTAGGGGATAGAATGTAATTTAGGAAGATGAAAGATGAATTAGTTAGGGTAGAGAGTGGCCGAGCTAACCTCCAAGGGCCCCATGCTCTCGGAGTGCTACCTACATAGTCATGGCGAAAAGGGACCTCAGGCCGATGTAGTTCTCCCATAAGCTAGGGAAGAATATGAGGGGGGTATGAAAATGTGTTGGTAGGTTTTAGACATGATTTTGGAATTAGGTCGGTTACGTATTAATGGGTTATCAGGAAAATTTTTATAGGTGATGTTGATGGAGGTAGAAGAAGAAGATTACCCCAAAAGGTAAGCATCAAGGACCAAGTCCTGTATAAGGTAATCAATACATAATAAATAAAGGTTAAAAGATAAGAGGAGGAAAGAAAGCCACCTGATTGGTTAGGATCATACTGAGTAGGTCATACCTTAGAGGAGGTGATGAATGTGAGTCCCTAAAGGCATTGCATGATTGATTGTTTGAAGGGTGAAAATTAGTCACATGATCACCAAATGTCATGCTTCCTAAGAGGTCCCTTGAGGCGGTAGGAAATGGGAGTGCGAATGGTGAGAGCGGTGAAAGTTTGGTAATTTTTATATGATATGTGGTAGCATGATCTTTGGGTAAGAGATCTGAGGTCACAATGGGCAAGTCCATGACTAAAAGTCTTTTGTTTTGACTTGTATTTGAGATAGACTGATTGATGCAGGAAGTCTACATGGGATGAAGAAATGAACTCCTTGAGGTCTTCGTGAAGCTGATCGATGCGGGAAGCTTCAAATTCTTATCTCTCTCTCTCTTTTTTGAAAGAGCTTGACATAGTTGTCCTTCGAGGGAGTAGTCTAGTGATAGCAGCGATTGTCGAGAGGAAGATGTCCTTTTGAGGGAGTCATCATTTTATTAGAAGTTTGACTCAAGGAGTTGGGTCCAAAATAAGGGCTTCAAAATCACTGGACAAGACCAAGGTGAGGAATAGGATTCTTATTCAGATAGTAGGGTGAAATGACCATGGGATCTCATGTAAAGGTAGATGAAAACGTATCCATGAGAATCATGCTATGTGCAGCGCCATGGTGCACATATTCAAGAGAAATAACAAGTGACGGGTACTCACATGATTCTTGTTTAATCATTGGTGAGGTGTAAGAAGTGGATAGTGCTCAAGGGATGAGCATGGAAGGAGGAAAAAAGGTGCGGTAGGACTAAAATTTAATAGTAGAATGGTCGAAGATGCAAGGCATTAAGGGGCTAAGGTTCGGGTTTACCATCGAGTGAAGATAAACGATAAGCACCTAATCCGTAAGTATGGGTTACAATGTATGGTCCAAGATAATTAGGAGAAAATTTGTCCCGTTTACTTTTTTCTACTTTGGTTACATGTTGATTTTGTTTCAGGACAAGGTCACCAACTTGGAAGGTTCATTCATAGACACGTTTGTCGCAGGCATGTTTGATACATTTTTGGTAAACTTGAAGGTGTTCAAGAGCGTTAAGACGACATTCGGCTAATAACTCAAGTTGGGCTAAATGGTCCTGAAAAAAGTCGTCATCATTGAGCATGTCATGGAGAGAAATACGGAGTGAGGGAATCTGGACTTTGAGAGGTATAACAACCTTTGTACCATAGACTAGAGAAAAGGTTGTGGGACAGCATTGGAAGTACGGATACTAGTGTGGTATGCCCACAGGGTGAAAGGAATGTGCGTATGCCAGTCCTTGCCAGTATCGTTAACCACTTTCATGAGAATTTTGTTAAGGTTTTTTTGGTGGATTCGGTTTGGCTGTTAGTCTATGGGTAATAAGGTGATGAAAAACTTGAGCTGAATACCGAAGGTGTCACAAATTTTTCACAATGTTTTGTTTTTAAATTATTTTCCATTGTCAGTGATGAGGCGATGAGGAACAACAAAGTGGTAAATGATGTGATGATTGATGAACTCACATATTTTATTGGCTTTTGTGGAGATAAGTGGTATGTCTTCAACCCATTTTGTGCAGTATTTGGTAGCAGTGATGATCCATTGATGGCGTTGGGAAGAATGAGGGTTGATCTCTCTGAAAAGATCCAAACCCCATTAAGAGAAGGGCCAAAGGTCACAGGTGACCTATAAGGCGTGATTGGGTGTATGATGAAGGTTTGCATGTTGTTGGCATTTTACACAACATTTGATGTAGTCATAACAATCATGGTTGAGGGTCGGCCAGTAATAGCCTAGGTGAAGAATACGCTTAACAACAACAAGACCGTTGAAGTGACATCCACATATGCCATCATGAAATTCCTTAATTGTATAAGGAATTTCAGAACTCGTGAGGCATTGTAAGAGAATACCATTAAATCCACACTTATAGAGGAGGACTCCCAGGATGACATAACGAGAGACCTTTTTAAGGAAGGCGCGTTGTCCATTACGGGTGAGATCAGGGGGTAATATGGAGAGAGAAAGATAGTCGGAGTATTTTTTATACCAAAGGTCACTCGAGTCAGGGGTAGTGGTTCTGATGGAGAAAAATTCATGAGGTAAATATGAGGGTGTTTGGAGTCATTGTATGGTGACGAAGATTTTAGAATTAGCGGGTGAATTAGGTATTTGAGAAGCCAAGCAGGCCATGGTATCTACAAATTTGTTGGCTGAACGGGGGACAATTTGAAAGGTGTAACGGTCAAAGGTGGTCAAAAGTATATCTACATGATTTTTATACTTTTAAACTATCGCATTACGACATTGGTATATACCATTGACTTGGTTTATGACCAATTGAGAATCACCAAAGATGTTGATTGATTTGACATCTGGAGCATAAGCAGCTTGGAGACCTAATACGAGCACTTCATATTTGGAAATATTCTTTGTACAATAAAAATCAAGTTTGAAAGACAAAGGCATGAGTTCACCACCAAGTGGAATGAGGATAACACCAGCCCCACCCCCACTTTGACACTTAGAACCATCGAAGAAGAGTGTCATTTGGTAAGCGGGTTCATCCATGGAAAGGGTAGCAATTGACTCATCTAGAAAGTTAAAATTAGAGGGTTGATCCATGAAAATAGGTGCATTTGCCAATTGGTCGGTGATAGCTTGGCCTTTGATGGAATTTTGATGAATGAATTCAAGGTTGAGGTCAGCTAAAAGAATAAGCCATCATACAACATGATGATTTTGATAAGGTTTGGCATACATGAAGTGTAAGGGCTCGGTGTTGGTCACAACATAGGTTTTTTGGTTGAGTAGGTAATGGCAAAATTTTGTGGAAATGAAAACTAAGGCTAAGAAAAGTTTTTCGGGATGGGTGTATTGGGTTTCATAGTCTGAAAAAGTACAACTTATTTAATAAACTACTTACTCCCTGTGTTGTTCATCACGATGAGCGAGCATGGCCCCCAAGGAGTGATCGGTAGCAGAGATATATAGGTAGAAGGGTTGATCATCTTTAGGTGGGATAAGTATGGGTGGTTGGAGAAGGTATTGTTTTAAGGCCTCAAATGCTTTATGGAATTCATCATCCCATTTAAAAGAGACATCCTTCTTGAGCAGATGATGAAATGGTTGACACCTAATCAGATAATTATGAAATGAAATAGTGAATAGACTATAAGCTTACCTTGTAGGCTACAAAGTTGCCTAAGGTTAGTGGGTGGAGGCATTTCAATAATGGCCTTGACTTTAGCAGGGTAAACTTCTATACCATGTAGGTGAAATGGCTAAACCCAGCTTTGAAGAGATTTTCCTGAGAGAACCGCAAGAGTAAGGCACACTTCTTGGGGTGTAAAGGCGTTGTTCTCGTTTGATATTTAATAAGGTGGTCAAAGATGGTTTTTAGAGATTAGATGAGGTGCTCAGAGTGGTGTTGATGGATGATGGGCTAGCCAGGAGATCATCCACATAGTTAGTGGTCCAATATGGCCTTTGAATGCATTATTCTGTGGTTTGGAAGATATAAGTCAGGTAGCCCACTAATGTGACTGGCATGCCAACGTTATTATTGTGCCAAAAGGATTTGACTCGATAGTAGAAGGTCCCTAATCTCTAGCTTTCGTGCCATGATGAATGCTTGGTTTTCAGAAAGTTTGGATCCTCTGGGGAAAGCAAGATTTGGTCTAACATAAGCCCGCAGAAGCCAGTTCCATGAGTTCGGATAGCATCTCGTTGGACCATGTGAGTTGTAATTAGGTCAACGCAACTGAGTCAATGAAATATGCGATAGATTCATCAGTCATACTGACGCGTGGAGTAGGCTAGGTTGTCATGGTAACATTCGAAAATATTAATGGAGAAGTGATCCAAGAAGGCCTGGGCTATCACTGATTAAATGACAGGGATAGATGTCTAGGTAACCCACTATATAATCAATGGGGGTCCAGTCAGAGACATGGGGAAACTTAAAGCAAAGCATCATTGTGGGATTAGGTAGCACCCGTGTTTGAAAGAAGGGCAATGCAAGGGTTGCGGGTCTTCAACTTTTGCTATTGAAACGGTTGAATTTAGGCATTCCCAATGCACATGATATGGACCATATGAATGGATGGGTCAATACCGAGCATGGCTCATTACAAATCTCATTGCAGGTGATGAGTATTTGAGGAACCAGAAACGATGCCTCCAATGTCTGCATCTTGTCCATCATTAACTTGATTAGGTCATTTAGGTTGTGATGATTGGGTGCCTCCTGTAGCATAAGAGGGTTGGTGTTGGTCGATTCATATGATGGGGGTGGCATTCAGTATATGGTAATGACCGATATAGGTAGATTCTTGAGAAAGAGTAAGTGAGATAGGGGGTATCATACCTAGACATGAACGACATATGAATTGAAGAGGTATCATCATGATAGTACAGTATATAGGAGGTGGAAGGGAAGGGGTAACCCTAGTGTTGATAATCAGAGGGGCTAAGGAAATGTGAATAGAAAGAACCAAGTTTTGAAAAGGGGTAGGGGTCATCGACACCAGGGGTGGTTGTGTAGCTATGGGTATATGAGACAATAGGTGGTGGATGAGGTTGTGTTTTGAGGTGGTTATGAAGGTATGGTGGATGAAGGGTAATGTAACGGATGTAGCAGATGCAACAGTTCAAGCGGGTATAGGCCTAACTTAGAAACAACTGGGGGTAAAGGTAGATACCAGGTACGTGCGATTATAGGGGTTGGAGCAGAAGTAGGAGCGAGTGCCGGGGGGATAGATATGGGCATGTCGTATATCAAGTAACCCGAGGCATCTCAAGTAGATGAGTGGGAAAGATAAAACGTTAAGGCGACGGGATTTTGGTCAAGGAGTCGTGTGAACTCCTGGTCTCTGGTGTTGATAGTGATAGGTTGGATAGTCCTCCATAGGTGAGACTAATACGAAGGTGGTGAAGGACTAGGTGGGAGTGGTTCTCCTATGTGGTGGAATAGCGAGGGTGATTTCTTGGTGAATACGTCCAGTACCATGTGAACGAGTACTAGCGAATGGTAAGGACTGCTTTCTGTAAGTGACACAGAAATACAACACATGTAGGCATTGAAATAGATGGTGGTAGTGGATTGAGGTTGGTAAATGGTAGCTGGAAAATGACATAGGCTAACCGATACCCGGTTACAGTAAACTGACACCGGTCACAGGTAACCACTGGTCGGTCACTGTGGAACATGGACAGTTGGTCAAAAACAAGGTATAAGGCTAAACCTTAAAGTATGCCAAATATTGATGAGATTTACAAGGTCAATGTATATGATAAGAGTGACAGGGACTCTGAATAGTCAAAGAAGGTGAATAGGTGTCCTTTTGGGTAGGTTAACCAAAATGACATTGAACCGATGCCGGGTGGGTATAACTGATGATAGTCAAGAGGGTAACCGATGACAATCGTTGGACTGGCATCGGTTACTGTGAAATTGAAACAATGATGAAGAAAATATGGTTGTGAATTAAAATTTGAGGTGGAATCAAACCCATAATTCTAGAGAATGATGAAAATATGGCCCATTCACACTCAGATAAAGCTGGAATACACCAATTGTGATGAGGTGTGTGTAAGGAGAAAATAAGAAAAAATGAAGAGCGTGACCTCTCACCTCAAAACGCAAGCCAAGCAGAAACACTAAAAAAAATATGATCCTAAGAGTGATTTTTCTATTATGTTTGTTTAGCTTATGTTATTTAAGGACCGACTCATGAACTATAGAATAGAGTTTTTTGGTGAGGATGGCTTCCTACAAAGAAGGAGATCTACAAGGAGAGTTTTCAAGTATTTTATGGTGGGGGTGGGCTTCACTCTGAAGTATGACTCGAAAGAGCAGCTAGATAGGTGCCCACTGTGTCGTGATCGTGTGATCACCTACGGCTTCTTCTAGGTAAGATGTTGTTTAAGAATGTGTATATTTTCAGTTTTTGTGAGGTTTGGTAAGACTCGGAGAAAGAGAAAGAGAATGAAAGTGATTTTCTATGATTCGTTTGTCAACCATCAGCTTGTCATGACTTTGAGCATATAGCTTGCCCTCAATTAATGTGAGCTAATGCAGAAAAGTAGAATGAAATGCAATGATTTTTAATCCCAAATTGAAATATGGAACTCGATGACATAATAAGAGGAAAAGGAGAGAGTATGATCCTTCACTAATGTAATACTAATGAAAGGGAAGAAGTGTTCATTTTAAGCACCAAAGTACACGATTACTTTTAGACAATAGAAAGGAGAGATGATTCTAGGGGAGAAATTTAAATGTAAGAACCTTTTGGAAAGGAAACAAACATGCAACTTTTCACTTAGAAATGAATGAATGCAAGGAACCCTGAATGGGTCCCACCAGGCGTGCCAAAATGTTTCTCCCAATTCTTAGATGTTTCTTTGAAAATGACTAAATAGATAGGGTAATGGGTGTAGGAGGAATACCTATCAAAATGCTGGTTGATAGGTTGTTACACACGTATGACTTCTGAAATCCACAGCTGATTGTGAGAGCTTCCTTTTGGCTGGGAGGAACTACTCTGAAATAGAAAACAAGACCACCAAATAAAAGTTAAACAATATATACAGTGGACTGCCTAGCGTATGTGCTAGATCCAGGAAGTGTGATACTTCCTAGATGGCTGTCAATCCACTATTTAAAACAATTTAATGTCGGGTAATAAAATAAATCCTATTGTAGTTAAAATGATTTAGGTATCTCATTTAAAACACAATAAGAAAGATCTAATCTAACAGGCTAGGGTAAAATAATATCCGAAGGTCAAGTAACTTGTTCTGGGTCTCTACGGGTCTGACAGAGGTCTTATGTAGGTAACAGGTGAGTAAGGGTGATGTGGGAATAGGTAGATAGGTTACTGTTCTGGGCTGTATTGGTAAATACAGAGACCGATGCCGGTAACGGGTGACTGATGCCGGTTTGGGAGAACCGGGTGCTAGTTATTGTGGGGGTACTGGGAATGTCACAGAATGAGCTTTAGATCTCCCTTATGACTGCACAAAGGACTAGGCTAGTTGGAATGAGGTATTAAATTGTTTGGATGGGATTTTGTGAAGTTTTAATAGGGATATGGAGGGGTGAGTATTAGTGGAGGTCAGTGGGTGTCTAGGAGAACAAAGGATGAAAATACAATGATGAAATAAGTCTGAACCAGAGGAGTAAAATGTTCTACTTACTTGGAATCTGGTTTTGGATATCTGTGAGTGATGAATGAAGGTGCTGATAAGAGGTTGAACAATGGAGAGGATCACCAAACGTTGGGGAGATCTTGCATGGGCTGCATGTGCTCTCCTTCTTGCCTAATTGGATCAAATCTATGCTGGGGGTGAGTGCTGGATGGTTGCTAGGTGAATCCTGAATGCCTGTGTAAGAGAAAATACTTGATCTCCTTCTTTGCATGTGTGTTCTCCCTAAAACTTGTTCTCAAAAGATGTGATATCTCTCAAGAATCTGCCAACCTCAAAAATAAGGTTGTTTTGGGGGTTAAAAGGTGACCGGCGGCGGTTCTGGCTTAACCGGAGGTGGTTAAGGGTAACCCGTGATCAGTTAGGGTGGGATTTCCTAGGTTTACTAAACTGGGTAGATCCCCTTGATTTTCTGGGATCTCATGTGTTTTCCTTGTGGATTAGGATGGAAGCTTCCCTTCTAAGCATGCAGGAATGTGGTTAGAGGGAATGTAGGCATTGATTTTTAGGGTTTGGGTAGGTCTTAGTTAGTTATGACAACTTACTAAGAATATGTCTTAGGGTGAGGTGACTAGATGAGGTGTCTAGGTGAGGTGGATATTTGGGCATTATCCCAATTAGGATATTTAAATAATAAATACTATGAAGATAATGAATTAATTTAATTTAAATAATTAAATTAATATTATAGTGGGGTGAAGGGGGCCATGGCTAGGTGGATGCGTTCAAGGTATTTATTTGACGGGGGACTAAGGAGAGTGTGACCCATTTTTGGTGTCTATAGGAGCCACTTGGACAAAAGGTGCTTGCAGTGGAATGCCTTGAATAGTAATAAGATGATGCTCATGGATGGACTTAAGGCATAAATGAACAATAGAAGGCACAAATTTGGCATCCCAATGCCAAGGGAGTCATAAGATCATATCACAATGTGTAATAGTAGATCCAATAATAAATGACATAGAAATAGTAAGATCCCCCCAAAAATGGGTAAAATAACACGACCACGAGAGGTGAGAGACCTGCGTGTCATTTGAGATATAGGGAAGCCAATTGACTACAAGAAAGATAATAACATGCATTATGCTTAAATTTAGGATGTATCATAACATTATTGACGACATGGGGCCTAACAAAAACATCAATAAATAATCTATGAGAGGAAAATGAGACATGAAAATCAACATTAGTGAAATTGAAACAAGTGATGGGAGATAAGTAGCACTAATAAGGAATCCAAGGGGATAATCCTCTTATCTGCAACCTAGCTTTAATTACAGAAAACAAGACGATGCTTGCATAATTTTATTAATATGAAATCAAGCATTACAAACAAATGAGAGAGCTACAATATTTATAGATATTGGATAACTTCTATCTCATCCACAATATATGGAAGCAAATCACCTAATCTGAGAAAATATGCAGAAATAGCATATTTCCCCTAACTGCCCCTATTGCCCCTCATGGAAATCATCCTGGAACAAAATATGTAAGATAGAACATGATCCCATAAACATTGGGATGAATACACTATCCCTTAGTTAACCAACAACTAAGAATATCTAATACCTAGTGACATAAGTTTAAAGTATTAAATTAAATAATTTAACTTATTACATTTATTCAAATATCAACTAATGATGAATTAAGCTAAGTTTTATTCCTAACATTCCCCCCTTAATTCAGCATGGTCTCAAGTGAACAAGAGAGAAATTCTCTAAAACCCTCAAATTTACCTCGAGCAATTGAATTTGTGGAGACATCTGCACGATGCATATCTGTTGGGCAATATTGGAACTAGATGTTGTTGTTCTGAACATGTTCATGAATGAAATGTACCTACACCTCAATGTGTTTGGTGCACTCATGAAAAAATGGATTCTGAACAAGTTTTACTACTCCTTCGTTATCAACATGTAGGATAGTTGGATCTTTCTGTGGTATTCCCAATCCTTCAAGTATACGTCGGAGCCATATCACTTCATAGACATCTCCACCTACTACACAATATTTTTATTCTGTGGAGGATCTTGAAACACAGGTCTGCTTCTTACTCCCCCATGATATCGGTCTAGATCCTAAAAAGAATACAAATCCTGAAGTGGATTTCCTATCATCTATGTTTCCTGCAGGATCTGAATTTGAATATCCTGTCAAAAAGAAGTTATTCTTCTTCTTGTATTTTAGGCCATAGTCCATAGTTCCCTTGATGTACCTCAGTATCCACTTTGCTGCTTTGCAATGAGAAACCCTTGGTTCTTGCATGAACCATGAAAGATAACTAACTGCATAGCTGATATCCGACCCAGTGTAAGTCAAGTAGATGAGACTCCCGATCAAATGTCGATAGAGAGTTACATTTACTTGTGGTGATGGATCTGTTTAAGAAAATTGAAGTCTTGTCTCTATAGGTGTGGATAATGGATTACAATCCATCATATTGAATTTCTCAAGCGTTGTCTTGGCATATTTCAATTGTGACACAAAGATATGATTTTATCTTTTCCAAAATTTAAGTCCAAGATAATAATGCAAAAGCACGAGATCAGTCATGTCGAATGATCGTATTAGATCTTTCTGTGTTGACTCAATCATCCTCACTGATCCTCCAGTGTTGACTAAATCATCAACATATACTACAACGATCACTATCTCCCCCCTTTCATTTTGAGATAGAGATTAGGATCGTATGGACTCTTGTTGAATCCACGTTAAATGAGATGCTCGGCGATTTTTATGTACCATGCCCTGGGAGACTGCTTTAGACCATATAGTGATTTTATGAGTTTACATACCTTTTCCTCTTTACCTGGTATGACAAAAACTTTTGGTTGAGTCATGTAAATTTCTTCCTATAAATCACCATTAAGAAAGGCACTTTTCACATTCATTTGGCGTATTTTCCAACAAAATTGTGCAGCTAGAACAAATATTATTATGAGAGTTTTTATCTTAGTTGTGGGAGCAAAAGTCTCCTCATAATTAATGCCTTCTTTTTAAGCATATCCCTTAGCAACTAGTCTAGCCTTATGTTTATCAAATTTTTCCATCTATTTTGTACTTCGTTTTGAAGATCCATCTACATCCAATTGGATTTTTCCCTAGTGGAAGATCTGTAAGTTGTCATGTATTATTTTTCATAAGTGACTTTTATTCTACATCCATAGCATCTTTCCAAGGTTTAGACTATAGGGCTTCTGAAACTGTGGATGGTTTAGTAGTTTCAACAACTTTACCCATTAAGGCTAAATTGACCTCATTTCAAGCCATACTGTGAGTCCTCATTCTAGTGGTAGATGTGTCAGGGACACTATCCAATTTTTCATCTCTAATCATACTTGTATACCATTTAGGCATACTTTTTGTGGTTCCTGTGGGAGGTTGAATTTCATTATCTTCCCCATCATCACTGTCGTCATCAAAGTGATTACCATCCTCTGTTTTCACTGTAGGGATGATTTTTTCATCATGTGAGTGTATCGAAGGAGCATCTACTTCTTTATTCTCAAAGAAATCAACATATCGACTAGTGCATACCCTTCTTATTCTTGGATTCATAAGTCTATAGCCAAGTGCTTCATCACTATATCCCAAGAAGATAAGTTTTTCTGATTTCATATCAAGCTTAGTTCTTTGTTTCTTAGGAATGTGCATACTTACTTTACATCCAAAAACTCTAAGGTGTGAAATAGATGGCTTATGCCCTGACCATGCTTCCTGTGGTGTTACTCCATCAAGAGTTGTAGTGGGAACTCTATTTAGTAAATAGATTGTTGTTTTAGCTGCTTCGGCCCAAAATGTTTTTGATAAACCTACATCATCAATCATACATCACACCATATCCATGATATTACGATTTTTCCTTTCAATAATACCATTTTTTTTGTGGTGTGTGAAGAGGAGCCATTTGACGATGAATGCCATGTGTTTTCAAAAAATAATTGAACTCATTTCTGGTGTATTCTCCCCCTCAATCTAAGTGGAGTGTTTCTATTTTCCTACCAAACTCTATTTCAGCAAGGGCTTTGAACTTCTTGAAAGTTTCAAAATCTTGGTATTTTGTAGAAAGATAGTATATCCACATTTTTCTTGAAAAATATCAACAAAGAGCATGAATTATTGAAACCCAGAGTTGCTAGGTCTCATTGGGCTGCACAAATCGGTATGCACCAAGTCAAGTTTTGCCTTAGCCCGAAATGTACTATGTTTGAATGGTGCTCTATTTTGTTTTCCTGCCAAACAATGCTGACATTTATCTGTACCATTTTTTAGAGGTGTTAAACCCCTAACCATGTCGTATTGATGAAGTGTGTCAAGATACCCAAAACTCACATGTCTATGTCTTTGATGCCATAGTTGAGTTGATGATGTATCCTTGGCTACAAGTGTTTGATCATTTCGTTGAAAAAAATCGAACTAAAACGTTCTTCCCACATTCAAAGCTTTTACAATAATTTTGGAGCTTCATGACTTATCTTGAATTAGGCAAATCTTTTTACCACCTTTACAATCAAAGTCAATTTGGAGATTGTGATCTAATAATTGATTCACAGATAACAATTTTTTTGTTAAACCAGGGACATAAAGAACATCTGTAATTTTACAATTATGATGCCCAAGTGGTAGTGAAATGGAACCAATTCCTTCAACACTGTATGATGTATCATAACCCAAAGAGACATGATTTTTGGTGGGTGTTTTACTCATTATGAAGAACCAATCTTTCTTTCTTGTCATGTGTCGAGTTACACCCGAGTCGACATACCAAATTTGATTTGTAGAATTGGATACTTCATTTGACTGTGTAGAATATAGGAAGTCATTATCATCAAATTGATCTTCCTGTTCGGCTACATTTCCTTGTTGAGTTGGTTTCTTCTTCCACTTGTTAATATTTTTTCCTTGTTTACTCTATTGTTGACCAGATTTTGTTTGTTGGTAATTAATATTTTTACCACCTGATGATCCTTGTTGGAATGTGTTGTACTAACAATTTTTTTAACTAATGTCCTTTTTGACCACAAATAAGACATTTTTGTTGGTCCTTTTGGCCTTGTTGAGTATTAACTTGCTTCTGAGGCTGTTTACTAGACTTAGCCCATTTTTTCCTTTTTGATTAGAAGCAAGTGCTTGCTCTTCAGTTTTAGTAGTTGAATGAATAAATTCCTCTTGTTGTAGCATATTCACTAACTCTTCAAAAGTTGTTGTTTGACCAATTATATTAAATGTGGTCACAAAAATCTTATAAGAAGGAGGAAGAGCTCTCAATACTATAGGTATGAGTGATGTGTCAGTTACTTCTTCTTCCAAAGCTTGATGTGATGCACGGAAAGTTGTTACTCTTCTAAAATATATTTCAACTTTTTCAATTGGTTGCATTTTCAAGTTCAATAGTTGACTCTAGAGATGAAGTATTGTGTTCTTATTTTTGACTCATATACTATTTTCAACTTGTTTCAAGATTGTTTTGCTTTTATGGTCTCAAGAATATGAGGTTGTACCTCATCTGAAATACTATCATGAATATGAGGTTGTACCTCATCTGAAACACTAAACAAGATTATTAACTTTACTTTTTGATTTGTACGATCAAATGTAGTTTGTTGTGTAACATCTGTTGCAGATCTTGTTAATGTATCAGAAACAACGGACCAAAGATTCTCAAAATCAAGTTGTGCATGATTTTTTTTCCATGCTGGATAATTATCAGAACACAAAAGTTGAGAATTTGGCAAAAAGAATTTTGGTGCCGTAATTGCAGCCATTGTGAAAATGAATAATGAAAGAAGAATAATTGAACAATTTCTCCCCCTTAAAGCATACACACCCCCCCAAAAATAATATTTTATTTATTTTGGGCACGCTTTTTCAGCCATCTATAATGAATTTTTAGCACTATTGGCCCTGTTACAAATTTGGCTCTGTGG
This sequence comes from Taxus chinensis, assembly GCA_019776745.2. NCBI lineage: Eukaryota > Viridiplantae > Streptophyta > Pinopsida > Cupressales > Taxaceae > Taxus > Taxus chinensis. The sequence continues at coordinate 128,830,205 of CM034152.1, forward strand.
CCGATTTGTAAAAATAAAATGGCTCTCTTGGCCGATTTGAAAAAAATAAAATTTTGGACTCTTTGGCCTCTTTTGAAATACAAGCGATCTCTAATTTGTTCAATTTTTACAAAAAAAAGCTTTTTAAAAGCAAGAGAAGGATGTAGATCTCACAAAAATACACACTTTAAAAAAAATGGCACCTCAATCCTAGGTACCAGTTTAAAGTTATGACTTTTTAAAATTGCGATTTTAATATCTTTCTGGGTCCCTTTCCAAAAATGAATTTTTTATACTTCTAATTTTTTTTTTCGGAAAATCCAAAAAAGGATTTAAAAAAAAATGGATTTTATAACAAAAAATATGCATAAGGCTTACATGCATGTGTACAACCTTATTTCATTTTCCGCCAGCCTTGTTTCCTTCGCCGCCCCTTCACCTTAAAAGCTTTGTTCTGTGGGGTCACACAGGAATGGAGCTCTAATTCGCCAATGATGGTTTTTGTTGCATATTGAAGATGCATGAGCATATCAGTATCCAACTCATTTTTTTCTTTTGAAGGTGTGAATCTGTTAGGTAAATCCACATGTCTGTAAGGTGAATCCACAGATATATGCAAATACCACAACTGCATGCAGGTTGCAGTTCGGTGGTGGATGTTTCTTTTTTTATTAAAATGAAACCTACACACCAAACCCAAATAGTGGTGCCTCCAAAATTGGGGCTCCACTAAATTAAATCACACTAAATGAGATCTTTGAATTAGAGAAAAAGAAAAAGAAAACCCCTGAAACAATTGTATATAGTTTTTTTTAACTACTTCATATGCAATGAAGAGTATTAAATTTTTTTGATACAATCACTTTGTTACCAATATTAGAGGTGCATCCAAGTATGTTGGCTTATGATTGCAGTTCCAAAAAAACTTCCTGTGTAATTTTCTATACTGTTGCTTTTGCTACTTCTGGTGTGTGGAGTAGGGTAGGGGCTCTGTGAAGAGGTTGGGGGGAACTCTGGCTCCTCCTAGCTCAAGCTTCTTATTCCTCCTCCCTCAAAACTTCCTACACTTTCTCTGGATCAGAATACTGCTCTGATACCAAATCTTGTCTGCAACCCAGATTTAACTACAGAAAACAAGACGATGCTTGCATAATTTTATTAATATGAAATCAAGAATTACAAAAAAATGAGAGAGCTGCAATATTTATAAATATTGGACAACTTCTATCTCCTCCACAATATATGGAAGAAAATCACCTAATTTGAGAAAATATGCATAAATAACATATTGCCCCTAACTGTCCCTATTGCCCCTCATGGAAATCATCTGGGAACAAAATATGGCAAGATAGAACACAATCTCACAAACATTGGGATGAGAACACTATCACTTAGTTAATCAAAATTTAAGATTAATAATACCTATTGACATAAGTTTAAAGTATTTAAATTAAATACTTTATATTATTACATTTATTCAAATATCAACTAATTATGAATTAATCTAAGTTTTATTCCTAACAAATCCAAAGAATAAAGAGGAAGAACTACATGGTAGGTATGATTGGAAGATGACTCAGGGGCCGATTCATCATGCTTAGGTAACGGGTCGTTGAATATTTTGAACTTGCCATTTTCATTGGTAGATTTGGATTTGGAAGCATTGGATTCATGTAACTAGTTATTGTTATTTTCAGTGAGATCTTAAATCAAATGGTGAAGCTTGAAACACTTTTCGGTAGAATGGCCATTAAATCTATGGTAATTACAATGTGCATGCTCATCAAAAAATCTTACCATGGGGCTTATTAGGATCATACTCAAGATGAGGTGGAAGAGAAATCAAATTACTTTCAATGAGTTGGTAAAATAACATATGAGGATGATAAGGCAATTGAGTAAATGTGCACTGATGGGCTTTGAGATGAAGATTAGGAGGTTAAGAAACAACATTGAAAATAGGATTAACATCATTAGACTTGTGTTTAAAGGGAACCTTGCTTGGAAATTTAGAAAAGGAATGATCAGAAGTATTAAAACCATATTTTATTTTTCCCAAAGAAAGTAGCTTAGTCTCACAAGTCTTCAAGGTATGGCATAGATGGTCAAAGGAAGATAGGAATAAAAAAACACACATTTTTGCAAAGGAGGCAAAATACTTTGAATAAATAGATCTTGGAATTCATATTCAGCTAATACATTGTTCATTTTAGAAATATTTTTCTTGTAACAAAATACGTAATCACTAATATGTTCATGAGATCCTTGTTTAATTTTAGCCATTTGTGCATAAGATTTTTCATTCCAATATTCATAGAAAAACGAGCTAAAAATAAATTAGCAAGAGTAGTAAATGATTTAACAAAATGCAAGGGTAACTCATACAACCATCACAAAGCACAATACTATAAACTCCTAGGGAACAACTTGGTCAAGAGGATTTCATCACATGCACACTCTAAGAAAAAAACATAAAAGGATCTAAGGTTATCTTGAGGGTCTCCATGGACATCGAATATATGAAACTTTGGTGAAATAAAATTGGCATGGAGTAAATAAGAAGACACTTTGGGTGCAAGAGGACTATGAAGAAGAAGGGAATAATCAAGGGATAGAGAGGAAGAAAAAGGAGCTTGTTGCAATCGACAAATTTGTGCTTGCAAATCATGATAAAGAGACTCTAAAGCATGGATGCCTAAAGATGAATTAAGATGGATATGTGAAATAAGAGGAGAAGAATAATGAGTAGAAGGGGTAGGAATAGACATGTAAATGGTGAAGAATCTAATATTAGAAGGAGAGGAAGAAAGAGGGATAAAAAAAGTAGTGGTAAAGAGTGCCAAGGTTGTTGGCCATTGTGTCTATGGTGTCGTCATTAATTTCAAAGGTCATTGATGGAAGAGTGAGTCTAGGTGTCATATGAGTCTCTATGAGGTGTCAATAAAGGTCAAATATGAAGATTAATTGGTAGTGTCTGGTTTTGGTAAATCTCTATGGTGTCTTCGAGCATGGTCTAGTAGGCATGGTCATAGTATGTGCTCTCCAAAGGTTGTATGAGACATGTATGAGGTCAAACATGGTTAGTATGATGTGAGAGAGGTGTTAATGAGTTTGTAAGTTGTCTTCATGGTCATTTCATGTGAAGTCATGGCCGAGTCATGACGTTTTAGGCCTATTCTTAGACCTAGTGCATGTGTCATGACATGGTGACATGAGATATGGAGCAAGGTATTCATGTACAAACATAAGAGTGTTGAAAGTTAGGACACTAAGAGGGGGGTTGAATTAATGTCTTTTTAATTTTATCTCACAATTAAATTTACTTAATTTTTGACATTCAAACCAAATTGACATCCACAAGTCACTAACATGAAAGAATGTACACAAAGACAATATTTAATGTGGGAAACCCAAATTGGGAGAAAAACCCATTGAAACCAATAACTAACTTAGGAAAATAATGCCCTAAATATGTTACATTGATTTCATAGTTGAGCTTCAAATCAACATGGAAATGCTACTCCAAACTTAAACCAAGATTTTACTTAGTCTTTGACAAGCTGGTACTTGTCTGGAAGCTTCAACTCCCAAATTTAGTCCAACATCTACTGGCCTTTTGTAAGTTTCAACTTACAGGGAATCTCCAACTCCCCACCTACTAAGCTACTACTTAGACTGTTGCAAGGATTTTGATCACACTTGTTTTGTTTTCTTTTACAACTGATAGTGACCACTAGATCAGCTCACACTCTTCCCATTTATTCTTCTAATTTTTATCTTTCCCGATCACCTAATAAAATACAATGGCACTATTTCACAGGGCTCATTTCATTTACTGCTACACCCTTAGTCCTATAGCTTAGATTGGATATGTAGTGCCGACTTGTGGCTTACATAATATCTCTTCTTGTTATATGTTATTCATTTATGCTTTCATATGTTTAGTAGGCTAGCCTTAGTGTTGGCCATAACATAGGATTGGTATATATAGGTGGTAGTGAGGAGTAGTTAATCATCATATTGAGCATTTGAGACTTATTGTATGGTTTGGAGGTTGCCCACTCGAAGTGGCTAAGCTATCCTACTTGCATATTGCTATCATTTATCTAAAATCTTGTGTTTTTTGGTGTTATGTTACTGTTGATATTCATATTTATACAAGTAATTTCATTATAAGTGGTATCCGAGCCTGATCTCAGCCAACGCTGCAGCAAACCCTAATTGTGAAGGTTTAATTATATCTCAAAATTGGTGTCAATTTTTTCTGTAATTTGTTTTATGGTGTGGCAAAATCATTCAAGTAATTTCCTCTCCAAATTTCAAACATTTTGGACTTGTTTTGCAAAAGTTATAGTGATTTTATGTTTTTTCATAATTCGACTACCTAGGGTGAAATTTTTGGATTTTTTTCTAAATTTATTATATTTTCAAAAAGCTTTCCAAAAATCATCTAGGGTTTTTTAATTTTTTCTTTCCTTTGTTTGGCCAATAAATTTATGAAACCCCAAGCCCTAATTTTTTTCCCTATTCCATCTACCCCGAGTCCCAAACTCTACATCATGACCGGTTGATCAATTCACGGCCAAGGGAAAGGTCAAGAAACTCTAAGAATGACCCAAAATAAGGAAGATATGGATTTAGAATATTCTAATTTGGGACTTTCTGAGGTAGTCATCCAAATTTAGGGAAGGGTAAATAATATGGTAAGGATGACCTCAATAATAAGCTTCTTCATTTGAAAAGTAGCCTTAGGGGTGAACTTCAAACAAATATTAAATTAATGAAGCAAGAGTTGTTGCTTAATATTTTACAAACAAATCCCAATTCTAGTCATATGGGTTCCTCTAGCAATACTCACACTGGTACAAATCACTCTAATCAAGGAGGATCCTTTACACATTCAAGTGGATCTCCTCACCAATGGTGGGGCATTATTCCAAAAGTGGAAATGCATAAATTTGATAGAAAGGATCCACTCAATTGGATTACCCAAATGGAGAATTTAATTGATCTCCATCAGGATAAAAGGTGACCCATGGCATCCTTATATTTAGAACCTAACCAACTCATTTGGTATCGTTGGTTATGTGCTCAAAGGAAGAAGAATGGTCTAAGTGTCACATGGACAATTTTCAATAAAGAGCTTCAATTTCACTATAGTTCTAGTGTGTCATATAATTACTTCAGCCAATTAGCAAAGTTACTACAAACAGGTTCATTAAAGGAGTATGTCCATCAATTCCAAATTATTTCCTTTCATGTAGAGGATATTATAGAAGAGTATCTGAATGACCTATTTCTTTGGGGTCTTAAGGACCACATTGAGCATGAGGTTCACATGTTTAATCCACTTAAGGTTTATGATTCTATTATCATGGCGCATAGGGAAGAGGAAAAATTTATTTCTAGTAGAAGGAAGACCTTCACTAATGTAAAAGATCGCAACACCTTACCTCCATCGTACTCTCATCTAGTTCAACTGACACCTCAACAAATTGAAAAAAAAAAGAGAAAAAGGGTTATGTTTTAACTGTGACAAAAAATATGGACTAGGTCATAAATGTGCTGAGAAAAAATTGTTTTACATTGAAGGGACTGGTGATGAGGAGGAATACGAGGAAACGTTAAGCAAGGAAGTGGAAAAATTAGAGGAAGAATTTTAAGATCCGCAACCCACTATTTCATGCCATGATCTATCAAGTATTAGCACTCCACAAACCCTTCAGGTTGCGGGTTATCTTAAGAAGAAGAAGGTGACAATATTTATTGATTTAGGGAGCACACCATAATTTCATCAATCATAAGCTGTCAGTAAGGATAAATTGTTTCATCTACCCAACACCTAAATTTCAAGTAATGAATGTAGATGGTAACACAATCGAATGTTCAGGTAAATGCCATAAAATTTCTAGGAATTGTTCATGAGATTTCATTATGAGGGTAAATAGTTTGAACTTCAAGGATTACAGGAAAAAAATCCTCAGGTGATTAGTTCTCATGCAATGGAAGAGTTTGTTCCAAACCATATGTAAGTTGGGATGAAAGATGTTGCAGCAGTGATTTTTCTCCATGGAAGTTCAACCACCAATGATGGTAGTGCATCCTGATATTCAGAAGGTTGTTGATCAACATGAAGTTGTATTTGAGGATCCTAAAGGATTGCCTTCAAAAAGATATCATGATCATGTCATTTAATTAATTCTAGGAAGCCAACCTCCCAACATCATGCCTTATAGCTACCCAAATGTGAAAAGGAGTGAGATTGAGAAGATGGTGGAGGAAATGTTGGAAATTGGTATTGTTTGTCATAGTTAGAGTGCTTATTCTACTCTAGTGGCGATGGTGTGCCAAAAAAGATGGAAGATGACGCATGTGTCCAGAATACAAAGAACATAACAAGTACACTATCAAATATAATTTTCCTATTCTTGTCATTGATGATTTATTATATAAGTTGCATGGTGCAGTTTATTTTACAAAACTAGATCTACATTCTGGGTATCACCAAATTATAGTAAAGAAAGAAGATATTCATAAGACAACCTTCAGAACCCATCAAGGGCATTATGAATTCCTAATTATTCCTTTTGGTCTTACTAATGCACCATACACATTTTAGAGTTAGATGAATTCATTATTTATACCATTCCTATGGAAGTTTGTCTTGGTATTTTTTGATGATATCCTCATCTACAAAAAATCCTGGGAGAAACATTTACAACATGTCAATACAATATTGAAAGCCCTAGATAAACATCAACTATATGCTAAGCCTTCGAAGTGTTCGTTTTGGGTACAAGAAGTGGAATACTTGGGCCATATTGTTTCTAATGAAGGTGTTAAGGTGGACCCTCAGAAGATCTAGGCCATGGTGGAATGGGAAATCCCAAGAACCCTCAAGAATTTATGATGTTTCTTAGGTCTCATAGGGTACTATCATAGATTTGTAAAAACCTATGGCATTATAACAAAACCACTCACAAAATTATTAAATAAAGACTCCTTTCATTGGAATGAGGAAGCTATTTGAAAAATTGAAGGTGGCAATGTGCACTACTCTAGTATTGGCAACCCCAAATTTCTCCAACACCTTCATAGTTGAATGTGATGCTTCAGGAAATGGTGTCAGAGTAGTACTCATGAAAGAAGGACATCCCATAACATTTGAGATTTGACAAATAAAAGGAAATAATTTGTTAAAGCCTGCATATGAGAAGGAAATGATGGCATTATTACATGCAGTCAAAAAATGGAGACCATACTTTATGGGTAGACACTTCAAGGTAAAAACTGATGATGATAGTTTGAAATAGTTCTTAGAGAAAATACTATCTTTAGAAGAGGAAATAAAATGGGTCACTAAGTTGTTGGGGTTTGACTTTGAGATTATTTATAAGAAAGGGAACGATAATGTGGACGTTGATGCGCTATCTAGGAAGGATGATTCCACATAAGCATTGTTATGTGTCATATCTATACTAAAGGTGGATTGGGTAGATCAAGCAAGAGAAGAATGAAAAAAATATGTAGCAACCCATACTCTCATTCAAAATCTCTAGAAAAATCCAACCATATCAGAATAATTTATATGGAAAGGGGATACATTATGGTACAAAGATAGGTTATATTAATGTAATAACTCTACACTTAAATACCATGTTCTTTCAGAGTTCCATTCTTCTGCACTAGGTGGCCATTCTGGGTTCTTGAAAACTCATTATAGAGTTAAACATGATTTATTTTGAGAGGGGTTGGTTCAAAAATTTGTGGAAGAATGTTTGGTGTGTCAACATAATAAGGGCGAGACCATTAAGACACCAGGTCTCCTCCAACCTTTGTCTATTCCTAGTGAGAGATGGGAAGTTGTATCGATGGATTTCATCACAATATTGCCTAAAGCGTCATCATGGTCGTGGTGGATAGACTTACCAAGTATGCTCATTTTTGTGCCATGGCAAATCCTTTCACAACTACTACAATTGCCATCTCATTTATGGACACAGTTCAAAATCTCCATGGCATGCCCAAAATTATAATAAGTGATCGTGATCCGATATTTGCAAGTAATTTTGGACTGATTTTTTCTCTTGTTTGGGTACCTAACTAGCCCAAAGTTCATCTTATCATCCTCAATCAGATGGGAAAATTAAGGTGCTAAATAAATATTTGAAGGGATATCTTCGATGTTTTACTTTGGATAAACAAGAATGTTGGGTGCAATGGTTGCCACTTGCAGAATGGTGGTATAATACTTCATTTCATACCTCCTCCAAAATGTCTCCATTTCTAGCATTTTATGGGTACTGTCAGGACGAGGGGTATACATTTATAGTAATCTTATTGAATTAATATTAATGTGCATACATGAAAAAATAAACTACAAAATAAAGAAATTGACATCATAACACATTAACAAAATATTTAACGTGGAAAACCCCAATGGGGTAAAAACCATGGAAGAATATTTTCCATTAATCGAGAAATTTTTCACCCACTCCAATAACTCCCTCCTCACTTCTTCTCCCTGTTTTTAGCCCAAAATTACAAAATTATTTGAATATAACTTATAGCCATATTTAAATAATCTGAAGGGTTATGACTTTATTAAGTGATGGGGCACACACTGATTTGATATTTTGTTAATAAATAACTAACAACTTAATATAAAGTTTATATCAAATAATAAAGAATAAATTATATTCTACATTATTTAACTATAAACTAAATATTATGATCACTTAATATTATAGTCCTAACACCCCCCTTAATATTAAGTGGGGATCCATATGCCAACATTACATGTTTGTACAACATGATTTACAAATCCATAAATCCCAAAGGTTTAGGCTATCATATGTATTTTTGAAGGAATTATAACACCTTCATCATGCTCAACTTACCTTTTGGTACAAAAGGATTTGGAATCCATAAATTAGAAGTATGATTTAGGCTAAACATGATTTGTGAGACTATATCCCACCATTTCTCATGGAAAAATTCTTAAAACCACATCTCTAGGAGAATTTTATGACACAAGGACCTCCTTTACAAATAGATGCAACACACTAGACTGTATTTTCCGTAAACTCTATTAGTTTACATAGATCATAAAATATCTTTTTACAATGCTTTATACCAGAGCAGAAGTATAGAGGAGAAGGATTCAACAACTGATTGGACATTAGGAGTTGACATTTCCACGAACACTCCCCCTCAATGGAAAATCTGAAAGGCTAAGCATTGCACAAAACTTGCAAAACTTTGCAGCACATAATGGCTTTGTAAACATGTTTGCTACTTGATCTTCAGTCAGACAGTATTAGAGATCTATGTCACCATAGAGAACCTTCTCTCGGATAATATGCATATGAAATTTGATATGCTTCATTATCTAATGTTGAACTGGATTTTTTAGCAAGAGTAATACAACCATGACCACCAAATTGAAGAGGAATACTTCCTTCAGCTTCCATGTGTATCTTTTCCAACAACCGCTTTAGCCACATGGCTTTTTTTTTCTTCTATTGTACTCCTTTGCCTTAGTAGAAGAATAAAGACTTTTGGTTGCTTTTCCTATTCCAAGTAATGACACATGCACCAAAAAAACTTGAACACAAACCCAGATGTATATTCTATCTAACACAACATCAACATGGTTAGAGTCATAATATCCATATAGACATCATAATAAGCATATAAATCTAAATCATTATCGATTTCATTTTTAACCATATGTAAAAGTTAAACATTAGTTGTATAATAACTAACATAAAAATATGCTTAACAACTAACCATGTTAAAATATGTTGAAAAAATTCAACATAGTATTCTTGTAAAATATGTATTATATGCAATCAATATTGCACGTCTCCAATACAAATGCAAGGGCATCCCTAAGTGTTATTTGATATGCATATAATCACATACTAAGAAATTTTTAGAAATGTTTGATCAAAATATATATATATATATATATATATATATATATATATATATATATATATATATATATATATATATATATATATATCTTCATTATCTTATTCTAAGCTTTTAAAAATGAGATAAGAACATATATGAACATATAATAAAATCATACAAGAATAATCATAATATTCATTGAAAACATAATCCATTAACAATGGACACTTCTCATGGATTTAAGTTGAGTTTGCTTCAAAACATAACCATGTAAGCACCTTTTAATACATTTCATAGGTGGTAAATTTTCACCTAGACATATCATATATGATCAGTTTTTCATGCCCAAAATGAGCACAATTCTATTTTTGAATAAACTATAAAAAAATGAAGCAATATTTTAAAACACATATAATCAATTTTGTGTGTGTTTTCAGTTGTAGATACTTCTAGTTTATTTTTACTGATCCGTCTGAGTTAATTATTAATGGAAAACAACTCATTTTTTAACAATATATTTTAAATAAATCATATACTTTTCATTTAGAAGTAATAGAAGTAGTTTATAAAGCTATTATATTAGCATTATGATTATTCTCATCATCATCTTTATTATCTTGATTTTGATATGATTTATTTCATTTTTTATTTTTGAAATTTGTTTTGTTTTTCAATTTACAATCTTCTTTCTTATGGCCAAATTTCCTAGAGTAATGACATTCAAAATTAAAGCTAACTCAGATTTCTTGGTTTCTTAGCTTTGCTGGGAGATTTAAAAGTTGAATTTTGGTTTTTGTTGAACCTAGAAGGTTTACCTTTCGATTTTTGAGTGAGAAGTGTCTGTGCGACATTCTCTTTTGAATAAAAATTAGTCATAACCTGATCTTCCTGAACTAGAAGAGAACCAAGGGTATGCAAATCTGGAATGTATTGTTCTGTTTGAAAAATTCAAAATTGAAATGAAATTTCTAAATTTCTCATGAATATTCAACTGAATAATGAAATAAACCAATTTATCCTGAATTAAGTTACAACTACACCTATATAACTGAGACTTAATATTTTTAATTTTTGCTAAATAATTTATCACTTTTTCATCTCCCTTCATGGGAGTTATCGTAAGCTCTAAAATCAGTTTAATGATTTTCGATAAACACGTACCTTCGTGCATTGATTCCAATTGATTCCAAGCCTCACTCAGACTTTCTTGATTCCCGATATGAAGCATAAAATCATTGTACGCTTCGCAAAATGATGGACATCACCTCTTGTACTTTATGTTGATACACAATGATGTTGTTTGCAGTTGTTTGTCTTCCGGTCGAAGCCTTTTCAATTCCATTCACAACTGCCCATAATTTGCGAGACATGAATTATGCCTTCAATCGAATCTTCCAAATGTTGTAATTATTCCCATTCAACATCTTAAATTTATCAATTGAAAATTGATTAGACCCCATTTTTGCATAAATAGAATTAAATAATTAACGAGGATTAAATTTTTTTAATTAAAAATCCCTTTGTCGTCATTTAATCCTCGCAATTGAAAAATTGACCAGGTTACGCCAAAAAGGAGGTCTTGTCAAGTGGATAGTCTATACACAAATGTATTAGTATGATATTAATTTTTTTTTTGAAATGTAAGTGATTTTTTTAGTTTTCTATCTAAATGACAACGACGATCTAGTTGTCGTGTCGCAAAAATATTATTTCAAAAGAATAGATTGCATTATTTAACAATTTTTCAAAAAGAAATAACTTTACAATTAATTTATATTTTTGAAAAAATGTAAAATAATAATAGTTTATATAAAAATAATTATGAACTCTTGCTCCTTTATTGTTTGAAATTTCTATCGACTCGACCGATTTAGTCTAGCCAACTCGACAAGTTTATTTTATATGTCATTCATATATTAAACCATATGAAATTACTTGTATAATTCAGATCATGAGTAGAAATATAACACCAAATAACACAATATTCCAGAATAATGATCTCAATATGAAATTATAATAACTTTGCCACTTCGAGGGGGAAACCTCCAAACCATACAATAATACTCAAATACTCCAATGATGATGAAATACTACCTACAATCTCCTATATATACTATTCATATGTTATGGCCATCACCAAGGCCGACCTACTAAGCATGAGAAAGTATAAATGATATAATAAAATGATATGGTAAGCCACAAGTCGGCTACTCATATCCTAATACAAGAAATAGGTTAAGGGCATATCACGCCCTTCCCCTTCAAAGTAACATTGTCCCCAATGTTGGGAAGCTCTGGGTGCTACTACAAGAATGTCATATCTTCCCATGTTGCATCTTCATTGTCCATAGTCTTCCACTTGATCAGGTACTCAGTAATAACCCGTGTCCTCAATTTAGTGTGTGTTTGAAGGATGCATTCAGGTTCCAAGATGACCCTCCCCTCCTCATCAACCTCAGGTAACACTGTTTGGGATGATACTCTCTGTCTAATTAATTTTTTCAGGAAAGAAACATGAAATACTAGATGTATTCTGGTTGATTATGGAAGTTCTAATTTATATGCTACAGTACCAATCTTCTGCAATACTTGATAGGGGTCATAATACTTCAGTGAAAGTTTGTTATCCTTTTGTTGTTGTTTCAAAGACATTTGCTTATATGGTTGTAACTGTACAAAAACCCAATCATCGACTTCAAAATGCCTTTTCGTGCGATGTTGATTAGCCTGTTGCTTCATGCAGTTTTGTGCCATGATGAAGTTATTCTTGAGAATAGAGAGGACCTCTTGTTGATACTGAATGTGTTCTTCGAATGCTATAACTTGTGGTTCTCCTCTCAATGATGATGTGATGGATGGTGGATGGTACCCATAGAGTGCCAAAAAAGGAGAAATTTTAGATGAAGTATAGAAGGAAGTGTTATACCACCATTCTGCAAGTGGCAATCATTGGACCCATCTTGCTTGTTTATCATATGTAAAACAATAGAGATATCCCTCCAAACACTTATTTACAACTTCAGTTTTCCCATCAGACTGGGGATGATAAGAAGAGCTATGAGTTAACTGAGTACCCAAACATGAGAATAAATCAGTCCAAAAATTACTAGTAAATATAGGGTCTTGATCACTTACTATAATCTTTGGTGTCCCATGAAGCTTCTGAATTGTGTCCATGAAGGCCGTTGCTACCGTACTTGTAGTAAATGGGTGTGCCAAGGCACAAAAATGAGCATATTTGGTGAGTCTATCCACCACAACCATGATGACATTTTTTCCATCTGATTTAGGTAATCCTGTGATAAAGTCCATGGAAAGATCTTCCCACCACTGGTTAGGAATAGATAGAGGTTGTAGAAGACCTGGGGATCGAAATGTTTCACCCTTATTTTGTTGACAAACCATGCATTATGCCATAAATTTTTGGACATCCCCTTTGAGCCCTTCCCAGAAGAAATCTTGTTTGACTCGATGATAAGTCTTCAAGAATCTAGAGTGCCCCCTTAGTGGAGAAGAGTGAAGCTTAGATATAATCCTATTTTTAAGAGTGGAGTTCTTACATAGGCATAATCTATCTTTTTACCATAAAGCATTCCCTTTCAATAAATTTTTTTCAGAAATGCTTTGAACATTTTGGAGATGATGAATGAGGTTTTGTGTGGTTGGGTCATTTCTCCATTCAGATCTTGCCTCATCTATCTAATCTTCTTGTAATATGGATATGGCACATAAGAAGGCTGCAGTCGAGTCATCTTTCTACGACAATGCATCTGCAACTACATTCTCCTTCCCTTTCTTATAGATAATCTCAAAATCATATCCCAACATCTTGGAGACCCATTTTTGTTGTTCTTCAAATGATAAACATTGCTCCAAGAAGTATTTCAGATTATCATGATCTGTCTTCACTTTGAAGTGTCTTCCTATGAGATATGGTCTCCATTGCTTTACTGCATGAAGTATGGCTAACATTTCCTTCTCATAAGTCGGCTTGGAAATATTCTTACCTTTGAATTGACAGCTCAAAAAGGCAATAGGATGACCTTCTTACATGAGAACTACCCCCATACCCACCCCTAATGCATCACATTCAACAATAAATGTTTTGGAAAAATCTGGAGTAGCTAAGATTGGAGTGGTTCACATGGGCTCCTTTAGTTGCTCAAATGCTTTGGTTGTATCCTCACTCCAATGGAAGGAGTCCTTCTTTAATAAAGCTATGAGAGGTGCAGCTATGCTTCCATAATGCCTTACGAATCTTCGGTAATAAACCGTAAGCCCCAAAAATCCTCGTAGATTCTTTAGGGTTTTTGGAACCTTCCACTCCATCATGGATTTGATCTTATTAGGATCCACTTTAACCCCTTAATGAGAGACAATGTGACCCAAATATTCAACCTCCTTGAGTCCAAAAGAACACTTAAAGGGCTTTGCATAAAGTTGATGTTGCTCAAGGGTTTCCAAAATCTTATTTACATGATGCAAATCTTCCTCCCATGTTTTGCTATAAATTAATATATCATCAAAAAACAGTAAGACAAACTTCCATAGGAATGACTTAAAAATAGAATTCATCAAACTTTGAAATGTAGAAGGTGCATTTGTGAGTCCAAAAGGCATTACTAGGAATTCATAATGGCCTTCATGTGTCTGAAAGGCGGTTTTATGAACATCCTCATCCTTGATTCTGATTTGGTGGTATCTCTGAACGAAGAGCAAGCTTTGTAAAATAAACAACACCATGCAACTCATCAAGCAAATCATCAATAACAGGAATAGGAAACTTATCTTTGATTGTGTGCTTATTAAGTTCCCTATAATCAGGACACATGCGCCACATGTCATCTTTCTTCCATACCATCACTACTGGAGAAGAATAAGCACTCTGACTATGGTGGATGATTCCTGCTTCTAACATCTCTTGTACAATCTTCTCGATTTCACTCTCTTGCACATATGGGTACCTATAAGGTCTGATATTAGATGGTTGACTTTCTGGTAATAAATGAATAGTATGATCATGATCTCTCTTTGGAGGTAAGTCCTTTGGTATATTTTCAAATATAACAAAGTGTGCATCCAACACTGCTTGCATATCTGATGGTATAATGTCCTTAGAATGATGAGCCTCCAATGAAAAGAGTTGTGCCAAAAATCCCTCTGCACCCTTTTTTAGCATTTTGTGCATCTGATGAGAACTTACTATTTGTGGAGACTTTTCTCTTAAGCCTCTTAGCTCAAAATTCCTTCCTTAAGAGTGAAATCACATGAACAAGTCTTGGAAGTTCATCTCAATGGTTCCCAAAGTGGTAAGCCATTGAACCCCTAACACAATGTCTGCTCCTCCCATAGAAATGGCATACATGGGACTATTTAGTATGTAATCTCCCATGGAAAGATTAATGCTATGGAATTTTCCAGAACAAATAACAATACCTCCATCAACAATCATTACTTGACATTTAGGAGCTGGATAAATGAAACAGTTTAGGCACACTGCTAACTTATGAGTGATAAAGTTGTGAGTACTTCCTAAATCAATCAACACGGTGACCCTCTATTTTGTTAGGAATCCGACCACCTGTAGGGTTTGGGGGCTGCTAATACCTGAAATTTTATGGCATGAGAACGTTGGCTGAGGATCTCCTGACTCCTCCTCTGGCTCAACCAAGACCTATGACTCTGCATCTTCATTATTCTCTTCATCTTCACTAGGCCCATCAATGTAGAACAACTTCTTTTCAGCACATTTATGTCCGGGTCCAAATTTACTGTCGCAATTAAAACATAACCCTTTTTCTCTTTTTTCTTCAATTTGTTGAGGTGTCAATCTAACTGGCCGAGGGAGTGCTGGGGCCAAGGTATTGCGATCTCTAGTATAAGTGAAATGTTGTCTCCTACTTGAAACAATTTTCTCCTCTGCCCTTCTTAGCATAATCATCGAATCAGAAACCTTATGAGGATTAAACATACGCACCGCATGCTCAATGTGATCCTTAAGACCCCCAAGAAATAGATCATTCATATTCTCTTCAGTAATATTTTCCACCCGCAGAGAAAAGTTTTGGAAGTGATGAATGTAATCCTTAATAGATCGTGTCTATCTAAAATTTGCTAATTGGCTAAAGTAATTATCTGACACACTAGAACTGTAGTGTAATTGCAACTCTTCAGTGAAGACTGTCCATGTAACATTGAGACCACTCTTCTTTCTTTGAGCACATAACCATCGATACCAGATAAATTGGTCAGGTTCGAGATACAAAGATGCCATGGTCACCTTTTGTCCTGATAGAATCTGATGTAGTTCAAAGAAATTATCCATTTGGTTGATCCAATTGAGTGGATCCTTTCCATCAAACTTGTGCATATCCACTTTTGGAAACATAGTATGGGCATGCAAAGTGCTCGTATTTGGATTGTGCACACTCGAAGAACCACTCTGGCTCATGTGTCTATTATGTTGACTTGAGGATCCACCTTGATTGACATAAGTATGATTACCCATCATATGCGTACTGATTTTTTTCATGAAATCCTCCAATATTTGTCCAATCCTATCCATGTCTTCTTTGTTGGCCACCCTAGATTTGAGGTCTCTCAGGTTAAACTCAAGTTGGCTTACTTTATGGTCTGTCGAAGTAAACCCTAACCCTGAGGAATCTGTAGTTACATCTTCTATCTCCAACTCCTCAACTACTATCTCATCCTTTTTTGGTGTTTTACCCAGAGTGATGGGATTCTTTTTTCCTCTTATGGAAGGCCCCGCCATGATGCCCCAAAATAGTAGGATGTAGGGATCACGGTCAAATTTTAGGGTTTCAGATTTTGATAAGAATTCAACCAAATATAAAAAAATTTGAAGAACAAACCCCAAATAAATTTTGTTGTTTATTTTTGAAAATGTAATGAATTTGAAATTTTTTCACAATTTGCACCCTAGGGAGCAATTTTATGAAAAACACTAAATTCTTAATAACTTTTGCAAAATGAATAAAAAAAGTCTGAAATTTTTAGGGAACCTTACTTGCAATGTTTCTCAACTCTGGTAAAAATATCTCCCACTAATTAATTTTTGTTCGCAATATATGGTGGAAACAAAAATGTAGGGTTTTTAACCTAAATTTGGCCTAGATCGCAGCTCTGATACCACTTGTAATGAAATTACTTGTATAATTCAGATCATGAGTGTAAATATAACATCAAATAACACAATATTCCAGAAAAATGATCTCAATATGAAATAATAATGGCTTCGCCACTTCGAGGGGACAACCTCCAAACCATATAATAATACTCAAATACTCCAATGATGATGAAATACTACCTACAATCCCCTATATATACTATTCATATGTTATGGCCATCACCAAGGCCAACCTACTAAGCATGAGAAAGTATAAATGATATAATAAAATTACAAGTCGACTACTCATATCCTAATACAAGCAATAGGTTAAGGGCGTAGCACCTTTGTCATCGTTTAATCCTCGCAATCGAAAAATTGACCAGTTTACACTAAAAAGGAGGTCCTGTCAAGTGGGTAGTCTATACACAAATGTATTAGTATGATAGTAAAAAACAAATTGAAATGTAAGTGATTATTTTTAGTTTTCTATCTAAATGACAACGACGATCTAGTTGTCGTGTCGTAAAAATATTATTTCAAAAGAACTGATTGCATTATTTAACTATTTTTCAAAAAGAAATAACTTTACAATTAATTTATATTTTTGAAAAAATGTAAAATAATAATAGTTTATATAAAAATAATTATGATCTCTTGCTCCTTTATTGTTTGAAATTACTATCGACTCGACCGATTTGGTGTAGCCAAATCGACGAGTTTATTTTAGATGTCATTCATATATTAAACCATATTATAAACTTACCACATTATTCACTTCGAGCCACTTATAATAACTTGCCAATTTATCATATTAAGCACATGTCACTTTTAAACCGAGCCATATTATCAAGCCGAGCTTAATAACCCAGCTCAGCAAGCTAAGTGAACACCTGTGGCCGAGTTGCTTAATAATGCACAAAGGGCGAGCCAAGCCCCTAAGGGCTTTGAAACAAAATGGAGTGGTGGTGTGACCGAAGTCACACCACCATATTGTTAGTGCAAATTCACAGCACTCCCAAATGAGTTATGGATATGATTTTCTAAGGAAAAGTCATTTGGTGTGATTGCATAACATTGAGCTTTCCCAAAGTGTGGGACCTTTGCATATTGGGAAAGATCTCCAGAGAAGGCTGGTTCCTCTTCCTAAACTACCTACCACAAGCTATTCCAGTGCAAGAAAGATAATCTAATCCTAATCTAACTTCCAAGGAGACAGGGTGAGAAAGAAAACTAGAAAAAACAGAGCCTACACTAAAATGGTGATACACCAGAGAAGGAAAGTGTTGATTATCTATCAAAATTGCCATGGAACAAGAATAGGTGAGCAATGGAAAGGATGGACAAGTGCATCATAGACCAAAGATGGATTTCACACAGAAAATGTTACAAAACTCCATGAACACAGCTCCAAAACCTACAATGAACATCCAAACATGCAAAAATACCTGCAATGAAGAGAGGTAAGAATAAAACAACCAAAAATGAGCAAAGATGCACAAATGCATCACAAAACACATTTTTCATTGCTGCAGAAGTTTGCACAGAACATAATTTCACGGGTAAGAGGCAAAAATGCCATTACAGAGTAGGGGAGGAGGTTCAAACTCCATTTTCGACCCTGGGGAAGAAAAGAAGGGAGAGGCAGAGAAGAAGGATGAACAATTTTTTACAAATGAGCCAAAAATGGCTTTTATCACTCGAATACAATGAAGAAAATGAGAAAACGTGGACAAATCAATTTTAAAACTCCAACCACTAACAAAATCCATTTAATTAGCCTACAAAATGATGGGTTTCCATGAAAAAGCCCATACTTCATCGTACATTGCTTCGCAGAGCAAGAAAGAGGCCCATACTTCATTAATTTTGGTGGTTGGGGTCGTTTTCTACAATTTTTTCATGCCATAGACATTTTTCAGTTTTTCTCCCACAAATCTCCATCAAAATTTAAAATTGAGGGGTCCATCATGTGGAGAATTTCACCAGATTTCCAATGATACCAAAATCACAAAAATCTGAGCTCTGGTGCGAAAGATATGCACCTCTGAAGATTTAGGGAAAAAATGGCGAAATTAGGGCAAAATTTGGGTTTGCGGGCCAAAATTTGAACTTTTCCCTCTTTTTTCAAATTGGGAAAATTTCCCAAAAACTCTCCGCGCCCTACTCCTCTGATGACATGTGGCATCCTCTAGTTGATCCGTGGCTTCAAAACAACATTTTGCTCCTTTTACCCGCTACGAAATTTTTTCTCAAAATCCCCCGCCGGCCTGACCTCTGCTTTGATGAGGACACGTGGTGCCATTCTATTGGTCGATGGGACCACAGGTTCATTTCATGCCTTTAAGTTTTTATGCCAAAAATCCAAAATCTTTAACTTTCCTCTGACCCCCGCCTTGGCGCTGCCGACGTAGACTTGACACGTGGTGCCTTTCGATTGGTGCGGGGCCTCAACAATTTATTTCCTCATTCTCCTTTGTGGGCATGTGGGCCATATTTTGACTTTAACCCCTTTTCCTCAAAAGGGTAAGTGGAAAATTTCTCTCCATGCCTCAGCTTACTCACCAAATTCCTTGGCAAAATTTCCTTCTCCGCTCCGCCGGCTCGAGCCTCTTTGGGACAAAACTCTCCCAAGCTCCACAGGCCCGCCTAAGGAAAATTTCCCCTCCAAACTCCACCGAGCCATAACTCAAAAAATACAAAGAGTTAGGAGGACTTCCTTACCTTTCTGGAAAGAGGAAAAAATTCTCTATTTGATGAAGCAATACCCAACAAATTTTGAGTGCTTGAAATGTGTAAAAATTTGACCGAGGTACAAAAGGAAGTTAGTTAACCCAAAATAAGAGGGAGCTTATTTTGGTTAAAACATATTTCACCGCAAAGGATTTTAAGGCCTTAGCCATTCCATAGTCGTCCCTATTTGGGACTAAACCGTCCCAAAGCACAACATGGGGGTCCATGCCATGACAAAGTGAAGGAGATTTTTGGTGGAGGGGGGATGGCCAAGATTACGTGGCACAGGAGAATAAGAGGAGGGTACATAGGTGCAGACCGTGCCACTTGTCGAAAAAAGGAGAGTGATTCTCCAAAGGAAGGGGGACACAAAAAATATGTTTACATGTATAGTTTGATTTATAATGTGGCCACATACATAGTTTAATTAATATTATATAGTTTATTTTATAAACTATAATTATAGTTTTATATAAACTATATAGTATGTATTTTATTTTATATTATCATTTTTTAGATTAGGGTTTTATAATTTATAAACCAAAAACTTTGGTTTATAGAATAGGATATTCATTATATAGTTTTCAAAAACTATAGATATACACTTTTTTATATAAACTATATGTTAAGAAAATATTATAATTTTAAGATTTAAAGCAATCCTTACCGTTGAAGGGGGGCCAAATGACATGGGAAAGATACACCAAATTTACTAGGGGATACAGAGAAGTGCACCTAGATAAAAAATTTGGAATTTTACGGAGGGGACAAGGTGTTCCAACCTTCTAATGAGAAAATTACAAACCCTATTTTTATGAAACTTGTCTCCTCCCTTCCTTTACCCAAATTTACCTTTGGAAAAATTTACATGTAAAAATATGAAACTATACAAAACATGGAAATTATTTCATATAGTAATAAATCCTTACCTTTTATCGTATGTGATTTTCACAAAGGTAAATATTCAGAGCCCCTTTCACCTGTGCACACACAAATCTAAAAAAAAACATTAATACATTTTAGAGAGGGAAGGAGGGGGGTTAAATAGGTTTCCAACCAACTAACCAACTGAATTCCCAATCGACATGACTTTAGGATTGATTGAATTATTTAACCAATAATTTATCCTGCTTTGGTACCATGCCAGGACGAGGGGTATAAATTTATACTAACCTTATTGAATTAATATTAATGTGCATACATTAACAAATAAATAACAAATTAAATAAATTGACATCATAACACATTAACATAATATTTAACGTGGAAAACCCCAATGGGGTAAAAAACCATAGAAGAATATTTTCCATTAATTGAGAAACTTTTCACCCAGTCTAGTAACTCCCTCCTCACTTCTGCTCCCTGTTTTTAACCCAGAATTACATAATTATCCGAATATGACCTATAGCCATATTTAAAGAACCTGAAGGGTTATGACCTTATTAAGTGATGAAACTAATATTTAGTTAATAAATAACTAACAACCATAAAGTTTATATTAAATAATACTTATATGCTATATTTTTTTTTTATTATTCAAATAGTTTCCTGAAAGGGACATACCCTTTTTACAAAAGAAGGCCTAAAATCCAGAATAAGCAAGAGAACTAGAGAGAAAAGGATCAGAATCCAAATGTTACAATGAAGTTCAAAGTAGCCAAAAAACAACTACCAAGACGAAACAAAACAACAAAATTACTGCAAAAAAGTAGTAAAGGGTCCGCAAAAAAACAACAAAAAAACATACAGGGACAACAGAAGCAACTACAACTACTTTTTAGTAGCTTTGTTAATGATGGTTTTGATATTCTTCCAGGATTTGAACATTCCCAAAGTAGTCATGTGGGCAGTGTCATTATAATCCAGCTGCTCCACGGTCTTCTTACTTTCCTTATCATTACCCCAAAGAGTAGCCGGAACTCCGCTTAGGTTGGAGACACTTTTGACGTGTTGCTCAATGAACTCCTCAATTACCCTAAAGATGGCAATGTTGTAATCATGTCTAGTTTTGGCCTTCCCTAAGCGGGAGTCTAAGGAGTGCAGCTTCTTGTAAATATCTTCAATTTGGCTGCTATCAACATCCTCCTCCTCCTCCTTCTTCCTCTTTCCTTTCTATTTTGCCTAGTTTTTAACTTCATCCTTCAACAATTTCATATCAGCCTCTAGGGCTTCCAGCCTTCTTGAAGGGCTTTCCAATTGCACTTCCTAGGGGTTAGCACTACTGATATTCAGGAGGTCATGAGCAATTTCAAATTCCTGAGAACCCTTCTCCACAACAAGAGTCTCAAGGTTAAGCTTCCTAGAAGCCCTGGTAACCGGTCTCCGCGAGGAAGAGGCTAAGTGGGGGGCGGGAGCAATAGAAGGGGGAATGGGAGAAGATGCTTGAATGGCTGGCAGGGGGGTGACAGCAGCGGTGGCGGGGGCACAGAGAGGAGAAACAGGGCTGGCAGCAGCAGAGCCCGGCAGAGGGGGAATCGAGCTAGGGGAGGATGGGAGACTGGAAAACTTGAGGAGACAACATTTGTGCAGCAACAAAATGAGCCCTTGGTGCAACGGAACCGCCTGGGAATGCTTTTGAAACTCGAAAATGGAGCATTCAAGAGAGTTCAGCAAGTAATGGGGGAAGCAAACCAAACGATCCCTACGAAAGTGATTAAGAAAAATAAGGTGTTTCGTAGGAACAGTGACAAACCTTCCCTCCAAGGAGATGAACCGTATCATCATGCGGGTTACTTCATCATAAGGCAGAGGGATCAAGCTAACAAGCAAGCCCGCTGTTATATAGGTCAGCTTCTCCTCTCCCTCAATAAATCTCCTCTCTTCAGCATCTTTATCGACCCTTTTGTTGAAGAATCGGAAGCCCTCCAAGCCAAGGCCGGTCACTTCAGCAATAAGATCTTCATTGATTAAAACCTTCTGCCCCCCATATTTCACTGTTCTCTCCTTCCAATCCTTTTCAAAACGCACATAGATGCTCTGATCATGTCCCTGAATCTTGTCCATGAAGTTTGTTATGCCACCCTTGCTAAGAATGTTCCACAGCTCAATATTCTCTTTCCAGTCTGGGTCCACACTAGACTCAATTTGACAAGGAGGACTCCCCATCTTCTTTGCTCTGATCTGATTGCAACAAATTCCTAACTAATCTCTAACGCTAGACCACTTTTTGCTATAGTAATCCGCATAATAATGGAAATGAGAGCCGTTGCTTTTCCCACAATCGGCTGCGTGTCTGCTGATATGAGCCTGCTGAAAAGTGCATGTGAGAATAGCCCGCTCCCTGTCATCAATCACTTTATCGCCGCCTTCGGTTTCCGTGGAGGTTTGAATCCACCTTTTAACAGTCTCAATGCAGCCCGCATGCATGATTTTCAAAACCGTATATCTCCACTTGAAATTCCCCATATGATTCACACTATCATGATTATTAGACGTGATTTGCATAAACCAATACTTTAAATCAACACGTGTGGGAGTATTTTTGAAGTTGATCCACGCCCAAAAATCATAACTCATTTCTAGATATTGCTTGCGTATGAAGATCCACCTGAATGTTGTTTTGAAGCTGTTTGGGGATGCTATTATTGTCCCAAACTATAAGATTAACATTAATGCCATAATTTGCCAACACATCCACCAATTTATTACCCTCCCTGTAGGTATGCGTGATCCTGATGTTACTGAAAGTATGACTAATACTTATGGACTCTGCAATAAAATCCTTGATGCTCCAACTTGGAGATGAGCACTGTTTAAGAAGATTAATGATATTTAGGGAGTCTCCTTCAATAATGAGGTTCTGAATATTTTGTGTCTGGGAAATTCTCAAACCCCAAAGAGTAGAAAGAGCTTCAGCAAAATGATTAGTTTGAATTCCCATTTTACCAGCATACGCAGCTATCAGATTGCCTTTATGATCCCGTATCACTCCTCCCCCTGCCACAATCCCAGGGTTTCCTTTAGAAGCTCCATCAAAGTTCAACTTATGCCAATTTAGATTAGGAGGATGCCATTTAATCAAAGATCTATCAATGCTATTCCCGGGATTTTTCCAGCTATTAATTGATCCTATCTGCCAGTTGGATAGAATATATTCTTCATTTTCTGGATATCTCATGTTCTTGGGGGGTTTAAATCCAGCAATATTCTCTTTGATACCATTAGAAATTTTACCAATACTAATCTTGTAGTTTTGCTTTTTATTTCTGAAGATAATATCATTTCTATCCTTCCATATTCTCCATATTAAATGAGGGATAACTAGCTTCCAGATCCTTTTGACAACAAAATGTCTAAAGGGTGGGTTCCATTGAGTCCAAAGCTGATTGAGATCCTTCGGCATCACCCAGAGAGCTTCAAATTTAGAAAGGGAAAAACTCCATATTCTAGTGGCATACTTACAATGTATGAACAGGTGGCTGATATCCTTAGATTCTTTCTTACAAAGATGACACCTATTAGGGATCATTAATCCTCTTCTCATCAGATTGTCATTGGTAAGAATCCTACCTCTGATAGCCAGCCAAAGGAAAAAAATTATTTTGGGAGTTAAATCAGACATCCAAATCCTGTTCCAATTGTACTCAGTTTGATTACTATGAAAGAAGTTATTGTAACCAGTTTTGACAGAGTAATTCCCATCATTGGAGTTATTCCATACCATCTCATCCTTGGAATCCATCTGACTTAATGGAATAAGATCTAATTGATCTTGAAGGGAGGAAGTAATTTGTTTTAGATCATTTCTCTCCACAGTAAGTTTTTTCCACTTCTTTCTGGTACCATTTTCCTCAATATAGCCCTTGATTTTGATGCCATACTTGTTTATAAGATTGTCCTTGGCCATCCCAAAACTCTCCATGAGGTTTCCATTAAACCAATTATCCTCCCAGAAGTTTATGTCCCTACCATCCCCCACTTTCCATTTACTACCCTGCCTGATGAAATTTCTGCTTTTAACCAAATTGTTCCAAAACATGGAACCATTGGGGAGCTGTTCATCATGTAGAAAGGAGTACATAGATTGATGTTTAAGATATTTTTCTTTAATTAAATCTATCCAGGGTTGTTTCTCAGTCAGCATTCTCCAGCCCATTTTAGCAATGAGGGCCTCATTCATTTTCTCAATATCTTTTATACCTAGACCTCCCATAAACTTCCGGGTGCAAACCTTATCCCAAGCCACTAAGTGAAATTTGAATTTCTCATCCATGCCTTGCCATAAACTTATATGATATATTATTTAACTATAAACTAAATATTATGATCACTTAATATTATAGTTCTAACAGGTACCATCCTCCATCACTCATATCTAGCTTGAAGGTCAAACCGAAGGTGAGATCAATCAAATATCACATTCAACACCAGTACGAGGTACTCTATAGTATTAGAGAGAATTTGGCAAGGGCACCAAACCGTATGAAGCAACAGGTTGATCAAAATCGTAGCAAGTGACACTTTGAAAAGGGTGAATTTGTTTTTGTATGGTTGCAACCATATAAGTAGTTATCGTTAAAACAAATAAAGAAGGATAATAAACTTGCTCCAAAATACTATAGTCCTTACCGAGCGTTGCATAAAATTGGTAGTGTGGCATATAAGTTGAAGATCCCTCCGAGAAGTAAAATAAATCCAATATTCCATGTTTCTTGCTTGAATAAAGTTATTAGGCAACACATTTCCACCCAGTCAGTGCTTCCTCAACTGGAGGAGGAAGGAAGGATTGTATTGGAACCTGAAGGTATTCTTCAGACACACACCAAAATATTGAGGACCAAAGTCATTACTAAGAACCTGGTCAAGTTGAAGAATATGAATATTGAGGATGCATCATGGGAGAATGAAGCATTTGTGTAGTAACATCCAGGGATTCCCAACATTAGGGACAATGCTGTTTTGAAGGGGAGGGACATGCTACACCCTTAGTCTTATAGCTTGTATTGGATATGTAGTGCTAACTTGTGGCTTACATAATCTCTCTTCTTTTCGTATGTTACTCATTTATGCTTTCATATGTTTAGTAGGTAGACATTGATTTTGGCCATAAAATAGGATTGGCATATATAGGTGGTAGTGAGAAGTAGTCAATCATCATACTTATTATATAGTTTGGAGGTTTCCCCCTTGAAGTAGCTAAGCTATTATACTTGCATATTACTATCATTTATCTACAATCTTGTGTTATTTTTTCTTCTATTGTTGCTGATATTCAAATCTATACAAGCAATTTCATTAAATTTACACTCACATATCATGCTCTCCCTTATTGAGTCACACAAACATGCTCCTACTCTACATGTGTTCAGTCTTGGTTCTCACACTAATTCTTCTCATGCTTCATAATTTCAATATCCTTTAATCTCTAAGACATGTTCACATCTTTACAAGGATCTACGTTTCACACTTCTTGGGATCTCTATGATAATTTCATCATCTACTTATTCATTCAAAGACCAGTCATATTTGTCATATGATTATCTACTTTCAATCTACAAGTACTGAGTTCTTCATAGCTTTAACTTGTATCAGCCCCCCTTCATAGTTCCACAACTACACCTTCTCAAAAATTCCTTTTGTAGGCAGTATTGATATTAACATCCGACTGCTCAACTTTAACTTCAAGGATTATTCTTTCATAGTCAACGTTTACACTTCTTCATAAAAATCATACACTTATGCTCCTATCATACTCTCCATAAATTTCATCTTATCTTCTTCTACTCAAGAGCATATACCTCTAATAAATACTTCATAAATCTCTTCTAAGCTTCATTCCCATTTCTTTCTACCTTTCATAGGCTTACACACAACTTATAAAATTTCAACACAAAAAACTTAACATCAAAATATGATTTTGTATACTAGAAACTCATGTACTTGACCTTTTACATTCATATTCCAAGTCTCTTCACATATTTTTCACTTAATGGATCAAACAAGAAGAGAGAGATACCTATAGGTGTAACTACTCATTTTTTTTGTCATATGTACAGCTTAGAATTTTCAATTTCAGGGACTATTCACATAGCTCACCTGCTTACTCATGCAAAGTAAATCAAAGATTGCAATTAAAATTGCCTTAAATTGTCATAGGAATCTCTGACAAGTTTCAGTTATGTCTCTAGAAAATGCAGACCCTTCAATATAATCCTTAAGATAAATACAAACATGTGGAGCTCTCTAAGCTTTCTGTACACTTGTAGCCAACTAATGCTCATCATTTTTGACCTATATTCCCTGATTTGTAACATATGCACTAAATTTTCACATGCTCTACCGAGTATCCTTTTGTCTTGTAGTAAAAAAATACATATTTAATAAAAGAGAATGTTCCAAAACTTTAAACAACCTATTATAACCTCTAAATCCACTTCATTCTTTACCATTGAACTTTCAACTTCCATTTGAGTACATTTTAGGATCACTGATGTGAGCTTGAAGGATAATGATCTTGTTAAATCATGACATTACATCACTTCATGGTTATTGAACCTGTAGGACATCTTCAAGCACTTAGAGGTCTTCAAAGGAGTATGGATACTTTTCATCATCTTAGAAGGGTATGGAGTGACCCCACTCTTCATCAACACACATTTTTGAAGTCTTCACATAAAAATATGAGCATGATAACAAATGAAAAACAATATCTTACCTAACTTTACATCTTAGAGAGCTGAATTTGAAGCTTTTAAATCAACTACTAGTATCAAGAGGCCATTAGAACACTGTACTTCTTCATGGAGCATGTAATTGCACAATGTATACACTATACTATCAATATAGACTTGCAACTTCAAATTTTTGTGGTTATTGTAGTCATTCTCAGTCCACCATGTCTTTGGAGGCAACCAATCATGAGGGAAAAACATTTTGATATCTTCCTAGGTCCATATATAACTTGGAATAAGAACAACAAAACCAAGCACTCTTGTTCTTCAGGGACTGAATACATAGGGTTTTGAGATTCAAACCCTAGCTCAATTTTTTAAAGCTTATAATATCTCAAATTCCAAATTTTCATTCATATGACTATGTGATCACCCTAATAGAGGAGCTCAGAACACTTCCAAGAATCTACTTGTGTGACACAAGAGGAAATGACCAAAATTTAATGATACAGTCATGTACCTTCTTGATTGTCATAAAAGAACAAACCCAATCTTCAAGAATTTGATGTTTAGCCTAAGTAAAGGTTTGATCATAACATCTAAGGAGTATTTTTGAGAAGCTTCATACCTTAGTTACTTTTCCACATTAGATGAACTCACAACTCATAGTTCATGAGATAATGAGAAATCATGTACTTTACAGAATGTGGGAGCATGTCCTTAACCTGCCAGAGGAAAGTCTTGGGCTTAAGAATTATTACTCATAAAATTCCACTCACACACCTTCCTAATGCACTTAGAATTCACTTATGAAAGCATTTCATTATGATCAGTCTCCTTATGAAATGATTGAAGAAAGAAATTCTGGTTTTATGCTCAGAGACACAATTTTTGAGAATAGCTTGAATTGAGTGTTTTAGCCATGCACACCAATTGGATTTATTTGATAAAAATAATAAATTTAAAGTATTGATTAAGACCTCTATACCTTGTTCACAATCATATATCTCTTGTACACAAGTATTTTGCATCAACAAGATCACTTAGATCAAAGACTAATGCTTGTCAGTTAACATACACAAGCTTTACAGGGAATGAAATTTGGTGGTGGTGAGGTTAAATAAAATAACCAAATTAAATGATTGAAAATATTTGAGAGAAATGAATATAAATTTAGCACAAGCTTTCACACCTGGTGGTTCACCCTAGAAACTTCAAAACAAGATTGTATATGCAATATTTACAAAAAACACATTTCCGTACAACAAAATCATTCTTAGATAGCACACATACCACCATCTTGACCTAGAGAGAGTATTTTATAATTATATGGGGTTGTATCTACTTGCACAAGTCATTTTGAATCAAAACAACTCATTTTGTGCCTACCGCTTCAAGGAGGCTTGAGGAGAGAGAAACCCTGTTAGAAAAATGAACACAACTTCTTTGTTTCTTGTCCAATTTCCCTCAATTTTTTTTCAAAAGTTTAGGATTGGAGTTATATTAAAAAAATTATTCTATAATTTATCTGAAGGAGGCTCGATAATTTTTCTTGGATGCTAAGAAGACAAGGTGCTATGATTTTGTTTCTCAAGAAACTAGTTTTAGTAAAACTTGAGTATCTTCTACAATCTTATTAAAAACTTGATGAAAATTGACATGAAACACTAAAAAATACCCATATATATGATCAATATGTTTTTTTCTCATAAATAATCTTGTACTCTTCAGACCAATCTCATTTGTCCATGAATTCATTGCTAGTCTGAAAGGTAGTTTTAGTGAAAACTTGAATATTTCCTCTAGAAGCTACCTTATTCTTATGGATGCTCATACATGCCCTAGGAAGTGTTCTTAGGATCCACTCATGCTTACCTAGTCTTTACATGACCTGATTTGTACTCATACACCTCATTATGCCCTAGAACTAGGCCTAAATGATCCAATTTCAACTGTGACTTGTACCTCATGACCTGATGGACACCCTAAATGCTATTACACATGGTAGAAATGTAATTTATGACATATTGGACACCTAAACCAAGCACAACAAGCATCCTCATACCTTCAGTGGGCTCCTACCTCACTGATATGGCCTATAACACACTGAAACCGCTTTGAATGATCAAGAAACCACCATGTGACCACTATGTGAACACCAAACACCATTGATATGTCACTAACAATCAAAATTCATGCTCCTTACTGAGCCTCACTTCACCACTCACACCTTTTCCATCAATTCCACCTGACATCAATGATAACACCAATGCACTAGGGTGCAATAACATCTCCCTTTTTCATTGATGGCAACAAATCAAAGACCTTTGATAGAAAGCAATCACATCATCTCCATATCATTCATATCTTATTTTTGACTGCACTCTCTCCCCCTTTGACATCTATGAATAATATTCAAACATCCAATTCCACGAGTAGCACGAAAGAAAGAAATGAAAAAACACGACCTTACCTTAAGAAGACTCCCCTTGAATGATGCTACTCTTTTGTGTGATAAAAATCACTCAGCTGCATGAATTTCTTCATCAAACACATTCCAAAATCCCCCTAAACCAATGCTCTTCATATACAGGAATCTCACTTCACCATGTACAAAACAAGCTCATACTACTCCCCCTACAATCATATTGTCCTCCTTTTTCTGAAGCTGAATGACATCAATCACTTATCTTGCACTCAAGCCATAAACATGACATAATCTTCTTTATTTTAGACCTAGTGCATCTTTTCAGTACTTTACCCTTGTCCATGCTATTCCACTCTTCCTTGAGGGCTTAGCACATAGTACTTACTCTGCCCTACAAGCCTACAACATACCTTTTACACCTTCTTAATCCAAAATATAAATTTCTTTGAAATAATAAGCACAACTGTACAATTTTAGATGACATCACATTTAGACTTAGAAATCAAACCCTTGACTTGGAGTTCTGCTATAAGGCATGTATGCTGAGATAAAAACTTCATTTGAAAGAGAAAGATTCTTTTGATACCTTCAATCTACTGATTTAGACTGGAAAAACCTTGCTTCTCAGTCATTTTGACCCTTACAAATTATTGTAATGCAATCAATCATAATATCCTTCATGTGTTAATCTTGGCTTTTAACTATATCATACATTTTTCTCCACATTAATAGAGATATAAACCTTTGATTCAGATGAAGCAACTAAGACAACTTTTAATATAATCAAAGCATATCTCTAGTATAGGATCTTATAACTCTTCAACAAGTTTTTATGGGATAAAATTGATTTACATTGTGCCAAATACTTTTTCTGAAATGTAGGTCCTCATGTTGTCAAATTCACAAACTGAAGAGATTCTTGAAATTAAATGGTTCACTAAAATTTTATTCAACTCTTTTGATTTTTCTTGGACTATGGTAGTACCATCTTTGAAGAGTTAATCCTCACAAACCACTTAGATCCACTCCAATCAACTACTATATAGCCTCCTTGACCATTAGAATCACTCATACTTTGATGTCATAGGAAAACATCTAATTTCAAGACACAACATGCAGACTGAAACACTTAGTTTCCATGCTTGATCCTTCTCATGATGAAAATACCAACTCAAAATACTCATGCACATCACTTTAACTTCACACTCCTTGACTATAACATCATATTTTCTCATATTGATGGACTGTGAGACAAGCATATAAAAATTACTGGACATTCACTCATACCATGGACTCTTGACAATCATGGATACTCTTGACACATTTTTACAACTTTGAACACCTTGAATCAAACTTAAACAATAGTAAATTACTCTTAACACCCTTGAATCTAATACTCCACAAGATGATTCTTGGATAACCATGATGATCTTGCAAACATTTGTTTTAGATTACAATGAATTATCTGATTCTCTGAGTATATAGGATTTGCATGACTTGACACTCTTTTTTCCTTTTGCTTTGAATAATATTTGACAATAGACTTTGACACTTGACATCATTTAGCAATACTTGATAGAATTAGTTTGTTTCTCCCTAGACAATTGCATTTGACTAGAACATAGACACACTTTACCCTATGTTGTTGACAAACCACACATTTTTGACTCAATTGAAATGCACATTAGGACTCAAACAATAACTTGGTTCTAATTATAATAGAGCAAAAAAAAGTTGACTCAAGACTTTCCCTTTCAAATTATGTACTCTCTTGGAGCCTTTAATTTCTTTAAGACATTCTTGACAACATTACGAAGATAAATACAAGCCTTGGAAACTATTGACAATACTCTCTCCTTATGAGTACTCAAGAGGACACTCATGAACTTAAACAAGTACTAGACATTTAACATGGAACAAGAAAAAACATGCCTAGAAACTGACATACCTTAGCAACTTGATGAAGAATATAATTAGTAACTACTAATGTCAACCTTCATTTAGGAGTAACTTTAACCAACTCACTCAACTTCATTAAGAAGCACACTTGATTGGAAGATTGGTAGACAAATGAAGAGCATACCATGTTTCTTTAAGCTAGTATATACCTTCTAGAAACCTAGATAAGGCATACCATCTTGTGAGATCACCTCAAAACAGGAGAAATTCATCAAAGCAACATGATGACTCAGTTTTTTCCCTTCTAGTCCTTATGACATTGTTAGTATTCTTGGATGCATCACTTGGTGTGACAATCACATAACCTGATATTTCACTTTTTGATTGAGTGCCATATAGGCATGCTTGTTGTAACTCATACACCTGCTCTAATACAACTCAAGGTAGAGATTATTCATGATTTATATTGAACTTGTCTTCGTTCCTTTTTCCTTTATCATCACTTCTTACTACCTTATTTGTATTGGAATTTATCATAAATTGTTGTATTTCTACATCATCTACCCATACTATTTTCTTGTCCTTATTTACTTTCTCAACTCTTGGGTTTTCTTCCTTGACTTTGTATATCGATCTAATTTTTTTCTTTTCAGGAGCTGTTTAAGGCATGGCTAACTTTGTCTCATTTCTAGGATTGATATTAATATTTTAGGCCTTCTTAACTTGCCCTATGAAAGCATGATTCCTACTACTGTACTTAGATTGTTCATTGTGATAAAATGCTTTGCAAAATGCCCAAAATTGTGACAAGTATAACACATGACATTACTCTTTCCTTTGGCTTGGTGTGAATTATCATTCATACTCTTATTTGTAGTCTTGAACTCCAGACATATTTTAGCATAGTGTGTAAATTTGTTGCAGTTATAGCACACTACCATGCTCATGCCTCTTGAGTATTCTTTTTCCCAAAACTGATTTGAAGGTTATTCTAAACAATGCCTATTAATATGCCCTTTTTCTTGACAATTGAAACAAACTATGTTCTTTTCCTTCTCACTTCTACTATCTCTCCATGGGTGCTCATCTATTATTTGTTTTCTACATTTTTTAGCCCTATGTCCATAGCTATGATAGGAAAAATAATATCAATTGAAATTTCTTTCATACCTTAATGAATTTGGTTGCCTAACTGACGTAGGCCTTCCTGTGTTTGTCTCCTTGATTAAATTCATGCCTATTTGCATGCTAGTACCAGCCTTGTCATCATCTTTCTTTTCTATAGGCCATCCTTTGAATCCTAGACCTATTTTATCACTGTGCGACCTTTGATTTTAAAATATTCCACCGAGAGATTTAGAACTCTTTCCCAAATTTCTATACATTTTTAACTTGTCATTTGCCTCTTCCAGTTCAACCTTAAAGATTCTAAACTCTTCTTTATGTTTCAGGAAAGCATCCTCCTTGTATTTTAGATATTTTGACACATTTTCAACAAAGGACACCATCTCCTTGAGTGATTGGCCATGGTCAACTTCCATGTGTTTGATTTCATTCTTCAAACCATCAATTAGGGATTGAGCAATATCATACTTCCTCTTCCGGATTAATTCTTCTAATGTACCCACGATTGTGCCTTCAGGATCACCTCTAAGTTGTTAGGCTTGATTTAGGAGGACTAGGATCTGATACTAATTTTTACAATTTTATCTCATAATTCAATTTACTGAATCCGTGACATTCAAAACAAACTAAGATCCATAAGTAACAAACATGAAATAAAGTACACAGAGAGAGTATTTAATGTGGGAAACCCAATCTAGGAGAAAAACCCATTAAAACCAAGAACTATATTAGGAAAATAATGTCCTGAATATGTTACATTGATTTTACAGTTGAGCTTCAACTCAACATGGAGCTGTTACTAAAAAATTCAACCAATATTCTACATAGTCTTTGACAAGCTGCTACTTGTATAAAAGATTCAACTCCCAAATTTAGTCCAACATCTACTGACCTTATGTAAGCTTCAACTTATAGGGAAGCTCCAACTCCCCACCTGCTAAGCTTCTACTCAGACATCTGCAAGATTTTGATCACACTTATTTTGTTGTCTTTTACGACTGATAGTGACCACTAGATCAACTAATACTCTTCTCATTTCTTCTTCTAATTTTTCTCTTTCCTAGTCACCTAATAAAACGCAAGGCACTATTTCACAAGGATCATTTCATTTACACTCACATATCATGCTCTCCCTTATTGAGTCACATAAAAAAGCTCCTACTCTGCATGTGTTCAGTGTGTTGTAAGAATCTAGTCTTGGTTCTCACACATATTCATCTCATGCTTCATGATTTCAATAACCTTCAAGCTGTAAAACATGTTCACACTTTTACAAGGATCTACCTTCCAGACTTCTTGGTCTCTCTATGATAATTTCACCATATCCTTTTTCATTCAAATACCACTCATATTTGTCATATGCTTATATCATTTCAATCTGCAAGCAATTATTTCTTCTTAGCTTCAACTTGTATCAACGCCCCTTCATAGTTCAAAAACAACTACACCTCAAAATTTCCTTTTGTAGGAAAAATTCATATTAAAATTTGACTACTCAACTTCAAATTCAAGGTTTATTTTTTCATAGCAAACCTTTACACTTCTTCATAGAAATCATACACTTATGCTCCTACTAGACTCTCCATAAATTTCATCTTATCTTCTTCTACTCAAGAGCATATACCTCTAATACCTACTTCATAAAGCTCTTCCAAGCTTCATTCCCATTTCTTTCTACCTTTCACAGGCCTACACATAATTCTTAAACTTTCAACACACACAAATTAACATCAAAATATGCTTTTGTATACTAGACACTCATGTACTTGGCCTTCTACATTCATATTTCAAGTCTCTTCACATATTTTGCACTTAATGGATTGAGCAAGAAGAGAGATACCTATAGGTGTAACTGCTCATTATTTTTGTCATATGTGCATCTTAGAATTTTCAACTTTAGGGACTATTTACATAACTCACCTACTTACTTAAAACTACCTACTTACTTACTTAGATCAAATTGCAATTAAAACTACCTTAAATTGTCATATAAATCTATGACAAGTTTCAATTATGTCTCTAGAAAATGTAGACCCTTCAAGATACTTCTTAAGACAAATATAGATATGTGGAGATCTCTAAGCTTTATGTACACCTGTAACCAACTAACACTCATCAATTCTGACATGGATTCTTTGATTTATAACGGAAACATTGAATTATCACATGCTCTATCAAGTATGCTTTTGTCTTGTAGCATAAATAATACATTTTCAATAAAAGAGAACATTCCAAAACTTTCAAAAACCTCATATAACCTTTAAATATACTTCATGATTTGTCATTGAACTTTCAACTTCCATTTGAGTATATTTTAGGATCACTGATGTGAGCTTGAAGGAGAATGAGCTTGTCAAATCATGACATTACATCACTTAATGGTTCTTGAACTTGTAGGACAACTTCAAACACTTGGAGGTATTCAAAGAAGGAGTATGGATCATTTTCATCATCTCAAAAGGGTATGGAGTGGCCCTACTCTTCATCAACACACAGATTTGAAGACTTCACATAAACAAAAATGAGCACAATAACAAATGAAGAACATGGTATTACCTAACTTTACATCGTGGAGAGATGAATTTGAAGCTTTTAAACCAACTGCTAGTATCAAGAGACAATGAAAACACCATACTTCTTCATGGAGCATGTACTTGAACAATGTATACACTATACTATCAATACATACTTGGAACTTCAAAGTTCCATGGTTATTGTAGTCATTCTCAGTCCACCATGTCTTTGGAGGTAACCAATCATGTGGGAATTTTTTTTGAATAGCTTCCTAGGTCCATCTATAACTTGGAATAATGACAACAGAACCAAACACTCTTGTTCTTCAGGGACTGAATACAGAGGGTTTTGATATCCAAACCCTAGCTCACTATTTTAAAGCTTATAGTATCTCAAATTTCACCTTTTCATTCATATGACTATGTGATCACCCTAATAGATGAGCTCACAACACTTCCAAGCATCTACTTGTGTGACATAAGAGGAAATGATAAAAAATTAATGATACATTCCTGTACCTTACTATACATTCATATGACTGTGTGATCACCCTAATAGATGAGCTCACAACACTTCTAAACATCTACTTGTGTGACATAAGATGAAATGATCAAAATTTAATGATACATACCCGCACCTTCTTAAATGTCATAAAATAACATACCCAATTTTCATGAATTTGATGTTTAACCTATGTAGAGGTTTGATCATAGCATATAGAAATAATTTTTGAGAAGCTTCATACCTTAGTTACTTTTCCACATTAGATTCATTAACCACTCAGAGAATGAGATAATGATAAATTAAGTACTTTACAGACTGTGGGAGCATGTCCTTAACCTGTTACATGATAGTCTTGGGATTGTGAATTCTTGCTCACAAAAAATAACTCACACACCTTCCTACTGCACTTAGAATTCACTTAGGAAAACATTTCATTATGACCAATCTCCTTATGAAAGGATTGAAGAAAGAAAGTCGTGTTTTATTCTCAGAGATAGAATTTTTGAGAATACCTTGAATTGAATGTTTTATCCATGCACACCAATTGAATTTATTTGATCAAAAACATAATTTGAAAGTTGATTAGGAAGTGTATAGATCTTTATTCCTCAAGACTTGTTCTTAAGCCCTTGTTTGCAGTTTTGACCTATTTCAGAGATTGGATTGATTGAAGGCCTTGCACTATGATTTGGAGTTTGAAGTGAGTTGTTTCAGAAAGAATATTCAGAGATATTTCCAATGGTATATTAATTAAGCCTTGATGATTTTTCTATGATAATTTTTTCATTCTTTAGGAATGTTTTCTAGGTGCTTGAAGACCTTGTTGGGATTTCTCGCTTCTTGAAGTTATTCATGAAGAAGTTGGATGTTTTAGATGTTATTAAGCTAGTTTATAATGCTGATAGGTTTTTCTTGGGTTTTGTGGAGATTTTGGAGTAATGAAAAAGTTGTTTGATGCCCTTGATGATCATGATCCATTCATTGGTGCTTGAAGAACTTGTTTTGAGCTAGTTTGAGTGTCTTGGTGCTTGTTGGAGTTTTCTTGAACCTTTCTAACCTACTTAGATATTTTGAGATGTTTTATATGGATTTTTTGTTATGTTTTATGTTTTTCATGATTGAACTTAATGGTCCTAGCTGACCTGTGGTCATTCATGGGGTATGTCAAGTATAAAAGTGCATTATGTGTGCTTATTTGCACTAGCTGTGATAATGGGAACATGAGAAAGCTAGAGAAGAATGAATAAGAGATTAGA
The DNA here is from genome assembly GCA_019776745.2 of Taxus chinensis. NCBI lineage: Eukaryota > Viridiplantae > Streptophyta > Pinopsida > Cupressales > Taxaceae > Taxus > Taxus chinensis. The sequence continues at coordinate 128,867,300 of CM034152.1, forward strand.
GGGGTCAATAAAAATATAAGGAGAGGTATGAAGTGATGAGGAATAATGAAGAGTAGGCGTGTAAGGGAAAAAACCCTAATCAGCCCATGAAGAACTAGATTTGAGTGAGTTAGGAGAGAGAGACATTTTAAGAGGGTTTGGTGTGTTTGTAGATGAATTAGAGACCACAATCAATTGTGTGAGAAACATATCTTCAACAATAATCCATTTCATGTGGTTGAGTTGGTGCTTAATCACCTTAGGGGGTTGTAGCCTCCTTGTAGGCATGGTGTCCCACTAAACTAGGGGTTGGTGCTTGTACACACCCAAAATTACACGTGCTACATTGTCAAGAAAACAGTTACGATAATCCCCAATGATGATTCAAAATCCTTTCAAGAAGGTGTTCGAGCTCCAAAAACCCATTCGTAGTATATATTTGTAGCCTAGATAGCATTACTTAACTTTTCCATGCATTTTTCCATCTCCCCGTTTCTTTTTGTGCTTGTTTTGGCCTTCAGTGCCAGGACCGCCGCCCTGCACAGGGCGGTGGTCTTGCCCACTTTTTCTAGAATCTTCATGCGTGTTTTAAACATGCGACGGTTCACTTAAGTTTGCTTTTTGCATGCATCCGTGAGCTGAATTGGTTGAAAATAGCTTTGTTTGCTTGGTTCTCCTTGCTCCTTCTATTTTAAATAATATTTAATTAGTTGGAACTGCTTCTTCTTTCCTTGTGCATGAAGTAACCTCCTAGCCTCCATTCCTATATATTCCATGCTTGTATTCAAGGAAAGGGCCTAAGAATTTTGTGTATCTTACATTGTTGTGCTGCCATAATATTGCTAGGAAAAACATAGCCAGTTCAGATCTCTTGTGCTATCTCTCTTCTACTTGTATTGCGTCCAAATTGCTTCCAAGCTGCCATTGCTCAAGCACCATCCTCTTGTTGCTTTTATTTGCATTCCTAATCCTTTGGACTCACATGAACACTCAGAGAACGAAAGGAAAGAACTGAGGGGACATATATTGATACTACTGGATTTGCCAAGGTTCTTGCTCTTCCAGGTTGGAGTTGTTTATTTGTTTGCTTTGTTTATCAAATTGTCAATTACGAATTGTTAATTTCAATTTCATATCAAATAGAGTAGAGAAACAGTTCATTTCAATTAGATAGATAATTGCAAGTAGATCAAATCAATAGGAAGTTTTCTCTTCGACATTTCCAGGGAAGCTGTGGGGGAACAATAGCTCTGTTAGAGTCATGATTTGTTCTTCACTTCTGAGGTAGGGTTGGAAAGATTTTGATTGAATTAGAATAGATCTTAGATTTAGGTTCACACGTCTGCACAGATAGTTAGCTACATCCGACTAATTATTTGTTTTAAACTTGTTTATTAGATTAGATTCATTGTTTAAAAAGTTAGAAAAGAACAAAAACATTTATTTTCCATAGATTAGCTTGTTTTACTGCTTTGTTCTGATATATTGAGAAAACACAAAAAATATAGGTTAGATTTCCTTTGATAGATAGTTTATTTACTGAAAACAAATCAATTCATCTTGCATGACCATTAACGGTCCACAACAAGAAAAGACTTACAGTTGTGATCCCATGGTCCCACAACCCAGCGGGCCAGAGCTAATAACTGACATTGACACAAGTTTATGCTTAACAGTTTTACGCACACCTGCAACATACTCTGAGAAAATAAGACAATTAGATACATTGAACATAGATGCTAATCAAGCCTATGACTTTTGCACTACTCCTGGAAATAGGATTTGATTGCATGCATGACCATATAAGGGCCTTAGCCTCAACGAGTCTTTAGTTGAGATCCACAGGTCCCACAACCCAATGAGCCTGCTAGTCAGCAAGATATTGACACTAGTTTACACAAATTAGTATTCATATCTTTATCGCTTCCACCCGATATTATTTCACAACTTTCATTGTTGAATATAGTAGCCGATCAGGCTAAGGATTTCTAGAAAGTACCAGAAAACCACCCATAGGCCCTGTAGCTCCACTACACCTCTTGTCTCCATTTCCATGACCTTGTCTAGAAACCCATACGAGGCACTTGCAAGTTACTTTCCACGTATTCCGCAACCAATCAATAAAATCTCGATAGAACTAAACATCGATTGGAGTCTCTGAGTAGCTATCATATCGTACCGTACCATCACACCCCTTCAAGTTAGGAGAGCATTCTTTGCCTTAGATTCACAAATTCTAGTATTACATGTCGAGGACATAAGGTTGCCCCATTAGCTTGATTTCTGCCATCACTTTCACTTCCATTTCAATTCCACACCAGTTGTCTCGGCACGACCTCGGGAGGTCGGGTGCGAAGAAGGTCACATGTTGGTTTTCTATCGTACAGTGCTCCTTGTGGGGTTGGTGTCTCTCTAAAGAAATTTTGTTTGATGTGTAATTTTCTTACAATTCCTTTGTTTTGTGTAATATTAGCAAGGCTTTCAGTGGGTTTTCTTCCCCTTTATGGTTTCCCACTTATATATAGTATCTTGTGTTCTCTTTCTTATTGTATGCACTTGTGAATGTTTAATACACACCTAATATGATCACATGGTTTATGGACGTTGAATGGTTGAAATGAATGATGGATGTAGGCAATGGTATATGAAGTTAAAATTGTTTTATGAATTATTCACCCCCCTCCCAGTCACTGTGCTTATAAAAAGGTAGGAATCATACTATTATGGGTAGTGTTTTTGTGAGCACATTGGGTAGCCAATAAAGCATTAAGGATATGTAGAACATGGGTCAGATGATCATGTGTTGCAGAGAAGAAAATGGTAAGGGAATCCAATTGGGATTAATCAACATTGATATCTTCATCACAAGAATGTTCACTATTGAATGCTTCTATGTCCTAGAGAGGGATCTACTTGGAATTGCTAAGAATGTTGTCATTGATGGGGTCAGCCATGGTAGAAGGATGATGACAAGTGGACATGAAAAGTTCTATATAGGTCGGGGATCCAAAGTGGCCATGGGTAATGGGAATAAAATAAGAGATCCAAACTGGGCATGCAAGAGATTAGGGTCACCAAATGATTTAATTAAATTCAATTCTATTAAAGAATACTGCTGATCAGATAAATATAACAATATTCAAGCAAGATCTAGCTAAATAAATACAAGCAAGAGTTGAAGATATGTGATAAATATGACTCGACTTGTCTCTGTAGGTCTGGACTAATTCTAGACTGATGAACAAGGTGGGAAAGGTATATTTTTGACTATATAAGCTTTGTGTATGATTATAGAATGCAATGATCTTAGGGACATGATCTCCTGGGAGAGGATAATGATGTTTGGGCACTAACGTTTATTCTAGGTGTTGATGTCTATGAAAGATATTTGGTCTTGGTTCTTTTTGTGTCACTTCTTGTTTGATGTAGGTCATGTTAGTTTCACTGCACTTGTGCTCTGTTACACCTGTACCTACAAAAGAAACCCTAGCTACCTACACAATAATCAAGTACACATTAGATGAAAAAATATCATAGCTTAAGTCATACTAACTTGGTGTCCCCTAGAGAGAGCTAAGAGAGACGCTAGAGAGAAGCGAGATCTAGAAGAGAGATAATAGATAGATCTATAGAGAATAGAGAGAGCGATAGAGATGAGATAGGCTAGAGCTCGCTACTCTCGCTCTCGCTCGCGCGCCTCTCGATCTGCGCTCTCTCCGCTCTCTATCCTCTATACTTCCTCTCTCGTTCTCTCTCGCTTCTTGAGCTCTCTCTCTCTCGCTCTCTCTCTCTCTCTCTCTCTCTCGCTCTCGCCTCGCTCGCGCTCGCTCGCGAGCTGCTCTCTCTCTTCGCGCGCTCTCTCTCTCTCTCGCGCTCGCTCTGCTAGCGCTGCTTCTCTCGCGTCTCTGCGCTCGCGCTTATCTCCTCTCCTCTCTCTCTCTGTCTCTCCTCTCTCAGCTCGGCTCGCGCGCGCTCTCGCTTCTCTCGCTCGCCGCGCCGCGATCGCTCGCGCCGCGCTCGCGCGCGCGCGCGCCGCGCGCTCGCGCGCGCGCTATATCGGCGCCGCGCGCTGCCGCGCGCGCGCTCAGCTCTCGCGCACGCGCGCGCGCGCGCGCGCGCGCGCGCGCTAAGAAAGAGAGAGAGAGAGAGAGAGAGATGTGTTTAGGTCTTCTATTGTCTCCTTTTGGCTTTTACTTTTCTTTGAATATTGTTGGAGAGAGGCATCTACCATGGAGGTTGCAAGCTTGTTAGGGGTAAAATTTTATGTAAACACACTTATGGTTTTTTCCATCTACAACTCCTTCCTTACCTTTTCTTACACTAGGATAAATAACGGTGCTTTGGATTAGTTTGTTTTTTATCAATAATTTGTTGGGCTAGGTGGATCCCTATGTTTTTTCTAATTATTGAAATCATACTCTACTGACCCACTCTCCATACTTGCACCTACACTCTCCTTGCTCCATGTTACCAAAGGTTGCATTTGAGGACTTAAAATACCTCAAGAAACTACCATTGACATGTGTTCAGCCACATCCTCTAGTTTGTGCTAGGAAATAGATTTGAAATTGGATTTATTTGTCCATTAACACATGTGGAAAGTATCATGTTTGGTTGCATGCATACGAGAAAAAAAAACCTCCTAGTTATTGTTAAAATTTTAGAAAGAAATTCAGTTTCATGGGATTCAATGATTACAAACCTGTGTTTCCAAAAAACCCCTTTTGGGGGAAAGTCATTAGACCATCATTTTCTATGTATATTCTTTGGGTTCTTAATTTGGTAAGTAAATGTGTGGGCATTAGTTGGAATTAGGTGGTTAAGTTAGATGTGAGTTGGCCATTGCTGGTGCTTAGAATAAATACGAAGCATGGTTGTTTGGCATGTGTTTGGAATGTGGTTTTGAATGTGCTCCACATGGTGGTCTTTACTGTGTTGGTAAATATGAGTTAGATACTAGTTGGAAAATAATAATACAAATATATCAATCCAATCAAAGAAACTACACTATCATGTTTGAAAATGAAAAACAAACTTGATGAAAGTGCCTTGAAACTAGTGCGTGGATCCATCAATACATAATGGAAATCTAGTTTTTTATTTCTTCTTATTCTCCTATTGTGTCCTCCCAACATGTGCAAGAAAATTATAGATTTGGATTAGTGTATTGGGTGAACATAAAAGTTTAGTAGACATGGGGTTCTGTCGAATGTTGTTGTTGTAAATTAATTTATGGATATGTATGCAGAATGTAGAAGCATAGTCAAGGCACGTAAACCATTTAACAAATGACTAAAAGAGAGTTGGTGTCTCATGGAATAAGAGTGGATCCACCTAGAGCACCTTGTACACTACCTCACCATTTAAAAATCATGGTTTTATTCCCTTTTATCTATCACAATTCTCACATTTGTATATTTCTTTCACAATTGTATAGAAGATTAAAATCAAGTGATGAGCATGTTTTTAGTTAAATAAAATATATTGTGTTGCTTCAAAATGTTAAGAGGTAATTTATTTCTGCACAACCAAAATGACCATTTTAGAATGTGACTTAGGACTAGTTGAAAATTTAGATGACCTGATTTGGAAAATGTAACCACTAGTTATGAGTTGAACATAAGATTTCGTACTAACACACCTTGCAAAAGCTAATAAACACATTTGAAAACAACGTGCAAAACACCTCATTGAATCATGTAACAAACAAGTCAATGAATGACCATGTTCTCTGGTGATATGGAATGTCAAAAAAACCCTTAAACAAAATCTATATTATTGTTTGATCAGTTAACGACATGCATTTGTGAGCCTAGTTGGCAGTTTCACAATATGGGACAACTACTAGAAGTTATAAATTTGTCTTGGTTTTGGCTTGTAGTTTAGGGATCCATGTTGTGAAACTAAATTATATCACCACATACCTCTATAATTCCATCATGGAAATTGAAATCCCCCATTATTTTTGGTAAAACTACTTTGGGATATAGTTTTACAATTGGGTTTTGTATGCCACTTGAAGTTTTGTAGCAGGAACGAAGTCACACTTATATGATACTCAAATTTGGAAAGGTAATCATAAATTGAACCCTGGTTGTCAAAAATGAGTTCTGTAGATTTCGAGGATTTCTCAACATATAAATAAGTGGATGGGAATTGAAAAAATGTGTGCTGGAGTCATAGATGTTTGTTTTCAAATCTTGTTTCGTAGTCACTTTGGTTATATTGGTTGATTTTGTAAAATCACAACAATAACTGGAAAAATATCACATGACCCCCTTTAAGCTTAATGATGGTTAAGGGAATTTAGGACACTATCACATGATTGCATTGAACCTCTATTGGTTACTTGCATTAAGAAATTTTCATCTGGGAAATATTGTGTTTTTCGCTCTCTTTTCTCTCTAAATATTGAAATTACAATTAAACCAAAGATGTATTCCTTTCCCTCTCTTATTGAATACAAAGAGTTTGATGTCATTATGAATGAAAAATATGCATACATAGGATGTGCTAGATTATAGGATATTTTCATGCCAACATCTTGGGTTGACCATGATTTTGGTTGCAGATACCCTGGATAAAAGGATTTATTTGTGTTTTTTTGTTTTTTTGCATTAGAATGTAATGTAATTTAAAAGGATAAATCTTCATTTTTTTATTGATGGAAATGTAATTATATATTTATGTAAAGAAGGAAAATGTTAATGCATTGGGATGTTATGAAATGACTACTTTGATGTGGGGCATTACTAATAATGAGTTATATGTTTCTAAGAGTGTAGATGTACCTATTTTTTGAAATTGAAACATAATTTTATAACATACTCATGTGTGGAATGATGATTGTATTTGTTTTGTGATTTACTAAAAATTAGAGAACCAAGAAGGAAAATAAATTAATTGAAAATAATTATCTAAGATTAATTTTCTTCTGTGGATTTCCCATATGTGTAATCACCTCCATAGAATAGAGAACGAATGTTGTAAGAATGATCTTAATTACATTAGTACATGTTGGCATCAACTAACGCAGAGAAAATAAGGTTACAAGTTTAGGATACACTATTGAACATGTATGCTAAATGGAAAAATGATATGAAACACCTTGTTGGGATTACAAATGGTTTAATCCTATTAGGATGATAGCCTAAATGACAACATGAGGACCCTAACGTAGTAAGCCTTGTGAATGATATTATTAACCATGTGTTAACCATGTGTCTTTATTTATAAATGTAAACAACGAGAACTTGGTGATATAAGAATGACATAACTAATATGAGTGAATTAATATTGATTAACCTTGTTAAAGGACCCATAATTTACCATTGAGATATGTACATGGACCCTATCTTCATATATATTTTCTAGAAACCTAGTAGTAGGTGTTGGTATGTGTGTAAGTATGTATGGATTAATTTTCAAATGGTAGTTTTACATTTGAGAAATGAGGAGTGAAAGTGTATAGATTACACAACTGTATGGTTGACTTTGGAAAACTGAGTTATAATGGAGGTGACTAAACAACGTAGTTGCATGGATTTGTAGGAGCAATTAGAGAATGAAATAATGTGCCATTGAAAGGTTATCAAATAAGAATTAGTAAAGAGTAATGTGAGGTGGAACCCTCATGCTAGTAAATCAAGGATAAATCCTTATTTTAATCAAAAGAAAACTAAAAAAGACTTGTTATTCAAATAGATTTTAAGGGTGTGGTTATTTTTATGTATGTTATACTATAGTGTAAAATTGTCAAAACTTTATTGAAAATTTCACTCTAAGATGGAAATGAATAAGGAGAGCCACTAATACCATAACACCATGGTAAATCATACCTTCCTAGGATGAGATGAATATAGAAATTTTCAAAAGAGGGAATTTGGTGATTCATTGCCTTCTCGTCTAGTGGCTTGAGGTAGGTTACTTTCTTGAAGCCACCATATGATAACGTAGTCAGAAAAAGTGAATGAATGAAATTTTAACCCTATTTTAGATATTGGACTTGAGTGCTAGATGAACTATATTGATAATATGATTGTGGACCATAGAGTGAAAGGAGGGTTATGTGGGAGTGACCTATGCCATTTAGGAATTCTATAGGAACACACATGTTGAATTTATGTGACAACTTGATTCACGAGTGATTCTTGGCATTGAGTGATATATGTGAAAAATAATATCCAAACAATGAAATTATATAACAATGGATGTGAGAATATTAAGGAATTATATAAAGAGATAAATGGTGTTGGTAAGCCCTATTGCATGCCTAATCCCACTTAGAATTGTATTATAAACTAGTTAAAGTGTGAACATAAAAAATAAAGTATTAATACATCATTGGCAAATTATATGTTGTAACTAATATGATACTTGTTTTGAATCATTCCTAGTGTGAAACCTAACTTTTGGGGCTATTGCAATGGACCAATCACTTCACTGTATTCTTAAGTAAGACCCTGGACTTGTTTATGATGAAGGAACCATGCAAATAATTATGGAGTAAATTTTTTTTCATGTGATAGGTTGTCAGAAATAAAATTTTTATAATGAGTGTGATGGCTAAAGAGTGCTTTGGGTCACACTCCGAAGTCACATATATCAAGAATAAATTTTTGATAAGGAATAAAATTGAAATTACATTGAAAGAACTAATGAGAATAGAGATGTGAAACTAACTCATGAAATAACCCAGAAAAGAAAGTGAACCATATTTGAGATGTTGGTATCACATGTCTTGGTAACATTAGCTATTCTTTAAAAGTATAACATTTCTTAAATAATGGAATATAGTGCATATGAAAGTAAACTTGCAATTTATGTGTTCTTTTGGTTAATGAAAATTGTGAGTGTTAGTGTATATGTGGGCCCAATGTTGTGTGTATTGTGATGTAGCACTTGTTTATTTCACCTAATTTTTATGTGAACTGGAACTTTATCAAGACAGATCTAAACGTTTACCGAAAGCAAGTGAAGCTACCAAGTACCTCCTTTGATATGGCTTGTCAAGATGTTAGCATGCATATTCATGATTACCATTATCAAAGCATACATTCAAATATAGATAATTATAGATATCATAACCTGAACTTGGAATGGAAACACATGTAATAAGGAAACATAATAGATCAAATAAGCACTAAAATCAATTAATACTATGTAACCACCTTATTCAGACACATCAATCACTAGAATCCATCCTCCGTAGATCCATTAATAACCAAATTATTACATAGTCAGAAGTTAAATACATAACATAGTCACTACCATAGGAGCACATTCAAGCTCAGTATAGTCAGAGGAACATGACTCTATTACATCAAATACGTTCACACTGTCCAAAAAAATGGAGTATAATAAAGTATATATATGGGTGTGGACTTGACCTTTCACCACCTATGCATTCTCAAAATATAATTGCAATGCTAAAAAATAACCATGTGTACATACAAAAGTAACCATAAAGCATGCATGAATTTCCTAACTAGCCTAATAATAGATTAATCCTATAAAATAAACTCTTCTTTAATCCTATTATTAGCTTGATCCATGCATTTACTGTTCATCTTCACTTTTTCTCTAAAAATAGATTTTTCTTGGATCCTTCAAGTCTCCTTGCCTTGTATCCTTTGCGTAATTTGTATTCCAACTTGACTTTTTCTATTTTTAGCACGTATATGAAAAATTGGCTAAGTCCTTGGTTTATACTTTCTGGGTGCGTCGCCTCTTTAAATGGCTCTTTCACACATGTTCACTTGTCCCACTTGCACGCCTCAATGTTCTGAATGCACTCTCTTGATACTTAGTCAATTTTTCCAACCCAACATTAGCCCACACTAATTACATTGCCATCCTTAGCAATGGAGTTACTCAATTTATCTCTCAAGAGAAATAAAAAGAATAAAAAATGACCATATAAGACTGAAAGAATGAATGAAACATAAGAATGACTCAACACACCTTTCTCCGTAACTGGATGCGTAAGTTCAGGGTATCCCTTATTAATTTCAGTCTCCAATTCATTCCACTCTCCCAGCCCTTTCTTTTCTTTATTCAGGGACTGCCACTAATTATTCCTTCCATCTCCTCTAGTTTCATATCCTCAACCCTTATGCTTTAGCTTCCTTACGTTACACCTAGCCAGACTCGATACCATGTCCTTCCATGAAATCCATCCTTCGTGCAACCAATGATCCTAGCTCCTTTATTCATGATCCTCATGAGGCTCCTTAGCTGCAACTTAAGTGCATCGCGCTTCTTTGCAATTGTATCCAGCTTCTCCTCTCTACCAAACACCTCATATTTCTTTTCCTCATGTACCTCATTTTCCTCCTGGATTGTCCTCGCCTTAATTATTTTTTCTAGTATATTCGTAGTTTCCTAGTTCTTAGACCTGACATTCCTTAATTCATCCTTTCAAATTTTGTAAAAAGGTATTGTATTCCTATAATCCGGTGCCATATGATCTTCTTATTCTGCTCCTTCTTTGTAGACTATCTCCTCTTTCACTTTGTACCTATGCACACTTATTTTATACTTCAATAATAAATACACCAAGCACTACAAGTAATGTAATGCAGAGGGAAATGTGTTAATGACCTTGTCCTCATACTGCGGGGATGCTTCCAAGATCTCTTCTCCTATCTATTCTACCATGTCTAGGAAAACCCTTTCTTTTTTCTCTACTCTATCTCTCTCCTCTGTCAGGCATTGGATCTCTTCTTCTTTATTCTTTTTATCCTACAAAAATGTTCTAAGGGTGGCCCCCTTATCCAAATTTCTTTGAAATTTTTGTTCCTTTCTTCCATTCCCCAATCATAACCTTCTGGCGCACTTGCTACTTCTCAGCCACATATCTCCTTACACATGCCTACCTACACCGAAGTACATATTCCTCTACACATAATACCAAGTAGTTCACCATGCTTCTGCCTACCTTGTGTTACACTGTACAAACCTTTTCTCATGTGTGGTATTCATCCTGAGTAATTTCCTTAGGAGCACATTCATCCCTTGCACATGTAGTAACTTTTTCTTTCTATGGAAATAATTCTGAGAACACCCTCAAATGCACCAATGTGTATAAAGCCCAATGCCAATAAGTTTCTTTTCCTCTTTTGTGCATTTGCACTTGGTTCACCCCACACTAAAAATATGTATGGTCCTTTATGCATAAACTCAATAGATATTAATCAGATTATTACGTGCAAGAGCACTTATTATAACAAAAAAAGGAATAAAAATGACAAAGCATAACAAAAATTGAAAGGAAACACATGAAAAGGGAAATCTAATCTAAATGACAAGACTACCTTATTAAAACACCAAGAATCCTTATTTATGGTATGGCTTCAACCTACTCCCATTGAAGTAACTGGGAAACATGGTGCTATCCAACGCATATAAATGGAAAGCACCTGATTCAAGTATCTTGGTTACCACAAAAGGTCCCAACCAATGCACTTTCAATTTACTTGGGTGGTGCACAAACTTGGAGTTATAGAGAAGGACCATATTTCCAACTATAAAATTTTTGTTCTTAATGTTCCTATCATGCCATGCCTTATGCCTCTCCTTCTCAGTATTTTAGATCCAACGTGAAATGGTGCACCACTCATCCAATTGCATTAGTTTGTCAATGTGCTCTTCAATAGCTTGTTCATTAACTAGTCCACTAGGGCACGCAATACACAGGGAAAATAACATGAATTCAACAGGCAGTAAATCCTCCGCACCAAAAATCAACTGAACATGTGTGGCCTTATTCAACCTCTTATAAGTGGTCATATATGTTCAAAGTACAATTGACCCTTTATCATCCCAATCTTTTCTTCCAACATCACAAATTTTTGTCAATGTCTATCCCAGAATCTTGTTGAAAGCTTATGCAATACCATTATCCTGTATGTGATAAGGAGTAGTTTTATGGTGTGCCACCATAAACTCTCCCAAAATAATCTTGATTGTCTCATTAAGAAAATGAGTTCCTCTACATTTTTCAAGCTTAATGGGAAACTATACCTGCTAATAAGATTCTCCCATAAGAATCTAGTTGCTGTATAATACTTTGTAGGTGTTACCTTTTCCCACCTTTTCAGATAATCTGTGCAAGTAATAATGTAGCTCACATCATTCTTACGCGTGGGTGGTGAGATAGGACCAACAAATTCAATAGGCCACTTCTTAAAAGGCTCAGCATTTGTGATAGGCCGCAACGACATCTCATCTCTGTGTCCATGATTCCCAAGGCATTGATAATGATAACATTCCTTGACATATTCCTTAGTTTCTTTGTACAAGGTCTCCCACCAAAGTCCATCTATTAGAATCTTATGCGCTATAGCATCACCAATGTAATGCCCTCCTCCTATCCCACCATGAGATTCTTCAATAATAGCCTCACACTCATGCTTCATAACACAATGACGCAAAATTTCATCACAGACCAACTTGCATAAATCTCCACGAATTAATTGATAAGATGTCTTGCGTATAACAAGTTTTTTTCTCTCCCATGTTTTCATTACTTCAGGTGCTTGCCTAGTGTGCAAGAATACTACAATATCCTCTAAGTCCTGGGACTAGAATTTTTGGGCTCGCACAAGAACCTGAATTCATACTCCTCTAGAAACAAGTAAGTAGAAATAACATACTCCAATGTATAACTATACAACACACCAACCCACTAATGATTTACAACTCTAGTCCATTCCACATCATCATCAAACAACATCTTGTAATCTTCCTGCATCTAAAGCTTTGGCCTATATCCCTAACTCTTTCCTAAATCATATGTTGCCAACCACTCATATAATTCTATTGGAAAGAAGCTGAAGATGTCTCATAGAGCTCATGATAAAGATTTCCTTTCACCCACCGTCGTGCATTGAAATTAGGTCTAGAACTATATATCTGTGTAAAATTATCTTGTTCATCTTTAACCCAACTTTCAATGCTCTCAAGAGTCAATTGATACACCATCTTCATGCAACATCATGACAGAAAGTTTGAAAAGGGTCCCGGTAATGGAACCAAAATGTAGCCTTTGTTTATTTTACTTAACTACTATGCACACAGAAACTTTATCCAAACATATCTGAATGCTCACCTGAAGCACACAAAGCTACCATGTCCCTCCTTTGTGTTGGCTTATCAATATGTTAGCATGCCTATTCATGATTACCATGATCAAAACATACATTCAAATATAGATCATTATAAATATCATAACCTGAACTTGGAATGGAAACACATGTAATAAGGAAACATAACAAATCACATAAACACTAAGATAAATTACACCATGTGATCACCATATTTAGACACATAAATCACCATAATCCATCCACATTGATCCATTAATAACCAAAGTATTACATATCAAAAGTTGAATACATAACAATAATACCAAAGAGTCACACACGCTAGTATATCAGAGCAACATAACTCTATTACATCACAAACATTCACATTGTTCAATACAATGGGCTATAATAAATATATATAGGGGTGGGGACTTTACCTTCACCACCTATGCATTCTCAAAATAGACTGCATGCTCAAAAATAGCCATGTTTACATACAAAAACAACTATAAAGCATGTATGCTTTCCTAACAAGCTTAATAATAGATTAACCCTATAAATAAAATCTACTTTAATCCTATTATTAACTCAATCCATGCATGACCGTTCATATTTTCTTTATCCCAAAAATATCTCTTATTTGGCCTTCAAGTATCCTTGATTTGTCTCCTTTGTGTGATCCACACTCCAAATTACTTTTTCTATTTTTAGTACAAAATCAATTAAGTCATGAGATTAGACTTTCTAGGCGTGTGCCACTTCAACTGGATCTTGCATGCATTCACACATCCCTCTTGTGCACCTTACTACTCCATTCTCTCTCTTGATAGTTAGTAAATTTTTATAACCCAACATGTGATCAGTGCAACAATAATAAATGTTGTGTCAAACAATAACACATTTTTTTGTCAGTTTTATTGTTGCATTTTGTTCGTGAATTTTGGGGCATTAAACCACACCCCACCATGCTTTTTTAATAACTCTTGAACTTTATATCCTAGTTTGAATCATAGACCAAATCAATCCCACCATCTAAATTCACCTACAATTAGCTTTGTGATGACCACCTACATCCTTTAGTGACTCTTTGCCCATATCCCCTTTACTTTAAGATGTTTGAATTTGAAAAATTCCACCCTACACACAACCATAAAACTCATCTATACACATTTTTATATCCTTTACTGCTATCCACGTTACCCCTTTCCCTCTTTTTTCATGCCCATAATTGGTATACCAACCTCACCTCATTTGATGAACTTGGCCACATATTTATTCATCACTTCTTTCTCAACATCCTTACACAAACCACCTTGTACGACATGCATACACTAAAATAGTTTACCAATGAATTCATGAACATTGAATATGTCTCATGTTAGTGATTAGTGGTCTATCACCTTTCATTCCCTATTTTTCAGTATGACCTCATACGACTATTTACAAAAAGCTGCACCCCCATATCTCTCATCCCTTACAAATAAACCCCTACCTCAACTTTTATTTTTTTTGCTCATGGATCAATGCATTGAGGATGTCCATCTTAGTCATATTATCAATTTTTTGAGAACTTCACCCCCTCCCCACCCTTTACCCCATCAACGCCTCATATTCACCAAATCATCTAATAAGTGACTCACCTCATTTCCTCCTCAACACTTGTACATGCTCACTTGTAATTATCATCACATCTAACTCCTGATAGTCATCAAATCCAGTCGCCTTCTCCTCTGGGTAGTGTCTTCCATCCTGAGCACCAATTAACCCCTTACTTGAGCCCTTATTTTTCATCCTTCAAAAATTGATTGATGTACAACTTATTTTTCTTCGTGATATCCCACCAGTAAATCCCAATAAACCACCACCCTTGTGGAAAACATCTCATGAAAGTTGTGCATATGCATACAATATTGTAGATCCTATTAATGTATCTCACCATTTGCACAATGTCATCTAAGACCTTATTGATAATGGTGACATTGAAATCGACCAACCTGAATCTCCTCATAATCAATCATCATATAACATTCACAACCACCTCCCGACCTATTCTTACATAGCTTCCACCCATGAGGTATGCTTCACCTCCCATCCTCTTCACCCCTTGGGATTATAGTTGATATCATCCATCTAATAGATCTTATCATCCCCTTCGCTCACTCTATAATCTCACTACTCAACACACAAACTACTCTTATTGACATCCACATGGTCATACAATCCTACCCATTAGATAAAAATATTCCAACATCTCCCTCCTCATCATATTTTTCATCTATGAACTCCCCATCTTCTACTAAACATGCCTCATCACCCTTTTCACCTATGCCTTATCTATTCACTATGTCACTATTATGCTCTGCCAAAACATTTCCCATATTACCATCCTCCTTGACCTTTTCCACCACATCCTCCTCTATGAAATTGTTATCCATGACATGATCACCCCAATAAGTATCAAATTTTGAACCATATCACACATCATTACTAACATTAAATATTAATAAGGCTTTTCTCCCCCTATTCATATATTATCCACACGTCTTACATCATCATCATCTACTCACATACTTCATTGTCTCGTCTTCTTCCAAAGCTCTCATTCACACGTTGGATGATGCTCCTATCATTGGCCCCCCATCCCTACCTCATGCATACATGCAAAAATTATTCACATTTATTATATTTTTTTCGTATCTCCTCATCATGTATGATTTTGGTTTCCTATTACCCATGCATCTCATTGTGAGGTTTTTCATTCTCATTCCTCATCATGCACGCCTACTCAACAAAATTATAACATCCACTCATCCATTTATTGCATTTCTTCCCCACACAACCAAAAATATTTGATCACATACTTCTTCTTGATGCAAAATTATCCCCATTACCTCATCTAAAAAAATTGTAGGTTTTTGTGTTGGTTTAAGAATGTCGCAAAAGTTTTTGGAGCTCTCGAAAAAGTGTGGAGATAATTATAGGTCACTTGGGTGTTTGGAAATGGATTGGAAAATTTTCTATGTGTTTTTATAGATGATTATGATAGTTTATAGATGTTACATAAGGCTATGGATATATCCACAAAGTGTGGAGAGAGTTCCAGGTCACTTGAATGACTATCAATAGACTAGTGAGTCACTTAGGCAATTTAGAGGTGATTGGGACAATTTAGGGATGTTATAAAAGGATGTGGAGCTCTTCAAGAAATATGAAGAGTTCTAGGTTTTTTGGGTGACTAGCACTAGACTTGTGATTCATCTAGGTGATTTAGAGGTAATTGTGATACTTTAGGGATGTTTTGAAAGTATACAGAGCTCTCCAAGAAGTGTGTGAGAGTTTTAGATCACATAGTTGACTAACAAAGGAATTTTTGGTCACATGTGTGATTTGGAGGTGATTAGGCTAGTTTTGGGATATGACTAAAGTCTACAGAGATCTTTAAGAAGTGTGGAGAGGGTTCTAGGTCACTTGGGTGATTAACATTAGAATGATTGGTCACCTGGGTGATTTGGAGGTGACTAAGATAGTTTTAGGATGATATAAAAATCTACATAGGTATCAAAGGAGTATGGAAAGAGTTCTAATTCATTTGAGCGACTGACATTAGACTAGTGGGTTGCCCAAGTGATTTAGAGGTGAATGGGATAATTTTGGGATACTAAATAAGTTTATGGATCTCTAAGAATTGTGGAGAGAATTCCAAGTCACTTGGGTGACTGACACTAGATTGGTGGGTTACTTGGGTGATTGGGAGGTTTTGCGATGTTGTGGAAGTATATGGAGCACTCCAAGAAGCATGAAGAGAGTTATATGTCACTTTATTGATTAAATGTAGATCAATGGGTCACTTGGGTGATTTAAAGGTAAATGGGACATTTATGGTGTGTTGCAAAAGTCTATTGAGCTCTTTAAGAAGTGTGTAGAGAGTTTTAGGTCACTTGGGAAATTGGCCACTAGATTGGTGGGCCACCTTGGAAATTTGGAGGTGAATGGGATAATTTAGGTGATTTTGTGTTAATGGGAGTTTTAGCATGATTGCAAGGAATTTGTGAGTTGATTATAGGGTTATTACAAGGTAATTACATGGTGATATGATGGAGTATATAGGTTTGATAGGATGTGGAGTGTGATTACAGGGAGATTGGGTTAAATTTGGATATGATTGGGTTATGATTAGAGGGTTTTGGTGTCGATCAAGTTATGATTAAAAGGTAATTGGGTTATGATTTGAGTGCTTGGGTAGTGATTTGGCTGTGATTAGAGGGTGTTTTAAGTGATTAGGTTGTGATTGGAAGGTGACTGGGTTATGAATGGAGGGTGATTGTGTTGTGATTGGATGGTGGTTGGGTTATGATTAGAGGGTGGTTAGCTTATTATAAAGAGTGAATGGGCTATGATTTGAGTGACTGGGTTGTGATCATAGGGTGATTGGGTCGTGACGCGTCAAAGACAAATAAAGGAAAGGGATGACAATGATAGGAAAAATTACAGGGGAATTACCTGGGTGATTTGTGCTAGATTTAGAGGTATGATATACATAATGGATAAAGAAAACAAAGGTTTATGAAATAGGAATGAGGAAGACACAAACATAAAATGTAGTGAATATCATAGGAGTATCACCTGGGCAATTTAGATTATGTTTACTGGTCTAAAGCAAACTGTGCAAGGAAAATAACAAATAGAGAGATGGAATTGGATGAGACAGAAAATAGGAATGCAATAGGAAATCATAGGGTAATCACCTAGTTGATTTGGTTTTTTTTTTCTTGTTCAAAATAAAATTTGAGAGGCAAGCAAAAGGACTGCAAAATGGAATTCCTAATGGACAAAGATCTGAAACTCAAGTAGAAATTGCAATGAAATTATTTGGGAAATTTGTACTAGATTTCTATATACGAGTTATGATTGTGCAATGACTAAAATGGGGAATGAATAAACTAGAATGGTAAAGGGACAATGGAATATTTAAATATAAAGTAAAATGAAGGAAACAAAGGCATTTTCTATTTTTGTTTGAAAGGGTATATGTTTTTTTTTGTATTTTTTTATATTTTTTGTATTTTGAGTTTTTAACAAATATGAGGTAACCTAGAAACAATAAACCCCTAATATTTAGTAAAAAAAAGGTGTATGATTGCATGGTATCCCTTTGATAAACCATAAGGGTACATTAATGGTATCTTAGGGAATGTTTTTTTCTTGGCACAACCACACAAAACATGACAAAAAGGCTCATTTAGCCAGGATATAAGTGGTGTTTAAGAGTGATTCCTCAATATACCTAGTCGTACACGAGACAAAATTCCATGTTAGAGGATTATTATTTAAGGTGCGGGTATTTGAGGGTTACAACCTCCCTCATTTCACTCTAACCAATTCATTGGAGCTTCACCAAAAATGACAGTTCTTTCCTCAAATTTATATGACCCACTGATACATGAGCTATAAACTATATAATCTTAGTGATGAAATCCAAGTAGCCCCTAAAGGGCATAAAATATTTATAATTCCCAAGTTCACCTTATGATGCAAAGGAAGAGAATACATGGTTACAACGAAGTAGATACATAAACGAAGAACACATAAAAAAGTAAAATATTTTTTTGTTATTTTTCACTGTTAAAATTGGCAAGAGAATCGCCTAAGCAATTGACTTGCAAATTTTTTGATTTTTAATTTTTTGACCCAAAGAATACTATTAAACAAAATAGAAAACAAAAAATTACTAAAAAAACTTAATAAAAGCTTAAAAATAAAAATAAAGCAACTGGTTAAATTTAAAGAAAATACACATGTAACAAGATAAATAGGTCCCGCAGTGGTTGTAAAATTATATACAACAATTGGGGGTCACATGCAAGTATTAGAAATCAAATAAACCATTAATTTAATTAATACATAAAACTAAATGTTATTTCTAAATCATCCCTATACTAAAATACTAATTTCAAGATTATATAAGATCTTAATCATTGCAAACATTGAAAACATAAAGATTGGGATAAATGCATTACACAACCACTACTTGTTGAATGCATTGAATTGTTTTCTTATACCCACATTGTTATTAAATTTAGGGGCATGATAAATATAAAGTAATCTCATTTTTTAAATCTAATTTAGTACAACACCAAAAATACATTTGTTTTCCTTACACATGTTATGGATTAAGGTCTTGATAAAGGAGATTGATTTTCCCACTAATTAATAAGAGAACTAAATAATTTGAGACATGTTTTCTCATATCAGGGAAAACAAAACACAAACATCAAGTCTTATACATAGTGCTATATTAAACATGTATTACCCATTTCCTCCAATATGAAAGTAGTCACCATACGCTGAAAATGGTCAATGGGGTTTTACAACAATTTTTTTCTTATTTTTGGACCGGTTTTCCTTAGTCTTCCTTAGACAAGAGTTCACATAATTTCATGAAATTAATTTTTATCTTACAAACCTATTTATTCTAAGAAATTTATTATTTTATGGTTTTCTAAGATCTAAATAATAGTCTCTATATCCTCTTTCATGCAATTGGATATGTATTTATAAATTCAATATGAATTTTTTTTGATCGCGATGTGTTGTGATTATTTTAGTGCATTTTTAATGTAAAACAACTTCCTATGGTTATATGGATTAATCAACCGTAGAGGTTTTTCTTTTGTAAATCCTACATTGTTAGTTCATAACCTAGGGTTTTAAATTTGCATGAATACACATTTCCTTGTTGCATTCTAAAGGTTAGATTCCCATATTCCTAGGGTTTTGTCCTTTCCATTGCTTATACTTTGATTCAAAATCTAATGCACACTTGTTTCGTAGTTTCTAAAATGTATTCCTCCATTCATGCCAATATGTAATAAATATATGATTTGATCATGATTATGACCATGCAATTGAATTAAAAATACACATTAGGGATTATTTTCTTGAAAATGTTAGTGTTTTTTGTGTAAAAAATCCATTACATATTGGGAGGTTTATAAATTTCATAGACTCCAAAATCTACACAAAAATAGATTTATAAATACGTGAGTTTTGAACAATGAAACAAGGTATTAGTAGCATTAATCACTTGTTGTATTTCTCTTTATCGATTGATTTAAACCTATCCCTTACTATTTAATATATTTTTTGTTTAATTTTGAGTTACCTTATAGAGATCTTTTGCATTCCAATTTTACTATTTTATTGTTTCTAAATCTAGTCCAAGACTGTATAATAAGGTTAGAACCATACCATATGGTTCTAACCCTTCTTACTTTTCAGTTGTTTTCTCTTTATGGGCCCATTTGTTACTCTTTTATCTTTCAAATTCTATCTTATAGGTAGGCCTTCCTCACCACTAAAGTTTGATTTTTAAAGTAAGAAATCACATGCACACACACACACACATGCACACGCACACACACACACACATATTTATGATGTAAGAATTTAATATCTAGTAAACACATATTTATCTACCATTTAATAAGCTAACGAAATAATAGATACATGTGCATGCTACATACATGGCGTAGGAGGGCATAAATATGAATTTTTCCATCTATATACTACAATTTCTATTGTGATAAAGTAGCATAACCTACTCTCTGTGCTGAGGCACAATGACCAACATAAGTCAAAGGATAGCTGTATACACATTAACACAAAGCACTAAGAGAACTATATTGAGTCTGAAATATAGTGCAATGCTTGGTGAATCACAAATGGGGTGACTATCGAGATTAATCCAAATAAAATATCTGTAGCTTTATTTTTAGATCTAATGGTTGTTTGAGTGTGTTGCATGATAACTAGGATTTGTTTTACAGGTTCAGGTGTGATATCTAGGGTTTTATATGAAGTTAAAGATACTAAAGAGTGATAAACAATGACATTGCGAGTTACAAATTCCCTTTTTTCGTAGGGTAAAACCATACAGTTTGGTTAGGATAGTAAATATGGTCTTGACCATTAGGTATGGTCCTACACAAGAGGTTATAGAGACACAAAAGTTGATTTTTACGATTCCCAGACTTTTTTCTTATTCCATATCAATCATCGACACATCCTGATACCTCCTGAACCAAATAAGTGCATCTTCATATACTGATTACACTTCTTATATATATATAAATTATTTCATTGTGATTTTTTGGTTGTATACTTAGAAAATTTGTCTTGTGGAAAAATTGGTGAGTTTCAAGCCAACACTATGGGAATCTAAGTCCCTCTACTTGAACGGTGCAACTTCCATATGTGCATGCATGAAAAAGTGGATTTCAATGGTGGCCTTTCGACCAGAGATCCAATAGGGGCACTCCACTGACCCTGTGGCAAAGCTAGAAATTTCTCACTAGAGAAGAAATTTGTCTGAGAAGGGGAAAGGGAGTGAGAATGGAGATAGGAGAAACTAATGTTGTGAGTAGAATATCAGATGCCCACACACATTAATTAGAAATTTCATTTACATGCATTTATAGTCAGAAGAAAAACAAATCGCAGGAGAAGCTACAAGACCGAATGAAACTCATTGGTCACAAAGTACCAATCAATTCCTCAATCAAAGAGGAAAATAATTCCTTCTTTTTATTATTGAAGCTTGAGCAGAGTTTGTACATAGCTTGAGAATGGAAGAAATTCGAGGAAGAAGAGAAAATAAAAGAAGAATGGCATTTTCTATCTTTTCTAGGTACAGAGCACTCTGGGCTTTTCGAAAATCAATCGCCAGCCCTTAGAATGACGTCAAGAAGCCATTATATTTTTCCAAGAAACCGTTACATCTTAACAAATCTCAAACACCTTTTCAAATTCCTCAGTTGTAAAGAAAACACTCATGGCGGGTTAAAAACTAGATCTTGCAAAGTAATCGTTACATTTGATTTTCAAGTTTAAATATAGACCATTTGATTTGTTCCTCTAACTCTGAAATTGGGCCATCCATGTCACAAGAAAGGATTGGAGTAGTTACAGGGGGAAGCCCTTTGCATTTTGTGATTTTTTAGAGATTTGGCAATTTGGAAAAAATTGGCCCACACCCCCACTTTGACTTTTCAACTTAGACACGTGGCACCTTCTGATTGGAAATGGGGTCACAACCCTTTTCTCAACATTTTAACCTTTTTTGGAAAAAGGCTCAAAAACTCAATTTCCTCTGCCGGCCCACTGCTCTGATTTGACTAGGACATGTGGCACATTCTGGTTGGAGATGGGGTCACAACTCTTTTCTAAACATTTTAACCTTTTTTGGAAAAAGGCTCAAAAAATCAAATTTCCTTCTACCGTTCCAGTGGGCTCTTTGATTTGACTGGACACGATTTTTGGCAAAATTCACCTTTGAATTTCTCCCTGTGGGCTTCAACTTTGACTTTTTCCCTTTAAAGCCTGATCAGGGCTGCGGGTCACTTTTTAACTTTTCACCTTTTTGCAAAGAGGCTCAAAAACACAAATTTCTCTGTCGACCCGCTGCTTTGATTTGACTAGGACACATGGCACGTTCTAGTTGGAGATGGGGTCACGGATATTTTCTAAACATTTTAACCTTTTTTGGAAAAAGGCTCAAAAACTCAATTTCCTTCCAGCCTACTTGCCACGCTTTTGAATTTCTCACTGATCCGGCTTTTGTAATTTGAACTTTGCAGCCTGGCGACTAAGCTGACTTCTATTGCATTCAATAATTTTGGCTTTTTGGGTCCCAAGTGTCCCAATTGAACTTGTGCAGCCTAAGACAAAAACTTCCAATTTTTCTGCGATAAAAAATTTTGGCTTTTCAAGTCCCAAGTGTCCCAATTGAACTTGTGCAGGGACAAAAACTTTACCATTTTTTACCAAAAGTGACCAAAAGTGTTAAGTTCACCAAAAATCCCATTCCTCCCCATCCAATAGGATCTGACCACGTACCTGCATTCATTGGGGCCAAAATTTGATGGGGAAAAGACACATATCATCCCGATTACAGGAAAAATACACAGAGGAAGAGAACTTCATCATTTTGAGTCCAATTTTTGAATTTCCTTCCGAACTAGAGGCATGGAGGAAAAAAAATGATTTGATGACCCAGGCCATAGAATAAGTGAACAATTTCGATCACAAAGGAGATTGTAAAGAGGATATTTCGTGCACAGACCAGGAGATGGAGAATTTCTCAAAATGAGCAAAATAGAGATTTAAACAGCACTAGGGCATGACTTTTGCTAATTTCTTAAATCTCTAACTTGGCTTAAACACCAAAAAAGGACATGAGCTCAAAAAAATTTGAATTTGGCTATGAAAATGTAGAGCAGTTTTCAGGAGACAACAACTGGCTCTAGCTTGGGGACATGGCGTGAACTGGGCATGGCTAGGGCATGACATGAGGATCCAGAATCTCAAGTTTCAAAACATATTACGTTGACTAGTGCCTTATCCATTGGGCCTTGCACAATCATGTACAATTCTGAGAAAGAATGGAAGAGGAGGATAACAAAACACACAACAAAAACCAAAAAAACTAAACCAGAACCACACAATAGAAAAGGGGAAAAACACACCTACGAAAATCACCTATGGTACAAGATGGGGGACAACCCACTTTCACTGATGATACAGTTTCAAGTATTTCCCACTTTGAGGAAATTCCAATGGTGTTCCATCCAAGTATGAGAGGAGAAAAACATTCTCACCACAAGTTCCATGAATTTGGAATGGGCCGAGCCATAATGAATCAAACTTTCCATGGCTGCCCTTTGGTTCTCTTCTCTTGTCCCATAGCAGAACAAAATCTCCAACCTTGAATTCTCTTGCCTTTTATCTCTTGTCAAAGATCTTATTCACTTTCAATTGGTGTTCTTTAATTCTATCCACCACTTGGCATCTGCTTTCTTCCAGCTTTTCCAGGAAGAGGATCCTCTTGTCAATGGAGTCTTTGTATTGACCATCTTCTATTTCTTGCAGCAACTTGAGAGCTGGCATCTCAATTGTGAGGGGAATCTCTGCCTCAACTCCATACAACATTTGGAAAGGTGACATACCTATTTCCTTCTTAGGAGTGATCCTATCAGCCCATAATGCATCATATAACTTCTTGTGCCAGTTCCTTTGATTCTCATCTACCAGCTTGCAAACAATGGTCACAATGTTCTTGTTGCTTGACTCAGCTTGCCCATTTCCCTATGGGTAGTAGTCAGAAGAGTGAGATAGGGAGATTCCAAAGCCATAACAAAACTCTGTGAGCTCCTTGGAAGAGAAATAGGTGGCATTTTCTACAACAATTTTCTGTGGTATTCCAAAATGAACAATGATATTCTCCTTGATGAAGTTGCAGACTGTTTCAGAGTTGGCTTGCTTGGTTGGGATGGCTTCCACCCATTTAGTGAAGTAATCAGTTGTAGTGAGTACATAAGTATGCCCTGCACTAGAATGAGGATTCAGAACACCAATAAAATCTAGCCCCCATTGCTGAAATGGTTCTTCAATCACCATAGGCATGAGTGGTAATACAACTAGTTGTGGCTTTCCAACAAATTGTTAGCATGCTTTGCATTTGGAAACCCAATCCTGAGTGTCTGCAAAGATGGAGGGCCAATAATATCTCCCTCTGAGGATCTTATGTGTGGTGACCATTGTTGAGAAATGTCCACCACAAGCTTGATCATGATATGCCCTGAGCAACTTTTCTTGCTGCTCCTTATCTACACACCTGAGGAAACAACCATCTAGGCCTCTCTTGTAAAGTGCATGATTCCAGATCACAAACTTGGCTTCCTTTAGCTTGAGTGTCCTTCTTTGTTTGTAATCAAGATGAGGAGGGAATTCTCCATAAGTGAGGTAGTAAGCAATGTCAGCATACCACTCATTAGTAGTGGTGACAAAGAGTGCCATGTGGACTGTCTTCTGAACAGGTTGAGAAGAAACACCATATTTTTCTCCCTGCTGAGCTTTGAGAGCTTCATCTTCAGAAATCAGCTTGCACAAACCATTTCCTCTTACCAGATTAGAGGGTCTAATCTCCAAGTCATACTCTTGGGTCTTTGCAATCCAACTTCCTCTCTTAGCCCCAGGATCTTGTTGAGTCAAAATGGACTTGATTGCACTTCTAGGGACCATCACCACTGTATGGGAATTGAGAATGTAGAATCTGAAACTTTTAATAGCTTTGACCACTGTGTAGGCATGTTTCTCCAATTGGTTGTACTTTAGCTCATGATTTTTCAAAGGACAGCTCATGAAAGCAATGGGTGCTTCCAAACCTTCATCATTTTTCTAAACAAGGACAATAGAGAGTGTATGTTCTGATGCATAGCAATACATGATGAACTCCTTGTTGAAATCTGGAGATACAAGAGTTGGAGCTTTGGCAATGGATTTCTTGATCTCCTCAAATGTTGTTTTTCCTTCCTTATTCCACTTGAAACTTGCTTGAGGTTTCATCATGGAAGTTATATGCTTAGTCAGTTTAGAAAACTCAGGCACAAAATGATGAAGGAAGTTTACCTTTCCAAAGAATGAATGAACTCCCTTCTTACTGGTTGGTAAGGCTAGTGCTTGGATAGCTCTGACCCTCTCAAGATCAATGTGTGCTCCATGTTTGTTCACAATGTGTCCCAACAACTTACCTTCTGTGACTCCAAAAATGCACTTCTTTGGATTTAGAGAAATGCCATGTTTCCTACACCTTGCAAGGACTTGCTCCAAATGACTGATATGATCTCCCCTCCTCTTTGAAAAAACCATGAGATCATCAAGGTAAATGACAATGCAGTGTTTCAAATATTTGAAGGCCAAGTCCATTGCTCTCTGGAAAGTGGCTCCAACATTGATCAAGCCAAAAGGCATTCTGTTGTAGGAAAAAGTGCCCCAAGGTGTTGTGAAGGTTGTTTTGTTGCAATCCTCTTCTACACCTTGATTTGGTTGTACCCTGAGAATCCATCAAGCAAAGAGAGCATCTCAGATCCAGTGACTGCTTGTAAAATATGATCCATGATTGGAAGAGGGTAGTTGTCCTTGAGAGATGCCTGATTCAGATTTCGGAAGTCTACACAAATCCTTATTTCCATGTTCTTCTTCCTTACTGGCACAATGTTAGCCACCCATGTTGAATGGTGGATGGGGAAAATGATTCTAGCATTGAGAATCTTTGTCACCTCTTCTTTGATAACATCAGCAATCTTTGGATTGTAGGGCCTTTGTTTTTTCCTGAAGGGCTTAGCTCCTTGCTTCAAAGGAATGGAGTGATGCATTTCCTTTGGCTGAAAAGATTTGAGTTCATCATAGGAGTAGGCCAAGACATCTGAGTAATTTTTTAGCAGAGCAACAAACTTTCTCTTCTCTTCTGGTGAGCAGAATTTACCAATGTTAACCATCCTTGGATTCTCTGAAGTGCCAATGTTTTCTTGATCAAAATCAGATGGACACCGAGAAGACTATTTTTCTTTCTCTTGGATGAACCTGTCATGCTTGTCAAAGAGGTCTTCCAAAGAAACTAGGCCTTTGGGGATTTTGTTTCCTTTCAGTTTGATTACTCCCTCTTCATCAATTCCCTCAATTCCTTCCTTCTCTTCTTTGGGGATTGATTCACGGTGTGGGTTTTCACTTCCTTCAAAGAAAATATTATTGAAGTTATCCCTTTGTTCTAAGAAGGCTAGGATCTGATTATCATCATTGAAGACCTGCCAGTGATTTGCATTGTCTGGTATGCTGGGTCTGAACACCATCTCAATGGTCACTTTATCCTTTCCAAAAGAAGGATGAGGTGTCACTAAGGAAGCTGACACTGCTAGAGAATCATCCTTTTCATTCTACTCCCTAGGGATAGCTTCAATGGATAATTCATCAAAGAATTCAATACAGTCCCACACTCTATTTTTATAGTGCCCGAGCCTTGGATTTTTCACCTGATATTGTTGGCGGACCTGCTTCACCACAATCTCTGCATCACCTTTGCATCTCAACTTCTTGATTCCCATGTCCTCTGCTACATTCATGCCTAAGAGAAATGCTTCATACTCTACAGTATTGTTTGTATTATCAAATTGTAGCTTGTAGGCAAAAGGATATACCTCATTGGAGGGAGAGTATAATACTACACCAGCTCCTGAACCTACTCTGGAATGACTGCCATCAAACTCCATTGTCCAAATCTGATCTTCTTCTTCCTCCATGAGGAGTGGCAAGTTCTCTTCCTTTTGTGATGTAAGGAAGTAGTTTCCTAGCCCACAATCTTGAAAGAGGATGTTAGCTCTTGGATCATCAGATTTCCTTACTGTGAATTTCATTTTCCTGACTGGCAGCAACTTCTTCATTTCTCCTTTCACTGGGATAGTTGCAGATGACCAATCCATTTTTATTTCTCCACCTAGATCTCTACAAAAAATTCTACTCAACAGCATACCAAAAGATGTTGGGATGTCTGCCACCAAAATGGTCAAGAGTATCTTCTTGTCAGGGTAATCAGCTAGTGCAACCTGAGCATCCTTGATTCTTCCTACCAATGGAACTTGTTTGGATTCCATTGAGTAGAATGTGCCATTTACCTGGGTCAAAGTGAGGCCAAGAGAATTTTCAACTTTTGTTGGCATCACATTATCTGAGGCTCCAAAATCTATAATGCAATTGTTCAACTGGAAACCTTTGATGAGAAGTGACAGGTAAAAAGGCTCAACTTTGTTGGTGGTGGAGGCACTAAGGGCTAACATGTTTTGAGAAGGTGGTATGGATGGTGTGGGTAATAGGCCTTTAGAATTAGAGATTTTGAAGAAAAAGAGTTACTACCCCAACTGCCTTGATGAATCTATCAAATTGGGCAGGATGTGTTTGTAGGTATTCAATCTCAGAGAGCTGAACTTTGGTTTTGCTTGCATGCTCCACAAAGTCAAATGGAGTTATGGTAGATGAGGAAGAGGTTCCAGAAGTGCATGAGGACTTAAATGGCAGAGGTTTTGTTACTTTTAGTGCTAGGTTCTCCTTTTCAAATGTAGCAATTGGCTTGGAAGGAGGTGAGGGTGTAGCCCTTGATTAAAATTTAGATGTTCTTGTAGAACTAACATTTAGAAGAGAATTACCCTTAACATCTTTTAAGTTGGGAGAAGAATCAGATAGCTTACTTGGCACAACAGTGTGATCCTTGACAAACTGGTGAATCTGATTTCTCTCTAGCTGATTCCATGGAAGGTGGTAATGGTGATCCCCTACTGATGATCTTGTTTAGTGGAGGCTTTGAAGAGCTATCTTCTTTGTTCTTCCTACTCTCAGTTGCAACTGTTGAGGCTGAAACACCATTCTTGGACTGTGTATGAGTGAAAATAACACATGAAAAACTTGGAGCTTCTTCATCACCTTCCTCCTCATCATCAACGTATTCAATCAGGCCATTGTGCATGCCAACCTCTTCAATTTCAAGATAGTTTTCATAGTCATCCATGATTTCTTCTTCAGTTTCCTCAATGTTTGTTCCTTCTTTTGATTCCCTAGTGTCACAGATGGCATTGACTGGTGGTGCTTCAAGAGCAATCCTATGAGGAGGTGGAGCAATTCTTGGTCTATCATGAGGATTTGGTCTCCTTGGAGCATTCCTCATTGTGATTTGTGACAGCTGCTTCTTCAAAGCAACTAGGTCATTTGCCATTTTTTGGAACATTGGATCAGTGGTGACTGAATTTGAACTCTGACCTTTTTGCTTCCCATTTGGTCCTTTCACTTTGCCAGAAATAATTAGATCATCATCAGTCTCAACTGCAAAGTCTTGAACCTCCCTCAATGTTCTTGGTTGGGCTCTTCTGAGGAAGAAACCAACTTCTGGTGGCAAAGCACTGATAAAGAACCTTTTCAAGTTATTTTCAAGGGGGGTACCACATCTTCTGGGATCCTTCTTGTCAACCTATTATACCTTGCTACAAAATCTCTCATTGATTCAGAGGTCTCCTTCTTCATCTGAACCAATTGGACCAGCAGATCCTGACAATCTTCTGTGCTCTTGAACCTATGTTCAAATGCACTTCTTATATCTTCCCAGCATGTGACAGATCTTGGGGGCAACATGTAGAACCATTCAACAACCTTTTCTTGGAGTGACTCCACAAAGATCCTAACTGAAACATCTTCATCTTCAACTCCCAACACTCCACAAGCAGTGATGAATGCTACTACATGTTCTTCCTGGAGCTGAGAACCATCCCCTTTGAATTTTGGGAAGTTCTTTCTTGAGCCTCTTGGGAGGTCATGAAGTGGTTGTGGAAGAGCAAGTGGACCAGTATTTCTTCCCCATGGTACATTAGGCCTACATTCCTCATGCTCATGATCACCCATTCTATTCCTGTTTCTATCCTCCAGTCTTGCTAAGGCTGCTTCTGTTGCTGCTCTTTCTTCTGCTTCAATTTGGAGTCTTTCTATTTCTTCAAGTTGAGCCCTTATCTCCTCTTCAACAACTACCTCTCTTTCAAGCTCTTCAAATGTGGGATCAATTTTTCCTCCAAGCCTCAGTTGCTGGGTGTACCTTCTATCAGCCAGCTTGAAAGTTTATGCTCTTCTCTGGGGTGCTGGAATTTGTCTCTGCCTTTCCAATTCGATAGCACGTTCCTCTTCCAGGTCTATAATCCTTATGGAAATGAAGTATTGATTGACACTTTGTCTATTATGCCAAATAGCTTCTCTCATATCAGAAGCAATGTCTTCTTGGATGTGAAAGAGTAAATCAGGTCTCTCAACAGGAGGATTTCCCAGAATAGCCATGATTTACATCCATGAAGTTTGTGTGATTATTCAATCTCCATAAACTTTTCTTCTAGAATATTTATTTTATTTTATGACCCTGAGGTCATTTTTAGGTGCAGATGCTAAAAAATTTGCCCCACAGTGGGCGCCAAAAACTGTTGGCGAGAAAATTTGTCTTGTGGAAAAATTGGTGGGTTTCAAGCCAATGCTATGGGAATCTAAGTCCCTCTACTTGAACGGTGCAGCTTCTGTATGTGCATGCATGAAAAAGTGGATTTCAATGGTGGCCTTTTGACCAGAGATCCAACAGGGGCACTCCACTGACCCTGTGGTAAAGCTAGCAATTTCTCACTAGAGAAGAACTTTGTCTGAGAAGGGGAAAGGGAGTGAGAATGGAGGTAGGAGAAACTAATGTTGTGAGTAGAATATTAGATGCCCACACACATTAATTAGAAATTTCATTTACATGCATTTATAGTCAGAAGAAAAAAAAATCCGTAGGAGAAGCTACAAGACCGAATGAAACTCATTGGTTGCAAAGTACCAATTAATTCCTCAATCAAAGAGGCAAAAATTCCTTCTTTTTATTATTGAAGCTCGAGCAGAGTTTGTACATAGCTTGAGAATGGAATAAATTCAAGGAAGAAGAGAAAATAGAAGAAGAATGGCATTTTCTATCTTTTCCAGGTACAGAGCACTCTGGTCTTTTCAAAAATCAATTGCCAGCCCTTGGAATGACGTCAAGAAGCCATTATATCCTTTTCTAAAATGGTTACAATCTTTACAAATCCTCAACACCTTTTCAAATTCCTCCATTGTGAAGAAAACACTCATGGTGGGTTAAAAACTAGATCTTGCAAAGTAACCGTTACATTCGATTTTCCAGTTTAAATATAGACCATTTGATTTGCTCCTATAGCTTTGAAATCAAGCCATCCACGTGGCAGGAAGGGATTGGAGTGGTTATGGGGGAAAGCCCTTTGCATTTTGTGATTTTTTAGAGATTTGGAAATTTGGAAAAAATTGGCCTGCACCCCCGCTTTGACTTTTCAACTTAGACACGTGGCACCTTCTGATTGGAAATGGGGTCGCGACCCTTTTCTCAACATTTTAACCTTTTTTGGAAAAAGGCTCAAAAACTCAATTTCCTCTGTCGTCCCGCTGCTCTGATTTGACTAGGACACGTGGCACCTTCTGGTTAGAAACAGGGGCACGGCTCTTTTCTCAACATTTTAACCTTTTTTGGAAAAAGGCTCAAAAACTCAATTTCCTCCACCAGCCCGCTGCTCCGATTTGACTTTAGGAATGGCACCTTCACCTTTGAATTTTTCCTTGCGGGCTTCAAGCATTTTACTTTTTTCACCTTTGGATAGCCTGATCGGGGTTGTGGGTCATTTTTTAACTTTTTGCACCTTTTTTACAAAGAGGCTCAAAATCACAAACTTCTCAATGATGAACCCGCTTCTCTGATTTGACTAGGAAACGTTTCACATTCTGGTTGGAGACAGGGTACACGGCTCTTTTCTAAACATATTTTAACCTTTTTTGCAAAAAGGCTCAAAAACTCAATTTCCTCTGTGGCCGCTCTCATGCTTTTGAATTTTTCAGCCGATCTGACCTTTTCTGTCTCAAGTGTCCCAATTGAACTTGTGCAGCCTGGGAAAAAACTTGCCCCACCCTGGAGTTTTTTTCACAATTGACAATTTTGAATTTTTGGAGTCCCAAGTGTCCCTTGTGAACTTGTGCAGCTTGGGACAAAAAGACTTTTTCCATAATAAACGGCAATTCAGACTTTTCGGGTCCACAGGGAAAATTTACCATTTTTGCCAAAAGTGACCAAAAGTGTTAAGTTCACCAATAAACATGTTCCTCCCATCCAATAGGATCTGACCACGTACCTACATTCATTGGGGCCAAAATTTGATGGGGAAAAGACACCCGTCATCCCGATTGTGGAAAAAATACACAGAGGAAGAGAACTTCGTCATTTTGAGTCCAATTTTTGAATTTCCTTCGCAAACCAAAGGCATGGAGGCAAAACAATGATTTGATGACCCAGACCATAGAATAAGTGAACAATTTTGATCACAAAGGAGATTGTAAAGAGGATATTTTGTGCACAGACTAGGGAGATGGAGAATTTCTCAAAACAGGCAAAATAAAGATTTAAACAGCACTAGGGCACAATTTTTGCTAAATTCTTAAGTCTCTAACTTGGATTAAACACCAACAAAGGACATGAGCTCAATTTTTTTTAATTTGGCTATGAAAACACATAGAAGTTTTTAGAAGACAACACCTCTTTGATTAGGATTTTTATTTTCCCACACCTTAGGGCTTTCTTAGGGCATGTGGGTGATCTTTCTGAGTGCTTTTCTTAGTCTTTATGTCACCATGGCATGTTATAGGGTTTTGCAAAACATCAAGGGTTACCATTCCTCTAACTAGGTCCACATAACTTCTATTTTTGCACAGTCTCCTAATCTTTCTCATCCACTTTGTATTTTCCACACTTTAGTAGATGGCTCTACCATTTGGTTTACAAATAAGAATTTAAGCTATGAAGTCATCTCAAATTTTGAAGTTACTCTTGATGTTTTTCATTCTCTCATATTGAGGATGCTATCACATTTAATTATGATCAAGAGGATAATCACATTTTGTTTCGATTCAAACCACCTCACTTTACTAATATACCTAAAACACATCCTTTTACTTTATCTACTGTACCACTCCAAACCATAGAGGATATCTTGGTACTTGTATTCCCCAAACTCACCACAATTGGTCATGTTAGTCCTAACTTTGAGGTTAGTGTAGATGTTTGGGAAAGGTACGGTGAACAACCATCTTCCCCTCCACCAATAAATGCCCCTCTTACTACCATATACCCTATATGCTCTAGTGACGATGCCATTATTTCTATCTTATAATTGAGGATGATATTCCTTCCATTAATACATTGTTTGATTTTTTCCTTATGTTTCTGATAATGATTTATAATCCATTTATAGTGAATGCCCTAGTGATGACATACATGATGATTCTTCTTTCCTCAAACATAATTCTAATTATGTTTCTACTCTTCCTCTTAAATACAAAGATAATGATAAAAATTGTAATATCTCTATTTCTTTTGTACATGATTCTACTTGTGTTTCTACTATTACCATTAAATGTGAAAGAAATGATAATTCTTGCACCATTAACGTTTCTACTAATACTATTGAATACAACAATGTTACAATTAATTATATTCCTATTGGACACACTATGATCGATACAAATTGTGTTTCTACCTCTTCTCTTGAAATAAAATGCAACGATTGTATTTCTCCAACACTTATAAATGATAATGTGCATAATCATGAATTTTTTTCTATTTCTCTCAGCACAAATGAGCATATTAATCCTCTTATAGTTACACATGATACCCATAGTCTATTTTCCTCTCCTAATGTGGATGTTTTTCTTACATACAATAGGCATGTGCCTTTATGTCATGCATGTTGGGTTACACACATAACACCCAAAGTTATACCTAATGTGGTTTCCAATGACACCTTACCCCATCTTGCTTTTAAAAGAAATAGTGTTCCTATGGCCAAAATTAATGGTAAGGTACAAACCTTGAATAAGCCTCTATATGTCTATGTCGTAGCTCCTCAAGAGGTCCTCTCACTTATGAATGTGGTAGGATATTTATAACAAAAATTCCATACTTTGAATCTAGAGAATAAAAATTACTATACTAGCATTGATTCTAATACTATATATGGAAATCCTATTTGGCATAGAAATATTCTAATCTTAATTCCCTAGGAATTTTATCATGCATTCGTTTCAATTGTTTGATGGAACCTCATATCCTTATCTACATATTAAGCATTATAGGGCACTTATTATTTTATATAAAAATGATAGATTTATCCTCAAAGATTTCCCTTAAATTTTCACAAGAGATGCTATGTATTGGTTTACTCACATCCAATGGATCTCTCGATACTTTTTTGAAGATGCTTTCCTAGCCCACTCTAGTTGTAATAGAGGGCCTAGGCCAGATATGAGCACTTACCTTCCTTACATTAAGGTGAGACTGAGCATGTATTGGACTATATCTTACATTTCAAAGCAAACATGCACTTATTATTATACCAACCCATTCACCTAGAGATACAATATATCTTTTATCGGGGTCTTATATGACCTATTAAGGAACAAATACTTTATGATACATGTGACTCATTTAAAGAGATTTACCTAAGTGTAATTTATTTAGAGTAAGAACTTACACTCCCACATGCACCTAAAAAGTTAGATGATAACATTATCATTACTTCCATTATGCATGATTATGATGCACAACTAGAATCGGTACCTAAAGATACCCAAGTTAACATTATACACCGTGGTAACACTTTTTATCATACTGAGCCTGAACCAAAAATGATCACAAAATCCCCTCTTAGGAATAAGTGTAGACCAATATATTTTGAAAAATATATTGATAAGATGCATGAAATCCTACTTACACTAATAGATAAGGTATTAATTTAGTTACCATCAAATGACCATCATCTCCCTCATTGGATTGAACGAGAAAAGGGAATACCTTTTTATAAATTACATCACATTAATGGACAACATGGCAATAATTTTTATGCATTGGATCAATAACTTAAGTTACTTGAAAACAAAGGCATTATCACTTTCAAGACATGCCATTCTGATAGATCTACTCCAATTCTTTCCGACATCATCCTGTAACAAGTGTTAGTATTACTAAGCATTAGACCATTGATAGATCAAGTGATGTTTCTCAAGATGGAGTTACTCCTCCACAGGAGCCACTATAACTCACAGACAAATGGCTTGCCAGGAAACAAAATTTTGTACCAAAATTTACACACGTGACTCATACAATTTCTTTGATACCATTGGCAACATGTTTGGTTAAGCTTGAGATTCACATTTGATTTACACCAAATACATTTTTTGGTCTCTAGAGTTACTGCTCACACCTAGTTCCACTTGGTTTCTCTATCATGATGTTTTGATCACCCATTTATAACACTGACTATCTTTGTCTTTTAAAATCACCACCCTTTCAACAAGTACCTCATGGCATATACAAGGATCACCCTTCCTTCTTTTGTAAGAATATGTTTCCTCTCCCTATATGCTCATGAGATATTAGTAGAAATTACGCACATGCCAACCATTACGATTTATCATCACCATGTACTCATCAATAATTGTGTCCTTAATTCCTTAAATACACTTGTATTTTAATCACACTTGCATTATGCTTTCTTACACATCACATATCACATACCAAAAATAAAAGTCCATATACATCATGTGAATAACAATAAGTTACACATCATTACCTCAACTAAAACATAACCACATCAAAACCAAAATCACATACATACAACAATAATCACATCACCACATACACCTATCCATCTCTTCAATTATACTACAAATGTTATAACTATTATTCCAAACACAATTTTTTACATAAGTTCAAAATCAATATATATATATATATATATATATATATATATATATATATATATCTAAAAATTCAATATAATATGTTGAGGGCATAACCCTTCGTGCATTCACACATCATCATCATTGATTCTCTCACTAGACATATGAAATTAAGAGTTGGAGGATCCTCCAACATCATCATTATTTCTATATCGTGACCTCACTCGATAGTGCACTAGTTGCTCAAGTAATGTGGCATTATCTACCAAAACCTATGCATTCCGAGTCTGAGACTCCACTAATCTTTATAATAAATCATTCGTCAGAGTGGATTTCTTATCCTATCTTAGAGATAAGATGGATAAGCCTAGAAGTTCTATAAATAAAGAGGCCACCCCCCTCATTTAGCATAGAAGGAAGTAGTGAGAATTATTGTATGAAGTGTGTAAAGGAAGCCATCAGTTTAAAGGTGTGTTAAAGAAGTCATTAAGAGGTGTAATTATAAAGTTTTCTCCCATAGTATTGGTGGAAGGCAAGTGAAGTCAATAACACTTGAAGTACCTCATGGGTGAGATTGTAATAATTTCATGTTAATATTATAATTTACTTTGATATTTCAGATTTTGTCATCATTCGTCTTCTCATAGTCAATGGTATTCTTGTGTTATGTTTGTTGTTTTGTTTCCAGATTACATCCACCCAAACTAAAGGCTGTGCATTAGTAAATAATCATAGCACGAGAAGTTCCCAGTGAAGAATTATCATAGTGCCCGGATTAGTGATGACATTTTGGTTCCGTTGCCGAGACCAGTCCTCGTTGGTGGATTGTCTGGAGAGATATTCCCACTTAGTCAAAAATCAATTGGACGGTAACCTTGTTTTTTACTATGCATAGTAGTTACCATGGTAAAGTCATTTTTTGCCGTGAATAGTAGTTACCATGGTAAATTCATTTTTGTTGTGAATAGTATTTACCATAGTAAAGTCACTTTTTATCGTGAATAATATTTACCCACAGTAACTTCACTTTTTACTGTGAATAGTGTTTACCATAGTAAAGTTAGTTTTTTACCGCAATAAGTCAAGTTTTACCATAGTTTACCGTGGTCATTTCTATTTTCTACTATAGTGATTTTAATTATTGGTGCACATAAGTCTTGTTGATTGTACTTTTGGGTTGGTATTTCACTGTGGTTACTTTTAAAAATGGGGAAGATTCATGTTTTTTCGGCCCAATCTAATAAAGATGCTTCCTCTTTCATTCAAGAGTTTTAAACGATCTTGTATTTGTAATGGCCTTATAAGAAAGGAACAATGGACTGAATTTTTTCCTACCTTTTTGGATGGTTCAGCCCTTAGGTGGTTTAAAACACTAGGTGATAATGTGAAAAACTCATGGGATTTATTAACTAAAAGTTTTCTTGAAGAATTTGGTGAACAATAGAGATATGCAGATCTCATGATTGATATCACAAAGCTAACCCAAGGAGAGAAGGAGAAGATAAGGGATTATCATGCTCGTGTTCTAGAGCTAAGGAGGAAGCTCGACGCCCGGATACGGAAGGAAGGATTAGCGGCTGGGTTGATGAATGGCGTGGATAATCTCCTATGTAAGCACTTCATTCTTGGGATGAAGCCAAAGATCAAACAACGAGTGAAGTATGACCGCCCAGCTACCATTGAACAAACAAAGGAGATTACAAGAAGGCAAGAAGAAAGCATGGAAGAGGAGTCCAAAGAAATTTTTGCTAAAGTAGAGCATACACCAGCACCTTTTCTCCATAATCCACAACCACTCTCGGTGAGCACAAATATTTCTCCTATTACATCTACTGAGTATGAAGATCTTCTCAAAAAGATGGGTCAGTTAACTATTAATCTTCTTCAAGGAAAAGAATTTAGTTCTCAGGGAGGAGATAGAGGTCTAAAAAGAAAAATTTCTAAAGTTGTATGTTATGGTTGTTATAAAAAAGGGTCATTATAAGTATAATTGTTTAGATAGAGCTTCTACATCTAGTAAAGGAGAAAATGATAAAGGAAAATCACCTGTGAATTCTTTTGATGTAGTAGATAAGAGAAGAAATAATGAAGTAGATGTGTTTTGTAACAAAAAGAAAGAAAGAAAAAGATAATCACGATGGAAATGATCCTAAGAAGATGAAAGGAGAAACTAGTAAGAAACATAGGAGAAGAAAGTTTGGTGTGCAGGATTTTTTGATTTCACAGGGGCAAGGACCATACTCCATCTTCGAAGATATATCTAAAAGGCCTACAAATATTACATATAGTCAACTCTTGGCTATGTATTCTGAGAAGAGGCGGGGAGCTGCGAAGTGGACTCAATGCTCGACGAAGGAAGGAGGTTGAGGTCCCTGTTTTGGAGGCAGAGGCGGATCCCTATGCTCCACAAGCTGAGGTATTATGTAATGGTATTTCAATTCATGATGTCTTAGTTGATGGAGGTGCTGCAGTTAATGTAATGACCGAGTCTGTGATGAATATGTTGGGTTTAAAAATTGATCGCCCTTCAACACTTATGTTAAGGTCATTAAATAAGGGAAAAACTAAACCAGAAGGTGTAGTTTCAAATGTGGCAATATCTTTTATGGGTGTTGTATGTGTGGTAGACTTTCAGGTGATGAAAAATGGTACTGTTGCGTACCCAATGTTGCTGGGAAGACCATGGCTAAGGAGAGTTCATGCAAGAAACTACTGAAATGAAGGCTTCATGACACTTGGACGTGGTAGAGAGAGGGTGAAGATAAATGTGATCCCTCGACATCATAAGGCAGAACCTGTGGATTCAAGTGATGAAACTGATGATTGGACATCCTCTGATTACTCTAGTACCAGTGAAGTGGACACTAAAGATGAAGAAAGTGAGGTTGATGTTTCAGTCATGGATATCCTTCCAGTCACACTGACTCATGACCCCATAAAATTATCTGAAGAAGAAGTTGATGATCGTCTCCAACAAATAAATATTGGTGATGCTGTGATGGAGAGTGAGAAGGAATCCTACCTCTAGCTCTTTCGAAGGTACATACACATATTCACTTTTGATTACAAGGAACTCTGTCAAGTAAGTTGGGTAGAACATTCTATTGAGCTGGTAGATGGTGCTAAGCCTATAAAGCAAATGCCATATAGAATGAATCCTAATTTTTCCAAGACTGTAAAAGAAGAAATAGATAAGTTGCTTGATGCAGGATTCATATTTGCTATGGAGAATTCAGAATGGGTTTCTCCCATTGTGATCTCAATAAAAAAGAATGGGAAGCTACGCATTTGTGTTGATTACAGGAAGCTCAATAAGGCAACAAAGAAGGATCATTACCCTCTTCCATTCTCAGATCAGATCTTAGACGAAGTAGCTGGCCAGGAGTGTTATAGTTTTGCTGATGGATATAGCGGATACAACCAAGTTCGTATAGCAGAGAAATATCAGCTGAAGACCACGTTCACCACTCCTTGGGGAACGTTTTCTTATAGAGTTATGCCTTTTGGGTTGTGTAATGCTCCAGCAACATTCCAGCGTTTGATGAATAGGGTGTTCGAACCCTACATTGGGACCTTCATCAGAGTATTTCTGGATGATTTTTGCATCTATGGGAGCAATTTGGACCACCTGCACCAGATGGAGACAACATTTCAAAGGTTAGATGAAGCACAAGCCTCACTAAACCCTACAAAGTGTGTCTTTGGATGTTCTAAAGGTGTTTTGTTAGGGCATGTTGTATCCAGAGATGGTATTGGTACTGATCCTGATAAAGTTTCAAAAATCAAAGATTTACCATTTCCTATGAATAGAAGTAAGTTGAGATCATTTTTAGGCCATGTGGGTTACTATAGAAGGTTCATCAAGAATTTCTCAAAGATTGCACAGCCACTAACCCAGT
The DNA here is from genome assembly GCA_019776745.2 of Taxus chinensis. Classification (NCBI taxonomy): domain Eukaryota; kingdom Viridiplantae; phylum Streptophyta; class Pinopsida; order Cupressales; family Taxaceae; genus Taxus; species Taxus chinensis. The sequence goes on from CM034152.1 coordinate 128,906,445, forward strand.
TCTTGAAGAAGGATGTTACTTATGAACCAGGAAATAAGGCACATGAAGCTTTTGGACAACTGAAGGAAGCCCTGGTGTCTTCACCTGTTTTAAAGAATCCAGATTGGAGCAAGCCATTCATTGTGTACACTGATGCCTCAGATGCAGCACTAGGAAGTACTTTGAGCCAAAAGGATGAAAACTGGGAATGAACATCCAATTTACTTTGGGAGCAGACAAATGAGCAGTGCTAAGGTAAATTATACTGTAACTGAAAAAGAGGCTCTAGCTATCATTTTTGCTATAAAGAAGTTTAGAAATTACTTGCTAGGGCAGAAATTTCTAGTTGTAACAGATCATCAGGCTCTAAAATATATTGTCAATAAGCCTAACCCATCAGGGAGGATAGCAAGATGGATAATTTTGCTACAAGAATTTGAATTTGATATTATAGATAGGCCAAGAAAGAAGCATGTCAATGCAGATGCACTCTCTCGAGCCTATGATGGTTTAGGATCATCTTGTGATGATGATGATTTCCCTGATGCAGCATTGTTATCCCTTGACACAATCCCTAGTGAATACATAGATATTTGGAATTATCTGAATGAATTCAAGTTTCCTAATGGTGCCAATGCAAAGACTAAGAGAAAGATTACTCAAGCCAGTCATCCATATTCTATTCTGCATGGAGTATTATTTCGAATAGGACCTGATGGACAGTACAAGAGGGCAGTTGGACATGATCAAGGGAAGGAACTGCTAGAATAATTCCACAATGGTACATGTGGAGGGCACTTCTCTAGACAACTTACAACAAGAAGGATCTTGGATGCAGGTTATCACTGGCCCACTCTTTTTAAAGATTGTTATAATTATTGTAAGACATGTGATATTTGTCAAACACATGGTAACCGTAAGACTTCATCAGCTCCATTATGCCCTATTCTTCCACTTGGTCCCTTTAAAAAGTGGCGAATAGACATTGTAGGTCCACTTCCAACTACCTCACACCAAAATAAGTATATTATAGTTTCCACAGATTATTTAACCAAGTGGGTTGAAGCTAGGCCATTGAAAACAGCTTCCATGGATGAGGTGGCAAGGTTCATATATGAACGCATTGTCACCAGATTTGGTTGTCCATTAGAAATTGTAACAGATCAAGGAAGCCACTTCATTAATGAGGTAGTAGAAGCCCTAGTCAATAAATTTTCTATTAAGCACAGGAAGGGAACAACATACAAGCCAAGCACAAATGGACAGGTGGAACGAACAAATTTTGTGTTGTGTCAAATTCTAGAAAATGATGCAGCCTTGCAGGTACATAAGTGGGATAAAAGGATTCATGCAGCATTGTGGGTATATAGAGCAACATCAAAGTCAGCAATAGGATACTCCCCATTTCAGTTGGCCTATGGCATTGATCCAGTTCTTCCTATTGAGTTTGATATTCCCACTGTGAGAGTTATGAAAAATGAAAGGATGGATGAAAGTGATTCAGTAAAAGAAAGGTTGGTACATCTTCATTTGCTAGAGGAAATGAGGGAAATAGCAAAGGATACAAGCCATAAGAAGAAAATGAAGCAGAAGGAATACTTTGATCAAAAGATCCGTTGGTCTCCATTTCATGTGAATGACTTGGTTCTAGTATATGATTCCAGATACAAAAAAAGAAGACAGAGAAAATTTCTTCCAAAATGGATGGGGCCCTACAAAATAGCAGCTGTGCATGAAAATGGTACGTACCGACTGGAGGAATTGGATGGCACTCCCATTACGAAATGGGTCAACCACAACAAGTTGAAGATTTTCCAAGCACCAGAATAGTCTACTCCGAGGACGGAGTAGAAGCTAGGAAGGGGGAAGATGTTGACACTAAAATTTTCCTCCGTAATTTCTATTTCATTAATGTATGTATTAGGAATAGGATGTTGTTAAGTGTAATTAGTAGTAGCATCTGATAGAAGATAATGGCGCCGTCAGTACGATGCTGCCACTAATGTAGAGTACGGTAACAGTAAAAGTACAATATGAATGTTGTAGTAAAAAGTAAATATTTGTCGTAAGTGGTCCGGTAATGTTAAAATGTCAAAGTTGGGGTAAGTAGAGAAGTAGGGTCTACATGATTAGGAATTAGAAATATTATATTGGTAATAAGGACAAGGAGTGAGGTCATAAATATTTTGTGTATTTTATTTGTAAAAAGTCTAAAAATGTGGAACCCATGTGAAATGATAAGGTTTATCTTATCTTAAAAGATAAGCTTACATGTACAGATAAGAGTTAAGGTATGGAATATGATTCGTCAGAGTGGATTTCTTATCCTATCTTAGAGATAAGATGGATAAGCCTGGAAGTTCTATAAATAAAGAGGCCACCCCCCTCATTTAGCATAGAAGGAAGTAGTGAGAAATATTGTATGAAGTGTGTAAAGGAAGCCATCAGTTTAAAGGTGTGTTGAAGAAGCCATTAAGAGGTGTAATTGTAAAGTTTCTCCCATAGTATTGGTGGAAGGCAAGTGAATTCAATAACACTTGAAGTACCTCATGGGTGAGATTGTAACAATTTCATGTTAATATTATAATTGTACTTTGATATTGCATATTTTTTCATCATTCCGTCTCATCATAGTCGATGGTATTTTTGTGTTATGTTTGTTGTTTTGTTTCCAGATTACATCCACCAAACTAAAGGCTGTGCATTAGTAAATAATCATAGCACGAGGAGTTCCCAGTGAAGAATTATCATAGTGCCGGATTGGTGATGACAGGGTCAATCTCCTCTAAGGATACGATGCCGAAGGCACCTCTTGCATGATTCCAAATTATTGTTTCACATGCTCATATTGAAATATTACCTTTATCAGGGAAATCAATCATCTAACAAAATGTTATGACACATCCATCACATCTCCATGACATCCTCGGACCACCCTATGAAATCCTTGTATGGCCTATAAATGATATCACATGATCCCAAACTATCTAAAATAGATCTATAATCCATCGTATTAAACCCTCCATGTCTTGGCATAATCCATCTCATATAAACAATCTTTGGATGTTCCTAGTCTAGATGAGGGCCACCAATTGGTTACACAACTAAAATGTACTCATAAGATCAAACATCCAACAATGTAACAATTGCTATGCAACCACCATGGTTCTCTAATATGAACCCATTAAAATCCCTTTATAGAAGGGCCAATACATATCGACCGCATGCATGTTTTGTCCCATACTCATCTATATCCTAATAATCGTGCTACATCATGTATGATATAGATACCACCCTACCATTTACTACCACAGATTATGCAAATAGTACACAAATATACTTTGACAACTATGGAACACTAACAGTTACAACAAATCTCAATATGATCATGGGATCTTCGATACCCCCATGTCCCACCCAAAATATTTGTGTTTTCCTCATATGATATGACAAGTCTGGGGGAAACATATGCACCCTCTCACCTATAATTGGCTGTAAAAAATCCAATAAACACCCTCCAATGTAACAGTCATCTCCCATATTAAGAGTCAAAATGTGTAAGTATCTGCATTTCCCACTCACATAATGTCGTGATCAAATACATAGTTGGGGTGATTCCCCCAACATGGCCACATGCAGTAATTTGACTCTATCTAGTATATCCCATCCCACATCATCTAAGTCCAATGAAAACAATATGTCACATGTCAGCCTCCCTGAAACTCTCTTGTATAAATATATCTCTATATAAACATAGATAACACAACCCAAATATTGTATTAGTGCATCTAATCTCACAAAACATAATCATACATCAATCAAATCTACACATATTATCAAAAAAAAATCCACATCATCATTCTTTACCAACTATATTGGAACAATACATCTTAGGTTAGGAACGTGTGGATCTTGGTCAGAAATGTACATTTATGGTCCCAGGTCCAAAATCAAACCATTCGGTATGGTTTCATCAATTTATCCTCAAATGAATAAAATTAAAAAAAACATAAAATAAAGAACACCTATCCTATTTCTAAAAAAAACTTAGTGTTAATTATGCTTACCAACTCATGGGTTATTTGGGCTTGAATAACATCTTCCACCTACTCAAACCGTGATTTCATGGCCTCTCTAGCTCACAACATCTTCCTAGTCTCAGAGCTCCTATCACACTCAATCACAATCACCAAATGAAAATTAAGTTTTACTTTTCCCTGTTACTATTTATAACAATAATTACCAGTGGCAATAAGAAACATCACTTATTGCCCACCCTAATGCTCTAATCATAACTTCACAATGGTATAGTCCATATCTTGGGCTCATATTACCCATTTGCCATTACGTTTGTGGTATTACGATCATGATCCTAACTATTTCCATATTGATATATCACAACATTATATTGCACTCCCTATACCATTATGCACAATTTTTTCTCCAGCCATTCCAAATCTAGCTTTATTACACACATACTACTCCATTGCCTCTTATCAATCAATTTATTCAATATTGCAAATCACACTATTCATATCTCATTTCTTATCTAATACATTACAAAGTCTTTGATATACTCTCATCTCTTCACTGTCATCTCAAGAGACACTATTTCACACTCTCCCTTTTACCAAAGGGGGGTCAAATCTATAGTTTGACTATATGTGGTCGTCTCCTCTTTTTATCCCAAACTAGCAATTAACATCCAATGGATTGGTCATAAAAGGTCATCCTCATTTACATACTTTACACAAGAATCAAGCAAAGTTGGCTATATAAAGCCACCTTTCTCTCTTTGTCACATATTTCAATCCAATTTCATCATCATGCAATCACTCATCATTACAAAAATTCACTACACATGGAACATGCATAGTCACAAACACGAAACACCACTATATATGTTATATATGAAGAGGAAAAGTTAAATATTCAAACTTTATCAAATCATCAATACTACAATTTATAAAAGTGCCCCCATATAATTACATGGTGGGAGAAATTAGATGTCATTTTCCTTTCACCTTATAGGTTTTTCTAGATATTTGATGCCTAGACCCATCTGCAGTGGTGTGGTCCCAATATTGGGAAGTATTATAGTGGGCGACTAGAAAGCCTTGTGATACTTTTCCCTTGGTGTTAAGAAACCCAATTCCCACATTAATCCAAAATCAAACAACTTGTTGGGGATTTAATCCTCCCCCAAATCTATGAACATGTTAAGTATGAATCTCCATGTCTCTAAACATTAATTTTTACAATTGTGATATCCCCTTTTGATGATCGTGACACACTTTTCCCTTATCTATGCGCGAGTTAGCTGCTGAATTGTGTTGTTTTCCACACATAGTTACTTTATATGGGAATGCTTGTGGTTGTTATTGCTTCAACACTTTCTCAGAGACACCTTTCTTTTCCTTTACACTAGTAATTTTCATTTACTAGCATAAAAGGGAAAATCTAGACACCAAAAACAACAGAAAATCATTATTACATCACAACTTTATTAGATTTATATACAAACGAGTTTTTAATAAAGAAAAAAGGTCATGACGACATCAATATCTTGTTATATTTCTCTATACGGATTGATTAAATCCTATCTATCATTATTCTAACTTTTTGTCTTGATTTTGAGTTACCTTACAAAGATATCTAGCAATTGCCTTTTACTGTTCTATTGTTTCTATGTTATTGGCAAAATATTTTGTCAAGGAAAAAATAGGGTTTCGTTAACGCTAACAGGAATAAGTCCCTCCACTTCAAGATGGGGCACATCCCATTTATTGAAATTTGGAAAATATTTACACTATTTCTAAATCTGGGGTGGCCAAAGGCCATGAAACGTGTAGAAACATCCTTATTGTGACTGTAACGATAGTTAAGAGAGAGGGAAACTTGTAGACATGTGAGAAGAGAGAAATGAGAAGGCAAATGACATTGATGAGATGATTTTTTTTTCAGCAACTAATATTTAGAGGTGATTCCAATTTCAATTAGAAGAAACATGCAAGCACAACACCACATCATAGCAAGATAGTGAAATAGATATTACAATACAAATACAAAGCTTTATCAAGATATATTCATTCCAAAAGTGAGGTACAAAGTCCTTCAACTTCTTAGGAATGCCAACATGTGATCGATTGAGTGACAAGATAAGAACAAAGGAAATTACTTAGGTAGGAGATAGAAGAATACAACTTGCTAGAGAGGGGAAAAAATCTTAATTTGCAATGGAACAATTATTTCAGTAAATTTAGACATATTTATGTGAATCTAGACTCAAAAATTACAAATTTTAGTGGAAATTAATCACTCTTTGTGTATAATGGATTCCTTTTTTGTTACTTTTAGATTCCATTATCTCTATTACTAAATTCCATTAGTAGTACTATTAGATTCCAATATTGTGGTCATTGGACGCAATGGAGCTCTAATTTTGCTATTTTTGGTTTCTAATTTTGTTATTAATAGATTAATTTTTTGCTATTATTGGATTCCAATTTATGTATTTCAACTTTGTTATTTTAGGATTCCAATTGCATTATTATTGGATTCCAATTTCTGCAATTTGATCTGTATGAAGAATTATGTTGACTGAAGCTAATTAATGAAGATTGGATCTATTTTTGCATATTGAGACTTGATTATATTAATGAAGACTTGAATTAATTTCACATTCATAAATTTAGAAAATCTTGTTGGGATTACATAAGGCTAGCGATCGCTAAGTTACATCTTTTTAACATTTATTTTATCTATTTGTAAAATGGAAATCATAGTAACAGAACTCAACGGTTGTTAGACATTTCTGAATACAATATAATCTAGAAAATAGTTAACTACTTGTATAAAAGATAATAAATTTTAGAGCTTAGAGGTCGCTGAATTTCTAGGCCTTTCAATTATATAAATCATAAAGAACAACAAATAAAGTTTAATGTTAAACACATTGATTTGACAGTGTATTTCCAAAGGAAATCAATTCCTTTAGGATAAACATAATGAGAACTACATAAGGCTTGATACCTCTCAAGGGTATGTAGTCCAGCCAATGTTAACTACAATACATTAATTAGGTTTCTTGAAGTTATGCAAGATATACTTGAATGGCTTCATGTCCCCAATTTGGTATTTTGATTTGATCTCCTTTCCATATTTTACTTGTTATCCATGCTTAGATTATGTTATCTATATCTTCGATTTTTCTTGTAGACACCAATTTTTGGTATCCCATTTCCCTCACCTTGAATCCTCTCCCATTCGTCATCATTGATCACATACATATCCCTCTTCCCATTTCAAATTTTCCCTTTCCCTTCTAAATCCCATTTATTCCAATTTCCCACTTTCTTATCGTACCCCATCATTTATTTTATTTCCCCTGATTCATCCTTAATATGATTTAATTAATCCCTAATCAACCTTAATTACACCTAAACCTATTCATTAACCCTTTTTATCCTCCTTAAGAACCCTATTTACCATCCCTAGGTTCTCATCCACCTTCATTGAATGCTTTCTTATCTCTCAACCACTTTTTATCCTTCCAAATCACCCATAATCTGTATTAATCACTCAAAACCCTAATCTTACTAGGGGATTTTTGGATTGAGATAATCAAATTTTTACCGCCCAAATAAATGGACCACAATAGTCACAAGTGATCCATCCGAGTTGCTGCAAACCCTATAAATACGACCATACCCCTACTCTCACCAGGATATAATTTTTGAGACTTCAAGCTTTCTTGTGATCTTGGCTTTGTTTCTTTCTCTTCTTTGTATCTACTAACAACACCTTGGAGCTAGTTTAGAGATATTGTGCATCACATTTAGACATTTAAAGTTATCTCTTTACTTGGTATCATTATTTTGCATGCTTGGATCCCCCATTACCATCCCATCCTTATTGTGGATCAGCCTTGTAGGATCACCCACCATCTCAGAGCTCTGTTCATGTATCATTCACCTTCTATTTATTTCTTAAGATCGTCATTTTCACCCATTTTCATCTAGCAAACTCTAGATCCATTCCCAATCACTTTCGAGTCAACATAGTCACCATCAACCTGATCCACATCTGTTTGATTTTCTGTCATCCATTTTTCCAGCTATCTGTCTTCTGATCCCACAACCCTTGAGATCTACCAATCTTTCCATTCTATACACCTATTAATTCATATCTCACTTGCATCACACCCAGTCACCATCGATCTTCCACGTTCATCGTTGACCTGATCAACAATTATGACTTTTATCATCATATTTATAAATTTTCTTGCATCCTTTTTGTTTCACTAAGATCTAAGCTCCATTCATCATCTTAGCACCATCTTCAATCCCAAATCAACTCTAGAATAGTTCCTTTATATCTGTCTTTTCTACATTTATTTTTGTCCTATACTGCCCCAGTCGCCATCAACTCTACCTTGCAGTCCCAGGTCACCGTCGACCCGACCAGGTTTGGTTCAATTTTTCATCATTGATTATTATAAAATCTACATTTTATCTTATCTAGTTCATTTCAAATTCTTTGCTTCACTTTAGATTCTACTACATCATATCGTTTATCCATTATCATTTTATCCTTATTTTCTATCAAAGTGGGTTGACATCCATCCTAGGAAGTTTTCAATTCTCGAGACCGGCATTGTCAGACAACCCACCATACTATCTACTAATCCTTTTTTGTGTTGAGTTTATCTTTGTTGTGTGGGTAATCAAGCTTGCTATGAGGAGGGTCTTTTGCGCCCATATCTGTCAGCATATCATATAGAGGTAGCCTTAAAACCTCTCATTATTGGAGTTGATTATTTTGTTTCTTACTATTTCACTAATCTTAAACAAGAACAATAATATAAGTTCAACATTCTAGCACGTCTGGTGGGACCCACCCTTCTTTGGCAAGTTATTTCATTTGTTTTCATTTCCATTTCCATCTTCCATTTCTCTTTTGCTACTAACCTAAAAGGTGGGAGCTTCACTTTATTGTGTACGTGGTGGATTGCTTTCTTGGATCAACAACATGCTTGCTAAAATAAAAATAAAATAAAAAGGAAAAATAAAATTATCTAGGTATTCTTCATTTTACCCTATTTTCTCTTTTTGCATCTCTCTCCATTCTTTGTCTACTTGATTTCATCGAATCTCACATTCCGGTTTTGGAATTAAAAATAACCTCTTCATACTTGCTTGGCAACATAGTCTAATTAGGAGGTTAATTCTTTGCATTCAATCTTTCCACACACATCCAAAATGCACACATAAATCTACACTTCTTAAACATCTTCTTTTAGGTGGAACTATTAAGATTTCATTATCTAACAGAAAATCTACTGCGGAGCTCTAGCCATGTTATAGTTTTTTAACTATCGGTATATTGGCTAAATGCCTAACACCCTTATCACTGCGGTGCATGAAGTGTGGGGGCAGGCCTTAACATCAGACCCCGTAATGGTAGTCATCATAGATCTGAGCCTCATATATGTTTAGGTATATCGAAGACACCAACCAAAACAACCTAAAACCATCCATAGTTTGGTGATATCCTAGGTTCTCCTTTTGAGCCCATTTTCTTTTCTTTCTCACATTCTTCTATAAATAAGATAATTAAAACTCTACTCTAAGACTTGTTTGAAATATTAAAAATAAGATAGTTTCTTGTTTTATTGTTTCATGCCCATTATTACATGTTCTCAAGCAAGAAAAATAAAACAAACCATGTTATCTAACAAGATTCCTACTTCTAACATTACTTCCCAACAAACTTCAACCCCTTCTATTATCTCTTCCACCCCCTTGGTCACTTCTGTTATCCATATTTTACCCCGGGCCAAATATTGGATCAACCACGAATCCGCATAGAAGGAACCTAGGAAAACTCATTCAGATCTATAAATTGGTCACAAAGGGACTCAATATTGAAGGGGTGATGCCGCAGAGGAATCATATCCAAGAAGGAGAAGAAACGACAAAGATCCGAAGTCCTTGGGCTTAGATTCATTGAAAAGGGTCCAAAATCAACTAAGTATGAGTGAGGTAGCGGAAGGAGCCACGTGTCCTAACGACGCTTCTCCAAAGGTGAATCCAAAAAGGGAAACCCAAAATAGTGCCAGGATTTCACGCGTATAGAACCCAAAAATTTTTGGGGGCATTGAAAATTCTTCAACTGAGAGAGAGTGTGCCAGGTGTCAACTCGGCGCAAATTTGAAAAGGAAGCCCAAGGTGGAAACTCAAACTTGCACAGCCCTCCACGTAACAAGTGATCAAACAGAGTCAAAAGATGGACAAGGCGGGCTTCAAAATTGGCTAAGTATAGATGTGTAAGTGGAGAATGCCAAGTGTCAGTGTGGCACATTTCCAAGAGTTGGTCCCAAGACAGAGACCCAAATGATCACGGTGCCTCCATGTGTTATTCCAAAAGGGGCAGAGTCGGTTGAATAGTTAATGCATGGGCTAAGCCGGTGGAGGCTTCCAAGTGTCTCAATGGCGCTGATTCAAGGGTTAAATAGAGAAAAGGTTCCCAGATGAGTGCCAAACTTCTATGTGTCTCAAGGAAAGTGGGCCGTCGGGGAAAAGTTGATCTTTTGTCCCTTGTTTTTCTAAAAGGGGTAAAAGTTGCAAAATGCCCTGCAACTCCACCCAAAGGAAACATTCAAGGTTCGAGCCCGAGTCAAAGCCAAAGTGGGGAATCAGAGGAAAATGTGAAAGTTTTCCTTTTGTCAAAAGGAACAAAAATAAAGATGGAAGTGCATTCCCCAACCAACTAAAGGGTGCCACGTGTCCAAGAAAAGCTTTAGGGTTGCGGAAGTTTTTTGAGTTTTGCATTTTTTGCACAAAAGGGAAAAAGATAAATTATGGACCCACAAGCCTGATTTTTGCTCTAATCTGGCTACCACATGTCCCTTATCAAAAAGGGGACCTATTTTTCAAATTATTTTCGCACCCATTTGTATGGACAAGATAAAAACTTCGAAGGGGAATATATTTTGACTCAGGGCTCAAAATATACAAATTTGACACTGTTGGAAAGATCTCGGCCCCAACCACGCCATAGAGGTCTGAAAATTTAATTTTGACAAGGTTAGGTAAAGGAAAATGGAGGAAATGTCTTTGGGATTTCAATGCAAGATCTTCTTGCCTCAACGACCAGATCAGATTTGATATGTTACGTCATTTCTTCTTCCTTTAAGGCACCAAACCAAATATTAATGCAGTAAAGATGAATTTGGGGGCAGATTTTATTAGGGGCATTAACAATAATAGTTGAGCTTCAACCTGTTTTCCCACTTCCCCATCTCTTTCTCCTCTCTGATCGAATCTATAAATACGGGGGAGAGATTCATTGTAAAGGGTTGGACATTTCCTTGTTTTGCAGGCTCCCTTTTTCTTCTAGCAAAGGAATTTGTGGAATTTCAGGCCTTCCATCAAAGTTACAATATATTTCTTGCCTCTGACTATTTTATAATGTATTGTATCAATTTGCAGAGCAATAAAACACATTTGTGATCGATTCTAGATCCTTTGTCTCTTTTGCTCGCATATGGTCTTTCGTTATAAATTTGGTTATCTATGTTTGATTATTGCATGTATTTGTTGGTTTGTGTCTATCAGCAGAACTAGTGTTCATCATTCCTTTGGTGCATCACCTTGTAGTTTAGTTATTGTTTACTTTCTTGTACCCCTTTCTTATCCCTATCTCCTTGGCAAGTTTTAGATTAGGTATAGAGAAAAATCCTCTGTAGATTCTCACGTATGCATCTAAACAGAGGAATAAGGAACCAACATTTAATCTGGAGAGCTTTCCCATTTAGCAAGATCCCACACCTTAGGGAAAGTTCGATGTTATGCAATCACACCAAATGAGTCTTCCTTAGAAAAGTAGATTTTTAGAACTCATTTGAGGGTGCTGTGATTTTGCACTAACAGTTTTGGCACGCCCGATGGGAAAAAGAATTCTCCATTCCATCGTAGCAAGATTGATGTGCACTTGTTGTGATATTCATTTTATAAGAAGATCCAAATTTGCATATCTAGAAACTCCAACAGAGGAAGAATCCACTGGTTTTAGCAGCCCAAGCTTGGGAGATTCATGAGAAAACCCGGTCTAGAGCAAGGAAAGAAGGTATATTTGAATACTTGCATCTATCCCCAGGCAGAGAAACGAGAGGAAGAAGAGTTCAGAGGTCTCCATCTCCAGCAAGCAGAACCTTGTTAATACCTCCACTTGTAAGGCCTTTCTTTTAGTTTGCAAGCATTCTTGGGCCAATCAGAATGGCACAACCAAATCCAAATGTCAACTTCATTGGCAACAACCCACTCACCCTGAATGCACAAAATCTGGTCCCAATTGTAGTATTAAAGAGCATCCCATTTTTCATTGAGGAAAACTATACTTCTGCTGGTGACCATGTCCAAGATATTATAAATGTCTATATAATACACGAAATCCACGAGATGGACATTGCAGTCAAGTTGCTAGCCACTTCACTCAAAAGAAAAGCTTCACAATGGTTTAGGAGTCTTGAGGCAAACTCTTTTCAAAACTGGAACCAACTATGCACAGCTCTTCACAACCAATTTAGAGAAAAGGGTGATAAATTTTCTTTATTGGAGCAACTGACAACAATCAAGAGAGCCCTAAATGAGAAACTGACGGATTTCAACCTCAGGTTTCAACAGACCTAGGATAGGACTACAACAGTAGTAAATCCCACTAATAAAGGTGCCTTCTTATAATTTCTTAGGGCTTTAAAGTTATGATATTTCTTTGATGATTTAGTCAATGGGGGGCACAAACTTACCTGCAACATATAATCCTTTCCATAAGATCTGAGAACTGTTTGATTCAGGATTGACAAACTTACTCCTAGGCCATCCATGACTCTGTACCCTGAGTTAAGAAACCCAGATACTAGCCAAACGCCTGCATTAGATCTTATACTCACCCCCCATTGAATCAAATCTTAGCTAAAGCTTCCAATTCATCATATAACACCTCTAAGGAGCTTTAAGAAGTGATAAAGCAACTATAAAAAACCTGGGAAATGAGCTAGTGACCATCAAAAGATAGCATGCTTAGAGTTCTAGGCCATATTAGCTCCATGATCAATATAAATCTAGACCCCAGTATCAATACAATAGACCACCACCTCCGACTATAAATCAGATCCAGAACCAAGGAAAACCCAAATCTGCTAGACCTTTTAGGTCATATGATCCAAACACAACTTCAACATCAAGGGCATTGGTCCCAACATAGAACAATATGGCACATGAATATGATTGGTGTTTTCCATGTAATCAACCACATAACCAATCAATGTGCTTTAATGGTGCTCTAAATCAGGCCTTGATGGTGCAAACCAGTATGGTGCCACAAGAACCTAGCCAAGAGGGAGATCAGTAGCAAGGAGCTCAACAAGGTGGACCCCCAGACAAAACTATGATAGTAAAGTGGCAAGCTGAAGACTTTTTTGGAATGAATCAATTCTCTTCTCAAAGTGTAACTGCCAATACACGATTCCAAAAAGAGAAATATTGAAGAGGACTAACCACTAAACTCAGGTGACCCTCAACCTTCCATCACTCAAAAAGGTCTTGTTGTTCCAAATACAACTCCTAACATGTAGAACCAATCTAAGCCACCTTAAAAATCCTAGTCAAACACTGGTTATAACATACCCATGTGAAAGAAAGAAATGTGTATGTGAAGGGGTAGAAAAAGGATAGCTCATTCAATATTATCAAGAAAATGAAGAGGAAAAGTGTGAAAATTTCACTATGGGAGTCACTAGCCATTCCAAGGCAGAGGGATCTGTTGTAGACTGCCATGTAGAATTGGTCAAGCTAAAATTAACCCCCCTAACCAGCAAGAGAGAGTGCTTGCCAATGCAGTTTAACTTTGGAGGAACCAAGGTGAACAACAAGGTAAGATCCTGAGACCTCCTCCATTTTATGTCTCATTGATTATTGGAGACAAATTGGTGCACAATTGTATGATTGATTCTGGGGCTAGTAGTTCTGTGATGCCCAAGCAAATAGCTGATCAGCTGGGTCTCTAATATGAAGTCATCTCTAGAGGGGTAGTGTAATTAGATGGGACAATAGTGACAACTATTGGAATTATCAAAGATCTAAACCTCACTCTGCATGCCTGCCCCAATGTGACTATTTTGCAAAACATGTCCATCATAGATTTGCCACCACATTTTGCTTTGTGCTTGTCCAGGGACTTCACTGCCAAAATTATAGGCTATCTGTCTGTTGATTGGTCACATATGCTCTTTAGAACAAGGTATGGGGCAAAGGCCACAATTAGATCTAAACTCATTGTCGATTATCATATTGAATCTTATGTGCTTAGCGCAATCAATGCCAACTGCTCAACTTTTGATCAAGAAGACCTCCTAAGCATTTGTGAAGCAGATACCAAGGTGGGATGTATCCCATACTTGACTCTCAATGACTGGGCCAAAAACGATATGCTTTTGACCCCTATAAGGAGATGGAAGAATCTGAGCTAGGTGTCTACTATCTACATGAAGAGAATCATCCTCTTCCTGACCTAATTAAGCCAAAATATAAAGATGACAATGAGGTATGGCAATTGTTCTTTGATGGCTCAAGGAGTAGATAAGAAACTAGAGGAGGAGCTATGATTGTGTCCCCCAAAGGTATGAAATATTATTCAGCCTTCAAATTTCAGTTTGCTTGCTTGAACAACACTGCTGAGTATGAAGCTTTGGTCCATGGTCTTCATTGGGCAAGAAAGCTAGGAATCAAGAACTTGCAAGTGTTTGGTGACAATGAACTGGTGGCCAATCAATTTAGAGGACTTAATGTTGTAAAAAATGACCTGCTCAAGAACTACAAGAGTAGGGTATGGGATGTCATGGAGGATTTCGAGGCCTTCAACATTATGTCCATACCCAGGAAGGAGAATGAAGCTGCTGATAGACTTGCAGCAGTTAGAGCAACGTTTGATGTGGTTGACAACATCAAGAGGGATAGAGAACAACCACATATCCATGTAGTTGTGAGGCCAGCAGTGTCGGATAATAATACATGCTAGCAGGTGTTCGAGAATGATCAACAGATCATTAACTTTTTTCAAGAAGAAGTTGAATTCTCAACTATAAACCAAAGCAGACTAGAGCAGCAATACGGGAATCAGATAGTACAGCTGCATACAAACAAGCTTCCCAAAGGCTTAGTGACACTGGAATCTATTTTCAATCCTAATGATCAATTTAGAAAAGAGAAGGCTAACTTACAAATCAAAGGAGAAGATTCAGAGTCAATCCCAGTTGGAGAAGACAAAACACTTCACATTGGCAAAGTGGCCACCGAGCAAGAAAGATATGAATTCATACAACTTTGCTAAGAATTTCCATATGTGTTTGCTTGGAGTTATGAAGACCTAAGAGGGTTCAATTCAAAACTAGCAAAACACACAATCAAACTATATCCAACTGCTCAGTGCATCAAGTAGAAGCAAAGACTAATAAACCCACACATTGAGCCTCTGATGAAAAAAGAGTTGAACAAGCTGATAGAGGCGAGTATCATATTTCCAATCAAACACTCAAGTTGGGTTGCAAACTTGGTCCCAGTCAAAAAGAAGAATGGAGAGATTAGGCTGTGTGTTGACTTCAGAGATTTGAATAGAGCATCTCTCAGGGATCACTACCCACTCCCCTTGATGGAGCAGATTTTGCAAGTGGTGTCTGGATCAGAGAGGTTCTCTCTCCTAGATGGTTATTTGGGATACAATCAGATCATGGTAAAAGAAGACGATCAATTCAAAACAACTTTCACCACCAAATGGGGCACCTATGCCTATAGAAAAATGCCATTTGGATTGTCCAATGCCAAAGCCACTTTTCAAAGGGCAATGGATATGGCATTCAAGGGGCCAATCTATAAAATAGTACTGATCTATCTGGATGACATCACTATTTTTTCCAAGAATGCAGCAGATCATCTTTTCCACCTAAGGTAGGTATTCCAAAGATACAGGAGTTTTGGGGTGTCATTGAACCCTAAGAAATGCATATTCTTGGCCCATGAAGGCAAGTTGCTAGGCCATATTGTATCAAAGGAAGGATTGAAAATTGACCTAGAAGAGATTTCAAGCAATAAGAGCATTGCCATTGCCAAGTCACAAGAAGGCTCTTCAAATATTCTTGGGAAAAATCAATTTTTTCTGCAGGTTTGTTCCAAACTTTGCTGCCTTTGTTAAGCCAATGACGTTGATGCTGAAAAAGAGCTTAGCATTCAGGTGGATAGCTGAAGGAAAAGCAAGCTTTGAGGCTATCAAAGAAGCCATATCACAAGCCCCGACTCTTGTGAATCCAGATTTTTCCAAAGACTTCATACTGTATGCCTTTGGTGGCAGTGACACAATTTCTGCAATCTTGGTTCAGCAGAATAGAGAAGGTACAAAATAGCCAATTGCTTTCTTCAGCCAGAGTCTAGAAGATTATGAGGTGAGGTACTCCTTCATTGAGAAGCAGGTCCTGGTGGTGATCAGAGGATTGAAGAAGTTTAAGCATTTGGTTTCAAACAACAAAATCCAACTATTGGTCTCCCATGTGGGAGTTAAAGAATTCCTTCTCAGCAAGGACCTGAATGAAAAATGTGCAGGATGGATCACTCATGTCATGGAATATGACATTGAGATCAAGGTCACTAAGCTGGTCAGTGGGAAGGGGTTGTGTGAACAACTAGCCTCAGGTCAACAAGATGAAACAAACAGTGAAAAGGAGGTTGTTTTTGTTCTACAAGATGATCAAGAAGAAGGGAGAGATGATGTACCTACTCCTTGTTGGACCCAAGACATGGTGCACTTCCTTCAAATAGGGCTGTGTCCTCATGGGATGAGTAAAACAAAAAGGAGACATTTCAGTTAGTAAAAGCACAATCCCAAATGTTCTTATTGATGTTTTGTCTTGTTTAAAAGAGACATCAATGGCATTCTGGTGAGATGCACAAGACCGTATCAGGTGGAGAAAGTCCCACTACAAGAATTCCATGTTGAAGCAGCTGGAGGCCATTTTTCTCCAAGAATGACAGCACTCAAAATCATGAAATTCATAGGTTATTATTGGCCCAGAGTGTTTAGTGACTGCTCCCCATGGATTAAGAGGTGCAAGAATTGTGCATTCTTCAAAGGAAAGGAAAGGCTAGCATCACTTCCATTGCACCCAATATCAGTCGTCAACATTTCATGCAATGGGGATTCAACTTCATTGGAGTCATCAATCCAAATTCAATCTAATGCCACAAATGGATTCTGACAGCGACATATTATTTCACCAAGTGGACCGAGGCACTGGCACTCAAGGAATCCAATCAGTCTAGTATCTTAAATTTCTATGAAGGGATAGTGACCATATTTGGAGTGCCAACCACCATCATATCAGAAAATGCATTAAAATTCATAGGTTCCAAGATCACAGGATTTTTTTAAGAATGGGACTTACTTGAGCACTTAATCAAACTATTACCCCCAAGGTAATGGGCAGTCCGAGTCCAAAAATAAGAACCTGTTAAAGATCATTAGAAGAAATCTCGATGAGAATTAGAGGACCTAGCATAAAAATATCATAATGGCCTTATGGGCTGATAGAATAATGCCTAAGAGATCTACAGGTAGCTCTCCATTCAAACTTGTCTATGGGAAAGAAGTAGTGTTGCCTATATAACTTGAGTTGCCAACATTGTAGCTCGTAAAGCAACTAGAGATGTCTAAATTTGAACCAATGGAGGCCAAGTATGTGGAGCTGATAGAATTATAAGAAACCAGAGAGGATGCTCTCCAAGCAATAGAGAAGAATTAGGATTCAATCAAGAAATGCTTTGACAAGAAGGTAAAAGTAAGGAACTTCTAGGAAGGAGACTTGGTTTTGAAATGGGATGCAGATCGAGTAAAACCAGGTAGGCATTCCCAATTTGATGCCCTCTAGAGTGGCCCATATATGATCACAAGATGCAAAAGTAGCAATGCTTTCCAATTGTCTACATTGGAGGGAGAAGAGTTGGAAATTCTAGTGAACGAGATCTATCTTAAGCACTGCTACTAAAAGGAAAGTCTCACCATGTACGTATTAGTTTAGTTTCTCTTTCCTCTAAGTACTTGTGCACATCATGTTGCTGTAGTATAGGTTGTTTTTTTCCTAAGTTCTTTGCACGCTCTGCATGTTCCATTTGGAGCATGTATGATTTCAATTTTGTACATAATTGTGGTGTTATTTTGTTGCTCTTATGCAGTTCATTCGGAAAGAAAGATGAAGCCCTGGGTCAAAACAATTTTCTACTCTTAGAAACCTTCATTTCAAAGATTTCTTATGAAAATTGAGAGTGCAAACAACCGAGCTCGTGAATCAAAGGTAGAATTAGTATTAGACCATCATTCTTGACTCCATGCCCAATGGATAATATAAGGCATTTGGTCTTTTCATCTAGCAAGAAGATACCCCTGTGAGTCACCAAATTGTTATCTATATTTTTCCCTGGGCCAAATTTTCGATCAGCCACGACCTTGCATAGATGGAACCTGAGAAAACTTGTTTGGATCTATAAATTGGTCATAGAGGGACTCAAAATTGAAGGGGTGATGCCGTAGAGGAACCAAAAACAAGAAGGGGAAGAAATGGATAAGATTCGAAGTCCCGGGGCTTGGATTCATTGAAAAGGGTCTAAAATCATCTAAGTATGGGGGAGACAGTGGAAGGAGCCATGTGTCCTAACGACACTTCTCCAAAAATCCAGGAAGGGAATTTCAAAATAGCCATCAGGATTCCATGCATCCAGAATGCAAAAGTTGTGGGGCCGTTGAAAATTCTTCATTGGAGAAAGAGTTACAGTGCCAGGTAAATGGCTCGGTCTTAAATTTGAAAAGGAAGCCCAAGGCTGGAAACTCAAACTTGCGCCAACCCTCCAATAGCAAGTGGCAAACACAATCAAAATACGTGTAGGGCAGGATTCAAAATTGCTTTATGTATAGATGTGTAAGTAGAGAATGCCAAGTGTCAATGTGGCACATCTCTTAAGAGTTGGTCGGAAAGATAGAGACCTGGGTCAAATGAGCTACGGTCAGAAACCTCCACATGTTATTCCTAACTGGGTAGAGTCAGTTGAATAGTTAATGTATGGGCCAGGCTGGTGAAGTCTTCCAAGTGTCTTAATGGCATTGATTTAAGGGTTGAATAGAGAAAAGATTCCCAGATGAGTGCTAGATTGCCACGTGTCTCAAGGAAAGCAACCGTTGGGGAAACGTTGGTCTTTCGTCCCTTGTTTTTTTAAAAGGGGTAAAAGTTGAAAAATGCCCCGTAACTCCACCCAAAGGAAAAATTTAGTGTTTGAGCCCGAGTCAAAGCCAAAGCAGGGAATCAGAGGAAAAGGTGAAAGTTTGCCTTTTGTCAAAAGGCACAAAGATAAATATGGAAGCGCATTCCCTAGCCAACCAAAGGGTGCCACGTGTCCAGGTGGAGCTTCGGGGCTGCGGGAGTTTTTGAGTTTTGCATTTTTTGCACAAAAGGGAAAAAGATAAATTGTGGACCCATGAGCCTGATTTTTGCTCTAATTTGGATGCCACATGTCCCATATTTATAAATGGGGACCCATTTTTCAAATTGTTTTTCTGCCCATTCATACAAACTCAATACAAACTTCAAACAGGAATATCTTTCGACTCAAGGCTCGAAATATTGCAAATCTGACACCATTGGAAAGATCTCAGTCTCACCTACGCCATAGAGGTCTGAAAATTTAATTTTGAGGAGGTTAGGTAAAGGAAAATGGAGGAAACATCTTTGGGATTTCAATGCAAGATCTTCTTGCCTCAATGACCAGATCAGATTTGATCTGTTCCGCCGTTTCCTCTTCCTTCAAGGCACCAAACCAAAGATTGATGCAGTAAAGATGGATTTGGGGGCAGATTTTATCAGGGGCATTAACAACAGTAGTTGAACTTCAACCTGATTTTCCCACTTCTCTCTCTCTTCCTTCTGTCTGATTGAATCTATAAATACGAGGGCATGATTCATTGTAAAGGGTTGGACCTTCCTTGTTTTGTAGGCTCCCTTTTCCTTCCAGCAAAGGAATTCATGGAATTTCAGGCCTTCCATCAAAGTTGCAATATATTTCTTACCTCCTGGCTATTTTGTAATGTATTGTATCAATTTGTAGAACAATAAAACACGTTTGTGATTGATTCTATATCCTTTCTGTCTCTTTTCTCACATATGGTCTTTCGTTATAAATTTGGTTATCTGTGTTTGATTATTGCATGTATTTGTTGGTTTGTGTCTATCAGCAGAACTAGTGTTCATCATTCCTTTGGTGCATCACCTTGTAGTTTAGTTATTGTTTATTTCTTGTACCCCTTTCTTATCCCTGTCTCCTTGGCAAGTTTTAGATTAGGTATAGAGATAGATCCTCTGCAAATTCTCACGTATGCATCTAAACAGAGGAATAAGGAACCAACTTTTAATCTGGAGAGCTTTCCCATTTTGTAAGGTCCCACACCTTAGGGAAAGTTCAATGTTATGCAATCACACCAAATGAGCCCCCTTAGAAAAGTAGATTTTTAGAACTCATTTGGGGGTGTTGTGATTTTGCACTAATAAATTATTCTGCAGTTACTCAACCTACAGTTTCCATTCCTCCTCTCCATGAGTCCTAATCCATCTAAAACAACCCCCATGTTGAGACAAACTCCTTTGTTTTTGTTACTTCTAGATTAGATACACCCCCATCTGTCATTTCCTTAGAGAATTTTGGGCCTCCTACCATCCCTCATGGATGTATGGAATTTGAAGAGCTTCTTGATTACAATTCTATTTCTCTTCATGACTACCTTCTTTGTAAATCTACCAATATCCCCATCGATTCCCCCCTCTTTAGCAAATTTATGCTTATCATTCTCACCTCGAGTCCACCTAATTCCTCACATCATAACTCACTGTGTTATTCCCTAGAGTTATGAATGAACTTTCCATGGTGCAATGCAAACTTAGATCCCATCAATCTTCATCCACAATCCCCCAAACTCATTATTCCACTCAATTGGTGGTCTCGATTCCTCCCAATATTCCTCATATCAACACCACAGCCAATTCCTCTATCCCCATCACTTCCTCATCCACTTTCTTCATTAGTGCACCTACCAAAAAATTACAAGATTCCCCTTTGATCCTTCTACCACCCGAATAACACGATCAAGCATCAGCCCCCATCTCTATATCCCATGTTTACGCAAATGTCATCACCTCACAACCTCATCCTTTAAAGTCTAAACTCATCAGCCTCCCCTTCAGAGTGCCTTTCGCTACATCTACCCTAATAAATCTACTAAAACATCTCAATCACCCCATTACTTATTTCTCAAATCACCCTATACAAGGTCAATCCAACATCCCTATCTCTCAACAACAACAAATGCAATCTTAACCATCTAATTACATCCCTACCTCTCAACAACATTCTATTTACCAATCCATTCAATTGTATCCCTTCAAAAATCTTCCCCCTTATCAACCATCTCCTCAAACACCTATTTATCCACAACAATATGAATCTCATCCATAACATCACCCATCTACCTCCTATATCTCACAATCTCATCCATCTGTCTCTAATCCTCACACATCTACTAACCCTCTTCATGCTTTGTTAAGTATAATGGTCAACCTTGAAGCCGCTACTTTTGGGTCTAAGACCACCTTCTCTTATGAAAAGATTTTTAATGATTCCATCAATCCATCAGTTCCCATATAATCCTATCCGCCACACTAGGAACTCCCAATTTTTTCCATGTTTAATAGTAAGGAGGACCCATAACAACATCTTCATGCCTTTAGGCATGCATGTTACCTTATTTCTCATGACCACGATCTTATGCTCCATACTTTACCTATGTCGTTGGTCGGCCCCATTTTGGACTAGTATAACATCATTCCTCAAAATTCCCTATTCTCCTTCACTCAACTTGTGAAACTATTCCTAAAACACTTTTCTATTTACATTTTGCATAAAATCACCATTACATATCCTTATGCCTTTATACAATTTTATGAAAAATCTATTGCAGATTTCATTGCTAGATGGCGTGATATAACCACTCGATTATCTTTCTCCCTTCCACAGACTGAACTAATCGAACTCTTTTCACAGTCTTGTGTGAACCATATTTCCTCCACTCTTTAGATCCAATCTGTCCAAACTTTTGAAGAGGCATTCACTATGGCGTGTAAAATTGAATTTCACACCCTTGAGCAAGGCCATGTTAAATTCTGATCCAATAAAATAAAACCCAAATTCACTAAGTCATCTACCCATGGTGAAAAATATAAAAACATGGCTAACACTATCGTATTCAAATATTATTCTACATCCACATCCCATAATGAGCCTCTATAAATGGATCCTAAACCAAGCCCCAACTATAACCCTCTCAGGGAATCATACAGTTCTATTTTTGACAAGTTAATGGATGTGCATCTAATCTAACTTCCTCCTATCTGACCTCTTGATGACTCGTAAGCAAAAACCACATGGTCTCACGATGAGAACTATTGTAATTATCACCAAGTCTATGGTCACAACATTAAAAAGTGTCACAAATTTAAATATCTTGTACAATTACTCATAGACCATGGTGACCTTCAATTAGATAACCCCAACGCACCTCCTAACCAACCTCTTGATGTCTTCAAACAACCTTTTCCCAACCATCCACCAAATAATCAAACTACTCCTACGTCTAAGGAACCCAATGCCCACACACTCAATACTCTAAGCCAAGAGTTAACATCATCACCTACACCTACTATTCCGTCATCCACTACATCCATGTCTATTTTAGATTCTTCTACAATCATACCTACATCCATACCCATCTCTAAATCCATTTTATCTTCATCAACTATACCCATGACCATTCCACCCACATCCACTCTAATCACGTCTAATTCTTCATCCATATCTACACCCACCACACTAACATCCATTACATCTAGTTCCTCACCCATACCTATCCCGACATCTATCACAACATCCTCCTCACATAGCCCTCTATCTATGTCCCCTTCCATTCCTTTACCCATCACCACATCTATGGTTATAACAAATCCCATATCAACATCTAAACTCACTAAGAAGACATCTCCCACTTATATAATCATGAAAAATATCCCCATCTCATCCACATCACCCACATCAACACCTCACACATCAAAACCTACAAAACCTATACAATCCATGACCTCTCCCCATATCAAAAAGCCTCTTATCCAAACATACCCTTCACCTTCATACCCATATCCACATAATCTTCATCCAATTTATCCAATCATGTTTGTAAGGACCATCCCCATGTAGAGATCATTGTCATTCCTACTAAGGGAAAAATTTCATAACAAAAATCTAAAATCCTCGACATTCCTCCTCATAAGTCTCTCACTCACCCACACAAAAATTTGAAGTTATATCCTTCCAAGCCCCATCACCCTAGCTCCCAAGCACTCCTGACCTAATCCAGGAACCCAAGTCTAGCGTTTTTTGACACTTCTACATGTATCTGAGCTTAGTTTCGATAGTTTGCACTTCTGTTTTATTAATTTTACATATTTATATACTTTAGGGATTATTGTGAATCAACCAAGTCTTATTTCCTCTCTCTTGTACTTAGGGTTTTTTAATTTATACTTTCTTATTGCTTAGGTCAGATACATAATTTATTGATTTATTTTATCATCTATTACACTACAAATAAGGTATAGTAATATATAGCATAATTTTTTTTTCTTAAATCATTGGGATTATTCATTTATGCCACACTTAATACGGTTTAAGGACACTTTTCCTTTTTTGTTGGTGCACATATAATTAAAAAATCATATAAAACAAAAAAATAAAAAAATTCAAAATCCCAAAACAATATGAAATCTGTCAAAAATCCTAAAAATTAAAACATGTACAAATCCAAAAACATTTAGAAAACATGCAAATGTTCCTAAAAATCTAAAGCGATTATCAACATAATTAAACAATATCATCATTTGACTGCAATAATAATTATCATTCCAAATCATGGTATGAGTATTACTTCTCTTACCCTTGGCATATATCATTACATGTAGGCAAGACCATCAATCAACCTTTCACATGTATCATCACTTGGAGAAAATTTGATTTTCAAGTTTTTCCTCGAATGTATCCTTGCCTGGAAAACTGACCCAATCCAATTTCAACTCAAACTTCAATGGGATCCAATAAGAGTGTTATGAGGATTTACTTAACTCCTCTCTTTGGTCTGAACCAATCCCCTTGTATGTATCCTTGCTTGGGGCATCTGCTTATTCTTCACTGCAGAACACATTACAGGGATAATTAAATATCATCGTTAATAGTTATGTTACATTATTATTGTTAACATAGTGTAAGTAATCTTATTAGCATCTTGGTTTGTATATAATCTTGGTGTGTCTATATTACTATATGCATAAGGGTTTGTTTTACAATATTATTTTTGTTTTACAATTTCTGTTGTGTGTGTTTTTAATCATAGTGTTAATTGTAAATGTGCAAAAAATAAATTAAAATTAACACAACATCATACATCATGAATGAAAGGAAAATATATGAACATAAAAGCTAAGCTACGAACTCACAAGCTAAGACACAAGCATGTAATAATCATACATCCGTGATAAATCATCATACATCCGTAATAAATCACAATCATCATCTACTCTAATAAATATCATGATGTAATCATATATATAACTACATCAAATAAAACCAAATATCTCATCATCATATGTCATGTCAAATGTCCATATATCATGTATACATCACATAATGTCAACCAAAAGACATCATATACATCAATCAATGTTCATGTCCACTCTATCCAAAGAATGCCATATACATGTCAACAAGCCATCAAGGGAATCAACCTATAAAAATGTTCCTTCATCATGAGGCATATATAAAAATATACACTATATTATAAAACAATGAGTCATGAATGAATCTTTCCTATGCTAGGACTTCACATTCTATCATTACCGCATCTTGGTGGTGGCATCTACAATGATCTCATTGACCTAGACAATTTTTGTGATCTGGTGGATTGGATGACTGCCCTATTATTATACTCTAGGGATCTCCAGTCCTCAAGAATTTCTGCCTCATAGAAGGCTCTCTAATATCCTACCTCCTGTAATGCAACAATAATGTCCTACACCACATCACTCATACTCCATGTTGTTGGATCTTTGTCATTATCATGAGTGTTGTCATTGATGTCAAGCTGCATTGATGGAAAAAATTATGGTATATGTGTTATCTAGGCATCTCAAGCTCAACCATGTAGTTGTGTAGGTGTCTCAAGGTCAACCATGTATGGGAAAGGTGTTAATGAATCTATAACAAGCTTCAAGAAGTAGTTCAAGAAAGACTTTGCAAGAGAAATGTGAACATTAATTGGTAGTGTCATGATGATGGAATATGCAATATTCTCCAGGATGGCTCTAGGGGACTTAATCAGGTTTTGTGAAATCCACAGACATAAGAAGGAAGCTGCCAAAGTCTAGAGGAGGCTGTTGAGGTTTAGTGAAAACCACAAGAAAAAGGAATGAAGCCACGGATAAAGGAATAAAGCTGTAGAATACTAGAAAATCCACCATAAAAGAAGAAAATCTACGGATCAAAGGACAAAGCCACAGTACAAAGAAAGAGTGAAGTGCATATATGTGATGTGATGGATGAACCTGGTCTATATGAAACAAGTCCAATTTATCCGATCAATGTAGGAAATGGATACATGTTTTGGAAAAGAATCAAAAGGTATTATATTGCAGAATGTGTAACTTATGCTCCACGAAAACACTAGACCCGATCTGAAAATATCAAACTCCAGGTGTCAGAATTTAATGCTCTTTGACTTCGTGGAAAACTGATTACATCCTCTACATCACGAAATATAAAATCTTGATTTCTAGGCACTATTAAATATCAGAGAGGAAATGTGGAGCATTATTTTTGATCAGTTGAAAATCATAGAATAATGGGAAATCTATTTTTAGAAATTGTCTCATAAATGGATCCTAAATTAATGTGTTTAATATTTAATGCACTTAGAAAAATAGAAAATTCAAGCTTTAAAGATGAATATAGAGAGAATAAATCTGTGGTTGGTAGCATTGATTTAATAGACCAAATTTTTAGGTAATAGAGGTGTGGTAGGGTGCACAACACACCAAGGAAGTGATGTGGAGTATTTATTGACTATAAAGACATATTCCATGCATAATTTTTGTGTGGCTCAAATAATAAAAATGGTGCATTCGGGTTGAAAGAGTGACAGAAGAAGAGAGACCAAAGGGAGCCAACGGATGGAGAGTTGCTGATTAAACAGAGTATTCAGAAGTAGAAGATAAAAAAGAGAAGAGCATTATTACGATCGAGTAGTTGGGAAAAAAATTTAAAAACAGAAGCGTAGAGACAGAAAATGCTGAGTGTTTAAGCCTGAAAGAGAAAGCATACAAAGATTGCGAAAAGTGATCATAATATATTGTGTAAGCAATCCCGAATATATATTGATTCATTTTTAATATCATATTTCTAAGTGGGTGCTTAGATTATAAGGGTGGGTTCTCATTGCAAGTTGGAGCTTGCTAAATTTTTTTGAGTGGGTGCTTAGTTATCTTCAAGTGGGTGCTTAGAGAATCTGAAGTTGGTGCTTCAAAGGTTGAGTGGGTGCTCAACCGAAACCAAGATATTGTATGTTGTGGAATTGGTGTTCCTAATAAATCCTTGGTTTCAAAGTTGGTTTTTCTCCCAAAAGGGTTTCTCACTATAAATTTTGTGTTCAATATTATTACTATCTTGCATATATTTGATTAAATGATCATAACACACTTCTACACTTTATTAAAGAATTATGGATTGGTATTTTTAATTTTTTTTAATCTACACTGATTCACCCTCTCTCAGTGCTTGTGATCTCTAACAATTGGTATCAGAGTGATTCCTTATGGTAGAAGCTTAACATATTGAAGGAGATCCTCTTTTTACAAGCATGGAAACAAATCAAGCACAATGTGGATTATCACTATCTAGATCATCTCTCTTCATTAGAACAAATTATGAATTTTGGAGAATAAGAATGAAGACATATCTCATGTTACTTGCTTTTTATATACGAGAATATGTTGATAAAGGATACAATCCTCTAGCCACACCAATCACTTTTGCAACAGCCAAGGTAGAATATGAATACAATTCAACAACTATGAACACTCTTCTATGTAGACTAATTGAAACTGAATTTGTAAAGGTAATGCATTACAACTCCTCCAAGGAAATTTGGACCAAGCTTCAGGGTATTTATGAAGGAGATGATAAGGTCAAGTTAGCCAAATTTTAGACCTACACAACTCAGTTTGAGAATCTAAAGATGAAAGATAATGAGATTATAATAGCGCACATGCAAAGAGTAGATGAAGTAATCAACATGATCAAAGGCCTATGTGAGAAGCTAGAAGAATTTTTTATAGTCCAAAATATCCCAAGATCTCTGAATGCCAAGTATGATGTAAAGGTTTTAGTTGTGGAAGAATCCAAAGACATGAAGACTCTAACAATTGATGAACTAAAAAGCATCTTATCAATATATGAAACGAGGATAATAGGGTCTATGTATACTAAGAAAGAAGTAGCATTCAAAGCCAATAAAGAGAGTCAATTAAAACAAGAAAAAGAGGAATCAGATGGAAGATGAATCATGAAGTAGATGATGAGAAGATTGAAGTAATGTTTGTGAGAAGACTAAGAAGAGGCATAGCTAAGTCTAAAGGAAAAATTCCATTCAAATGTTTTGCATGTGGAAAAATAGGCCATTTTGCTGCTAAATGTCCAAACAAAAATAAAGAAACTTAGTATGAACCTGATGAATAAAGCCACAAACATAACAAGAAAAAGATGAAATTCAAGAAGAAAGATGATGGCAATAAGAAGTAATTTAAAAACAAAATAAACTTCTTCTCAAAAGAAAAATCAAGTGAATCTGATTTGATCAACTCAGGAAGCTCTAAATTTTTCATTTGAATGTTTTTCACTTTGATTTTTCTCTTGTTTCCCACCCACTGAAATTTGAATTTTTTGCAACCTCTGGTGTTTGTTCAGATGCCCAACCCCTCTAGTCCAGATTTGGCTTCCTGTCCTATTGAATTTGAGGGACTGTCACCTCGACCTCCTAACGAGGCATGGAAGAAAGTGGTGGCAGGGTCCACCTCTGCCCCCCATATGGAGAAGATGTCACCTTTCCTTCTTGAAGGGAAACTTTCTCTACAAATCTACTCTCACATCACTCCTGCGATTACTGCTTCTAGAGATTTTTCTCTGGTGGGAAAAATGATGGGACCCAGACCTCCTCTAGAAGACATTAAAAAGTGGGCGCGCATGAAATGGGCCCCTTGTGGTGCTCTAGAGATTTCCTCCATGCCAAATGGCTTCATCATATTTTACTTTAGCTTGAAATAATATTTCACACGGGCTCTTCTTGCTGGTCCATGATTCTTTGGTAGACGGGGCTTGTATTTTCAAAAATGGACTCCTAGTTTTAATCCACTAACCAAAACCATGACACATGATCCAATTTGGGTGTGAATACCAAAACTTCCTCTGGAGTTCTGGGATCTCATGGTTATCAAAGGTATTGCTCTTTCCATGGGATCTATTATAGCTATTCATCAGGCCACTAAAGCCAAAACTAGATTTATTCATGCTCATTTTTGTGTCAATGTTGATGTTAGTAGTCCACTCACAAAATTGATCAATCTTCTCTCATATTTTGGAGTTTGTACACAACCCATTGAATATGAATATGTTCTACAAGTGTGCTCCATCTGCAAAATCATTGGACACATGGCCCCTTCTTGTCCCTCTAAGCCCCAATCCAAATAAAAAAACCTTGAAGTTACCCCTAAGAAGAAAGGGAAATATGTTCCAAAAGTGATCCCAGAAGTAGCCCCTCTGATCCCTACCTCTAACTACTTTTCTCTTCTAGAAGAGGGTGAAATCATTCTTCATGAACCCATTGTTAATTCTCTAGCTCCCCTCTAGCTCCCTAGATCCTTTCTCCCATTGTAGTGTCTCCCACGGATACACCCCGGGATTCCCCTCTTCCCTCATCTTCTAAAGTGATCCCCACTATTTTCTCCCATGCTTCCCCACTTCCTTCTTCTTCTTGGGTAGCCCCTGTGATCTCTTCTTTCACCACTTTCCCCCTAGATTCCCTACCTTCTCCCACTACTGTGAGAATTATCACCACTTCCTCTCTTCCGCTCCCTTCCTCTGTGCTTCCATCTATTGAATCCCCTCCCCCTTTCCTCTACTCTTTTCCCCCATTGAATCACAATTTTTCCCCTCTCCTCTAGCCTCATATGATAACAATAAACTCAATAAGACCAGAAGCAATAGCAAGAAACCTGATGTCGACATTGAGAAAACCCGTGGGTGAACCCCTGGAAACATTAAGCTACAACAAGAATTAAATCTAAATGTGGTACAAGGAACTCAAAGTACCATGCCCATGGTGGTGGGGAGAAAATCCAAATCTAAAAGATGAAAATAATCTCTTGGAATATTAGAGGTATCAAATCTTTACAAAAGAAGAGATTCCTCAAGGATATTAGATTTAATCATTCTCTTGATATAATTATGCTAATGGAAACAAAACTAAAAAATGAAGACAACCTTTCAAAGCTTTGGCCAAATGCCTCTCTTGTGGCCCAAAATTCATTCAGAAACTCTAGAGGTTTGTGCACTCTCTGGAACCCTAAAGTTATAAAGGGTGACTAGCTTATAAAAATCTAAAATTCTTGGGAATTCTCTTCCAAGAATTTTAATCTGATGTTTACTGGATCGCCATTAACATTTATGCCCCAAATTTGGAGTCGTAGTGAGAACAAATTTAGCAAAACAACTTGAATTTCAAAAGGAGCTGCGAAAATCTTCCATTTTTAATCATGGGAGATCTCAACAGTACTCTCTACCCCTCCAAAAAATAGGGTGGTGCCCTTGATAGCCCCTCCATCATGGAAGCACTAGTCGAATTCTTACGATAAGATGAGCTCTTCGATATAGACCTACATGGGGCCTCCTTCAATTGGTCCAACAACATAATTGGTAGGAATCATATACAAAGTAGGCTTGACAGGGCGATGGGATCTATGGATTGGATCTTACTCTACCCTAAATTCTATCTTAGTATTTTTATCTAGAGCGGCATTGGATCACAACCTTCTGCTTCTCTGTGCCAACACTAAACTCAAAATAAAAAATCCACATTTTAGATTTGAGATGGATTGGCTAGAAAATAATCAGTTTGATCTTCTTATTAAGAATTGGTGGGATATCAATATACATGGCACTGAAATGTATAAGTTTTCTTGCAAAGTTAAAGAAATAAAAAAACAACTTAAACTTTGGAAGGCTAATTTTTTTGGTAGCATCAAGCTCTGCAAGAAAAAATTGACTCAGAAAATAACAAACATATCTACAAAAATTGAGAAATAAGGTAGAATGGACCAACTTCATAAAAAAATAAATTACTCTTCTCAATGAATACCACAATACCTTGAAAGAAGAGGAATCCTATTGGTGGCAAATATCAAGAGCCTCGTGGTTTGAACAAGGAGACAAAAATAAACAATTCTTCCATATCACGACATCCAAGCATAAAATTAGAGAGTTGCTGAATTTTGAAGGTAATCTCTTATCTTCTAAATTAGATATTTCTAATGAGATAATTTAATTTTATTCTAATCTCCTACAGGAAGAGGTTTCGCCTAATGAGAATGCAATGCATAAGATGCTGCAACACTTCCCAAAATTGGTCACTGATGAAATGAATGAGAATTTAACGAAGCCCTTATCTATGGAGGAAATCCACAAAGTTGTCTTCACAATGAAAGGTGATAAAGCTCCTGGTCCTGATGGGTTCCCTGCTGCCTTTTTCCAAATATTTTGGGAAATTATCAAGCAACAAAATTTCAAATTAGTGAATGAATTCTAACAAAACAATTCTCTTCTGAAAGAATGGAATACTAATTTCATTTCTTTGGCCCCCAATTCTGCTGCTAACTTTCAGCCCATAATTGTTTACAACACTTCCTACAAGATCATCATGAATATGTTGGAAAATAGATTAAAATTTTTAATGAATTGCCTCATCTCTGAATAACAAAATGGATTCATTAGTGGTCAGCTTATTCAGGGAGGTATAATTACAATCCATGAAACCATTTATTCAGATTAGCACGCAAAGTCAGCTGACATGATCCTTAAATTAGAAATATAAAAAGCCTTTGATAGAGTCAGATGGACATTTCTTTTGTGTGTGCTGCATTGCTTTCAGTTTGATAGCAAATGGTGTAGCTGGATCTTATCATGCATCTCTACTCCTTGTTTCTCAATCCTCATAAATGGGATCCTAACTAGCTTCTTCAAGAATAGTAGAGGAATAAGACAAGGGGATCCCCTATTACCTTTCCTCTTTTTGTTAATGGAAGACATACTCAATAGAGCCTTAGAGGCAGCCAAGCAAGCTGCTTCTATTTCAGGCATCATAATCACTACTTGTTCCCGACTGATACTCATAGCCAGCTTGCAGACGACACTCTTCTTTTGAATGCTGCTTCATTAGTTGAAGTAAGATCTCTAAAATAAATCCTTGAATGCTATCAAGCTGCCTCTCAACAATTGATTAATTTTACTAAAAATGGCATAACCTTTATAAACACTCCACCATAAATATAAAGAAGGATAATTGATATATTTGGTTGCACCATTGTGGATTTTCCTTCCTCCTATCTTGACATTCCTCTTTTCAAGGGTAAAAAATAAAAATTATGTGGAACCATGTCATAGAGAGATACCAGAAGAAGCTAGCAACATGGAAAGGATATCTTCTTAGTCAGGCAAGAAAAATCCAATTGGTGAAAGCTACACTTCAAAGTTTTCCTATATATTTCATGTCCCTAATCAAAATGCCCTTTACAATGGTTAATGCTATTGATAAAATACAAAAAATATTCCTCAAGTCAGTATTAGAGGATAGGAAGAGGATCCATTTAGTTTCTTGGAATGATGTTTGTAAGCCAACCAAATTTGGAGGTTTTGGGCTTAGGTGCATTGCTGACATGAACGAAGCACTGCTTGCTAAGATTGGATGGGAAGTGGCTTCTGCTAATTTAGCCAATTGGGTGCAACTCTTAAGATCCAAATATCTGACACAATCGGGAAACTTCCTTCATTCCTTCCCTCCACATGGTTATGCCATTTGGAACTCGCTGGTTAGTTCCCTACCTCTTTTGTGTGTTGGAACTAAATGGTGTCTAGGAAATAGAAGTCAAATAGAATTCTGGTTGGATTAGTGGATTAGGGATAAACCTCTCTGCTAGGACCCTTCATGGGATTCAATCAAAAGACCCCTTATCAAACACTATGGAAAAGTTGATGGCTACTGGATGATCTCCAACTCTATCCCTTCTTGGCATATTCTTGACTAGCCAGGCATCAATGAAATCCAAATTCAACGTTTGAAATGCATGAGAAATTCTCTCTCCTCACAATACATTCCTTTTTCCTTACCTGCGGATGAACATATCTAGCCTCTATCTCCTTCTGGGTCCTTCACGGTTAAAGTGGCTTATGATTGAAAACCTCGTACCAACTTTGGCCCCCCTCTCAGCAACATTTGACCCAAGGAGGTCATTCCTGAAAAATGGCTTTTTTGCCTGGCTCTCATTTAGGAATGCCTTTCTATCTGGTGAAAACCTTAAAAGAAGTGGTATTCTCTCTACCTTCTCGTTGTGTTCTCTAATGCAATGCTTTGGATTCCTCCTCCCATTTACTACTCCATTGTTCCTTTTCCCAAACCATATGGAGTTGGCTCCTAAATCATTTAGGTGTTGTTTGGATCTTTCCTGAATCTCTTTAGGCCACTTTCAAACAATGGTGCTCCCCCTTCTCACACCAGATCCTCTCCCTTGCTTGGAAGCTTATCGTCCATCATGGCCTCTGGGGTATTTGGAAGGAAAGAAATAGGAGAATTTTCAGAGATCAAAGTATGGACCCTACACAAGGTTGCCAAAAGCATTGCTCTTCTCTTCCAAGACAATCTTAATAACTGCCTCTGGAAGAAATATCAGCAAAAAGTTCAATTCTGTGGCAACAAGAATTGGTGTCAACAACTTGCAATACAACTTAGGGCTAAACCTTCGGTTACGGCGCGTGCTGGGGTCCTATGGTCTCCTCCCCCTCCTGGTTGGATCAAGCTCAACATTGATGGTGCCTCTAAAGGGAATCCCGGTAAATCTGGTGGGGGTGTTATTCTTCGTAATAATATTGGTGCCCCTCTTGCTACAACTGCAGCTAACTTTAGTGAGGGAACCAACCACTGGGCTAAGGCGTTGGCTATTCTTAAAGGCCTTGAACTAACTCTTCAAATTGGGAGTGAATGTCTAATAATTGAGAGTGATTCGCTCAACATCATAAAGATCCTAAACTCGGAGGATTCCGAGACAGTGGACTATCAAGAATATTATAGCTGACATTAGCATCCTTCAAAACCGCTTTCAGGAAATTAGGTTTCAACATGTTTACAAGGAAGGGAATAAAGTTGTCACACCACCTTGCTAATATGGGAGTCCTTCAGGAAAATCAACAAAATTGGATTGGGAATTCCCCAAATGATCTTCTACAAATTATTCATAATGATTGTTATTTTATTAGTTAGCTTGTTGTGGTTAGTTGTTAGTGTCAGTAGAATCAGTACTGAGGAAGCCTTTCCTTTTGGTGGCGGTTGTTCATAATTCCCCCATTATGACGATGCGACACTTAAAAGGATTTGGCACGTGCGGCAAACGTAATATCACTCGGGCGGATCTTGGGGTAAGATGTGCCTTTTCACATCGTCATCATATCAAGTACAGGTGTACTCATGAAGAAATCACCGCGCAAAAAGCAAATGTGGTCTTTAAATTCAATGCTCTTCATAATTCTTCTGCATATATTAACTAGTTAAGCACCATGGGTGGTCAACTTAAGTGTATCGAACTAGTTTCTTGTGCCGATTATCGGGAAGATGAAGAGGTGTGGGATATTTTGAAGGAAAATGGCATCACCACTTTCTTGGAGAGGATTTCGGGCTACTCGGCCACTGTTTCGTACGGAGTCTTGGCTACTTGGTTGAGGGGCAAGGTTCAGATTGGAAATACCTACTTCACAATTTCAACTAACGCCATTTCCTTGGTGACTGGTTTTCCGACCTCAGGAGCGATTTATTTCAAATGCTCGTTGAAAGCGGAGCTACAGGATTTCATTCAGCCGGGTGAGAATCCAACAAACTACCTGTCGGGCTATGCGAGGGAGTCTCTACGCCCTCCTTGGAACAGAGTGGCCGAGGTCATAATGCGCTACTTCACCATTAACGACCGATACAGATTGGTCTACGGGCTGCATTTCTTCATCCTCTCGCATCTCCACTGGGGTAAGAAAATTAACCTGTCTTCCTTTCTTGTTTCAGTCCTTGGAGTACTCGATCAATTGGGCCAGGGAAGGTGAAGGCCCCATTCTTCATCAATGCCTTTTGTATCTTCTTTTTCATTTTTTCGCCTCCCTTGCTGAGCTTATTTGCTTTCCACCCAAGATGGGCAGACATTGCCGCACTCCCACCACTTCCCGTCTTCCTTCCCCCGCTTCCTGCCCCTCTTCCAACAATAGACGTCGTCTGCAAATTATCTCTGACTCTGACTCGGATGTCGCCAGTGTTGGCTCTTCCTTCGAGGGTGCTGGTTCCCCTGCGGATAGCATCTTCCCTCCCCATTCCTTTGGTTAGCCCTGTTTCAACTCCCCTACTGTGGCACCCCCTCGGCTCTTGCTCTTGACACTACCCCGGTTTCCAGCTTGGAGCAACTCCTTTCTGAAGCCCTACTGGGATTAGTTGTGCTATATCCGGACTCTCCTAATAATGTGCCAATCGCCATGGAAGAAGAGCAGTTTGTTGAAGTTGAGGATGTCCAGCCTGGAAATTCGGATGTTCAAATGGTCGAAATTTATGCAATTCAACATGCTAATGTGGATGACGATCAACCAAAAGTTGAGGACACTCAGGCTGGGGAAGATTTTGGTGCTAATGCCGAAATTGCTATTGAAGAAAATCCTTCGGCTGAGGACTGTCAGGTGGAATTGGTTACCTCCATCCTTGCTAAGCTTCAGAGGGCCTTTATTGTTTTGAAGGATTGAGAAAATTACACTGACAATACCAGGGAAGCCATTAACAAAGATAGTGCTGAATTGCTCGCCTTGACTGACTTGTTGGCCGAAAAAAGTGGTTCGGTCAAAGCTAAGAATACTGTAAATGAGCTGAAAAAGCTCTTATGATCATTAGATCTTTTTGCTATGTACTTAGTTTTGCTCTGTTTTGTTCGGTTGTTCAGTTTTTTTGGAATCACTAAGGGTATCATCATTGTAGTATTCATTTCTCTATATTTCCATATGGGATTTTTGTAACAGGTTATGGGACCTCCTAAAACCCTCATTTTACCCTAATTCCAGAAAAAATTCAGGCAAATCTAAAAATGAGGATGATGAAAATCAGTTTGAATGTTTGTTTATGGCCATGGATGTCTCTGAAGAATGCAACTCAAAAGGAAAGAATGCAATTGATTATGAAGATTCTGATGAAGAATAAGAAGCAAATGTGAATCTAGAAGCTGGACTGGTATGTCCTCTTGAAGAATTGAAATTGTGAAGAAAAAAGAATTAAAAGCCAAGATGCACTTTGAAAGAATATGAAGAAAAATCCATATTTTTTAAAGAAGACAAAATTTAAAGCAAGAAGAAGAAACTAATGAGCTCAAATAACTTGAAACTCAGCTTAAAAATATTTCTCAATCTTATAAGTCAAAGGAGGATGAATGCATAAACCTAGAATAAGAATTGGAGTGACTGAAGACTGAACTTGAACAAATGACCATAAAGCTGACAATGTATGAGAAGCTAGAAAAGAGATCAAATGTATTGAATGGTATACTGAGAAATAATTGGGATACAAATGAAAAAAAGGATTGGTTTCAAGGAAGAAATACAATAAATTGATTCTGAAAAGAAGGAAGAAAACAAAACTGCATCAACGTCAAACACCTTTCCTGTTGCAAATAAAGAAGTCATCAGAATTATCAAGAGGAAGAAAAATACTCCTAGAATCACCTATGCTATGAGGTACACACATTATTTCTATGGTTATTTCTTTTTATGTCATTAGTTTGGACATAAAGTTGCTAAATGTAGAAGGTATGCTAGAGGTTATGGAATAAAATTTAGTTCATCATACACTAGAATGAATTATAATGCTCTTTTCTACAAATATCACAAGAATGGTAATGTATCCATAATGAGTAAACAAGAACCTCCTAAACAAAAGAGATGGGTGTATGTTGTAAAGGAAAAAAATAACAAAATAAACGAATCTTGTTCAATAGTATAAACTACCTTTCATGTACAAGATGAAGATAAAATATGGTATTTAGATAGTGGCTGCTCCATTCATATGACAGGTGATAAAATTAAGTTCATTTATTTATAAAACATTGCATCATGAGCTATTAGATTTGGTGATAATAAATCAAAAAACATTATTGGAAAAAGGAAATATGAGTCTTGATTATGGAAAACAATCACAAAGAATGTTCTATATGTTGAAGGTCTCAAGCACAACCTGCTAAGTGTAAGTCATATGTGTAAGAAAGATTACAATTTGATATTTAATGACAAAGACTATGATATAATTAATGTCAAAACAAGGAATAAAGTAGCTAAAGCCAAAAGGACAAATAATAACATGTATGTTCTCAAGGAAATAAATAAAGAAAAATGTTTCACAAGTAAAGTCGATGATAGTTAGCTATGGCACAAGAGACCGAGACATGTGAGCTTTGAAAATATTGTAAAATTGAGTGCCAAGGGTGGTGTAAGACACATGCCAAAGATTGTAAAACCAATAGATACACTTTTTAAAGCTTGAATACATGGTAAACAAACAAAAAGATCTTTCAAATCCAAGGAGTACTCTACCATTGGGCCTTTTGAACTGATTCATAAAGATCTCTGTGGGCCTATAAGAACTGAAAGCTTACAAGGAAATGTGTACTTCATGCTGCTAATAAATGACTACACCAGAATGACATGGGTAGCCTATTTGAAACACAAATCAGAAGCTTTGGATAGATTCAAATCCTTCAAGGAACTTATAGAAAATGAGAAGAACACCAAAATCAAATGCTTAAGATCAAACAAAGGTGGAGAATTTTGGTCAAATGAATTTGATGAGTTTTTTTAAGACCATGGGATTTAAAGACAATTCTCAGCTATTAGGACACCTCAAAAAAATGGGTTAGTTGAAAGAAAGAACGCAACTATGTAAGAAATAGTGAGAACAATGCTGAATGAATCCAAAATTCCTAATAGTTATTGGAGTGAGGCAGTCTATACAAATATCTAAATATTAAACAGAGCTCAATTGATGATTAACATTGAAAATTTTGATCAAAGAATACTTGTCTAAAGATCACACAAGGAGTCCGCGTGGGATAGAAGGCCCAGAACCAAGGGCGCAGAAGGATAGGAAGGACCTACATGTGGAAGGCAAGTTCAAATTTCAGGACTTAGTTGATTTTGAGCATGAAGACCTATTTTTAGAAGATGGTGTGCAGAACACACCAACGATGCAGAGACGTGTGTGCCATGCATTGTCTATCTTTGGAGAAGTGGTTCGAAGCATTTATGCATGGAGACAAGATGAGAATAGAATTGACACTTCAGTTAACTATAAGAGGACTATAGATAACACACTTGCATGTGTGGCTATGCTTGTAAATGGTGTGTGGCTATTAATAGCATGTGACCTATTTCTGGAATAGATAAGCAGTGAAGGGAAAGTCCCCACCCTATATATATGTGATGTAAGGTACATAGTACATAGAGATGCATGTATTACTGAGAGCTGGATGTATGAATGTGAGAGATGTATGTATGTGTAACAGAGAATACACACATATGACTGAATCACTGTATCAGTTCCATACGTGCATTGGTATAGATTGACAATACTGTAAGGAGCTTCTGTATTTATTAATAGATGGAAGATATTGGCTGAATCTAAGTGTCATTCTGTGTGTAGTTGAATAGTGCATGTTATTAATTCAATCATGATTACTGTTTAAGCTTGTTCTTTCATAGATCTGAGGGTAGCATGCATTGTAGAATGATGGATTAGTTATGAATCTATATGTTTCTTCCTTCATCATGTTAACATCCTGTTATAGCAACCCTAAAGAGGGACCGTGGTACCTTTGTGTGCTTCGGGTGAGTGCTCAGTCTAGGTTGAGTGATGTGCCATCATGACTAGGTTGTTATCTAGTAAATTCTAGGCTGCATCATTGGTTTCATTTCCAGAACCTCTTTTTCAGTTTTTTTAGGATGGTTCACGATGAAGACGTACCAGTTAACTCTAGAAAGTATTGAGGAATGGATACACGATCTGGAGGAAGAATATGCATGACGGTTCAGTAGTGGATCTAAGTTTAACACACACACTTGGGTAGAACAAAACCTGTATGACAACTTATATGAGAGATTTTTCACTATCTTTCCAGTAGAACTATACGAGTGGCTTACTGCTTATGCATCTCAGTAGAATTGGAGGTATCGCGCACTTGTCTGGACACAGGAAGAATTTCAAGCCCTCTATGATGCTGATCTGATCTGGACTCGCGCAGTGGATACGTGGTTTCATGGTGTTCTAAATAGTTATATTCTGGAATATTCAATTTCGACGTACTCTTGCCCAAAGGTAGCTGAATTCCAGTTTTTTCGGTATCCAAGAGGAACATATTTGTAAGGTATTCCACTGGAAATCAAGATCTTAATGATAAATTTGAACCTAGAGAGTAAACCAATGGCTAACTAAACTTTGTCACCCATGTGTGAGGGTAGGAACAGGTTTGGTTTAAGATGGAAGACCTAGCAGTAGAGAAATAGAGAGAGGAAAGGCAACTTAAGTATAATGAGGCACGTGAGAGGGAGATAGAGAAGTAGTGTTCCATTGCAGAGAGTATGGCATGGAGGAGAGAGATGGCTCGTGAAGGATTTACAGCTCACGTAGAAGACATGGAGCCAGAGCATCAGGAACTCCCCCATCTTGGAAAGCATGATAGAGATCCCCCCTCGGCCTCACATAGAAGTGTGCCAACAGAGACTACCTGGACCATGTAGGCGCGCATCTTAATCCACCTGGTGACCTAGCCCTTACACTTGGTTTTTCAGTATCTAGTACGACAAGTAACCAGCAAACTAACTTGGGAAGTAGGAGAGCAGGAGTAAGTCATGGATCAAGTACATCAATGACAGGACAGATGGCTTCAATGTCATTTAGAGGAGCATTCTTAGGTGCATCACTCGCATAGAATGTGAGCGCGCAGAATGTTGGATTCACCTCTGGAAGTGGAACTACCTCACAGACTGTAGGGGTACAATATAGTACTACTGTCAGAGCACGGGGGAGTACATCTACAAGCCCTATTCCAACTACAGGTGGCGGATTAGGAGGTATAGGTGGTTCTAGTTTTGGTGGGTCTGGTGGTTCTGGAGGTAGAGGGAACATAGGAGGTTTCAGATCAGGTGGTCAAGGTCTATAACAACCACAAAATATCTATATGGAGATGTCTCTTCGTCTCCTAGAGTATAGAGGTATAGAGGATGCTTCCAAACATGTGCATATGTGTGAAATCTTGTGGCATTCTAAAGGGATCACAGCTACTGAGCGAAAGGAAATTCAATTCACCACTACATTACAGGGGTGCACACACAACTGGTATAGGAAGTTTGACCTGATCAAACTTGCGTGGATTATGCAGCATTGAGAGATGCTTTCTTAAAAGAGTTCCATATCCCTGAGTTTGAGTAGAAGAGTATAAGTGCACTCAAGGATATCAAGCAAGGCACTACTGAGAGTGTACATGAGTATGATGCTCATTTTAAGACACTTCTATCTAATCTATCTTATGATATTCACGCTAGCCAACATGCACAATGGTTCATTAGAGGATTGATTACACCTTTTAGAAGGGCACTATCACATAAGACATACACTGATCTACATGAAGCACTAGAAGTAGCTTTGCATGCTGAGGTAGTTGGGAGCATTGACACTGGCGTTAGTCCATTTCTAGAGGCACAAATTATAGCTATGGCAAAGTAGTTAGAGAAGCTATCAGCAAATTCAGCCCATGAAATGCGCTCAGGAATTTGGTGTACAGATTGTGAAGTGGAAGGTCACACCAAGGATAGTTTCCCTCATAGATTTGTACACTCATTACTATTGGATTATGAGATCTATCATTTGAATCATGATGCTAGTCACTATCCTTTGTTACAGTGCGTGATAAGGAAGAATGTATCTTGATTTTATAAAATTTGTAGGTCCATGACCCATGATACTGAGGATTGTTGGCTGATTGGTCAGATCCATGATGCTATAGACCTTGGGGTATGATAGACAAGTGTAACAGATAATTCTAAGGGTAAGAATGAGCACTAGGATCGGGATCATAATCAAACATGCTATGACAGGAATGAGGGGCATTTTGAAGGAGGTCATGGATATCATGGTGGATATGGAGGATGAGGCCATGGTGGAGGAAGAGGTGAGTTCCCTCATGGAACATGTTATACGTGTAGATCTCCTGACCACTATAGGCACGAATGTCCTTAGAATATTGCATGTTCTTTATGTAGGAAAGAACCATAGCTATGAAGAGTGCCCAGACTTATATGAGCATCTGAGTAAGTAGCATAAGCAAGAAAAAAAGTCATCAGGATGGTTAGAATCCAGCATGTGGTAGAAGATCAGTGGATGCCCAAGATAATAGAAGGACCTGAGGCATTGATAGTGAAGATTACTACACACATTGAAGTAGCATGCGTGAGAGAGCCATCACACTAGAAGCCTACGATCACCAAGGAGGAGGTTTTGCATGCGAGGTACCCAGATCCTACTCATCAGAAGGAAGTTTACCAGGATACCATGGAAGTGCTAAGGAATCTTTAGGGTGAGATACAATACCTAAAGGAGAAAAAGAAAGCATCAGAGACAGTCCAAACTGATATCGATGATCTGCGAGAGGTGTGCAAGATGTTGCGCCAGGAGAACATTATTCCACTATTAGGAAGTTGGTTAAAAGGGAACACTCCATGTGTGTAAGTATTAAGACTGAATGGAAGATTTTGCATGCAAATCTTCCCCCTGATAGCATTGACTATGAAAAAGAAATTACTCTGAATGCTGTTATGGATGGGTGGTTGTTGAGAAACATATTGATCGATACAGGTGCGGAAGTAAATGTGCTTACATTAGATGCATGGGTACAAATGGGGAGGCCTCCATTGCAGCCATCATCTAATGTGTTATTTATGGCAAACTAGACTAAGGCCACTCCCATAGGAGTTTTGAAAGATGCATCTATAACTATACAAGGGGCCAAGTTCACTGGGGATTTTGAGGTATTAGCACTTGCAGAAGTAGACAATTTTCCAACCCTGCTTGGATGCCCTTGGTGTTATGCGAATAATGCTGACTTGAGATTCAATAAGGGGTATATCAGCTTTGAAAACAAGGAGGAAAGGGTTGTGATACCTTTGACAGATGGAAATTCTACACCATATGTTGAGCCTCTAAGTGAGGAGGATTTAAACAAAGTCTATGTATGTGTTATTCAGGACCCAGAGGTCAATGAGCCATCAAAAGAAGGCATCCTATAGTGGGAGGATTCTCATTCTATTAGTGATACTATGAGTATTGCTTGTGACAATTGGGCCATGGTACATATGAATTGGTAGGGCACGAGGTAAAAAGCGTGGTTGCATGCAAGAATGGACTTTGTTCAATTCGATGGATAGGTAGCACAGTACCTTGGTATACAGGGGTAGAAGATCTTCCTGCCTTTCTGAAGGCCATGGAAACACAGTGGACAGATCAAGTTAAAAGGAGAGATATGTTAGTATATACACTGCGCAGGACAATAATGCGCTGGTGGGTAGTCCACAGAGATAATCTTATAAACTGGGAAGAGATTGGAATATCTTTGTCTACTAGGTTTATAAGGAACAATGCACCTACGTAAATCTACACTTATCATGGTGATCAACCTATTCAACATCACATTCAGTAGTGTGAGAGACTCTAGACAGTAGGACAGGAAGCATTACCACCTTCACTCTGGGTGCATAGATTGTATTCTATGCTACAAGGATGCACACACGCTTGGTATGTATATGCATAACTACATCGAGAAACTAGAAACTGGCAAGATTTGACTGCAGGAATGATCTAGACTTTTGACTACTTCTCGACTAAACCTCCTGTAGCAGAGGCATTAAAATTTTCAAGCACATAACTATGGGAGATAGTGTAAAAGAAGAAGAGCATATTCAAGAATTATTCAGTGAGGTAGAGTTCGGAGCATGTTTTGAAAAGGAAGAAGAAATGGACTCCTTACTACTTAAACATGCTTTCCTTGAGAAAGAGAAAGGAAATATGGTTTACGTCATGGATGATGAGGAAGTTGAGAACCTGGATATTGAACATTCACATGGGGTGTGTGAGGTCTTGGACAATGTAGAAAAGGATACGCATGCCTACCATGAACCCATGAAGACAAAGAAGGTGAATATAGGTTCGGAGGCTGAGCCTAAGGAGGCCATAATTGGAGATTACTGGTCAAATTCAGAGGTAGCAAAGATCATTGAGTTACTTAGGGATTGTCAGGACTTATTCCCTTGAGGATATTATGAACTTAAAGGCATGCATGAATCATTTGGGGAAATGAAGATCAAACTTAAGGATGGTGCACGATGAGTTAGAAAGAGACCTTACAAAATGAATCCTAATTTGCACGAAAAGGTAAAAGAAGAAATTGATAAAATGTTGAAATCTGGAATTATCAAGCCCCTTGATGAGTCAGAATGGGTTAGCCCAATGGTGATCAGTATCAAGAAGGATAGATGGATTAGGATATGTGTGGACTACATGGAGCTGAATGCTGCATGTGTCACAGATCCATTCCCTATGCCATTCACTGAGGAAATACTAGGAGTTACAGGGCGTGAAATATATTCCTTCACAGATGGATTTTTTGGGTATCATCAGGTTAGGATTGCTCAGGAGGATCAAGAAAAGACAACATTTACTACTGAATGGGGCAGTTTTTCCTATATTGTGATGCCCTTTGGATTGAAAAACATGCCTACTGTATTCTCACGCATAGTTGTTCAGGCATTTAAATATTTTATTCACAACTTCTTACAGGTCTACCTAGATGATTGGACAATATATGGGCTTGTGAAAGATCATTGTGACAATCTGTGCTTAATGTTTGAATGATGCAGACAATTGAGTATCTCTTTGAACATCAAGAAGTGCATATTTTCTATGCCATTTGGGATACTGTTAGGACATATAATCTACAAGGAAGGTTTACTAGTTGATCCAACCAAGGTTGCAGTCATTTTAGGCCTGGAAGTGCCTACCAGTCAAAGTGAGGTGCATGGATTTTTTAGGTCATACAGGATATTATAGAAAATTCATAAAAGGGTATGCCAAAATTGTTACACCCTTGGAAGAATTACTGAAGGGGAAAGGTACATTTTATTGGGGAGAACTGCAACAACGCGTGTTTGAGATATTAAAAGAGAAACTTACTACCGTGCCCATTCTGTGCTTTCCCTCATGGGATAAACCATTTCATGTGCATGTGGATGCTTCTAGCATGGCCATTGGCACTGTGTTAGCTCAACCTGGTGAAGGTATTATAGATCATCCAATCTATTTTACTAGTAGGAAGATGACTCCTACTGAACGGAATTATACAACTACAGAGCACAAAGCTTTGTCAATGATCTATGCATTGTACAAGTTTTGATAGTACTTGTTAGCAACACCATTTGTGTTTTATATAGATCACATGGCATTGAAGTACTTGGTAAAAAATCCCATCTTACAGGGGCACATATGAAGATGGGTGCTCCTATTTCAAGAGTTTGACTTCATAGTTGTGGTGAAGCCAGGGAAAAGCAATTTTGGACTAGATCATTTATCTAGAATCAATTCAGGAGAGGATACACAGACAATTTAAGAAACAATGCCGGATGCACAATTATATAGGTTACAACGTGTGCCCATGGAATTAGAAGACATTGTTGTCTTTCTACGAACAGGTATGACACCAGAAGGAATGAAAGCATTAGAAAAGAAGCAGCTTGCTATATGTGTGACACCATTTATGTTAATCAGTGGTGACCTCTACAAGCTAGGAAAAGATGAAGTATTACGCAGTTGTGTATTGGAGCATGAGCGTAAGGATATCATGGAAGAAGCTCATGGTGGTATTGCAGGAGGCCATTATGTAGGTGATGTGACTTCCCAGAAGATCCTACTTATTGGATTATGGTGGGAGACATTATATAAGGACTGTAAAGAATATTGTAAGGCATGTGATCATTGTCACCGCCTAGGAAAACCAGGGCAAAGAGATGAGATGCCTTTGAGACTGATTACTAGTGCTGAACCATTTGAGAAATGGGCCATTGATTTTGTAGGACCTATTTCACCAGTTGTGTGTAGGACTAGATCGCGTTATATGATTACTTGCATAGAGTATCTCATGCGCTGGGTAGAAGCAGCAACTATCAAGGACTGTACGACAACTACATCAGCTAG
Source organism: Taxus chinensis (assembly GCA_019776745.2). Lineage (NCBI taxonomy): Eukaryota > Viridiplantae > Streptophyta > Pinopsida > Cupressales > Taxaceae > Taxus > Taxus chinensis. The sequence continues at coordinate 128,951,280 of CM034152.1, forward strand.
GTTTCTGTGGGAGAATGTTCTTACAAGATATGGATGTCCCTTGAGCTTAACAAGTGATCGAGGTACACACTTTTAGAATGAGACAATCAGGATCCTATTATATGAGTTTATGGTTGCACACCATAAAACTATACCTTATCATCCTCAGGAAAATGGAATTGCAAAGGCCTTCAACAAGATTTTGAGCTAGATTTTGACAAGAAATTGTGATGTTGGAAGAAAGGATTGGGATGAAAAAGTATCAGTTGTTCTTTGGGCATATAGAAGGACTTACAAGATATTGAACAAATCCACACCGTTTCAGTTGGTGTTTGGCGTGGAAATTGTTCTCCCTATAGAATTTATATTACCTTCTTTGCGTATTACGTGCACTGGAGGTCTAGCTGATGAATAGGATTTAGAAGAGCATATTGAAAAGATGATTCAAATGGATGAGTTCCGAGCCATAGCACGATGGAATCAGAAGCAGGAAAAGGTTAGGTAGAAGGCATGGCATGACAGAAACATAAGGGATAAGAAGTTTGAGATTAGAAAAATGGTACTTCTTAATGACGTCAAGTTCTTGCTCCATTCATGTAAGCTCAAAGTACAATGGTTGGGGCCGTATGTTATCACTTCTATACTTGAATCAGGTGCTTTCCAGTTAGAAGCACTTGATGGAACACGGCTACCTGGTTACTTTAACGGGAGTAGGCTGAAGCCCTACTATAAATAAGTCTTCTTGGTGTTTGTAATAAGGCAATATTGCCATTTAGTTTAGGTTTTCAATTATGTATTTCCTTCATTATCGCTATGCTTTGTCAATTTAATTGTTGTTCATGTGTAATAAGCGCACTTGCACGCCTGAAGCTAATTAATGTATGAAGAATGTTTATGTGTAGAGGACTGTACATACATTTCATGTGGGGTGGTTGTAGTTATCCAAGAAAAACACTGTGGAAATTGAAAGGTGAAAGGAATAAGCTGCTACGGGTGTTCTTTAAGTAAAAATAAGATTGCTTCTCAAAAGTGACCAAGGATGGAGATGAATGAAAGAATAATATAACACAAGGTAAGCAGAGGCCATGTTATCTATCAAGAGAAGGTACAGTGATGAGGTACTCAGGCGTAGGAGCACACACTGAAGAGAATTATATGACTAGAGGGTAGGAAGACACATTAGAAGGTTATAGTTGGGTGTGAATATGTACCGTGCGAAACAAACATATTCAATCAATGAATGAGGGGACATTTGGTAGGTGAAGGAGCAATAAATGCATCAAAATTTGAAAAATTTATATAAGGATGGGATGCGGATTCATTTTTACCATTGCGACTAAGAGTATTTGAGAGAAGTGCCAAGTGCAAAGAGCTGAGTGATCGAGTTAAGGTGCAAAGGGTGTGAAACCAAGAGTGACAACCAGATCTATGTGACAAGAATATTTTGTCCCCGGTGGTGAAGGGTTTGAGTGAAGCAAGGAGACAGAAAAGAGTTAGGTTACGAAGTTTCCACCTAGGGAATAATTGAATCGAGCTAGGGTTTGATTCACAGAGTTTCAGAGTTGAAGAGGAGACATTTGTAATGTAAAAATGGCACTGAAGAAGGCATCTGCAGTAGTAGTAAAAGGAAAGAAGAAGGTAGTCATTGAGGAGGAAGAGATGTCACCTGAAAGCCATTTTTTTAGAGATGTAATATCTAGAAGAAGTCATCATTAGATAATATTGGGATTCACTCATCAAAAAGAGAAAAGTAAGTGAATAAAATCACAGGACTCTGGAGAACAAGAAGGAGCTCAATTCCTTTCTCACTGCTAGAATGAACAAGCACATGACAGATGATATGCTGGTGTATGACGATACATGTGAGAAGCTCCTGAAGAGAATTGGGGTCTACCAGTTTTATGAACTTCCATATTTCAGGAAGTATGAGCCCTTGTATCAGTGGCTCATGAGCATGGTACACGAAGACTTCTTCTACTTTGTAGGAAATAGAGTTAGAATTTCCTCTGCGCTTGTCTCATCAGTTATAGGTCTGAAGGCCACAGGAGAAGACATAAAAGGTGACCTTACAGATAAAGCCGTGATTGTAAAGACCAAACAGGAGTTGGGGTACCTAAAGGGTCCACACAGAATATACATAGATAAATTAAAGAACTGTCTAGTTGTACAAGTTGTAACAAACCTTGTTACCAAGTTGAACAGTGGTCACAGGTAAATACTATGTGGTTACATGTGGCGCATAAGATGTTAGAGGGGACAAGCTACAACATTGCAGGATATATTGTAGAGCAAATAGTTGAAGAAGCATGCATAGGAGGGAAGATCAGCTTGAGAACATCGCCATGCCTAAGTCCATAGATCCAATTGAAGTGTAGGATGAGGAGGAGGAGCACAAAGATAGTGTTGGTTTACATCATAGGGGTAGGAGACATCCTACAAGTAAGGGTGAAGCTGAGCGTGCCGTTACCCCACCTTAACCATAAGAGGGGGATGATGAGGAATTGAATTCAGTCCAAGGGGAGCACAGGTTTAAAATGGTATTCAGGAGAACAAGGACCGAAGGTGCTACTCCAACCACTATGTGCAAATCACCCAAACTCTCTCCATAGAAGGAGGCTATCAGATAGAGGAGGAAACTAAAGTTGAATGAGGAGGCAGAAGAGTCAAAGGAAATCATGCCTAATTCTCTTACACTTCCAGAGGACACAAAAGAACAGGGTGAGGCATCAAAGGAAAAAAAGGGGAAGAGAAAAGACTAGAGGAGACAACTCTAGAGGATGTTCAAGAAATGGAGACACAAGTCCCAAATTTAGAGGCTAAAGTTCCTAAGCAGCAAAGGTATAGAAGTACAAGTGGAGAGCACATTCCACCAGCCATGGGGTATGCAGAGGATGCAGGTAAAATTGTCTGTACCCACTTCCTGAGTACGATAGCATAGAATAATTTATTCGGATGGGCGTTAATGGATGAGGATATGATGACTATGTGAACTAGGAAGCAATTATCATGGTCGATGAACACCCACATGGATGAGCCTGACTTTGATGTGTGAAAAGAGTCATGCGTGTTGAGACAACTGAAGAAGGCACCTCAGGATAGACACATGATAGTAAATCCTACTATCATGTCAGATGAGTAGGTCAGTAATGCATTGGTGAAAGTTTTTGCTGAGGTGGCTAGAAGAAGCATGGATAAAGCTGCCACGATTAGAGCACTACGCGAAGAGTTGAAGACAAAGGACATAGAGATAGTGTGCATAACACAGGAGAGGGACTTCACGTAGAAGAAGAATGAGGTGTTCATAAGCATCATAGAGGAGATTGGGGACAATGTAATCAAAACAAGGCCTTACTTGGAGGCCAAAGTACCACAAACATTTCCTTCAGCGATACACTATGTGGGAAAGGTGGTGGACTTGGTACTCAAAGATGAAACTCTGTGTATGCAAGTGCCAGAACATTTTGAACAAGATGTTGATCGAGAGAAAGCTTCTGTGATGAGAAAAATTACATCTTATGAAGGGATGTTGTAAGCATTATAGGATGTATTGAAGAAAGTAGACCAGGCTTTAAATGTATGCACAGCTCAAGAGGCGCTTATCAACATCAAGACCCTTGAAGATAACAACGAGGTCTAGAAAGTGATGAAAGATGAGACATTCGGCCATGCAGAAAGGTTGTCAATGGTTAAATAGAAGCACAAGGCCCTGCCAACAATACAAGAACCACATAAGACTTGGCTGGAAGAGCTTGGAAAGCTAATTGTGCAGAAGATGGACCTTTTAGAAGGAAGAATGACATCAATGTCCAGTATTGTGTTGGTTCTGCAAAATGAGAAAAGAGAAATTATGAGGGGATGAGTTGGAATCCATTACTGTGGACATCCCAGAAAAATCAGAGCAAGCACTCACTGACTAACATGTATTAGAGGCCAAAATAAATGAGCAGTATCTAGAGTTGATACTGTAAACTAATATATAGGAGGTTGCCTAATAACCTCATAAAAATTATTTATTTATCTACTTTCTTCCATTCTTATTATTTCCATTCTTCTATTCTTTCCTTCATTTTTTGGAGATACCCATTATTGGGACGTCAATGAGATTAGTGTCGGGTAATGTTGATCAAAGAATACTTGTGTAAGATCACACAAGGAGTCCACACGGGATAGAAGTCTCAGAACCAAGGGCACGGAAGGATAGGAAGGACCCGCTCGCAGAAGGCAAGTTCAGATTTCAGGACTTAGCCAATTTTGAGCATGAAGACCTATTTTTGGAAGATAACATGCGGAACACATCAACGATGCAGAGATGTGCGCACCATGCATTGTCTTTCTTTGGAGAAGTGATTCAAAGCATTTATGCATGGAGACAAGTTGAGAATAGAATTGACACTTTAGTTAACTGCAAGAGAGCTATAGATAGCACACTTACATGTGTGGTTATGATTGTAAACAACGTGTGCCTATTAATAGCATCCGACCTATTTCTAGAATAGATAAGCAGTGAAGGGAAATTCCCCACCCTATATATATATGTGATGTTAGGTACATAGTAGAGAGAGATGCATGTATTACTAATATATGGATGTATGAATGTGAGAGATGTATGTATGTGTAACAGAGAATATACACCTATGACTGAATCATTGTATAAGTTCCATATTCACATTGGTATAGTTTGACAATACAGTAAGGAACTTATGTATTTATTAATAGATGGAAGATATTAGCTAAAGCTAAGTGTCATTTTGTGTGTATTTGAATAGTGCATGTTATTAATTCAGTCATGATTACTATTTAATCTTGTTCTTTCATAGATCTGAGGGTAACATGCATTGTAGAATGATGGATTAGTTATGAATCTATATGTTTATTCCTTCATCATATTAACATCCTATTACAAAAACCCTAAAGAGGGACTTGGTATCTTTGTGTGCTTCAGGTGAGTGCTCAGTCTAGGCTAAGTGATGTGCCAATGTGACTAGGGTGTTATCTGGTAAATTCTAGGCTGCATCAGAGATGAAGACAATCTAGGGAAATTTGACTCTAGGTGTGATGAGGGAATATTTCTTACTACTCAGCGATTAATGCAACCTATATATGCTACAATAAGAGGCTACAAAAGGTAATTAAAAGAACAAATGTAAAGAATGACGAGTCCTACCCTACCAAATTCATCACTCAGCATAAGGGAAACCATGAAGATCAAGAAGATGACAAAGAAGTAGGAAGTACACGTGAAGAAGTGGAAGAAAGTAAAGACACCAAGACACCCTCAAGGAAAGTCAAGAGATACCATCCAACTAATTAGATTATTGGTAACAAAGATGGTGCCATTCTCATAAGAATAAAAATTAGAGATCAAAAAAATCATGAAGATATAACACTTCTATCCATGATAGAACCCAAGAATGTTGCAGAAGCTAACAAAGATCAACATTGGGTGGATTCCATGAATGAAGAACTTGATCAGATTAACAATAATTTACCTAGGAGCTTGTATCAAGACCAAGAGATAAAAATGTGATATCAACATAATGGGTATTTAGAAATAAACTGAATAAAAAAGGAGAAGTTACAAGAAACAAGCCAAGAATTGTGTGCAAAGGCTATGCAAAAATGGAAGGAATCAATTTTGATGAAACATTTGCACCAATGGAAAGGATGAAATCAATCAGATTGTTTCTAGCATACATGGGTTACAAGAAAATTAGAGATTTCTAGATGGATGTTAAATCAGCCTTCCTCAATGGCCACCTAAATGAAGAGGTATATATTGAGTAACCTGATGGATTTTCTCTAACTGATGACAAGGATTATGTGTGTAGGCTGAAAAAATATTTGTATGGACTCAAACAAGCTCCTAGAGCTTGGTATAATAGGTTGGATTCATACCTCATTGAGCAAGGTTTCATAAAAGGTATTGTTGATAATAATCTCTACATCAAGGAAGAAGGCAATCATTTGCTCATTGTCATTGTGTAAGTGGATGCTATCATATTTGGAGGAGATAATGATAAAATGACTTATGAATTTTCTGATATGATGAAAGAATAACTTGAAGTGTCTATGCTTGGGGATCTCTCATTCTTTTTGGGTTTATAAATCAATCAGAAAGATGAAGGTACCTTCATATCCCAGACCAAATACTTCAAAGAAATGCTTAAAAGGTTTAGGATGGAAGAATTTAGACCTATAGGAACACTAATGGAAGTGAGATGCAAGATGAGAAAATATGAGATCTCACCAAAAGTTGACAAGACTTTGTATAGATCCATAATAGGCAGTCTCCTCTACTCCACGACATCCAAACGTGATATTATGCAAGACATGGGTCTTGGAATATTTCAAGAAGATCCAAGGGAAACACACTTCAAGGTAGTCAAAATAATTTTGAGATCTCTCACTGGAACACTTCAATATGGACTTTGGTACACTAAAAGCAATGGTTTCAAGATGAAAGCATACACTGATGCAGATTGGGCATGACACAATGATGATAGGAAGAGTACAAGTGGAGGTGCATTTTTTGTTGGAAATTGTTTGATATCCTAGTTAAAAAAGAAGTAATCATCTATGGAACTCTCAACATGTGAAGCAGAGTATGTAGCTACCATAATGTGTTGTACTCAAGTTCCTTAGATGAAGTAGATTACAAGGTAAAATCTGATAGACCAATTCCTTTTCTCTATGATAATACTAGTGCAATAAGTGTCTCTAATAACCATGTGTTTCACTCAAAGACCAAACACATCCCAATTAGATATCATTTCTTGCGGGAACAAGTGAATAACAAAAAAATTAGTCTCGAGTATGTGAGAAAAAAGAAAAAAATTGTAGATATCATGACAAAACCACTACCAAAAGAAATGTTTGAACATCTAAGAAATTAATTGGGGTTCATTCTTGATCCCACCAGCAACTAAAAAATGTGAAGCCAAGGTAAGGGAGAATTCTCATGCAATATCAGCTCCTAATTAGTGTAATGGAGTCTTCATGTGAGGGGGAGCTAGTTTGCTGGCTCATTTTGACAATCCACGTTTCAAATCTTGTTATATTTTCTTTCTAAAGTGAAATTGCCTGAAACCAATGACTATCATCACAATACACATCAACATAGGGGGAGCCTATAGTGGTAAGAACATGTGTTTATCTAGTTAAATTCTAAACTTATCATGGTATTGGATAAATTACCCTTTGTCATATATGTCAAAGGGGGAGAGTGTGTAATCATAAACTAGCTTGAAAATGTGTGTGCCATCAAGGCTTCAACATTTCTGAGAAAGTTTCCATCAATGAAAATGGGGGAGTTTGTTGGATATTTTTCATTATCATGAGTGTTTTCATTGATGTCAAGCTACATTTCTGGAAAAAAGTGTGGTGTAGGTGTTGTGCAAGTGTCTCAAGGTCAACCATGTATGGAAAAGGAGTTAACAAGTCTGTACCAAGCTTCTGGAAGTAGTTCAAGAAAGACTCTGGAAGAGAAATGTGAATGTTAATTGGTAGTATCATGATAATGGAATGTGAAGGATGTTCCAAGATGGCTCTAGGAGACTTAATAAGTTTTTGTGAAATCCGCGGACATAAGAATGAAGCTGTCAAAGTCTAGAGGGGGCCGTGGAGGTTTATTGAAAACCACGGGAAAAAAGAATGAAGTTGTGGGTAAAAGACTAAAGCCACTGAAGACTAGAAAAACCACCACAAAAGAAGAAAATCCACGGATCAAAGGAAAAATTTGTAGTACAAAGAAAGAGTGGAGTGCATATATGTGATGTAACAGATGAACTTGGTCTATATGGAACAAGTCCAATTTATCCAATCAATGAAGGAAATGGATAAATGTTTTTAAAAAGAATCAAAAGGTAGTATACTACGGAATGTGTAACTTTTATTCCATGAAAACACTAGACCTGATATGAAAATCTCAAGCTCCAGGTGTTAGAATTTAATGCTCTTTGACTTTGAGGAAAAATGATTACATCCTCTACATCCCGAAATCTAAAATCCTGATTTCTAGGCACTATTAAGTATTAGAGAGGAAATGTGGATCGTTCTTTTTAATTAGTTGAAAATCCTAGAATGATGGGAAACATATTTTTAGAAATTATCTCATAAATGGCTCTTGAATTAACGTGTTGAATATTTAATGCACTTGGAAAAACATAAAAGTCAAGATTTAAAGCTGAATATAGAGAGAATAACTCTGTGGTTGGTAGTATTCATTCAATAGACCAAATTTACAGGAGATAGAGGTGTGGTAGGTTGCACGACATGCCAAGGAAGTAATGGAGAGTGTTTATTGATTATAAAGATAGATTCCATGCACAATTTTTTTGTGGCTCAAGAAAGAAAAATGGTGCATTCGGGTTGAAGGAGTGACCATGGAAGAGAGATCAAAGGAAGCCAATAGATGGAGAGTTGTTGATTAAACAAAGTATTTATAAGTAGAAGATAAAAAAGAGAAGAGAATTATTATGATCAAGTAGTTGGGCAAGAAAGTTAAAAATAAAGGTGCAAAGATATAAAATGCTCTGTGTTTAAGCTTGAAAGAGTGAGCATATAAAGATTGAGAAAAGTGATCATAATCTATTGTGTAAGCAATCCTGAATCTATATAATCGATTCATTTGCAATATCATATTTCTAAGTGGGTGCTTAGAATATAGGGGTGGTTTTTCCTTGCAAGTTAGAGATTCTTAAAATCTACTGAGTGGGTGCTCAATTATCTTCAAGTGGGTTCTTAGAGAATCTGAAGTTGGTGCTTCACAGGTTGAGTGGGTAATCAAACAAAACCAAGATATTATATGCTTTGGAATTTGTGTTCCTAACAAATCCTTGGTTTTAAGGTGGGATTTTCTCCCGAAAGGGTTTCCCACTATAAATTGTATGTTCAGTATTATTATTGTCTTGCATATATTTGATTAATTGCTCATAATACACTTCTGCACTTTATTAAGGAATCCTGGATTGGTATTTTTGTAAAATTTTTAATATACACTAATTCACCCCCCTCTCAGTGCTTGTGATCTCTAACACTTTCCTCTGCCACATGGCACCCAAAATATCACTTAAATGTAACTTTCCATAATTATATGACAAGCTAGTTTCTCTCCATCATCATCTACTACAGTTGTTGTCTCAATCTACCTCTCTCTGTAGTTCTCTTATACATAATTCTCTACATGGTCTACACAATAATAAAAGCAATATATCTTTGTATCACAATTGTATTCCTCTCTTCCTATAAAGATGACAATGATGTTTTAACATGAGGTACAGGTGCTCTCTATAAACCACCTCCTTCACCATATCCTCCTCAACATATGGTTATGACTCATGGACTAGGTGGCCTCAATGGTGACAATTGAGCTTGTATCAATATCTATAATGGTACATGTGGTTGGATATGAATATATATTGGAACTTTTTTATGCCCTAAAATCTGTAAAGGTGGCTACAATGGTACCTGCATCTATGTAACTAGAATCTAAACTGACACTTGTAATGATACATGTGGCTGAATAAAAACCTGTAAAAAAATGTGCACCTGTACCTATGCCTATACCTATACATATGAAGTATGTGGACCTTGTTCTTGTAACATGGCCTTAACCTCAACCTATCCCAGTCTACCCCTAACTCCTCTCTATTGTATCCCACCCATGGATTCCATCACTATACAAGTTGCTATGGTTTTCTATGGGATAGTAATCCATCTTGACATAATGAAAACATACCATGTTGCATACTCTAGTGTAGTCCTTGGATCTAAAAATTATGCTTAAGCATCCCATGCTTGCGGTATAAATCTAAATAAAATAGTGTTGGTTTCTCACTCCCTGATCCATGGACAAAGTCCACTGTATCACGTGAAACATGCACATATGACTGATTCTCAACAGGTATATCATGCACCACTCCCAACTATCATCCGATCCTATCCGACATGTACATTATTGATAAGAGAATACTTGTTAGAGATCACACAAGAAGTACACTTGGGATAGAAGGCCAGGATCAAGGGCATGGAGGGATAGAAAGAACCCATGATCGGAGGGCAAGTTCAACATATAGGAATTAGCCGATTTTGAGCATAAAGACCTATTTTTAGAAGATAACGTGCGGAACACACCAATGGTGTAGAGATGTGTGCCCCACATATTGTTTATCTTTGGAGGATTGGATCAAAGCATTTTACATGGAGAAGAGCTAAGAATAGGATTGTCACTTCAATTAAACTACAAGAGGTCTATAGATAACACACTTGCATGTGTGGCTATGCCTATAAATGGCGCGTGGCTATTAATAACATGTGGCCTATTTTTGGAATAGATAAGTGGTGAAGGGAAAGTCCCCACCCTATATATATGATATGAAGAACATAGTAGAATATACACAAAGAGAGATGGATGTATAAAGGTATAAAGGTATGCGCATATGATTGGATTACTGTATCAAATCCATGTGCACATCAGTATAGATTGCCATTATTGTAAGGATATTATGTGTTTATTAATAGATGGAAGATATTGGCTGAATCTAAGTGTCATTCCTGTATGTAATTGAGCAGTGCATGTTATTAATTCAATCATGATTACTATTTAAGCTTGTTCTTTCATAGATATGAATGTAGCATGCATGGTATAATGATGGATTAGTTATGGATATAAATGTTTCTTCCTTCATCATGATAACATCCTGCTATAACAACCCTAAAGAGGGACTTGGTACCTTTACGCGCTTCGGGTGAGTGCTCAGTCTAGGATGAGTGATGTGCCAGTGTGTCTAGGGTGTTATCTGGTAAATTCTAGGCTGCATCATTGGTTCCATTGCTAGGACCTCTTTTTTAGTTGTCTTCAGGATGGTTCGCGATGAAGATGTACCAGTTAACTCTAGCAAGTATTGAGGAGTGGATACACGATCTGGAGGAAGAATATGCATGTCAGTTCGACAGTGGATTTGAGTGTAATGCATGCACTTGGGTAGAAAATTTTTTGTATGACAGCCTATATGAGAGATTTTGCACTATCTTTCCAGTAGAATTATACGAGTGGCTTACTGCTTATGAATCTCAGCAGAATTAGAGGTATCATGTACTTATTTGGACACATGAAGAAATTTAGGCCCTTTATGATGCTGACCTAATATGGAATTGCGCTGTGGATACATGGTTTCATGGTGTTCTAAACAATTATATTATGGAATATTCAATTTTGACGTACTCTTTCTCAAAGGTAGTTGAATTCCAATTTTTACGGTAGCTAAGAGAAGCATATTTGCAAGGTATTCCACTAGCAATCAAGATCTTGATGGTAACTTTGAACCTGGAGAGTAATCCGATGGCTAACTAAACTTCACCATGCATGAGGGTAGGAATAGGTTTGGTGAAAGATGGCAGACCTAGCGGCAGAAAGGCAGAAAGAGGAGAGGCAGCTTAAGTATAATGAGGCACGCAAGAGGGAGATAGAGAAGCAACATTCTGATGTAGAAAGTATGGCGTTGAGGAGAGAGATGGCTCATGAAGGATTTATAGCTCACATAGAAGACGTGGAGCCAGAGCATCAGGAGCCCCCCCCATCTTGGAAAACATGACAGAGATCCCCCTTGGCCTCACATAGAAGTGCACCAGTAGAGACTACCTAGGCCATGGGTGTGCATCTTAATCCACTTGGTGACCTAGCCCTTGCTCTTGGTTTTCCAATATATAGTATGACAAGGAACCATCAAGCTAACTTGGGAAGGAGGAGAGCAGGAGTAAGTCAGGGAGAAAGTACATCAATGGTAGGACAGACAACTTCAATGATATTTGGAGGAACATTCTTAGGCACATCATTTGCATAGAACGTGAGTGTGTAGAATGTTGGATTCACCTCTGGAAGTGGAACTACCTCACAGACTGTAGGGGTTCAGTATAGTACTACTGTCAAGGCAAAAGGAAGTATATCTATAGGTCTATTCTAGATACTTGTGGAGGATTAGGAGGTATAGGTGGTTCTAGTTCTGGTGGATCTGGTGGTTCTGGAGGAAAAGGAAACACAGGAGGTTCTGGATTAGGTGGTCAAGGCCTGCAACAACCAAAAAATATTTATATGGAGATGTCTCTTTGTTTCGTAGAGTATAGAGGTATAGAGGATGTTGCCAAACATGTGCATATGTGTGAAATCTTATGGCATGCTAAAAGGATCACAACTACTGAGCGTAAGGAAAGTCAATTCGCTACTATCTTATAGGGACATGCACACAGCTGGTACAAGAAGTTTGACCCTGATCAAACTTGCGTGAATTATGCAGCACTGAAGGATTCTTTCTTGAAAGATTTCCATATCCCTGAGTTTGAGTAAAAGAGTATTAGTGCGCTCAAGGATATCAAGCAAGGAACTATTAAGAGTGTCTGTGAGTATGATGCCCATTTTAAGACACTTCTATCTAAGCTATTGTATGATATTCATGTAAGCCAACATGCACAATGGTTTGTTGGCAAATTGATTACACCATTCAGAAGAGCACTATCACATAATACATACACTGATCCATGCAAAGCACTGGAAGCAACATTACGTGTTGAGGTAGTTGGGAGCATTTACACTAGTGTTAGTCCATTCTTAGAGGCAAAAATTATAGCTATGACAAAGTAGTTAGAGAAGCTATCAACAAATTCAGATCATGAAAAATGCTCAAGAATTTGGTGTACAGATTGTGAACTGGAAGGTCACACCAAGGATAGTTTCCCTCACAGATATGTACGCTCATTACTATTGGATTGTGAGATCTGTCATTTGAATCATGATTCTAGTCATTGTCCTTTGTTACAACACACGATAAGGAAGAATGTATCTTGCTTTTACAAGATTTTCAGGTCCACGACCCATGATACTAAGGATTATCATTTGATTGGTCAGATCCAGGATGCTATAGACATTGGGGTATGATAGACAAGTGTAACAGATAATTCTAAGGGTAAGAATTAGCACCAGGATCGGGATCATAATCAAACACGCTATGATAGGAATGAGGGGCATTTTAAAGGAGGTTATGGAAGGCAACGTGGATAACGTGTTGGATATGGAGGAAAAGGCCATGGTGGAGGAAGAGGTGAGTTCCCTCATGGAACATGTTAGACATGCAGATCTCCTAACCACTATAGGCGCGAATGTCCTTAGAATATTACATGTTCTTTATGTGGAAAGAACCATAGCTATGAAGAGTGCCTAGAATTATATGATCATTTGAGTAAGTAGCATAAGCAAGAAAATAAAGGCACTGGGATGGTTAGAATCCAATGCATGGTAGAAGATCAGTGGATGCCTAAGATATCAGAAGGACCTGAGGTATTGAAAGTGAAGATTACTACACGAGCTGAAGCAACGCGCGTAAGAGAGGCATTGCACTAGAAGCCTATGATCAACAAGGAGGAGGTTTTGCATACAAGGTACCCAGATCCTACTCATCAGAAGGAAGTTTACCAGGATACCATAAAAGTGCTAAGGAATCTTCAAGGTGAGATACAATACCTCAAGGAGTAGAAGAAAGCATCAGAGATAGTCCAAACTGATATCGATGATCTGAGAGAAGTGTGCAAAAGGTTGCGCCAGGAGAACATCATTCCACTATTAGGAAGTTGGTTAAAAGGGAACACTCTGCACGTAAGTATTGAGAATGGACCATAGATTCTGCATGTAAATATTCCCCCTGATAGCATTGACTATGACAAAGAAATTAATCTGAATTTTGTTTTAGATGGATGGCTATTGAGCAATATTTTTATTGATATAAGTGTGGAAGTAAATGTGCTTACATTAGATACATGGGTACAAATGGGGAGGCCTCCATTTCAGCCATCATCTAATGTGTTGTTCATGGAAAAATGGACTAAGGCCACCCCCATAGGAGTTTTTAAGGATTCATCTATAAGCATACAAAGGGCCGATTTCACTGGGGATTTTGAGGTATTAATACTTGTAGAAGCAGACAATTTTCCAGCCCTGCTTGGACGCCCTTGATGTTATGCGAATAATGCTGACTTGAGATTCAATAAGGGGTATATCATCTTTGAGAACAAGGAAGAAAGGGTTGTGACACCTTTGACAGATGGGAAGTCTTCACCATATGTTGAGCCTCTAAGCAAGGAGGACTTAAACAGAATTTATGTAAGCACTATTCAGGACCCTGAGGTTAATGAGCCATTAAAAGAAGGCATCCTACAGTGGGATAATTATCATTCTATTAGTGATACTACGAGTATTTCTTGTGACAATTGGGCTCATGGTACATATGAACTAGTAGGGCACGAGGTGAAAAGAGTGGTTGCACACAAGAATGAAATTCATTCCGTTTGACGAATAGGTAGCACAATACCTTGGTATACAGGGGCAGAAGAGCTTCCTGTATTTTTGAAAGCCATGGAAACATAGTGGACAAATCAAATTAAGAGAAGAGATATGTTAGTATATACCTTATGCGAGATAGTAGCACGCTGGTGGGTAGTTTACATAAATAATCTTATAAAATGAGAAGAGATTGGAGTCACCTTATTGATTAGGTTTTTAAGGAATAATGCACCTAAGAAGATATGCACTTATCATGGCGATCAACCTGTTCAACATCACATTCAACAGTGTGAAAGAATCTGTACTGTAGGACAAGAAGCATTACCACCTTCACTATGGGTGCATAGATTGTACTCTACGCTATAAGGATTCACACATGCCTGGTATGTATATACAGAACTACATATAGAGATAGGGAATTGGTAAACTTTGACTACAGGAATGATCCATACCTTTGACTATTTTTCTTCCCAACCTCTAATAAAAGAGGCATTAAAATTTGTCAAGCTTATAAGTATGGGAGATAGTGTAAAGGAAGCAAAGCATATTTAGGAATTATTTGGTGAGGCAGAGTCTGGAGCATGTTTTGAAAAGGAAGAAGAAATGGACTCCATACTACTTGAATGCACTTACCTTGAGAAAGAGAAAAGAAAGATGGTTTACATCGTGGATGATGAGGAAGTTGAGAACCTAGATATTGAACATTCACAAGGGGTACGCGAGGTCTTGGATAGTCTAAACAAGGATACGTGCAGCTATCATGAACCCATGAAGACCAAAAAGGTCAATATAGGATCGGAGGCTGAGCCTAAGGAGGTCATAATTGGAGACTACTGGTCAAACTCGAAGGTGGAAAACATCATTGAGTTACTCATTGATTATCAGGATTTATTCCCTCGAGGGTATCATGAACTTAAAGGTGTGCATGAATCACTTGGGGAAATGAAGATAAAGCTTAAGGAAGGTACATGACCAGTTAGGAAGTGACCTTATAGAATGAACCCATATTTGTGTGAAAAGGTAAAAGAAGAAATTGATAAAATGTTGAAATCTGGAATTATCAAGCCCCTTGATGAGTCAGAATGGGTTAGCCCAATGGTGATTAGTATCAAGAAGGATGGACGAATTAGAATATATGTGGAATACAATGAGATGAATGGTGCATGCATCACAGATCCATTCCCTATGCCATTCACTGAGGAAATATTGGAAGGAGTGGTAGGGCGCGAAATATACTCTTTCATAGATGGGTTTTCTAGGTATCATCAAGTTAGGATTGCTTAGGAGGATCAAGAACAGACAAATTTTACTACTGAATGGGGTAGTTTTTCCTATACTGTGATGCCTTTTAGATTGAAAAACACACCTAATGTATTCTCGTGCATGGTTGTTCAAGAATTCATAGATTTTATTCACAACTTCTTACAGGTCTACCTAGACGAATGGATAGTATATGGGCTTGTGAAAGATCATTGTGACAATCTGTGCTTAATGTTTGAATGGTGCAGACAATTGAGTATCTCTTTGAACATCAAGAAGTGTAAATTTGATACACAATTTGGAATGCTGTTAGGACATATAATCTGAAAGGAAGGTTTTTTGGTTGATCCAGCTAAGGTTGCAGTCATTCTAGGCCTGGAAGTGCCTACCAATCAAAGTGAGGTGTGCAAATTTTTAGGTCATATAGGATATTATGGAAAATTCATCAAAGGGTATGCCAAAGTTACTGCACCCTTGGAAGAGTTACTTAGGGGGAAAGGTACATTTTATTGGGGAGAACTGCAACAACGCACATTTGAGATATTAAAATAGAAACTTACTACCGCACCCATTCTACATTTTCCCTCATGGGATAAACCATTTCATGTGCATGTGGATGCCTCAGGCATGGCCATTGGTGCTATGTTAGCTCAACCTGGTGAAGGTATTGCCAATCATCTAATCTATTTTGCTAGTAGGAAGCTGACTCGTGATGAACATAATTATACAACTACAGAGTGTGAAGCTTTGTCAATGATCTATGCATTGCACAAGTTTCGACAGTACTTGTTAGCAAACCCATTTGTGTTTTATATGGATCACATGGAATTGAAGTAATTGGTAAACAAGCCCATCTTCAAGGGGTGCATACATAGATGGGTACTCTTATTTCAAGAGTTTGACTTCAAAATTGTGGTGAAGCTAGGTATTTAAGTAACTCTAGAGCAGACCATTTATCTAGAATCAAATCAGGAGAGGAAGCACAAAAAATTGAAGAAACCATGCCAGATGCACAATTATATAGGTTACAACACGCGCCCATAGAATTAGAAGACATTGCTATCTTTCTACAAACGGGTATGAAACCAGAAGGAATGAAGGCATTAGAAAAGAAACAACTTGCTATACTTGCAACACCATTTATATTAATCAGTGGTAACCTTTACAAGTTAGGTAGAGATGAAGTATTACGCCATTGTGTATTAGAGCATGGGCACAAGGATATTATGGAAGAAGCCCATGGTGGTATTTCAGGAGGCCATTATGCAGGTGATGCAACTGGCCGAAAGATCCTACTTGCTAGATTATGGTGGGAGACATTGTATAAAGACTGTAAAGAATATTGTAAGGCATGTGAGCATTGTCAGTGCCTAGGAAAACCAGGGTAAAGAGATGAGATGCCTTTGAGACCAATTACTAGTGCTGAACCATTTGAGAAATGGGCCATTGATTTTGTAAGACCTATTTTTCTAGCCCCGCACAAGACTGGGTCATGCTATATCATTAATTGCATAGATTATCTCACACGGTGGGAAAAAGTAGCACCTACAAAGGACTGTACAATAGTTAAAATAGCTAGGTTTATATGGGAGAATGTTCTTACAAGATATGAATGTCCTTTAAGCATGAAAAGTGATAGGGGTACAAACTTTTTGAATGAGACAATCAAGATCCTATTAGATGAGTTTGTGGTTATACACCATAAAACTACACCCTACCTTCCTCAGGAAAATGGGATTGCTGAGGCTTTCAACAAGATTTTGAGCCAGACATTGAATTTTTTTTTGATGTTTGAAGAAAGGATTGGGATGAAAAAGTGTCAACTGTTCTTTGGGCATATAGAACAACTTACAAGAGATTAAACAAAGCCACACCATTTCAGTTGGTGTTTGGCACTGAAGCCATTCTCCATATAGAATTTATGCTACCTTCTTTACGCATTGCGCATGCTGGAGGTCTAGTTGATGAACAGGCTTTAGAAGAGCGTATTGAGAAAATAATTCAACTGGATGAGCGAAGATCCATAACACGATGGAGTCATAAGTAGGAAAAGGCCAGGAAGAAAGCATGGCATGACAAAAACATAAGGGATAAGAAGTTTGAGATTGGATAAATGGTACTTCTTTATGACTCAAAGTTCTTGTGCCATCCAGGAAAACTTAAGGTACATTGGTTGGGGCCTTATGTCATCACTTACATACTTGGATCAGGTGCTTTCCAATTAGAAGCACTTGATGGAACAAGAATACCTAATTACTTTAACAGAAGTAGGCTGAAGCCCTACTATAAATAACTCTTCTTGGTGTTTGTAATAAGGCAGTATTGTAGACATATACAAGAAATTGAACTCTTTGTACAACAAATTGGGGAGAGCCAAAGACAAGCATGATCATAACATGACTATCTTCAATGCCATCAGTGACTTCTTGGAACAACATGTTTGCAACATTTCCATGCTTAGCGGTGTCCTTGAAACTATAGGGGATTGACAAGGAGAGAAGTCAGACCATATCGAAGTTGAATGCAAGTGACCCCATGTAGATCACCACTTTCAAATTGTTCACTTCACTACAAATAACCAAATCTATGATTAACAGAGCTTCCAGGAAATAATCTCCCTCGGGATGGAGGGATTCATTCTAGATGCTGCTATATTTTGGTCTTTTCACTATTTTTTTGCTACTGTTTTGCTGCCTTGTTATAGTTTCTGTTCTATTTAGCTTTCTACTAGTAGCTATCTTTTGGTTAATGTTGGGCATAATGATTTATCTAAATTTTGATCCTCTTTTTGTTGTCCCTCTATAGCTCTATTCGGCTATTGAGCCCTTATTGTAACAGGGTATAGTCCCTTCAAAACTATTTACCAATAATAAAAAAAATAAGGCAGTATTGCCATTTAGATTAGGTTTCCATTATGTATTTCCTTAATATATTTCCTTCATTATCGCTATGCTGTGTCAATTTAGTTATTGTTCTTGTGTAATAAGCATGCTTGCGCGTATAAAGCTAATTACTATGTGAAGAATTTTTATGCGTAGAGGACTACACATACTTTTAGTGTGGGGTGGTTGTAGTTATCCAGGTACAAGACTGTGGGAATTGAAAGGTGAAAGGAATAAGCTGCTACGAGTGTGCTTTAAGTCAAAAGAATATTTCTTCTCAAAAGTGACCAAGGATGGAGATGAATGAAAGGATAGTATAACATGAGGTAAGTGGAGGGCATGATAAATACCAAGAGAAGGTGCAATGACGAGGTACTTGGTTACAAGGGTAAGTGCTGAAGAGAAGTCTGTGACTATAGGGTAGGAAGGTGCGCTAGAAGGTTATAGATGGGGCGTGATGATGTACCACACAGAATGAATGAATTTGGTCAATGAATGAGAGGATATTTGGTAGGTGAAGGAGAAATAAATGCATCAAAATTTGAAAAATTATATAAGGATGGGATGTGGATTCATTTTTACTGTTGGGACTAAAAGAATTTGAGGAAAGAGCTAAGTACGAAGAGCTGAGTGATTGGGTTAAGGTGCGAAGGGTGTGAAACCAAATGTGATAAACATATCTATGCAAAAGAAGCTTGTGTCCCTAGTGGTGAAGGGTTTGAGTGAAGCAAGGAGACAAAGAGGAGTTAGGGCACAAAGTTTCCACCTAGGGCATGATTGAATCAAGCTAGGGTTTGATTTGCAAGTTGTAGAGTTAAAGAGGAGATGATTGCAAGGTAAAAATGACACCCAAAAAGGCATCTGCAGCAGCAACAAAAGAAAAGAAGAAGGTGGTCATCGAGGAGGAAGATATGGCACCCGAAAGCAATTTTTTAGAAATGCAATATCCAGAAGGAGTCATCATCGGCTAGGAATAGGATTCACCCATCATAAAAAGCAAAGTAAACGAATACAATCATAGGACCTCAAAGAACAAGAAAGAGCTCGATTCCTTACTCACTGCTAGGATGAACAAGCGTATGATGAATGACATGCCAATTTATGATGATGTAGGAGAGAATATTCTGAAGAGAATTGGGGTCTACCAATTATATGAGCTTCCATATTTCGGGAAGTATGAGCCCTTGTATGAGTGGCTCATGAGCATAGTGCATGAGGACTTCTTCTACTTTGCAGGACACATAGTTAGAATCTCATCCACACTTATCTCATCAGTTACATGTTTGAAGGCCACATGAGAGGATATAAAGAGTGATCTCATAGATAAAGCCACGATATTAAAGACCAGACAGGATTTGGGGTACCTGAAGGGTCTGCACGGTATGGATATAGCCAAATTGAAGAACTATCTAGTTGTGTAAGCAAAAACACACCTTGTTACAAATTTGAATGATCAGGAGTAGTGGTCATAGGTAAATACTATGTGGTTACACATTGCACGTAGGATGTTATAAGGAGCAGTCTATAATATTGCAGGCTACATTACAAAACAAATAGTCAAGGAAGCATGCACAGGAGGAAAGATCAACTTTGGGTCTATTTTACTATCACTAGTATTAATGGAAATTAGAGTACCAGACAGGCCGGAGGAAAAGGTGTGGGAATACCCCATGGAGAATAAGTCACCAGCTAAAAGGTTCAACAAGAACCTATGTAAAGGAGCCATGACAGATGATGTCAAGAAAAGGGTGGATAAATGGTACGACATGATCTGCGTGACATTTGGAGAAGAGTGGCACATCCCAAAGGACCTACCATTAGTAGTAGGGAAATAAGTTCAATTTGTTATATATCAACATTTCTACATCACATGCTTCTGAATGAGAGATGAAGTCTAGAGCCCTTGGTGTAAATTGCCTTACACATTCACTACAAGGTATTTCTAAGCATCTGTTCATAGATTTATAGACATGCGCCGAATGGTATTCAATGTAGATAAGGTAGACTGTGACTACCACATGTTGAGGAAGAAGTATATGTACCCTAGAAGAAGTTCCTACATTGAGAGGATAATTTCAGAGGTGTTGAATATTAAGCCAATAAGTTTGGCTATAGCAGATGTAGGGGCAACATTAGTGTATCTTTAGCTGAAGCCCAATATGGAGAACAATAAGTATGTAGAGAATGAATTCACGCTCCCAGGGCCACCGAAGGGTAAGCACACAATGGAAAACATACTGGTGCAAAGGTCCACAAAATTTGTTGAAGTATAGGGTGAAGAAGAGGAGCATGAAGATAGTGGAGGCTTGGAGCAAAAAAGAAAGAAACCCTATGACAGAGAAGAGTCACGATGCATGACCGCTCCACCTCAAGGATAGGATGAAGAGGAAGATATGGAGGTTGAGCAAGGGGAGCATAGGTTTAAGAAAGTGTTCAGATGCATAAGGACTCAAATTGGAACCCCGCAAATGGTAAGGAAATCACCTCGTCTCTCTCCACACAAGGAGACTGTTGAGCCAAAAAAGAGAAGAAAGTTGAAGTTGGATAAAGAAGCGGAGGAATCAGAAGAGAGCGAGCATGCATCTCCAACCCTACTTAAGCAAGAATATGAGCCACAAAACAAGGAAGAGGAAAAATATGAAGGGATGAAGGACGGAGAAGAAAAAGAAAAGGAAACCTCCGGATCTATGCATACGACTTCTCAAGATGTAACGGGATAGGCTCCTAACCTTGAAGCTATAATTCCCAAGGGTCCTAGATTGAAGAGGATGAGTGGAGAGAACATTCCACCAGCCATGGGGTATGCAGAGCATGCAGGTAAAATTTTCCACACCCACTTCTAGAGCATGATAGCGCAAAAAGATTTATTCACTCGGGAGCTAATGGATGAGGATATGGTGATTGTGCATACTCGAAAACAACTATCATGGTCAATGTAAACCCACAATGATGAGCTTAAATTTGATGTATGTGAAGAGTCATACGTTTCAAGACGGTTGAAGAAGGCACCCTAAGTTAGACATATGATAGTAAAGCCTACTATCATGTTAGATGAGCAGATCAACAAAGCATTGGTAAAGGTTTCTACTGAAGTTGCTAGAAGAAACATGGATAAAGCTGCAACGATCAGAGCACTGCGCGAGGAGATAAAGACAAGGGATGCTAAGATAACACAACTAAACAAGAGAGGGACTTGGTGCAGAAGAAGAATGAAGTATTTATCAGATTTGCAGAGGAGATTGGGGATAATGTCATAAGAGCTAGGCCACACTTGGAGACCAGGGTACCACAAATGTTTCCCTCAGTGATACATTATGTAGGAAAGTTGGTGGACCTGGTACTTGAAGATGAACCTCTGTGCATGGCAGCACCAAGGAAGTCAGAGCAAGAGGTAGAACAAGATAAATCCTCAGTGATGCGAAAGATTGCATCCTATGAAGGGTTGCTGTAAGCTCTACAAGAAGTATTGAAGAAATCAGACCAGGATTTGAACATCTGCACAACTCCAGAGGTGATTATCAGCATAAAGACCCTGGAAGAAAACAATGAGGTCTAGAAAGCAATGAAGGATGAGACATTGGGCCATGCAAAAATATTGTCAATGGTTAAGCAGAAGTGCGAGGCTCTGACAGTAGCACAAGAGCCACACAAGACTTGGCTAGAAGAGCTTGGGAAGCTAATTGTGTAGAAGATGGACCTTTTAGAAGGAAGAATGACCTCGATGTCCAACATTGTGTTGGTTCTATAAAATGAAAAAGGGGAGATTGTGAGGGATGAATTGGAGTCCATTGCTATGGAAATTCTAGAAAAAGTAGAACAAGCACTCGCTGAATGGCAGGCCTTGGAGGCCAAAATAAAGGAGGAGTATCTAGAGTTGATACTTCAAACTGATACAGAGGAGGCTACCTCATAGCCTCATAAAACTTATTTATTTTTCTACATTCTTTCATTCTTATTCTTTACTTCAATTTTTGGAGATAACCATTGTCGGGACGATAATGAGATTAATGTGGGGTAATGTTGATCAAAGAATACTTATTAGAGATCACACAAGAAGTCCACGTGTGAGAGAAGGCCAGGATTAAGGGCGTGGAAGGACATGAAGAACCTGTGCACAGAGGGCAAGTTCAACATTCATGACTTAGCCGATTTTGAGCATAAAGACCTATTTTTAGAAGATGGCGTGTGGAACACACCAATAATGCAGAGACGTGCGCGCCATGCATTGTCTATCTTTGGAGGATCGAATCGAAGCATTTTTCATGGAGACGAGCTAAGAATAGGATTGTCACTTTAGTTAAATTGCAAGAGGTCTATAGATATCACACTTGCATGTGTGGCTATGCTTGTAAACGACATGTGGCTATTAATAGCATGCAACCTATTTCTAAAATAGATCAACGGCAAAGGAAAATCCCCACCCTATATATATGATATGAAGAACATAGTAGAATATATACACAGAGAGAGATGGATATATAAAGGTATAGAGGTATGCACATATGATTGGATTACTATATCAGATCCATACACGCATCGATATAGATTTCCATTATTGTAAGGAGCTTCTGTGTTTATTAATAGATGGAAGATATTGGTTGAATCTAAGTGTCATTCCTATATGTAATTGAGTAGTGCATGTTATTAATTCAATCATGATTACTATTTAAGCTTGTTCTTTCATAGATCTGAATGTAGCATGCATGGTAGAATGATGGATTAGTTATGGATATATATGTTTCTTCTTTCATCACGCTAACATCCTGCTACAGTAACCCTAAAGAGGGACCTGATACCTTTGTGTGCTTCGGGTGAGAACTCAGTCATTCTACTCAACCGTATATGTTAGTATGTGGTTGTGGTTGCTGATAATGTAGCAATACACCTCAACTGTGGATAGCTCTATCCCATCTATGACCCTTTGGTATAGCTGGTATGGTCTCGATGTTAACATACAAAGCTATATATTGTCAAAATATCATCTATAAAAGGATATATCACCCATGTGCCCTCTGTGGCCATCTCGCTTTGTATCCCATCCAAACGATGATGGATCCTCAAGCTATCTATCATGTAAGATCCCCACAGGTCAGACGATAGCTATGTGGTCCAATGACCATATTTATAGTAGTGTCGTTAGACTCAAGATCCTCTTCCCTTTATAGACTATCAGATGTAAATCCATGTAAATGTGCACTAAAATACACTAATCCCTTCCAAATATAGTTCCCTCCATCATATATGTCACCACATCAATCAAGCTCAGTTGAAAATGAGATCTTGTCTAATTAGGAAGAAAATAACCACTAATAAGATCTATAAGGTAGAGAATTAGTCATGCCACTGTCACATCATCCATGCACTCATATAATTACACCTATCCCTTCTCTAAGAATATCCTCCATAAAAAATTGGTCTCATATGTGTCCTCGTATATGCGTGGCATTCCCATCCTACTGCACTAATCTACCCTATATAGGCACTCGAAGGATCCGATATACATCCTCTAATGTCATTGACATCTCACCCATCAGTAGCCTAAGTATTTGGCTCTCACTATGCCATCGCTCGACCAATGCATTTAGTAAACAATGGTCTAGTTAGATGTCTAGAAGAAGTGCAATAAAATCTAGACTTGTCACCTCGAGCAAGGTGCACAACTATCTCTGTTGTCTATGAGTAAATTTCCTCTAGAATTCCCGTAATAATACATGGTGCTTGTGTACATCTAAAGATAAAAATATCTCATGTAAATCATCCCACAACATTGTTAGATCAACATTCTTTGATTCTAACCTTCAAAGAATTCTTCTAAAATACCCTAATCACGCTAGTGCACCCATTAATACGCTATCACATATACTTATATGCTACCGTGTACACTTCAACATTAGCGTTTCCAAGCTAGTGCATTAACATTGATGCTCATAATCTTACCTTAACACTAGCACATGACTCAAACTTGATGCTCATACCCTTACTTGCACGCTAGCACATACATAATTATGCTACCACATTTTATGGGCTACACTAGCACACTCAAGTGGATGCGCTAGTGTTAAATTTTATTATTATCCTAGATCTAACTAACAATAAATACACTAAGACACTAATTTTTTTTCTACTTACCACATCACCCTCATCTGGTCTATGCCTGAACTCTCAGACATGGTATACATGATGCTTTTGATGTGATCATTGAGCCATCTCTCTTAGAAATCAGAACTCAAATCTTACTCAAATTGAAAAATGAGTCTAATAGAACAAATAACATATGTTATTTGCTAACCCTCCAACCCATCTATTTATACCCTTCTAACCCTAATTATCCTATTTTTAGCCTCTATAACTAAAGCCACTAATTTTATTCACCGTTCCTTTGGACGTTTGTCTGCGGATTCTTCTCTCTCCTATTGATTGGTTATATGTGGATTCGTCGTGACACACACCCACTCATGGTGGCACTCAAATAAACTAATTAAAATTTTCTAAAGCATCCAAATTCTTCACTAGGGGTAACTCATACATTCCCTACCACACTGTTTTCATTTCTTCAAATAGTGCACTATTTACTAAGTCAAAACTCCAAAATCTAAAAAATTCAAAACATCAAAATAAAAAAAATCACATATATTGAAAAATAAAAAGAAAAAATCTAAAAAATAATTAAAAAATCTCAAATAATCACAAAATCTTATTAATTTACTAGAACATCAAAAATCACAACAAACCAACACAATTCAATGAAATCAAACTTTTAACTCCTACCCTAGTGATCGTTTTAACCATCTTATGACTATCAAAACAAATCATATTATCCCTTGCATCTCAATATCCTTGTTTGGGGAAATTCAAATCGATCATTTCACTTGTGTGTATCCTCACTCAGGGAAATCTTGGCTCTCATTCTCTCCCTTGCTTGGGAGAAATGACCCTTTTAATCTCAAATCAATATTCAATGTGGATCTAGAAAGAGTCTCATGAGGAGTAGTTACTCTGCTCTTTGGTATGATCCTATTCCCTTGGATACCAATATCTTTGCTTGGGGGCATTCAAATATGATTAATTATCATCGTGGAACACATTAGGGGCATAGTTAATTTTCTTCCTTTCAAGTTGTGTTGTCTTGTTGCTATTATTTCTAGATCAATTACAAGTATTTTACTATCATTTTGGCTCATTTATAGCCATGTGCATAATTTTACTGTGTATATTAGGTTTTAATTACTTTA
Source organism: Taxus chinensis (assembly GCA_019776745.2). Classification (NCBI taxonomy): domain Eukaryota; kingdom Viridiplantae; phylum Streptophyta; class Pinopsida; order Cupressales; family Taxaceae; genus Taxus; species Taxus chinensis. Next base: position 128,976,959 of record CM034152.1, read on the forward strand.
TATATTTTTTTTCTTTGGATGAATTATACGTATTATCTTAACATATTGTTAGATTTATAGCCATGGTGCATACATCTACTGTTTATATTGGGTTTGTTATACTTTTTTATCTTTTTTTTGTTGTATGTGTGTTTGTTTACGCACATAATGTGTTAACCATCATGATTATTTAATAATCATACTCATAACTCTATTGTGCAACATCAAAATAAGGTTATTCTAACTTTCACTATCTAAATTGAAGCTCATACTACGCGTAAGTTCACTCCAATTATCCTTCTACTCCCTAACTCCCTCGCCTTTTCCTTCTTCCTATCATGTAGCTTTCCACTGCTTTGGTGTGTCACCCATCCTCTTGAGGGGGAATCCCCTTAGCATCCACACTTGCTAGTGCATCCAAATGCTTCATTAGGGAATATCAAGAAAATCCACCATGCTTCCCTGTCATCCATGCATTGGTCTACATGTGTCTACTATATTTAAAATGTTATTACTTCGTAATAACACTTTAAAGAGGGGAAAATGTAGACACCCTAAAAATACATACCTATTTCTAGTTATTCCTAACTATCACTATCATTTGCATAATATACCAAAATTAGTTCTAGAATGCATTCTAGACCACTATCCTCTTACATCTCACTAAAATTCACCCACATCACTTTAAAATTCTAATCATGCTTAAACTATACTCTTATGTCCTTTGCCTAATTTAATTAAATATTTGATTACCCACTCACATCCCTTAGCTAATTTAATTATTTATTTAAATAAAAATACATATATTTATCTACTCACACTCCACTTCAACTATCCTAGTCACTCAATTTAAACTACCTCACTCCATTCCACTTCTAGAATTCTATAAAGTTAGAAGTAGAAAAAATGCACGTACAACCAATTATTTGAATAAAATATTATTTGCAAACCAAAAATTCATTTCTCCCCAATGTATATTCAATCCATCCAAACTGCGATAACCAAATCCAATGGATATTTCAGGAAAATGCATTCATGGTCTCATTAAGAACCTTGATCCACTCCATAACCTCTCCTTCCATTATAAATAACATAATATATCCTCCACAAACAATCTCTTGGAAGATTTAAGAAACTACAGAAAACCTCCTCTTTTTTCATTCGAAATTACATACTGAAAGGTTGTCTGTTTGATCACTAACTTGATTGTAGAATTCCTTTTCCATTTGGAAGAAAACTTGGAACATCCACAAAAAAACCATCTCAAGATCATACAAGTGTTTAAAACACTTCAACTATCTTATCTTGAGGTTGTAAGAAGAGCCTTGAGAAAGGTTTGCAATGTTTTCTTTGCTTGTCTAAAGTTTTTCCTTGTATACACCATTATTAGTAGTTGCCTCAAATGTTTATTTTTTGTGTTTGGGAAGCGGGCCATTGAATATATTGATATTATCATTATCGTTTGTAGGTTTAGACATAATAGGCTCATCCCATTCAATTGCACCATAATCGATTAAGTCTTGAATCTCATGTTTAAGCTTAAAGCATCGATCAATAGAGTTCCCATTACATCAATGAAGGTCACAATATAATTTTTCAGCAAAGTTATTTCCTTAAGAACTACTAACATCCAAATCAATTAGTGGAGGAAGAGAGATAAGGTTAATGTTAAGTAGCTATTATAAAACCATTAAGCCTGGCATAGGAAATTTAGTAAAATGTCTTCTAGAAATATGAAGTTGGAGCTTTGTTAGTTGGTACACTGCATTAATAGTGGCATTATCCTCAGCTCTAGGCTTATTAGGTTTACTCTTGAAAGTAGATTTATATTGTAATTTATCATTATACTGACTAGGAACATGGTCACTATATTGTAATGCCATAATTTTTTTCAAATGCAAGCACACTAAATTTTTAGATTTTATATGTAATGCACAACTAAATATTTCAAGTTTTCAAGTGTATATTGCATGACTATATATTGTGCAGATTTTTAAACAAAACAACACCTTCCAACAAGAAACATTGAAGTAAAAAGTTCATGGTTTCATTTTGATCTCAAATGATAATATTACAAGATTTTAGCAACAATACAAAAATAAAAACTTTCTTAGTAAGGACCAAAGTTTACAAGAAGCAATAAGTACAATAATGGTTATTTACAAGAGTGAGAAGCTTTACAAAGCCACATTTATTTACAACATGAAGGTAATGCCCACAAAAGATGAGGATGACCAAGATGGCAAGAGGCTCCAACTATCTCCAACCTGAGTGTCCTCCTAAGAGTGTTGAAATAAGAGAGAATGCTTGTTTACCACCCAACCAATAGGCATCATCACATGCCTTTCCATGGTTGGAAGCCATGCTAGCCTCCCCCAAGCCCATGGGAGAGAGGAACAAACTTCCACAATGTGCACAAGTATGAAGGGGATAAAGCACACAAGAAAAAAATAAGAGCATTTAACACTTAGACAAACTACAAATGATAAAACAACAACATGAGGATAACAAGGTCAACCTCACAAGGGGGAAGAGAGGAAGTAGGATGCCCAAATCAAGGTGTCCAACCATAGGAGCACCAAAAAAACATGTATACAAAACTCCTTATACCTCCTAATCATTCATCCTCCTTATTCCTCCTTTATGCTATAGAAATCCTTCTTGGGAGGATTTTCAAACCCAAAAGGGTTTCCTCACCAAGAATGGGGAAAGGATCAAGCCATATGAACCTTTCTCCCACCTCAAGCCATATGAGGGGATGAGAAGGACCTTCATGGCTTGACCAACAACCATGAGGTTTGAGAGGGAAATCCCTCTCTCTTCCCCTACATTCTCCAAAAACCATCAATCCAAATGATGGTGGAGAGAAAACAAAGAAAACAACAAGAACAAACAAACAACTACATTAACCATACAACTCACAACACATCATTTCACACACACCATTCCATTGATCAAGCATAGTTAACAAGATAAGCACAACTAAGAAGAAGAAGGTTAAGTATCCTACCTCTATAATGCTTTCCAAGACTCTAAGCTTTTCCCTTTGTCCAAGCTCACCTCCAAGCTCCCAAAATTCTCCAAGTGCTCCAAAAAAAAAATGAACCAAGAAGACCCATTCCTTCCACATGAGGAAGAATAAGAAGAGGAACCCAAAAGTTTCCTCACCAATGGGAAAGTGACAAGTGTCACCCCCTCTCCTCTCAAGAGTCAAAGATTCCAAAAACCAAATAAGTAAGAGTAAACTCACCTTTTATCCCTTATCACCCAAAATACCAAAAACTAAAATAAAACAAAGTGGAGCAACTTTTAACAATTTCACACAACCCAACCATCTTACATGGATGGTGACTAAAGAGGGAAAAATGGGAGGGAAACTCCCTCCAAACCTTGGAAATAGGCCCCCCTACCTATTAGGTAGGGTCCAAGGGCCCATTTTCATGCTAAGGGAACCCCCAAACTCAAAAGGGGTCCCTAAAAATGCCCAAAATAACCCAATTTCGGGTTTGGCATGCTTGGGCACAAGGGTAGAGGGTGTGGGGTCCACCCAAGGTTCACATGTGGTCCCCAATCCCTTCTACCAACACACACACACTTTCCCAAAACCAACACTTAACTTAAGATAAGATCATTAAACCCCTAAGCTAGTTTACTTAATAAAACACACCCTAAACCTAATTAATTTTACAAAACATAATTACATTACAATTGAGGGGTTCACCCATGGTGCCCAATTAAATACATCTAATCTAAGGCCCCAAACAATTTAGCATGGTTAGGACTCAGCCCGTGGGCCGCTTGTGCACAATTGCGTAGCTGCCCTGAAACCCATGCTCTCCTATACCTGTCACCTGCACACTCATTGCACACATTAACCGCATCTGTCCAATATAATAAACATCATCTATACATCACAATATCAATCAAACTTATAATGTCCGAACATAATTTACAATTGATAGTGCAATGCATACAATTACCCACATAGTTTGCCATGAATCATCCACAAATAAAATTGCAACGACATACACTTAGGTTAGCATGAAAATTACCATCATTAAATCCAAAACACTATATCATTAATCAAATCAACCACAAGAGACTAACATCTAACCAATAAGTCTATCATATAACCCTGTTAGTGTCATCAACATCATAAGAAATATATCAGTATATGAATCTAGTCCAATTGGCGCTACGCGCCCAAAATGCCATAATGTCCATGAGGATAAAATATCATAGTAAAATGTCCAAAGTCTATCAGAGTCTCAATCAAAACATGTCTAGGAATAAAGGAACCAACAGATAACTGGAGCTATAAAATGCGTGCACTACATCCCCCTCTCCTAGAATTAGACTTCCTCCTGGAAGTCTTTGGAAGAGATAGGGATATCTAGCCCTCAGTGGTGTAGCATCCTCCTAGGTAGCTGATGACTCATCATATCGGTCCCACTGCACTCTAACCTGGTCCAAATCTCGACCCCGAAGGGCCAACCTCTGGTGCTCCAGTATGCATACGGGCTCCAATCTCCACTACCCTCCGTCCTCTACCTGTAATGCCGACCAATCCAAAACATGAGAAACATCTGGTACATATCTACGAAGTACAGAAACATGAAAAACATCGTGGGCCCGTGAAAGGCATGGTGGCAAAGCTAGATGATAGGCAACTGGACCGATGACCTCAAGAATATCAAAAGGCCCCACAAAATGAGGTGATAGCTTAGAGCCCTTTCCATAACGGATAGGACTCTTATGCAGATAAACTCTCAAGAAGACTTTGTCACCCACTGAGAAGTGACGATCGATCCTCTTGGTGTCCGCATACACCTTCTGGCGTGCTCTAGCCTACTCAAGACGCTGTCTAATCAGAACAACCTGCTACTCTAAATCTTGAAGATAAGCTGGCCCCAAAATAATCCTGTCATCTAGTTTGTCCCAACTCAAAGGTGTCCTGCAAGGTCGTCCATACAAAGCCTGATAGGGAGCCATGCCAATGGAGCTATGATAACTGTTATTGTAGGAAAACTCAACTAAATGCAAATAGTCTTCCCACTTCTTCTGCTGGTCCATCACGTACATCCTCAACATGTCCTCAAGAACCTGATTAACCCTCTCTGTCTACCCATCTGTCTCTGGATGATATGCCGAACTAAAATTAATCTGTGTACCCAAGGCCTCCTGAAAAGAAGTCCAGAAAACTGATGTGTAGATGGTGTCTCTATCATTGATGATCTTCTTCGGAATCCCATGCAATCTGACAATATCCTCCATAAACACTTTGGTGATGGCCTGTGCATTATAGGTAACCTTGGTTGGCGAGAAATGTGCAACCTTGGTCAACTTATCCACAGTGACCATAATGGCATCATGATGATAAGAGGACATAGGAAGTCCTACTATGAAATCCATGGAGATCACATCCCATTTCCATTCAGGAATGTCATGAGGGTATAAGAGTCCTGTGGGATGAGAATGCTCTGCCTTGATTCTCTGACACTCAAGACAACGTGCTACAAAATCTGCTATGTCCAGACGAAGACCCGGCCAATAATATAACTCTCTCAAATCAGCATGCATCTTCTTCACTCCTGGATGTGCTGTGTATGGGGCTCGATGAGCCTCAGTAAGGATGAAACTATGCAGATCACCTGCCTTAGGCACATAAATGCGCCTATGGAACTGAAGAAACCATCTGACTCTAGCATGCATCCTAAATATCTACCCTCAAAAGAACCCTGAGAATCCAACATCTGCCTAGCACCCTCATAAAACCTGTCCTCTGGAAGATGCTCAAGTATCCTGCCTCTCAAATCTGACTGCAGTGTCAAAGAAGCAAGCACATGCCATTGTCTACTAAGTGCATCTACACAACGTTTTCCTTTCCCTTGATATACTAGACCTCCATGTCATACTCACATAGGAACTCCATCCAACGCCATTGACGAGCGTTGAGGTTCGGCTGAGAGAAGATATGCTGTAAGCTACAATGATCTGTCCTCAAGATGAAAGGTCTACCCAAAAGGAAATGTCACCAACGCACAAGTGCATGAACAACTGCTGCAAGCTCTAAGTTGTGAGTAGGATAGTTAAGCTCGTAGTCCTTGAGCTTACGAGACTCAAAAGCAATAACCTGATGCTCCTGCATAAGAACTACTCCCAAACCCTCTAGTGATGCATCAGTGTAAACAACAAAATCCTCTGTTGGGTCTGGAACTGCTAAGATGGGCGCCGTGGTTAGCCTTTCCTTAAGCAACTGAAAGGCCTGCTCACATTTTTCTGACCAATCAAACTTCTTCCCTTTCCTCTGAAGAGAAGTAATAGGGTGAGAAATCCTAGAAAAGTCCTGCACAAACCTACGGTAATACCCTTCTAAACCCATGAAGCTCCTCACCTCAGTGACTGATGTGGGTTCTGGCCAATCCGAGATAGCTTGAATCTTAGAGGGATCTACGGAGATACCCTCGCCTGATATGATATGACCCAAGTACTGAATCTCTGTCTGAAAGAAGCTGCATTTTTCCAAGTTCCCATACAACTTCTACTCTCTCAAAACCTGAAGTACCTACCTCAAATGCTCCTCATGTTCCTCCTCGGAACGAGAATAAATCAATATGTCATCAAGGAACACTAAAACAAAGCGATCCAGAAATGTCCTGAATACTCCATTCATGAGGCTCATGAAGACAGCTGGGGCATTGGTCAAACCAAATGGAACCACTGTGAACTCATAATGCCCGTAACATGTGCGAAACGCTGTCTTATGAATGTCTGCATCTGAAATGCACAACTGATGATACCCTGACTTGAGATCAATTTTGGAGAAAAATCTAGCTCCCCACATCTGATCAAACAATTCATCAATCCTAGGGAGCGGATAACGGTTCTTTATTGTGACCTTATTGAGCTGTCTGAAGTCTACACAAAGCCTGAGAGAACCATCCTTCTTCTTCACAAATATGACTGGCGCTCCCCAAGGAGATACACTAGGGTGAATGAGACCCTTCTCTAACAACTCCTCTAACTGAATCTTGAGCTCATGAAGCTCTGAAGTCGTCATCCGATAGGGTGCCCTAGAAACTGGTGTAGATCCAGGCACTAAGTCAATGGTGAAATCCACCTCCCTACTAGGTGGTAAACCTGGAAGCTCTCCTGGAAACACATCTGCATACTCCCTCAAAACTGCGTGATCATCAAGGGGTGAATGCTCTGGAGTACTGTCCGAACGATCATTGATAGTGATAGCAAACAACTAGAAACCTTTACGCATGCTCCGCTTGAGTTGCTTAGCCGAGATCATATGTAAGGAAATGGGTCTCTACATCCCTGAAATCACAACTGCACTACCCAAATCATCCTGACACTCAATGACCTTCTCTCTACAATCCACCTTGGCTCGATGAGCCTCGAGCCAATCCATACCCAACACTACCTGATAGGATCCTAAAGGAATAACTCAGAGGTCAAGTGTAGTGGAGAAGACTCCAAAATTGAGTACACAACTCTCCACATATGAGTCCACGGCGAGTTTAGCCCCAGAGGCCAACTCAACCTGCCAACTATCTAGCTGCCTAGCCACCACTAGCCCACATTGGTCTACAACAGAAGGAGATATAAAAGAATCAGAAGCACCTGAATCAAAAAGTAATGAGATAGAAATACCCCTGATAGTACCTATCGTCTCAATGACTGTGGCCTGATGCTCAGCCTGGTGGTTGTCAACCACTGCATACACACGATGGGTGCATCTCACATCACCCACCATCTGCTCAGATCTAGGAGCTCTCTGCATATCCATAGTAGTGGGCTTGTGCAGATACATACACACATAATGGTCTGGAGCCCCAAAAATAAAACATCCTCCTGTACCCCTCTGAGATGGGGTCCCTCCTATGCTCTGGCGAACTGAACCTGCCGGTCCAACCCTAGCAGACTGCTGCGAGCGGGTTGGCTGTGAGTGATGAGTACCCGGCCTCCTGTCTCTAGACCCACCAAAACCACCTCTAGACCCACCTTGCTGAAAACTATGAGTCTATCTACCCCTTTGATGTTGGTGTCCCTGATGTTGTGTCTGTTGTGATGGGTGTGGAGGAGCTCTTAATGTTGCTAGAGAAGACCGGAATCATCCTCTAGGGGGTGGTACTACTCCCAATGCTCTCTGACTCTGGAATGCCTGAATCTTGTCCTGGAACTTTCTCTTGTTTCTATCTCTATTCTCCTGAGCCTTGGTCCTATTCTCCTCAGCCAAGTAGGCCTTCTCAACAACCTTCTCGAGCGTGGGAGGAGATAACATCCTAACAGCTCCTGCTATATCTGCATTCAGGCCCTGAATGAACCTGTTTACCTGCAATTTCTTGTCTTGCAGGTAGTCTACATACTGCAAGAAATCCAAGAACCTACTCTCATACTGTGCCACTGAGCCAGAACCCTATCGTAAGTCGTGAAACTCATCGATCTTCTTCTGCACAAAATGCTCTGACATATACCGGGCCCTGAATCGCTCCTCAAAAAACTCCCAGGTCACTGTATCTCGAGTCAAATGGATCTTCCGCTCCTCATTCCTCCACTAAACGCCTGCTGCGTCTCAGAGGAGATGTATGACGAACCTAGCTTTGACATTGCTCTCATGAGAGTGCAAGCCAAAGCAGCTATCTAGACTAAGGAGCCAGGACTCTGCCCCAAAGCCATCTGTCGAACCAGTAAACGTAGGCGGCTGAAGGCGAAGAAGGTCTCGAATCACACTACCTGTGTCTCGATCCTGGTGATGTGGTCTAACAGGTGAGAGGGGTCGCATATCTCCAAAAGGTCCCTCAAAGCTATGTGATCGGCTGTGACGAAATGAGGCCACCCTCTCGCCAAGGATGGAAGGGCTGCGTGACCTCTCTCATCTCGGAATGTCGTGCTCAGGTGGCTTTGGATGTGTGTCCTCACCAATCAACTCCTCGTCTCCCAACTGAATGTCCTCCTCTATCGGCACCTGCGGTGGTGGAAGGCGCTCCTGTACGACACCTATCAGCTGCTGCAGGGTCTCCAATATCTGAGACCCAAAATCGGGGGCCGGTGGCTCCCGTGTAGGTGCACTACGTCTCGAACCTCGAGCCGATCATCCCCTCTTGGGTGCCATCCTGATCCAAAAAAAATGTTTTATAAACTTTCTAAACGTTGTTGGAAGCGTTATTATTATTATTATTATTATTATTATTGTTATTATCATTATAACACCAGATGCAATGCCCCTTTTTGTTAATAGTTAATTTATAATAATAATTAATTTTCTGAAAAATAAATTAACACTATCCTAATAATAATTTAATTTATTTTACCCTATCAAACTTCCTAGGTTAAGATTAAAATTCTACACTCTTAGAAAAAAAAATAAAAAATCTTCCCCCTTTTATTAATTTTACCCACTTCCCACCAAAGATTAATTTACATTCTCATTAAAATGTCATGACTTTAAGCAAGGTAGGATTAAAGGAGGACCCTAGGATCAATTCTAATCTTGGCCATTGATTTTGAATCTACCCTAAAAGTGCCCTAAATTTCTCTATCTCTTTTCCTCTCTATTCTTTTCTCATTTGTATTGTCATTTGAATGTGCAGGTTGTGGAGGAGCTAAGGGAGAGATGAATTCATTGAATATCTCATTTGTTGAAAAGGAACTATGAAAAATTGTTAAAACTTATGTGTGTGTGTGTGTGTGTCTATATATATATATATTTGAAATCCATATATCGATGTATTTTTTTTTCTCTCTCTGTTTTTTTTTTGTTTGCCTTGTTGAATCTTGTTTGACTTATTTATATATATGTTTTCATATATATATAGCATATATATACATATGAGGAATACACACACACTTATTTATTTAATTTGTGATGTGTAGATGAAAGGGGCGGACTGTATTTGCTGCCCGCCATTTTTTTGTTTTGTTTTATTGATGTATATATATATATATATATATATATATATATATATTGTATGTTGTTTTGCTTGGGGGCGCGGGGCAGGGGTGCGAAGAGGGGTAGGGGCATGGACAATGCACTGGGGGTGGGGGAGTCATTGGGGGATCTGTGGGGATAGGGTTTGGGGGGTCCGTGGGGCTGCGGGGGCGCGGTTACAGGTGCGCAGAAAACTAGGGGGCAGGGTGCGTGGGGACAGGGCAGGGTTGTGGGGAGGGATAGGGGTCCGCGGGGTTAGGGTTTGGGACTACGGGGAGTCTGGGGGGGTAGGGTACAGGGGTTGGGGGGGTCCGTTGGGGGCAGGGGGGGTTCGTTGGGATAGATTCTTTTGGGGCTGGGGGGGGGTTCGCCCCCCCCCCACAGCACAGTCTTTTTAAAAAAAAAAAAACTACACACACATATATTATATTTTGTTTTGTTTTTAAAACTATATTATATATATGTTCTTTTGGGGCTGTATAAACTACACTACACATATAATTTTTTTAACAGTTGAAAGACTAGTTATTTTTAAACTATATTATATATATATATATACACACACACATATACACATATATATATATATATATATATAATTTATGTTACATTATATATATATAATATATATATATATATATATATATATATATATATATATTACATACACACACTATGTATTATATATTATATAATATTCAATATATATTACATAATATGTTTGATATTTGCTGCATTAAATCAGTGTGTGTGTGTGTGTGTGTATAAATATTTTTATTTTTATTTTTATATATATTTTATTTATTTTTATTACATCTCTCTTGTTAAATAGAATGTATTTATTCAAACAAAACTATATAAAAAAAATTGTAGGGAAGAGCATATATTCTAAACTAGTTTTCTTAATAAAACTAACTATTTAGTATCACATACAAGAAACAACAAATCTCATTTTATTTAAATAGTGCTACAAATTTTTTTAAAAAGAGATATATGGCAACTAGGATAATAGTTTTCATTCAATGTCATGTAACACTAACTTTTCTACAATGTAATAACTAAACCACTAATATTGATTTCTACAAGAGGGAAATCCAACAACAAAAAGAAAAGAACAAACTTTCTCATAGCACTTAAAACATCCTTCCAATAACTAACTTTCCTTTCAAGAAGTTACCCAAAGAGTCCATGTGTGTTCGAACCACAGCTCTGATACCAAAATGTAATGCCATAATTTTTTTCAAATGCAAGCACACTAAATTTTTAGATTTTATATGTAATGCACAACTAAATATTTCAAGTTTTCAAGTGTATATTGCATGACTATATATTGTGCAGATTTTTAAACAAAACAACACCTTCCAACAAGAGACATTGAAGTAAAAAGTTCATGGTTTCATTTTGATCTCAAATGATAATATTACAAGATTTTAGCAACAATAAAAAAAATAAAAACTTTCTTAGTAAAGACCAAAGTTTACAAGAAGCAATAAGTACAATAATGATTATTTACAAGAGTGAGAAGCTTTACAAAGCCACATTTATTTACAACATGAAGGTAATGCGCACAAAATATGAGGATGACCAAGATGGCAAGAGGCTCCAACTATCTCCAACCTGAGTGTCCTCCTAAGAGTGTTGAAATAAGAGAGAATGCTTGTTTACCACCCAACCAATAAGGCATCATCACATGCCTTTCCATGGTTGGAAGCCATGCTAGCCTCCCCCAAGCCCATGGGAGAGAGGAACAAACTTCCACAATGTGCACAAGTATGAAGGGGATAAAGCACACAAGAAAAACATAAGACCATTTAACACTTAGACAAACTACAAATGATAAAACAACAACATGAGGATAACAAGGTCAACCTCACAAGGGGGAAGAGAGGAAGTAGGATGCCCAAATCAAGGTGTCCAACCATAGGAGCACCAACAAAAACATGTATACAAAAACTCCTTATACCTCCTAATCATTCATCCTCCTTATTCCTCCTTTATGCTATAGAAATCCTTCTTGGGAGGATTTTCAAACCCAAAAGGGTTTCCTCACCAAGAATGGGGAAAGGATCAAGCCATATGAACCTTTCTCCCACCTCAAGCCATATGAGGGGATGAGAAGGACCTTCATGGCTTGACCAACAACCATGAGGTTTGAGAGGGAAATCCCTCTCTCTTCCCCTACATTCTCCAAAAACCATCAATCCAAATGATGGTGGAGAGAAAACAAAGAAAACAACAAGAACAAACAAAAAACTACATTAACCATACAACTCACAACACATCATTTCACACACACCATTCCATTGATTAAGCAAAGTTAAAAAGCTAAGCACAACTAAGAAGAAGAAGGTTAAGTATCCTACCTCTATAATGCTTTCCAAGACTCTAAGCTTTTCCCTTTGTCCAAGCTCACCTCCAAGCTCCCAAAATTCTCCAAGTGCTCCCAAAAAAAAATGAACCAAGAAGACCCATTCCTTCCACATGAGGAAGAATAAGAAGAGGAACCCAAAAGTTTCCTCACCAATGGGAAAGTGACAAGTGTCACCCCCTCTCCTCTCAAGAGTCAAAGATTCCAAAAACCAAATAAGTAAGAGTAAACTCACCTTTTATCCCTTATCACCCAAAATACCAAAAACTAAAATAAAACAAAGTGGAGCAACTTTTAACAATTTCACACAACCCAACCATCTTACATGGATGGTGACTAAAGAGGGAAAATGGGAGGGAAACTCCCTCCAAACCTTGGAAATAGGCCCTGGTAGGGGTCCAAGGGCCCATTTTCATGCTAAGGGAACCCCCAAACTCAAAAGGGGTCCTTAAAAATGCCCAAAATAACCCAATTTCGGGTTTGGCATGCTTGGGCACAAGGGTAGAGGGTGTTGGGTCCACCCAAGGTTCACATGTGGTCCCCAATCCCTTCTACCAACACACACACACTTTCCCAAAACCAACACTTAACTTAAGATAAGATCATTAAACCCCTAAGCTAGTTTACTTAATAAAACACACCCTAAACCTAATTAATTTTACAAAACATAATTACATTACAATTGAGGGGTTCACCCATGGTGCCCAATTAAATACATCTAATCTAAGGCCCCAAACATTTAGCATGGTTAGGACTCAGCCCGTGGGCCACTTGTGCATAATTGCGTAGCTGCCCTGAAACCCATGCTCTCCTATACCTGTCACCTGCACACTCATTGCACACATTAACCGCATCTGTCCAATATAATAAACATCATCTATACATCACAATATCAATCAAACTTATAATGTCTTGAACATAATTTACAATTGATAGTGCAATGCATACAATTACCCACATAGTTTGCCATGAATCATCCACAAATAAAATTGCAACGACATACACTTAGGTTAGCATGAAAATTACCATCATTAAATCCAAAACACTATATCATTAATCAAATCAACCACAAGAGACTAACATCTAACCAATAAGTCTATCATATAACCCTGTTAGTGTCATCAACATCATAAGAAATATATCAGTATACGAATCTAGTCCAATTGGTGCTACGCGCCCAAAATGCCATAATGTCCATGAGGATAAAATATCATAGTAAAATGTCCAAAGTCTATCAGAGTCTCAATCAAAACATGTCTAGGAATAAAGGAACCAACAGATAACTTGAGCTATAAAAATGTGGGCACTACATATATTTTGAGTATTCCCATACAAGTTAGTTTTACTTCATGGTAATTAGGATATGACAAGAGTGATTAAAGGAATGAAAGGTATTGAATATGAATAATTATTAGAAAATAACAAAAAGGTTGTGTAAAAATAAGTCTTGCAATTCAAAATCAACTAGGGCATTTTTTTATTTTTGTAAGACTAGTGTTATAAAGTAGAACATAGTCACTAAGGTACTTATTCGATCCTTTTTTCATTTTATCCATTTGTGCATAGGAGATTATAGTACAATTGTTAATAGAAAATGTTCCAAAATTTGATTTTTCAATAGAGTAAAATATCGTACATAACAAATAGGAAAATCATAAAACCATTGTAATTGTAGTCACAAAATCATGCACTTTAGGCATTATTTAGCCCGATCTTATACTAATATTTAAAGGGTTCTCAAGTGAAGAAAGTACTAATTAATCCCACCTTTTGGCCATCTTATTTTTACCTTTTATTTCATCATTCTCACATATTTTCCTACGCATGTCCACCTATTTCGACACTTTCTTGTCATTTTAGCCTAAAATGGGGCACTCATGCCTGTACTAGGGTGCCCTAGGGTGCCTTGGTCCCACCTAGGGCACCCCGATCGATGTTCTACTTTCCCACCTCTTTTTGGGCCTCTTATAGCTATCTTTCATCCTTATCTTCTTCCTAGTCGGCCGTGTTGGGGTTAATTAGGAAATTAGAGCAAGAGAACCCTATAAATATAAAGTTATGATACCATAATGAGGGCCATAACGTCACATACTACTATCACTCTATCTAGAGTTACATCCATTGCATCACTTGCATCCATATAGTGCCATGCATCAAGGCTAGGATATTTGCATCAACAAACAAAACATAGGGGGAAGGATTCTATTCTATTCCATTCACACATACTATTACATTTTTCTCTAGTAATTATTTCTTTCTACTTCACAAAGTGTAATTGGCTCAAAGAACTTAGGGAACGACATGTACACACACACACACCAAAAAAAAATTTGGGTCTGAAATATAGTGCAATGCTCAGATTAGTAAGCCCACTATTGTGGCAGCTGAGGTCAGTCTAACCCATTCATTTTACATCTTTTATTTTTAGGGTTTTGATACTTCTTTGTCTCTTGCAGGTCATTCCTTCATCTTGCATTATTTCATATACCCGACACAGTTTGAAAAATCCAGTGTGAAAGAAAAATAATATTTCAAGGCATCTTGCGACACTACCAAAATTAGATTCTAAGATTTTAAAGAGACCAGAGCACCTATTCTACAATCTAGGGCACCTTAGGGTGCCCCAGTACCTTCCTAGGTGCTTCAGTCTCCTTATATCTTCTAGAACTGACCTTTGTGGGACCTTTGAGTGATCGTTCATGCTTATGGAATCCACAGTTAGACCTGCAACAACATGCGACAATCTCCAATAATCAGCTAAGTCCTTTCCTTTTACATCCTTACACATTTAGGGTTTTATTTTTTTATCAGTCAAACCCTATCACTTAGTAAAGAAAATACAGATGGTTTGCACAGGAGAGAAGAGTGCATTCAAAGGCATGGAAGTATCAGAAAGGATCACGCATGAGGAACATAAATAGGTTATGGAATTAGTCATTTTCATAACAAGGATCTATTTTTGGAGATAGCGTGTGGAGCACTCAAACTGATTAGAGACTTTCTTGTCACGTATTGGATATTTTTGGAGGATTAACTACGAAGCGCTTTGCATGGACATAGGCTGGAAATAGATCTACTACTATCAGTTAACTACCAGTAGTATATTGTTAGCACACTTGCATGTGTGGCTATTTTTGTAACGAAGCATGGCTAATAATAACATGCGACCTATTTTGGGATTAGATAAGCAGTGAAGGGAAAGTCCCCACTCATATAAGTATGTAGTAAATTGTGTAGTATATGTGTGTGTGTGTGTGTGTGTGTGTGTGTGTGTGTGTGTGTGTGTGTGTGTGTGTGTGTGTGTGTGTGTGTGTGTGTACATGGAGACATAGTGAGATTATGCTACTAAATCCATTACACGCATAAGCGTATACTAATGTTATTGTAATGAAGCTTTTGTGTATTTACTGCATTTAATATAATGGGGATTATGGACTAAATCAAGGTGTTATCATGTTTACAGTTCAATATCGCATGCTTGATTTCATTATGGTTAACCTTTAAATACTGTTATTTTCTAGATCTAGATCTGATTATGCATTGCTTGAAGAGTATAGTAGCTGTAGATCTGAATGATTAAGTCTTCATCATGTTAACATCCTGCAACAACAACCCTAAAGAGGGACCTGGTACCTTTGCACACTTTGTGTGAGTGGTCACTCTAGACTGAGTGATGTGCCAATGCGCCTAGGGTCTTGTTGGGCTTGTGTTACTGAATTCTAGGCTACATCATTGGTTCTGTTTCCGGGACCTATTTTTAGTTGTTTTCAGGATGGTTCACGATGAATACATACCGGTTGACATTAGCAAGTGTTGAAGAGTGGATACACGATCTGGAAGAAGAATACACATGGCGGTTTAACATTGGATCTGAATTTAACGCACGCGTGTGGGTGGAACAGAATATGTATGACAGTTTATATGAGATATTTTTTGCTATCTTTCCAGTAGAATTGTACGAATGGTTGATTGCTTATGCATCTAAGTGGAATTTGAGGTATCGCGCACTTTTCTGGACACAGGAAGAATTCTAGGCCCTTTATGATGCTGATCTGATTGGGAATCAAGCTATGGATACATGGTTCCATGGTTTTTTGAACAGTTATATCTTGGAGTAATCAATTTCCACTTATTCATTTCCAGAGATAGTAGAATTCCAATTTTTACAATATCTAAGGGGAGCTTACCTGTAAGGCATTCCACTGGCGATCAAAATCATGAGGGTAACTTTGAATCTGGAGAGTAAACCGATGGCTAACTAAACCTCACCATGCATGGGGGTAGGAACAATTTTGGTGAAAGAAGGCAGAACTGGTGGTAGAAAGGAAGAGAGAGGAAATGTGGCTTGAGTATAATGAGGCACGTGAGAGGGAGATAGAG
Organism: Taxus chinensis; assembly: GCA_019776745.2. Lineage (NCBI taxonomy): Eukaryota > Viridiplantae > Streptophyta > Pinopsida > Cupressales > Taxaceae > Taxus > Taxus chinensis. Next base: position 128,993,626 of record CM034152.1, read on the forward strand.
AAGCAACATAACATTGCAGAAAGTATGCCATTAAGGAGAGAGATGGCTCGTGAAGGATTTGAAGCTCACGTATAAGACATGGAGCCAGAGCATCAAGAACTCCCCCATATTGGAAATCATGACATGGATCCTTCCTCGACCTCACGTAAAAGTGTGCTAGCAGAGACTACCTGGGCCATGGGTGTGCATCTGAATCCACCTAGTAACCTTGCCCTTGTGTTTGGTTTTCTAGAATCTAGTACAACAAGCAGTCAACAAGCTAGTTCAAGATGTGGTAGAGTAGAAGCAAGTCTTATAAGCGACACAAAAATGGTAGCATAAACAACTTCCTTATTATATGGGAATACCTTTTTAGGTGTATCATAAACATAGAATATAAGTGTGCCATTTTTTGGATTAACCTCTAGGAGTAGTAACGCTTCACAGACTGTCAGGGTACAGTTCAGTTCTACTATTAGGGCACAGGGAAGTACATCTTTTGGTATGACCCTAGCTACAGGTTCGGGACTAGGAGGCATAAGTAGCTCTGGTTCAGGTGGATCTGGAGGTTTTGGATCAAGTGTGCAAGGTCCACACCAACCCTAGAATATTTACATAGAAATTTCTCTTCATCTTTCAGAGTATAAGGGTATAGAATATGCTACTAAACATGTACATATGTGTGAAATACTATGGCACTCAAAAGGGATCACAAATTCTGAGCGTAGGGCAAGCTAATTTGCTACTACATTACAAGGGCACGCTCACAGCTGGTACATAAAGTTTGACCCTGATCAAACTTGTGTAGATTATACAACTTTAAAGGATGCATTCCTTAAAGAGTTTCATATCCCTGAGTTTAAGTAGAAGAGTATAAGTGCACTCAAGGATATTAAGTAAGGCATTACTGAAAGTGTTAGAGAGTATGATGCATGGTTTAAAACACTGTTATCAAAGATTTATTATGACATATATGCAAGCCAACATGCACAATGGTTCATTGGGGGCTTGATTACCCCTTTTAAAAGGGAATTATCACATAAGACATACAATGATCCACGCGAAGCACTTGAAGCAACCTTGTACGCTGAGGTATTTGGAAGCATAGATACTGGGGTGAGCCCATTTTTAGAAGCAAAAATACTAACTATGGAAAAATATTTGGAGAAACTATCAACAAATTCAACACATGATATGTGCACAGGGATTTGGTACACAAATTGTGGAAGTAGAAGGTCACACAAAGGATAGTTGTCCTCACAGAACAATACACTCATTGATGATGGATTATGAAATATGAAATTTAAACCATGATGCTAGCCACTACCCATTATTACAACGTGCAATAAGGAAGAATGTTTCAAGCTACTCTAAAATCTGTAGGTCCACAACTCTTGACACAGAAGACTGATGACTGATTTGACAGATCCATAATGCTATAGATATTGGTGTATGATAGAAAGGAGTGTAAGATAACTCTAAGGGAAAAAATGAGCATCAAGGCTGGGATCAAAACCAGGTGCGCTATGATCGGAATGAAGGGTGTTTTAAAGGTGGTCGTGGAAGAGGTCGAGGATACCGTGGTGGATTTGGAGGACGAGGCTATGGTGGTGGAAGAAATGAGTTCCCTTGCAGAAAATGTTATACATTTGGATCTCCTGACCACTATAGGTGCGAATGTCCCCAGAATATTACATGTTATTTTTACAGAAAGAACCATAGCTATGAGGAGTGCCTAGACTTATATGAGCATCTGAGTAAGCAACATAAACAAGAAAAAAAATGCACAAGAACGGTTAGGAAACATAACGTTGTTGAAAATACATGGATGCCTCTTTTGGAGGTAGAATCCAAGGGAATACAAGTGAATATCACGACCCGCGCTGAGGCGACATGTGCCAGGGAAACATTGCAGCAAAAACTTACCATCACTAAAGAGGAATTTATTCATGCACGGTACCAAGATCCCACCTATCAAAATGAGGTTTATCAGGAAACCATGGAAGTTCTAAGGAATCTTCATGGTGAGATACAATACTTAAAAGAGAAATCGCCGAAGATGGAGCAAAAGAAAGCATCAAAGACAATCCAAATTGATATAAATGACTTGAGGGAAGTATGTAAAATGTTGTGCCAGGAAAACATCATTCCACTGTTAGGGAGTTGGTTAAAAGGAAGCACTGCATGCACAAGTACTGAGACTGGACGATAGATCCTACATGTAAATCTTCCCCCTTATAGCCTAGATTATGATAAGGAAATCACTTTGAATGTTATTGTGGATGGGTGGCTATTGAGTAATATATTTATTGATACAGGCATGAAAGTCTATGTTCTTACCTTGGATGCATGGGTACAAATGAGAAGACCCCCATTACAACCATCCTCTAATGTATTATTCATGGCTAATCGGACTAAGGCCACTCCCATCAGAGTTTTGAAAGATGCATCCATAACCATACAAGGATCCAAGTTCACTGGAGACTTTGAAGTTTTAGTGCTGGAAGAGTCAGATAGCTTCCTAGCTCTATTGGGGTGTCCTTGGTGTTATGCAAATAATGCTGAACTTCATTTCAAAAAGGGCTATATTAGTTTTTAAAATAAAGATGAAAGAGTTATTATCCATTTAAAAGATGGAAAATCTGTGCCCTATGTTGAGCCCTTAAGTGAAGAAGATCTGAATAGGATTTATGTATGCGCCATCTAAGATCTAGAGATAATTGAGTTGACCAAAGAAGGACTAATTCAGTGGGAGGATGCACAGTCTATTAATGATATTATAAGTGTTTCTTGTGACAATTGGGCTCACAACACTTATGATTTGGTAGTGCACAAAGTAAAGAGCATATTTCTTTGAGGCAAAAAACCACGTTATGTCAGGGGGATAGGTAACAACTCGGTACCTAGTTACACAAGAGAAGGGGATCCAATGGTATTCCTGCGTGCCATGGAAGAATAGTGGATAGAACCAATGGAAATAAGACATATGCTAGCATATACATTACGCGGGACAATAGCACGCTGGTGGGTGGCCCACAAGGACAATCTTGTAGGATGGGATGAAATTAGGATTGCTCTTCCTACTAGGTTCTTCAAGATCAATGCACCTACTCAAATAATTACTTATCACGGTAATCAACTTGTTTAGCACCACATTCAGAAGTGTGAGAGACTATAGATAGAAGAGCATGAAGCTTTACCACCTTCACTATGGGTGCACAAGTTTTATTCCACTCTACAAGGCTACACGCGTGCTTGGTATGTATATGCAGAACTCCATAGAGAAACTGGAAATTGGCAGAATTTAATTGCATGAATGGCCCAGACATTTTATTTCTTCTCTACAAAGCCTCCGGTGGAAGAAGAATTGAAAGTTATCAAGTGCTTAACTATGGGGGATAGTGCCAAGGCTAAAGAAATTCTTCAGGAGTTATTAGATAAAGAAGACTCCGGAGCACGTCTTGATGAAGAACCAAAGGCCAATGCAACATCACTTCAATGCACTTACCTTGAGAAAGAGAAAGGAAAAATAATCTACTTAGTGAATGATGAAGAAGTGGATAATCTAGATATAATCCATTCAATAGGGAGGCATGAGGTATTGGACAGTGTGGATAAGACCATGCAACCCTATTATGAAACTATGAAGAAAAAGCGGGTGAATATTAGAATAGATATTGAGCCTAAGGAAGCCATAATTGGAAACTATTGGTCAGACTCTGAAGTGGAAAAAATCATAGAGTTACTAAGGGATTACCAGGATTTATTTCCTAGGGGGTACCATTAACTTAAAGGCGTGCATAAATAATTAGGGGAGATGAAGATAAAACTTAAAGAGGGTTCACACCCCGTAAGAAAGAGAACCTACATGATTAACCCCAATTTGTGCGAAAAGGTCAAAGAATAGATTGATAATATGTTGAAGTTTGGGATTATCAAGCCCCTTGATGAGTCAAAATGGGTTAGTCCAATGGTGATCAGTATCAAGAAGGATGGACGAATTCAAATATGCGTGGACTACAAGGAGCTGAATGTTGCATGTGTAACTGATCCATTTCCTACGCCATTCACTGAGGAAATACTAGAAGGCGTTGCAAGGCGCGAAATATATTCATTTACAGATGGGTTCTCTGGGTATCATCAGGTTCAGATTTCCTATGAGGATTAGGAAAAGACTACGTTTACTACTAAATGGGGTAGCTTCACCTATACTGTAATGCCTTTTGGTCTGAAAAATGCGCCTGCTGTATTTTCTCACATAGTTGTTCAAGCATTCAAGGAATTTATTCACAACTTCTTACAAGTCTATTTAGAGGATTTGATGGTGTATGGATTAGCTAAGGATCACTGTGACAAATTGCACTTAATGTGTGAACGGTGTAGACAATTTAGTATCTCTTTAAAAATCAAGAAGTGCATATTCGCTACACCATTTGGGATACTTTTAGGACACATAATCTACAAGGAAGGTTTGTTGGTTGATCTAACAAAGGTTGCAATCATTATAGGCCTAAGGGATCCTACCAGTCAGAGTGAGGTGCGTGGATTTTTTGGGTCATACATGATATTACTGAAATTTTATCAAAGGCTATGCCAAAATTTCCACACCATTGGAAGAGTTACTGAAAGGGAAAGGTACGTTCTACTGGGGAGAACAACAAAAACGCACATTCGAGACATTGAAGGAGAAACTTACTACTGCGCCTATTTGTGTTTTCCTTCGTGGGACCAGCCATTTCATATACATGTTGACACCTCTGGCATGACCATTGGCGTAGTGTTGGCTCAACATGGAGACGGTATTGTCGATCATGCTATCTGTTTTACTAGTATAAAGCTGACTCATGTAGAACAAATTTACACAACTACAAAGCGCGAAGCTTTGTCAATGATATAAGCACTACAAAAATTCTTCCAGTACCTACTAGCTACACCATTCGTCTTTTATACAAATCCCATGGCATTGAAGTATTTGGTAAATAAACCTATTTTACAAGGGTGCATTTGTCGATGGGTGCTCTTATTTCAAGAGTTTGATTTCACAGTTGTGGTAAAACAAGGAAAAAGTAATTTTGGACCAGACCATCTATCAAGAATAAAGTCAGGAGAAGAAGCATAGATAATTGAGGATACTGTTATCTCTTAAAAGTGCATCCTATAGAGAGATGGCTGTAGTTTTTCTAAGCTTGAAAAATTTCGTAGATACAATGGAAACTCCTCAGGTCTATGGGTTACCTATTTTGAGGTGAGTCTCAGGTATCAATGCCGGTTCCTTATTGATGTATCCTAAATTGATTATAGGGTTTAAGGCTAAAAGATGACTGTAAAGTAATTAAAACTAACGTGACACACCAAAGTTGTATGAGGGCTTTGACTGAGTATATGCATAATTGATATGTGAAAGGATTTTTGATGCACGATCCAACAATTCTTCTACAAAATATTTAAGGGCAAAACACTTGGTGGTACTGAGGAGATTATCACAACAATACTGCTAAGCTTAACATGCACATTAATATTATGTAGAAAATACTTAATTTTGCAATGTAGGGTAAAATGACTAATCAGGGAATTTACATTCACAAGACTAATAGAAACATACACAAGACTACAAATAATTGGAAAGGCAGAAAATACTTCACATTCAGAAGGAAAAATTGAAAAAAATTGCTTCAGTACTCCTATATCCAAAAAGTCCTCCCTTGTACTTTGCAAGGCACACAATATATCGCAAAATTAATTCACCCACCCTTCCTAAAAATATCCTAAGGCTTGTACTCGCACATGCATCTTATTTCTATCCTTCCTTTAATAATAGATAAAGGAATAAAAATAGAGCATGTAATTACAAATAGGCATTATTAGCCTTAATTACAATACAATCAAACTGAAGTTGACTATTCTATTTGTAAGAAAAGAAGGGTGAATAATTTGCTAAAAATAAGATTGCTTGCTAGGCAAGTCTCTCTCCATGGGCATGCAACTTTTTCTCCTTCTCTATTTTGTCCTCTTGTGAAGCATGCAAAACACTCCTCTGTAAGGAAAAAATAAATTACAATCTCCAATACTTTGCAAAATTATTCATCCAATGGGGATGCAATCCAAGATTAGGACTCATGTTTGACATTCCTTGGGCTTCTAACATTGGTAACATGATCCCTTTGACACCCTTTAGAGTATATCATCTACAAATCCACCTATGTAATTAGCTCCATTTGGGGACCACTCTGATTCGTACAATTGTCTTCAACTGAGTTTGGAAACTCTTATGGACTTAGCAAAATAAAAGGTCTGCCACTTTTTAATTAATATTTCCTTTTCATCCTTTGTATTTGAAAATACCCAATGATTATAGTTAAAAGACTCACCTTTTCGGTGATCATACTCACATGTATGGTTGGATTTGCATTTATTCAAGTTGGACTATGATGGACTTTACCCTTTTCGGTGATCATTATTCACTATAGCAATGGGTAATATTTTTAAACTTTGCAATGTTTATGTAATGATCACTTTAAAACTTGTCCCCCTCATAACGATAACTCAACCCTTCCGATGATTGTGTCAGTGACCCATTTTTTGAAACTAACCCTGAAGCTAGGGTTAGGGTTAATCTTTGAACGTTACACGTCAGTACTTGATATAACCTAGATGGGTTTGATTAAATTGGAGAGTTAGATGGAGGAAAAGGGGTTGAAACCCTAACATTTAGCATTTTTCACTTGAGCTCCTCTCGAGCTTGCGAAGCTCTGCTCAAATTTTCACTGCCATCTATTGATATTTTGAGCTCATCTTTTCTTTGTTCTTTTGTTCTGTCTCTGATCTTCTAGAATAAGACCATGGTCGTAATTTCTATATGGGTTTTGATGAGCAGTCGCGGAAATTGAACGTGCATAGCTCATGTATCTTTGATCCTTGATCATGCTTTGAGTGATTTCTAGTTTCTATGTTTCATCGACCAATGTTGACACTGTGATGGGTTTTTCGAGCTTGAAAGCTTTATAATCTCTGTATAGGGTCGTTATTTCTTCATATCTGTACATTTTTCAATAGAGTGTTCATGGTCAATCAACTTTGAAACTGCCTATGATAAAAGGTAAGTGAAATACTCGAACTAGTCTTCATTGTGACTTTTAGATCTGTGTATTTTGAGTTCTAGGTATCTGTATTTTGCTTTGAAACTTGTCATTTCATGTTGGTGAGTCTATCATTGACATTTTCCCAAGATTTTCTGAGATTTGAAACTTTACTTTGCTTGTATTTTGATTTTTGATATCCAAAAGGAGATATTCATTTTTAATTTGGTTATTCTTCCTAGCCATAGAGGCCTTTGAATTTACTTCATTTTCCTATATGAGATTCTAAAATTTTGTGATGGCTCCCTTAATTTGATGACTCAGGCTATTTCTCTATTGTATCTTCATTTTCTAACTTCATGGAGGGTTTGCTAGATAATTATAGTTCTTCTGGTTTATTTGTAGATCTATTGAATTTGAGAATTTCTGGTTCATTTTTTGTATGTTTTGATTTTCCACACACTGCAGTGTCTTTTGATCTTGGCATACATATGTCTTTAATTTGAAGTTTGAGATCGTGTATTATTCTAAAACCTTCACTTAGCTCTGGAGACTTTTCTATTTGTGTAGAAGTTCTATCAAGAGGAAAACTCTATGCGTGAATGTTTACCCTTTTCCACCGGGATTGTTTCCCTTTACTTTGAGTCGTAATAATGAAAACCGTTGATGGGTACTTCAACTCTGTTAGATTTTCCTTTTTAGACTACGGCAATATTTTTCTTGATTCGGATTCAAAGTGTTGACCCATGTGGTAAGATGCATAGTTTATCTCTGATTTTGAAGTGTTTTGCACCCAGATTCTCTCCGCTCCTTTGTGGGTGTCGTAAAACTAGAAGACACCTTGGAAATTCTTTTTCTTTATATACAGAGTGTGGTTTTTGGCGATGATACGTACAAACTCATAGTTTAGCTATTTATTTCTGATATAGGCTTTGTATTTTCTTCATTATTTCTGGACATAAAGAGTCCCTCTTCTTTGTATTTTCTATATGATTTTGTTTGACTTAGTGAAAAATCTCATATCCATAAATTCCTTTTCCTCGAGATAATTCTTTTTGGTACTCTATTTGATTCACTGATTCCATGAGCTCTATCTTGTTCTAACTTGTTAACTTATTTCATTATTTGTCTAACAACTAGATCTTCTGAAAGATAAATGTACCTTTCTTGTAACTAAGAGATGTTCTAAGATGCATTTTACCCTGAATATTTGATTTCAATGAAGCTTCTATTCCTTCATGCTTAATCCATTGTAACCAAATAATGAGTCTGGACTGAATTTCATAATGATGAACCTCATGTTAATCTTTTCTTGATTCTATTTCCTTGCATAAATAGCTGTACTTCTTTGATATGACAACATATCTGTAATTCATACTTCCTTTATTTGAAAACTGGAATTCATAGAAAGGATGTACTTTGTAAAATTACTTCAAATTTCATGTTATTCAGCTGTTAAGCTATAATGAATGCTCCAAGTACTTCAATATGATGACTGAAAGTGCATTCCATTTTCTTTTCTGCATTGTATATTGTATTTCCTTTTATTACAGCTCTGATATGCATGCTGAAAAAGTCGTAAATGTCCATTTTACATGGCGAAGCCCTGTCAAAATTTTCCTAGAATTCTCTTTTCATTCTATTTCAGCTACAATTTTATCTCATTTCAGTCAACTTCAACCTTTAAAATATGATTCTTCTGCTTCACCTTTGATAATACACTTTTGAATGCATGAATTTATGAAGTTAGAAGTATAAAGAGTTAAATTAAACCCTGAGCTCAGTATTGATGATCGTTTTCTTCTCCCTTTTTAGGTACCATGATGTAGTTGCAGTGGACAACTGGAACAATAGTTCAGAAAGAGAAGAACACTCCCTCGAGGAAATGACAGGTTTCTTTTACCTCTTTACATTTTCAGCTTCATAAATATATGCATTGTTTTTCCTTTCAGTTATTTCTCACGGCTTGTGTGAGAAAAATATGTACTATTATTCCTCATGAATAAATGAAAATATTTTCATGTTATGAGATGTATGTCCTTCCTTTCTTTACTTTCTTTCATTTGTATGGATAATGAATGAACTTATACAACTCAAAACACTTAAATAATTCACTTAATCATAGAAATAAATAAACAATCAAGTGTACCTTATTGTCACTCATTGAAAATGCAAACTACTTGTAAAAACTAGAAATTGTCCCTCAAAACTGCCACCTATCTGCAGCTTTAGAACATCATGTCTGATACATGTTACCCTTCCTACCTTCCTCAGGGCCCTGTAATGGTTGTTTACAGCTGTTGCATAGTTCTGACGAGGGTTTCAAATGGAATTGTTGCATATATGAGGCATGGTGTTCTTAAACTGTACTCAAGTTGTAGTTTTGATTCCAAATGACTTCTAAGACTGTCCAGAACCAAACAATTAAAAACTACATCTTAATCCAAGGTGGTTGTCCCAAACATAACCAAACTCGTAACTGACCAATCTGAGAAACTTTAAAAGTTTCGAGTTGACCTTTTTGCACTGGGTGCAAAAAATGTCAACATTTCTGGCGATCTTGTGGGGAAAGCTACCTACTAGCTTGTAGACCAGTGCCTTGCTCTTGTCCATTGGGCATGGAGTCCAAAGCATGTAACTAAAATGTTCCTTTCTGGAAGGTCCAACCCTTCCAAAATGAACTAAAGCTGGGAAAGGATCTGGTAAACCAGATCATGTGCACGAATGCACTTATTGAATTGAAAAAACATTGCAATGTGCAGGAACTGCACTTATTGAAAGGGAAATCCTAATCTACCCTACTCTAACCAGCAGCAACTGAGGCTAAACAAAACCTGAAATAGGCAGTGAAAAGTAGCTTCCTTTTCTCCAAAGCTGAGGCCATGAATTCATATCTAGAAACCAGCAAAGTGACATAGCTAGGAATGAGACATGTACCTTTATTTCACTCATCAGATCAGTCCATGAACTGGGAAGCACCTCTATCTGATCTGTAATCTGTTTTGACATGATTTGAGTCCTTTTATTGAGAACAGATAACTCACTTTTGTGCTCCAAGACAAGCATGAAATCTGGCAATACCATAGCTGGGTGAGAATTAGCCAAATACCGAATAGGAAAAGGCCTCTTCACAACAAAATTGTTTACAGTTTTGATTTGATCTGAATCATGAATATTATTTTCAATAATGAGCTCTTTCTTGAAGTTGTCCTAGAGGTTGTTTTGTGCCTTCCAATTGTTGTAACTCATCTTGAAACTATTTTGAGATCTACTTCTGTTCTATAAGTTGTTCAATGACTGTTGTAAGTAACCTTTCAACACTTCTATCAAATGATTCTGCATTTCTCAGATCCTCCATGCAGTCTAAGAACTTAATTTCATCCTCTTCTTCTTCATAGGTATTGTCTAGATACATGGTATAGTCAAAAAACTGAAGATCATCTTCTTCATTTTCATAAGTACAAGAGTAAAGTTGTTGTTATGTCTCAACCTTTTGGACATTCTGAAACTGATCTGAACATACTTCAGCTCCTTCAAACTGTTGTACCAAAACTAATCTTTCATCTTGATCATTTTTGTTTGACATATAATCCGTAAGATCAAAATTTTCTGGTTTTTCTGCACAAGATCTGATTTGATCAACATGTTGTTCTAAGACATTCTTCTCCCAAAAATGGTTCTTCCAGGAGGGGATAGTAAAAATATGTATATAATAGAATCTCTTCCTAATTTTCAAGTACAAGAGGGACCTTATCAATAAGAGGCTCTTTGAATGCTGAAATTACAAAATCAGTGAGTTTTATAGGCTGCTCTTTACCTATGCAGTTTTCCAAATCTGACAAGAAATCAGCCTCCTCATACTATAAATTTGAAACATAGTTTCCTTGAATTTCACCCTCCTTTTCATTCGAAAGTGGTCTATTCTCTTCTGATATGGCTGTAAGTTGCGTGAGTATGGTGCCTTCATGCACACTACACTCAGAATATGCAGATTTTAGATCATCTTCCAAACACTCTTGATCTACTGGAAAAATAGGTTGTACCTCTTGTATGGTTTCTTTTTCCAAAACTGGAATAAAATCAAACTGAAACTTTGACACCCATCCATGCAAGTTCTACAAAAATTCCAGCCTGTTATTTTCTATCGGCTGCCCCTCCTCCTTGATCTTTTGATTTTCTATTTCATGGACTTGAAGCACGAGTAAAGAAGGAGGAGTGGGCTTAGTTTCAGCTTCGACTAGAAAATTTTGGACAAGAGGTTGGGGTATAAGATCTGCATTTAGAACAACTTCTGAATGCCAACTTGGACACTTAATTTTGACTTCAGTATGTGATTGTGGGGTAGAAAAAGTAGGAATTGCAACAACTTGATAGTTAGGAAACGGAGGAATAAGTTGCATTGGCTGACAAGGAGAATTTATAGGCATTGAATTTTCATAGGGAGGGTAAGCAGGAACATCCCATTGACAGGGTTCCCTATCCTGACACCTATCATTCTTCATTGCTGTCAATTTCTCAATTTGTTCCTTGATAGCTAAATATTGTTGCTTCAAACTATTAAACTCAATTCTAAGATTTCTTCACCTTTCATACTCAGCATAACCCTCTACATAACTTTGACCTTGAACAACATAACCCTCATATTGGTAATCATTTTGATATACAGGGTTTGGGTTATAAGGGTATTCATTCTGATAAGGGTTATAAAACTGATCTGAAGGAGAAGGTGGATAAAAGGACTACTGGTTTGGTTGATAATATTGCTGAAAGTGAGGATTCATGGTTGCAGGACCTCATAAAATACTGAACTATGAAAACAGGTCTCCTATTCACAAAACAACTGATAACAACAAAATAACAGATCTGATTTTCTTGAAAAATACCTAAAAACTATAGCTGAAAAATTTAATACTTGTTGAAAAGTTTTGTACTGATCTGCAATCAGATTTACGGAGTCACCAGATGAGTTCTGCTTCAGATTTTGAATCTTCAAAATGCATCAATAGTAGTTCTTTCTAAGACTTCTATGCATGGTGTCTGATCTGCTTGAATGATGAAACACCTCTGAAAGTGAAACTTTTAGTTGTGTGAGTGTCCCACTGGGCATGCCAAAAACTGTTATCTCTCAAAAGTGCACCATGTAGAGAGATGGTTGCAGGTTTTCTAAGCTTGCAAAATTTGATCTCTCTCTTTTGTAGATACAATGGAAACACCTCAGGTCTGTGGGTATACCTATTTTGAGGTGAGTCTCCGGTATCAAGGCCGGTTCCTTGTTGATGTATCCTAAACTGATTATGGGGTTTAAGGGTAAAAAATGACTGTAAAGTAATTAAAACTAAGGTGATACACCAAATTTGTATGAGGGATTTGACTGAGTATATGCACAATTGATATGTGAAAGGATTTTTGATGCACGAACCAACAGTTCTTCTACAGAATATTAAGGGAAAAACACTTGGAGGTATTGAGGGAGATTATCACAACAATACTACTAAGCTAAACATGCACATTAATATTATGCAGAAACTACTAAATTTTGCAACAGGGTAAGATGATTAATCAGGGAATTTGCATTCACAAGACTAATAGAAACATACACAAGACTACAAATAATTGGGAAGGCAGAAAATACTTCACACTCAGAAGGCAAAACTGGAAAAAATTTCTTCAGTACTCCTATATCCAAAAAGTCCTCCCTTGTGCTTTGCAAAGGCACACAATATATAGAAAAATAAATTTACCCACCCTTCCTAAAAATAGCCTAAGGCTTGTACTTGCCCATGCATCTTATTTTTATCCTTTATTTAATAATAGATAAAGGAATAAAAATAGAGCATGCAATTACAAATAGGCATTATTAGCCTTAATTACATACAGTCAAACTAAAGTTGACTATTCTATTTTTAAGAAAAGAAGGGTGAATAATTTGCTAAAAATAAGATTGCTTGCTAGGAAAGTCTCTCTCCATGGGCATGCAACTTTGTCTCCTTCTCTGTTCTGTCCTCTTGTGAAGCATGCAAAAATCAACTCCTTATATTGTGAAAATAAATACTTTTGATCTCCAATACTTTGCAAAATTATTCACCTATCAGTCCTGACCACTTCCACCTTGATGTTGACATTCCCTAGCTTCTAACATGATAACATGATCCCTTTGACATGCTTTTTATCATCTACAAATAACATACCTTTATTTGTAATTACCTCCCATGTGGGGCCACCCTAATTCGTACAAGTCTTCAACTGAGTTTGGCCACCTTTGGATTATACATATAATTTACCTTCTCTGCCACCTTTTAATTAATACTTGTTGGCTTTTATAACACATGATGACTATATAATTTTGTTGTATTATTTTAAAATTTCATCTTTTTGGTGATTATGCACATGGTATGATATGGTGACTTTGCATTATGGTTTAGACTATGTTTTTTTACCTATTTTTTGAAATTCACCTTAAATGTAATATTTGTTTTATTTTAATGACATGGGTTTGTCCCCTCTCCATGATGACTCACCCTTTAATATTGTCGGTGGCTTCCTTTTGAAACTAACCTTGATGGTTAGGGTTTTTTGATGTTGTTGCCATGTTGTGTACCTGATATAACCATAGTTGGGTTTGATTAACTTGGAGAGTTAGATTGGTAAAATTTTGAAACCCTAGTCATTTCTGCATAATCATTTTGAGCTCTCTGCGAGCTAGTGAGCAATGTCAAAATTTTCTTCAGTGGCCATGATTGATGAGAGCTCACTCTTGATGGCTCAGTTAGGGTTCCCTTGATTTTCTTCATTATTTTTCTCAAACTTTCGAGATCTAAGTTCAAGTGAAATGATCCATCATGAAGATTTTATATTTTTACGAATTCAAGCTTCTGCGATTTTTTGCAAAGCTTAGCTCTGTATTGAGGCTCGACCTTGAGGGTTTTGAGACATGCTTCTATTTGAGTTTCCTTTTTGATAAAAATATGGTGACCATGATATTCTTCTACATTTGCCCTCAAGCCTTATTATCTCTTAGAGTCGGCCATTACCCCTTAACATGTCTATTTCATTTAGATGTTATGATCTATCACCACTTTTGAAATGGCCATTTTAATAGGTAAAAAAATTGGGTCACCTTGTCTTATGCAAGAACCCTAAATGGGTTTAGTCATGTGCATTTGGAGTTCTGGGTATCTGTATTTACATTTTATTTTTTTCTATTCTGGTCGATTCTTGTATCAAATTCACCATTTTCTATCAAGATTTTATGGTCATCATTGTAGTTCTATGTATTTTATTGACTTTCGGTTTCCTAAGAAATCTGGTTCATTTTTCTTTTATGGTTATTCATTCCTAGGGTCGCCATTGATGCTCTTAGGGGCTTCAATTTATGTCATGTTTATTTTCGAGCTCTAATTTTATAGATCTACCCATATTTAGGTCCTGCTTGAAACCTTATTTCATGTTGGAGTCTCTATTTATCTGCCTGTGATTTCTGAGGAATTTTACTACTGGTAAAAGTGATTGATGATTCTGTGTTTTTTTATGCTTTGATGTCGTATTCTTGAGTCCATTGCTATACACTCAGATTTATTTGTACTTCATTTGGGTTTTCCATCTAAATATTTATTTTTGAGCTCTGATGTATTCAACCCACCTTGAATGTTCTTATTTTATTCATATCCTTGAACATATTACTGTCATTGCCTGGATCCTTTTCAACCTCTTGTTTGGATATTTGGAAATAAAGAGGAAACATCTCGGTGGTGGACCAAAAATCTTTACCATTTTTCTTGACATTTGAGAGTGCTTGAACTGAAAATTCGTAGGTTGAACTCCTAGTTCTGATTTTCTTAACCCTGCCTAGAGATTTAATATTTTTCAAAATATGATATTGTGTTTGATTCGGTTTTATGACCCTTGAGTTTCTTCTAATATGTTTTTATTGAGCTTTTGACTGAGTGAAATATCTCAGATCCATTTGAACACTTGTGAAAAATTGGCTTCACTATTTATCATTTAGAGATATATTTATATGAGAGTTTTTTTGATGGAACCTAAATATTTGTTTGAGTTTTGAAAAATGTGCCATAGAGCTATTTTGAGTTGTATAAATTTGACCCTAACTGAGAATTCTGCCTATTTCATCCTTTAAATGAACTATTCTTCTTTATGTAATAATAGAGCCTTGACTTTACATTCTTTCTTTGTAACTTAGAGATGTTCTAAAATATTTTGCTCTGAATATTTGATTTCAATGTAAGCTCTGTTCCTTCATCTGAATGAGATCCATTATCTTTGAGTCTTACTTTTTGTGATGATAATCATGTTTTCCTTTCTTCTTGATTCTATTTCCTTACATAAATAGTTGTACTTATTTGATATGGCAGCATATCTTAATTCATACTTCCTTTATTTGAAAACTGGAATTCATAGAAAGGATGTACTTTGTAAAATTACTTCAAATTTCATGTTATTCAGCTGTTAAGCTATAATGAATGCTCCAAGTACTTCAATATGATGATTGAAAGTGTAGTCCATTTCTTTTATGCATTATATACTATATTTCCTTTTATTACAACTCTGATATGCATGCTGAAAAAGTCGTAAATGTCCATTTTACATGGTGAAGCCTTGTCAAAATTTTCTCAGAATTCTCTTTTCATTCTGTTTCAGCTACAATTTTATCTCATTTCAGACAACTTCAACCTCTAAAATTTGATTCTTTAGCTTCACCTTTGTAATACACTTTTCAATGCATGAATTTATGAAGTTGGAAGTATAAAGAGTTAAACTAAACCCTGAGCTCAGTATTGACGATTATTTGCTTCTCCCTTTTCAGGTACCATGATGCAGTTGCAGTGGACAAGCTGGAACAACAGTTCAGAAAGAGAAGAACACTCCCTCGAGGCAATGATGGGTTTCTTTTACCTCTTTACATTTTCAGCTTCATAAATATATGCATTTTTTTTCCTTTCAATTATTTCTCATGGCTTGTGTGAGAAAAATATGTACTATTATTCCTCATGAATAAATGAAAATATTTTCATGTTATGAGATGTATGTCCTTCCTTTCTTTACTTTCTTTCATTTGTATGGATAATGAATGAACTTATACAACTCAAAACACTTAAATAATTCACTTAATCATAGAAATAAATAAACAATCAAGTGTACCTTATTGCCACCCATTGAAAATGAAAACTTCTTGTAAAAAATGCAAATTGTCCTTCAAAACTGCCACCTGTCTGCAGCTTCAGAACATCATGTCTGATACATGCTGCCCTTCCTACCTTCCTCAGGGCCCTGCAATGGTTGTTTACAGCTGTTGCATAGTTCTGACGAGGGTTTCAAATGGAATGGCTACATCTATGAGGCATGGCATTCTTAAACTATACTCAAGTTGTAGTTTTGATTCCAAATGACTTCCAAGACTGTCCAGAACCAAACAATTAAAAATGTACATCTAATCCAAGGTGGCTGTCCCAAACATAACCAAACTCATAACTGACCAATTTGAGAAACTTTAAAAGTTTCGAGTTGACACCCTCTATAAAGATTGTAAGGAATTTTGTAAGGCCTGTGATCATTGTCAACGTCTTGGGAAACTAGGTCAACGAGATGAAATGCCTCTGAGACCTATTACTAGCGCAGAGATTTTTGAGAAATGGGCTATATATTTTGTGGGTCCTATTTTACCAGTTGCTCACAAAACTAGATCACACTATATCATAACTTGTACAGACTATCTGACAAGGTGGGAAAAAACAACACCTACAAAGGACTATACAATGGCTACAACAACACAATTTTTATGAGAAAATATCATTACAAGGTATGGATGTCTTTTAAGTTTGACATGTGATAGAGGCACATATTTTCTTAATGAGACAATCAGAATTGTATTAGATGAGTTCATGATTGCACCCCATAAGACTACACCCTATCATCCTCAGGAAAATGGAACTACTGAGGCTTTCAACAAAAAATTGAGCCAGACATTGACACAAATATGTGATATTGGAAGAAAGGATTGGGATGATAAAGTATCTGCAGTACTTTGGGTATATTAGACAACATATAAAAGGTTGAACAAAGCCACACCATTTCAGTTAGTGTTTGGCGCAGAAGCAGTTCTTCCTATGGAATTTATGTTATCTTCTTTGTGTATTTCACGCACTGGAGGTCTAGCTGATGAGAAAGCTTTAGAATAACGGATTGAAAATATAATTAAGTTGGATGAATGATGAGCCATAGCACTTTGGAGTCAGAAGCAAGAAAAGGCCAAGAAAAAATATTGGCATGACAGAAATATAAGGGAAAAGAAGTTTGAGATTGTATAAATGGTACTTCTCTATGACTCTAAGTTCTTGTGCCATCTAGGAAAACTTAAGGTACATTGGTTGGGGTCGTATGTTATCACTTACATCCTTGAAACAATCGCTTGTCAGTTATACACAATTGATGGAACATGGATACGTAGTTACTTCAACGGGAATAGGCTGAAGCCCTACTATAAATAAGTATTCTTGGTGTTTGTAATAAGGTAGTATTTCTATTTAGATTAGGTTTTCAATTCAACATTGCCTTAATGTGTTCCATCTTTATTGTTATGCTTTGTCAATTTAGTTGGTGTGTTGTGGAATAAGTGCGTTTCCATGCCAGAAGCTAATTACTATTTGAAGAAATTTTATTCACAGAGGATTGCACATACTTTTAGTGTGGGGTAGATTGTTGGTATCTAGGTACAAGACTAATGGAATTAAACAACGAAAGGAATAGGTTGCTACGGGTGCTATACAAGTCAAATATTGCTTCTAAAAAATGACCAAAGATGGAAACAGATGAAGGGACAGTATAAAGTGAGGTAAGCGGATGCCATAACAATTACCAGTGGAAGGTGCAGTGATAAGGTACTTCAGTGCACGCAAGCACGCTGAAGAGAAGTCTGTGACGTACGAAGGTGCACTAGAAGGTTATAACTGGGGCACGAAGATGTACTGCATGGAACGAAAGAAATTGGTCAATAAATGAGAGGACATTGGGTAGGTGAAGGAGCAATAAATGCATCAAAAATTTGAAAATCTATATAAGGATGAGATGCGAGTTCATTCTTACCATTGTGATTAAGAGAATTTGACAAGAGCCAAGTGTGAAGAGCTGATAAATCATGTTGAGGTGTGAAGAGTGTGAAATTAGATGTGGAAAGGAGGTTTATGCAAAGGAGAAGCTTGTATTCCCACAAGAGGAGGGTTTGAGTGAAGCCGACGTGTTACAACCAAGCGAGGGCACACGATTTCCACTAGGGCACAAAGATTTGAGTTAGGGTTTGAGTTACACATTGTAGAAGTCAAAAGATGAGTTTTTTTAGGAGATTGTAGGGTAAAAATGGCACCAAAGAAGGCAATTGCAGTAGGAGTTAAGGTAAAGAAGAATGTGGTCATGGAGAAAGAAGAAATGACCCCTGAGAGTAATTTTCTAGAGATGCAATATCTAGAGGAGGTTATAGCAGGCTAGGAATGGGATTCCCACATTCAGAGAAGCAAGATAAGTGAATAAAACCATCGTACCATAGAGACAATTGAAGTAGATAATGAGGAAAATGAGTGCAAGGATAGTGGTGGTTTGGAACATAGAGGTAGAAGACATCCTACAAATAAGTATGAAGCTGAGCGTGTAACTACACCACCTCAGCCAAAAGAGGTGGATGATGAGGACTTGGATGCAGTACAAGGCGAGCACTGATTCAAGAGATTTTTTATGAGAAAAAGGACCTAAGGTGATACTTTGTAAAAAGTACACAGATCTCCCTGACTCTCTCCTCAGAAGGAGACAACCGACAAACGAAGAAGGAAATTAAAGCTGAATGAGGAAGATGAAGAGTCTGAGGAAAGCACACCCAATTCTCCTACACCTCTAGAAAATATAGAAGAACAAAAATATGAAGAAATGAAGGATGGATAAGAGGAAGAAAAAGGAATAGATGAGACAACAACCGATACTTCTCATGACATATAAACACAAGTCCCAAATTTGGAAGCTCAAGTTCCTTAGCAACCTAGGTCAAGAAGAACAAGTGGGGAGCACATTCCACCAGCCATGGGTTACATTGAGGACATAGGTAAAATTGTCCTCGCCCATTTTTAGAGCACACTAACACAAAAGGATTTATATGGCTAGGAATTCATGGATGAAGATATGGTAACAATGCACACAAGGAAGTAATTATCATGGTCGATGCACACACATATAGATGAATCAGATTTTGATGTGTGTGAGGCACCATGTGTGTCGAGGAGGTTAAAGAAGACACCTCAAGCTAGACACATAACAATAAATCCTACTATTATGTCAGATGAATATGTGAGAAATGCATTGGTAAAAGTCTCAACATAGGTGACACAATGGAATATGGATAAAGCTTCCATAATTAGGGTGATAAGGGAAGAGATCAAGAATAAGGATGAGGAGATAACATGCCTAAATAAGGAAATAGACTTAGTGTAGAAGAAGAAAGTTGTATTTATCAGCATCGCAGAGGAAATTGGTGACAATGTCATGAAGGCTAGGCCACATTTGAAGCCAAAGGTACCAAATATGTTTCCTTTTGCTATACACTATGTAAGTACATTGGTAGAATTAGTTCTTGAAGATGAACCTCTGCGCATGCCAATGCCAAAGGATCCAGCACAAGATGTAGATCAAGAAAAGGCCTCAGTGATGTAGAAGATTGTATCATATGGAGGACTACTACAAGCACTACAGGAAGAACTAAATAAGGTAGACCAAGCCTTGAACATTTGTACAAATGTAGAGGTGCTCATCAAAATAAAAACCCTAGAGGAGAACAATGAGTTCTAGAAAGTGATGAAGGAAGACACATTGGGCTGCACAGAAAGATTAGTAATGGTTAAACAGAAGTGCGAGGCCATAGCAGCAGCCCAAGATCCACACAAGGATCGGCTAGAGGAGCTTGGGAAAATCATTACGCAGAAGATGGATTTTCTATAGGGTAGGATAACTGTAATTTCCAACATTGTTTTGGTCTTGCAGAATGAGAAATGAGAGATTGTGTAGGATGAACTGGAGTCCATTGCTATGGAAATTCCAGAAAAAGTAGAGGAAGCACTCGTTGAGTGACAAAAATTGGAGGATGAGATAAAGGAGGAATATCCTGAATTAATTTTTTAGCTTGAAGCAGATGAATATGCAGGGTAACATCATTATTTTATACATATAGATTCATTCTTATGCTTTACATTCAGATTCTTTAATTCGATTTTGAGACAACCATTGTTGGGGTGGAAATGTAACTCGTGTGGGGTAATGTTGATTAGTCAGACCCTAGCACTTAGTAAAGAAAATACAGAAGGTTTTTGTGGGAGAGTAGAGCACATTCAAAGGTGTGGAAGTATCGAAAAAGATTGTGCATGAGGAACATAAACAAATTCGGGACTTATCTATTTTCACGACAAGGATCTATTTTTGGAGATAGCGTGCGGTGCACTCAAACTAATTGGAGACTTGCACGTCACACATTGACTATTTTTGGAGGATTAGCTACAAAGTACTTTGCATGGACACATGTCAGAAATAGATCTAGTACTGTCAGTTAACTACCAGTAGTCTATTATTAGCACACTCGCATGTGTGGCTTTTTTGTAACGATGTGTGGCTAGTAATAGCATGCGACCTATTTTGGGATTAGATAAGTGATGAAGGGAAAGTCCCACCCATATAAGTATGTAGTAAACTGTGTAGTAGATATATATGGATATATGCGTATACATGGAGATATAGTGAGATTATGTTGCTAAATCTGTTACATGCATGAGCGTATACTACTGTTATTGTAATGAAGCTTCTGTGTATTTACTACGTTTAATCTAATGGGGATTATGGAATAAATCAAAGGTGTTATCATGTTTAAAGTTCAATATTGCATGCTTGAATTAATTATGGTTAACCTTTAAATACTGTTATTTTCTAGATCTAGATCTGATTATGCATTAATTAAAGAGTATAGTAGCTATAGATCTGAATGATTAAGTCTTCATCATGCTAACATCCTACAACAACAACCCTAAATAGGGACCTAGTACCTTTGTGTGCTTTGGGTGAGCTCTCAGTCTAGACTGAGTGATGTGCCAACACACTTAGGGTTTTATTGGGATTGTGTTACTAAATTCTAGGCTGTATCATATTACATTTAGTATAAATATTTAAAATTATTCCATATTATCTTAGCATATTTTGCAACGTTTTAGACCTCCTATATTAGATTAACTATTATTATACTTTCTTATAGTTTAGTTTAATTTTAGTTAATAATTTTGGTGAACCCCTCATTTCTTCATAGCCCCTTCTAGGGTTTTGCATTTGCATTTAACCATCATGAGTATCTCTATTAATGAATATCTCCTTACCCATCCTTATTTGCTTCATCGTGTTCAACACCTTTTTACTACTACAAATGTTTCTGTTGACATGCATCTGGATTCCATGTATAACACATTTTCCAATGCATTCTCACAACATATATCATTTAAGGCCAATCGTCCTTCTGACTTGATCCCTTTGAACATGACCCACCCCTATATATTATGTCTCAAATTTACAATGTTGGTGTCAAAAACACTCTAATTGATAATGGTTCTAAACTTAATCTGTGCCCTATGTTTTTTCTCCAGGATTTAGGTCTATCTGCTCATGGCATTATTCCTTCTTCTATTTCACTGCATGCTTATGATGGTAGCATTAATTCATGTCTTGGTCATGTTACCTTGCCCTTACCATTGGTCCTAAAAATCTGCCTACACTTTTCTTTGTTATCGATTTTTCCATTGCATACAATTATTTATTGGGTAGGCCATGGCTCCATGCCATGCAAGCTATCAATTCTATGGTCCATTGTTGCGTTAAGTTCCTACACTAACTTGTTGAGTATACTATCTTTCAAGACCGTGACCCATTCTAATACTGTGTCCATGACCCTCACACTAGTCTTCCTATCCCTCACATTGGTACTACCAATGAACCTTAACCTATGGCTGACCCATCTCATTTACCACCACTCAAGCGAGCTATTTGTTTACAAGATATTGTCCCTTCTACACCACCTACTACTAAAACTATTATTCCATATCAGCTGCGTGTTCCATCCATGGACACTAATTTTCCATCCTCATCTTCATCACCTGTTCGCCCACCATTTACTTGTACACTCTTTATTGAGAAGAGAAAATGACTAACTACGAAGGAGAAGGTAGTGCACAAAAGAAAGGAACATGAGGAAGCACGTGTGTGAGGAGAACATGGTTTATGTGTTGGAGTTAGACATGAAAGGATTGTGCATGAAAGGAGTCAACACTTAGCTAGTTTTTGGATGCAGATCTAAATATAGATTTAGAGTGTCGAGCAAGCAAGGTTTTGAAGATAAGGTTGGAACATGAAGACATTCGGTTCAAGCAAGGTATATTTTGGGATACAAGGAAGACCAAGTGACATGTATATTTTCGAGCTAAATATTGGATCTGAACTAGGAGTTAACTGTAGTATATCTATTATTAGGAAGCTTGCATGATTTTGTAGTTATCTTGTAACAGTGCATGGCTATTATTTGCATGAAGCCTATTTTAAGGATGCATGGGTGGTGAAGGGAAATCCCTCACCCCTATACATATGTATGATCTACATAGGTTAGTATGATCAATTTTGTATTAGATCTATGCTACTGGAATATGTGCACATGTGACTCATGGTGACACTTATATATATGTAAACAGTTTTTGTGTTTTATAGTACCTAATATAATGGATCTTTATGGCTAGATATTGGTTGTAACATCTCTATTACTGGTTCTTACATGGTGGATAAAATCTTGATACTTGTATGAGGTAGTCTTAGGCTTATGATCCAGATCTAGCTTATATTCTGCAATGTACTTGAATGCTTTTTATAAATCTGGAATATATATTTTCCCATCATGCTAACTCCTTGATAGAGATCATATAAAAAAAAGGGACCTGGTACCCTTGTGCACTTCAGGTGAGCACTGTGGTTATGCATGTGTGATGTGCCAACGCACCTTGTGATTTTGGTAGTTAAAATAAGACTACATTTTGGTTCCATTGTCGGGACCTCTTTTCGAATCCATTGCAAGGATGGTGCATGATGGAAATATATCGTATCGATTTGGACACTGTTGAAAGATATGTAGATAATTTGGTGGATGAGTTTGCAAAAAGATACAACACTAGATCTAAGTTTAATGCATGTATGTGGTTTGAAATGAATATTTATCACAAGCTCTATGAGACTTTATTTTCCTATTTTCCTATACAGTTGTATAAGTGGCTGGTAGGATATGTATTAAAGAGGAATTGGAGGTATAGAACCCTGGTTTGGATGTGAGAAGATTACTAGAATTTGCATGATGCTTCTTTGACTTGGTCGCATGTTTTAGATCATTGGTGGAGTAGTGTGTGGAATAGATATATATTGGAGTATGTTGTCTCTACTTATTAATGTCCAGAGGTAGATGAGTTTTAGTTCTTACATGAACCTAGGGGATTTTTTCTACTCGATATCCCCTTAGTGATTAAAATATTGATGGTAACATTGGATTTTGAAGAAAAACCTATGGCTAGCTAAACCTCGCCATTTGGTAGGGGCAAGAGCAGGTATGGTGAAATATGGCAGACCTAGTGGTAGAAAGGAAAAGATAAGAAAGTTGGCTTCAGTTCAATGAGGTACATGAGAGGGATTTGGAGAAGCAACGTGAAGTTTTAGAATGAATGGAGTTGTGGATTGAGATGGATCACGAAGGACTTGGAGCTCACACAAAGGACATGGAGCCGGAGCATCTGGAACTCCCCCATTTGGGTAAACATGGTAGAGAAACCTATTCAACCTTAGATGAGAGCACACTAGTGGAAAATACATGGATTGTAGGTGTGTATTTGATCCCTCCTGGTGACCTAGTCCTTATACTTGGTTTTCTAGTTTCTACAACCATCATTAGTAAGAAATATAGTGTGGGTAGTAGAGTACTGACAAATAGAGTTAATTTACCATCAAGTTCAGGAGTTAATCATGTAGCTTATTCATGTATGGTGGGTTAGGCATATTCTACATTATTTACAGGTCCGGTTAGAGGTATGTTTTTTTGTACATCATCAACATAGAACATTGGTATTACATCTACAAGTATCACAACTTCACATATTATGGGAGTTTAGTTTAGTATAACTAGTAGAACAAAAGGTAGTACATCATTTGATCTAATGCCTACCACGAGAGGAGGATCGGGAGGATATAGAGGTTAGGGATCTAGCGGATCTGGTGGTTTTGGAGGTGGAGGGAACACGAGAGGAAATACATGATCTGAATCTAGTGGGCATGGTTTGCACCAACCCCAGCAGGTGCATTATGAGGTGTATCTTCATCTCCTAAAGTATAGAGGCATTGAGGATATTTTGGAGAACATTCATATATGTGAAATAATATGGTGCGCTAAGGGCGTTACAGCCCCATAGCGTAAAGCAAGTCAGTTTCCAACTACTTTGTAGGGTCACACACATAGTTGGTATTGGAAGTTTGATCTGAACCAGACTTGTGTAGATTACACCGTGCTCCATGATGCTTTCTTGGTAGATTTCTATATACCTGATCTTGATAAAAAGAACATTAGCGTGTTGAAGGATATCAAGTAGGGCATGACTGAAAGTGTAAGGGAATATGTTGTCCATTTTAAGACTTTGTTATCAAAGTTTTCTTACAATATTCATCTTAGTCAACATGCACAATGATTTATTGGTGGTTTGATAACCTTGTTTAGGAGGGTGCTCTCACACAAGAATTTTATAGATTCACATGAAGCTCTTGAGGAAGCTTTGCATGCTGAGGCCATTGGTAGTGTGGAAACTAGAGTGAGTCCCTTTTTAGAGGTGCATATTTCTTCTATTGAGAAGTAGTTAGAAAAATTGTTAGCCAATTCAACACACAAGACATGCAGTGGGCTGCGGTGTACAGAATGGGAAGTAGAGGGTCATACCAAGGAAATTTTCCCACATATATCAATACATGCCATATTGTTGGATTGCAAAATTTTCAATTTAGATCATGATTCAAGCCAGTGTCCTTTACTGCAACGTGCCATCAGGAAAAACATGTCTAATTACTGTAAGATTTACAAATCACACACTCATGACAATGAGAATTATAGGTTGATTGATAAAACACATGAAGCAATTGATATGGGTGTGTGACAGACCAGTGTTGCAAACAATTTCAAGGAGCACAATGATAATCATGGTTAGAATCAGAATAATAATGAAGGATGTTTTGATGGAGGTGTTCAAGGTAGAGGCTATCATGGAGGATTCAGAGGCCGAGGTCGCAGGGGTGGAAGGAGTGATTTCCCTAGTGGAACCTATTATACATGAAATCTCTTGATCATTATAGGCACGAATTCCCTCATAACATTGTTTTCTCCTTTTGAGGAAAGAACCAAAATTATGAAGAGTGCTCGAATTTTTATGAGCACCTAAGCAAGAAGAATAAGTAGTATAAGGGATCAGGGATGGTTAGGGTACAACACTTTTTTGGAGATCAGTGGATGCCCACATTAGCATTTGATCTTGATATGATACCTGTATTAGTGACTACTTGCGCTGAAGCTACACGTGCCCGTGAGGTTCCCAAATAGAAACATGTTATTACAAAGCAAGAGGTTATCAATGCAAAGTATCCCGACCCTGTGGATTCGAAGGAAGTGTATCAGGAATCTAAAAAGGTTATTGGAAACTTGTAAGGTGAGTTACAATACTTGAACGAGAAGTTGCAGAAGATAGACCAAGAAAATATAACCATGCTACCCCAGAAAGATGTGGATGACATTAAGGAGGTATGTAAGTTACTGCATCAAGAGAACATCATTTTGTTAGGGGAATGGTTGATAGAAAAGGTAACACACATTGAGGGTGAGTATGGGAGAAAAATCTTGCATTCTAACTTGCCTCCTCATAGTATTTATTATGATAAAGAGATTACATTGAACACAGTTATTGATGGGTGGCTTTTGAGAAACATCTTGATTGATACATGCGTGGAAGTTAATGTACTCACTTTGGACACATGGCTACAGATGGGGAGACCACCATTACAACCATATTTGAATGTGTTATTCATGGAAAACAAGACTAAAGCCACGCCTGTTGAAGTTTTGAAAGATGCCACTATTATAATTTAGGGGGCTGAGTTTACTGGTCATTTTGAAGTCTTAGCGCTTGCAGAAGAAAATAGTTTTCTAGCATTACTTGGTTACCCCTAGTGTTATGCAAGTAACGTTGATCTCTGATTCAATAAGGTTTATATAAGATTTGAAAATAAGTAGTGTGTGATCATCCCTTGGACGGATGAAAATGATGTGCCTTATGTAGAACCTTTGAGTGAAGAGGATATAATTTTTTTATATGTGCATCATAAGGGATCCTGAGGTGCTGGAACCATCAAAGGAAGGAGTAATTATGTGGGATGATTCACAATCTGTGAGTGATATAACAAGTATTGCTTGCGATAACTGGGCGAATGGGACTTATGAGATGGTTGGATGAGAAATGAAGAGTGTAGTTACGCACGTTAGTAAACAACATCCTGTTTGGCGTTTGGGAAATAACTAGGTACCTACATACATCGGTGAAGGAAATATTGAGGTGTTTCTACGTACTATGGAAGACCAATGGAAATATCAAGTAGAAATAAGAAATATGATAGTGTATACTTTACGTGGGTCTCAATCTCACTGGGTGATTACACATAGGGAAAATAATGTGGAGTGGCATGAAGTGAGAATTGCTAAAGAGGATCTAGAGAAAAAAAATTTCACCACTAAATGGGGAAGTTTTGCATACACAGTTATGCCTTTTGGGTTGAATAACATGTCTGTAGTCTTTTTGTGCATTGTGGTGCAACGTTTTCAACATTTTATACGTAAGTTCTTGCAGGTTTAGTTAGATGATTGGACTGTTTATGGGCTTGTTAAAGACCATTGTGAAAATATGAGACTTATGTTTGAGAGGTGCATGTAACTGAGCATCTCTCTTAACATCAAGAAGTTCATTTTTGCTACACCCTTTGGAACTCTTTTGGATAATATCATATGCAAAGAAAGTTTGTTGGTAGATCCTGCTAAGATTGTTGTTATTTTGGGCTTAGAGGAGCCTACTAACCAGAGTGAAGTGCGTGGGTTCCTTGGACACACAGGGTACTACAGAAAGTTCATTAAGGGTTATGCCAAGATTACCATGCCTTTGGAGGAATTGCTGAAGAGTAAGGGTAATTTACATTGGAGTGTGGCGCAACAATGCTCGTTTGAGACATTGAAGGAAAGGCTTACTTTTGTGCCTATTTTGTGCTTTCCTTCATGGACCAAACAATTTCATGTGCATGTGGATGCTTCTGGCATGGTTATTAGTGTATTATTGGCCCAATCTGGAGAGGGTATTGTTGAAGACCCTATTTGTTTTGCAAGTAGGAATTTGACCCTAGCTGAAAAGAACTACACAAATACGGAGCGTGAAGTGTTGTTTATGATTTATGCCCTGCATAAGTTTAGGAAATGATTGATGGAAACTCCATTTATATTCTATATAGATCACATGGCGTTGAAGTATCTGGTTGATAAGCCTTTTTTACAGGGGCACATATAAATATGGATTCTGTTGTTCCAAGAGTTTAACTTTATAGTTGTGGCAAAGCCAGGAAAACACAAATAAGGACTAGATCATTTATCCAGGATTAATTCAGGAAAGGACGAGTAAAGATTGAGGATACAATTCCCGATGCATAGTTAGTCAGATTAAATCACGCACCCTCTGATTTGGAAGATATTATAGTCTTTCTACGTACTAGTGTGGCACTTGAAGGCATGAAGGACTTGGAGAAGAAATAAATTTCTATACGCATTGTGCCCTATATGCTGACAGGTAGAGATATTTACAAGTTAGGCCATGATGATATTTTTTGCCAATGTTTACTTGAACATGAGCACCCTATCATTATGGAAGAGGTTCATGGTGGAATTGCAAGTGGTCACTATGTAAGAAATTCCACCACGCATAAGATTCTATTGGAAGGCCCATGGTGGGAAATGATTTACAAGGATTGTATAGATTATTGCAAGGCTTGTGACTACTATCAGTACCTTGGCAAGCCTGGGCATAGATATGAGATGACTTTGTGACCTATTTCTAGTGCAGAACCTTCTGAAAAATGGGAAATTGATTTTGTGGGTCTTATTTCCCCACTTACGCGCATGACTAGATCGTGTTATATTATAACGTGTACATATTATCTTATAAGGTAGGCAGAAGCATTGTTTACAAAGGATTGCACGATAACTACTGTAAAAAGGTTCTTGTGGGAAAACATTATCAGTAGGTATGAATATTCGTTGAGTCTGACAAGTGATAGGGGCACACACTTTTTAAATGAGACTATTAGGATATTATTAGCTGAGTTTATGGTGGCGCATAACAAGAAAACCCCCTATCATCCATAGGGCAATGACACTGTTGAATCTTTCAACAAGATATTGAACCATAGTTTGACAAATATTTTTGATGTTGGAAGAAAGGAATGGGATGATAAAGTTTCTATTGTACTTTGGGCATACAAGAAAACTTATAAAGGATTGAACAATGCCACACTTTTTTAATTGGTTTTTAGCAAAAAAGCTATTTTTCTCATATAATTCATATCACATTCCCTGCGTATTGCATGCACAAGAGGATTGGTTGATGAAAAGGCACTTGAAGAGTGCATAAAAAAACTGATGTAGTTGGATGAAAGGCACACTATAGCTCATTGGAACCAGAAGACATAAAAGGACAGGAAGACATTCCATGATTGACATATTGGGAACAAGAAGATTCAGGTTGGGAATATGGTTCTTCTATATGATTCTAATTTTTATCCTGGGAAATTCCAAGAGAATTGGTTGGGACCGTATATTGTGACTTACATACTTGATTCAGGTGTTGGATGGAACCATATTTCCCAGTTACTTTAATGGGAGTAGGCTGAAGCCCTAGTATAAATAAGTATTTTGGGTGTTTGTAATAAGGCATTATTTTGAGTTAGAATAGGTGTCCCTTAATGAACTTTCCTTTATCTGTGTTTCCTTTCAACATTGCTATGCTTTTTCAATCTAGTTTAGTGTTTTGTGTAATAAGATTGCTTACGCACCATAAGCTGATTAATATCTTTTTAAGTCCATGTGCAGAGGACCATACATACATTTAGTATGGGTTAGAATGCAAATAGATGCATGCGTATATAATAATTGATGTTGACAATGGCCCGAGAAAAACAAAACTACATGATGGAAGTCCTAAGTATCAGAGGGGCATGCGAAATGGTGGTGGAAATGGTAGGGTGTCAAGGAAGATGGTGATAATAAGAATGATGCCAAGGAAAAATCCACATACAGGAATGAACGCATAGGGTAACGCGAGGTAGGCTATGGCAGGAAAAATACTTGGAAAAGGACACAGTGGTTGATGTACTTCGGCACTCGGAGGTCTACATTCAGTGTAGATTTATGACCCAGAAGGTTGCAGAGGTTACACTCGTTGGACGTGCATAGGAAACATGCTTGGGGAAAAAGGAAAGGTCATATTTATAGTGGCAGTACGATGGTAGGTGGCATGGTAATTAATGTGGTAAAAATTAAAAAAAACTATAAATAGGGGGTTGGGGTAAGTTATTTTTACCTTGCAATAACTTGTGGAAGAGCTCTTGTGAATTAGGGAATCCTTGTGAATTTGTGCGAATGATTGTTTGCAAAGGTAGAAAATCATAAACCAAATTGTGAATACAAACATGGCTGTGTATAGAGTGGGTTGGTGAAAGAGGTTCTGCAGGTTTTGATAGTGTAGTGTGAAAAGAAAAGTGTTCTTTGGTTAGGGTTTGAAGAACAGGGTACAAATTACATAATTGAAAAAAAGAGTGGGGTTCTAAGTTAGAGGCATCAAAATAATTGAAGAAAAAGGTATAATTATCAGTTACTCAACCAATAATGACACCACAAAGGGTAGCAACCATTTCACCTAAGAAGAAGGGCAAGGGAAAACCAGTTGCAACAACGAGTTTCAATGAGGAAGGGTATTCAAAGATGCAATACCGGGATGGGGTATTGATGGGAATGGAGTGGATGTCCCATGTGAAAAAAATGGTTTTAAGTGATTGTAACCATAAGAGTGATTTGAATAAGAAGGATATGACTTTGGAGCTAGTTCATCACATAGGTGAAAGAATAGAAGATGAAAAACCAGTATATGATGATTCAATGCAAAATAAATTGAAGAAGGCTAGACTTTTGAAACTGTATGAACTACCATTTTTCAGCAAGCCCAAGAGATTATACCAGTGGATTATGTTGCGAGTACATAAAGACTATTTTTACTTCATGAGAAGGAGGATGCGCATAACTCCATAGTTGATCTCAAGGTACATTGGACTTATCTGCACTGGAGATTCTTTTGATGATGACTTGGGCAACAATGAGGTTGTCAAAGAAACAACTAAGGAATATGAGTACAAGAAAGGTAGGAACACCTTTTATATTGTAAAGATCAATGATCCAGTGATGAATACGGTCACGTGCCTACTTACCAAATCGAATAGAAAAGAACAATGGACCCAGGATATTAAGAGATAGCTGAATGTTTGCAGGAAGATAACAAAAGGGACCATCTACAACATCTCCACCTTCATTACAAAAGATATCATTGATGTCACACAAGATGGAGAGAAGATTATGTATGGTAATATTTATCTTGATTGTATTCTATGAAATTGGAGTTCCCGATGGGCCGAATAATAACATATGGGAGTACCCCAAAGAAGACCCCTCTCCTGCTAAGAGGTTTGAATCATATACTTTTGATACTATGACACCAATGTACAAGGCACGCTTGGATAAGTGGTACAAAAGGATGTGCGATGTCTTCGGTGTGGAGTGAAGGATCCTAGAGAAATTGTCAGCCTTGGTGGGGAATGAGGTTGAGTTTACAGTCTACCAGTAGTTCTATATTGGCAAGTTTACATTGACTGATAACACAAAGAGCTCTGGTGTAAATTACCTTTTTCCTTCATAGCACAATATTTCCAGAATGCACTCAATAAATTTAAGGAGGTAAAGAAATTGAGATTTGATCTAAGTGAAGTAGACTAGGAGCATTGTTCACTGTGCCGAACACTTATCTACCAAAATAAGTGCACGTATGTGGAAAATAATGTCTCTCATGACATACATTTTCTCAAACCCATTACAATACTGATTGTAGGGACAACTACAACAAGGTTGTATATTCATTTATGACCAAAATTTGAGAAGGGCATGTATGTAGAAGATGATATTTTTATCCATGAGGACCCTGCAGGAAGAAAGAAGGTGGACATAAGGAAGAGAGATCATGAAGAAACTCCTATAATGAGTAGGGTCCCAAACATGCATACAGGCCATACCATAGGGACACAAGAGACATGTGCAGGTATGGGAACTTATAATCGTAGGAAGAAGTCTCTCGTAAAGAATAAGTCTCCTATAAAGAAGAAGAAAATGGTAATATAGAGTTTTGAATCTGTGAAGATGGAGAGCTTGAAGAATGAAGAAACAGAGGGGGAGGAGCAAGAAAAATATCCTAAGGAGAACCCACCCATGTATGATGTGCACAAATCTAATGAGGAGCAGAGAGAACATTCATAGGACACTTGAGAGGAAGTAGGAAAAAATGTGTATGAGACTCCTTGCCTTTCCAAGAAAGAGTTAGACGTGCTATGGATAAAGAAGTAACAGATATAATACAAAACTTGGTTGAGCAGGAGGTGGAGCGTAGCGTTAAAGAAGAAGTAAAGGAGAAAGGTGGAAGTCTGGGAGGGGATACAAGTTTGGCAGTAGGGTTTGCAAAGGGTACGTGCATGGGTGGAAGGCATGCTTCTACCCAACAAGGACCTACTATGGCTTATGATACAAATCCCAATAAAGTATCACACGCTCGCTACTAGAGCACAGTACCAATGGACCAACATTTCTATTGGTCATATTTTGATAGGGAAGGTGCATTTCCACACACTAGAAAGATGTTTTCTTGGTTGTTTGAGTCCCACATGGATGAACCTAAGTTTGAAGTAAGCGTGGGAGCCTTACTTGATGTCTGAGCTTCACCAAGCTCTGTAGAAGTGAATCCATTGGTGGATTCTCATCAACTAACTGATGAACAGGCTTGTAATGCGCTGGATAAGGTATCGGTAGAAGTAAAGGCTAGGTTGTTTGGAAGGAATAACATAATCAAAGCATTGGAAAATGATTTGGAAGAGAAGAATAAATAAATTATTGAAAGGGACAAGGAATAAAGGGGAAGGAACATCCTATTGCACAGTTAAAGGTTGAGATGTAGGAGGAAAAGGGAATATTGAGTGAGGCATACAAAAAGGTAGAGTTGATAGAATCCTATATCATATTGGCATGCTCAAATCTAACCCCCTCTGCATAGAAGTATGAGACATCTCTCCACATTTTGGAGGATTTAATGCAAATAATAGTCATGCATAAAAAACCACTTGCATTTGAGTCTGCTGAAGAATTTATTTTGTGCCAGTAGTAACATGAGATAGAAAAATTTGAGGCAACCATAACACAGTACACTGAGATTCTTTCTTCAGAAAAGACTGCGGCCCATATGGTGGAGGTTGTTTATGACAATTGTGAAGACATGGATTGGGTGGTAGGCATGCTGGTTGCCACTCATGAGTCATATTTAAAGGAGTTTCAGGCTAAGAAAAAATAAAATCAGGTAGACTGAGATAGGATCCTTACAGCGGTCAAGAAGAAGAGTGATGCCATTGATATTTAAGGACCTTGATAAAGAATAAAATCAAGGAATTGTATCCCCAGGTGACACGTAGAATAGAAGCACTAACCAACATTAGCAAACAGTTAGAAAATATGGTTGACATGTTTAAGGCCAAGGGTGAAGATATAACATTTGAATAAGTTAGTGCGATGATGGGTGATCTATTCAAACAAGCAGAAAGTGAGGTGGAAGGATGGAATGTGATTGAAGCATCATCGAATAAGGATTTTCCTATCCTCCTTACACAAGCGCATAGTGAGGTAGAAGGATGGAATGCAATTGCATCCTTGAAAAAGGATTCTTTACATAGTGACATAATTCTTTGATCTTCTTTATTATTTAAGAATATAAGATTATTTATTATTTATTCTTAGAGGGGCACATCAGATTACCAATTTCTAGGGGTGGAAATGAAACAAGTTTGGGGTAATATTGAGTAGAGAAAATGACTAAGTAATAAGGAGAAGGTAGCCCACGAGAGAAAGGTGCACGAGGAAGCACACACGAGGAGAATAGGGTTTAGACTAGAGTTAGACAGGAAAGGATTGCATGTAAAAAGAGTCAGTACTTAGCCAGTTTTTGGATGTGGATCTAAATATAGATTTGGAGTGTTGTCCAAGCAAGGTTTTGAAGATAAGGTTGGAACATGAAGACTTGTGGTTCAAGAAAGGTCTATTTTTGGATACAAGGAAGACCAAGTGACATGCATAGTTTTGAGATAAATATAGGATTTGAACTAGGATTTAGCTGTAGTATATATATTATTAGGAAATCTTGCATGATTTTGTAGTTATCTTGTAGCGTGCATGGCTATTCTTAGCATGCAACCTATTTTGAGGATGCATGGGTAGTGAAGGGAAAGCCCCCACCCCTATATATATGTATGATCTGCATAGGTTAGTATGATCAATTTTTTATTAGAACCATGTTGTTGGAATATGTGCCCACATGACTCATGGTGACACTTATATGTATGTAAACAATTTTTGTGTTTTACATTACTTAATATAATGGATATTTATGGCTAGATATTGGTTGTAACATCTCTATTGCTGGTTATTGTACGGTGGATAAAATATTGATACTTGTATGAGTAGGCTTAGGCTTATGATATAGATCTAGCTTATATTTTGCAATGTACTTGAATGCTTATTATAAATATAGAATATACATCTTCCCATTATGTTAATTCCTTGATAGATCTCACATAAAAGAGGAACCTAATACAGTTGCACGCTTTGGATGAGCGCTCAGGTTCTGCCTGGGTGATGTGCTAGCGTGCCTTGGGATTTTGGTGGGTAAAATAAGATTACACTCTTCATACATGGTTCATACTGGGAACATATTCCATTGGATCATACTTCACCTGAAACCATATGTACACACAACGGTTTAGCCCGCTTAGGTTTTTCTGTTGCTGATATTCATCCACTACCATGACACCCTCATTTATACCATGGGTTGGTCATGTCACAGCTGTTTACAAACTTCGTGTCTTTCATATCGATGTGTTTCATACACATAATCCTACTACTACACCACTCACATTAGGATAGTCTTGGCTAGACTATATTGGGGGCACATTAGATCTGGATCATACAAACATATCCTTTCCTATGTATTTTAGATGTGTTATCATATGTAATAGCTCTTTTGTAGGTTATATACAAAACCTCACTCATTGGTATGCACATGGCTTCCCCTTCCCTCCATTCACTGATGAAGAATATTCTATGGGCATGTATCACTTAGGTCTTAATGGATCATTACATGATCAACCTACCACTATATCCTACCAAGTTACTAGCGCATACCTCTTCGATTTTGATCCTAAGGATGAAAATATACTTGACGAGTTTACATAGTACCTTGGCACACTTTCCACCCCCCCTCACGATCTCAAGCATACTATATCACACCTGATAGCATCCTCATTACTCGATGCAACACTCTTGTGCTTCAGTTCACACTTGATTGTTGAGGGATTACCATTACAATGAACCCCACACACTACACCTTAGGCATTACACATTACAAATTTCATCCTACATTACATGTCGTACACCATTTATTCTACAATTATTCTACATTATACTAATCAACATCTGCACATTACATCCATTAAGGTATCTATGCATTTAGTTACATCCTACACTGCATATTTGTATATACTACGCTAGGTTACATTACATATGAGTCTAGCTTTACATTTTATCATTACATATTACATTCCTATCTACACCTATTATTTCCCTTTACACATTACACATCCTACACACCCTACACATCCTATATTGCATTGTCCACACCATGCATTTACAAAGCCTACTCATCACATGGCTGTCTATTCCCACTACCACCTATACTACATTTTTTTCTATGTGCTGCACTCACCACCCTATGACACACTTTAGTTCCTCAGTCCATACTCAACAGCTGAGGGTTTACCAGTAAAATGGACCTTGCACTCGCCATGCAACATTTCTAACTTAGTGACATATGCTTTAGGCTAAATCATCACCTACTATATCATCTTGAAGTGGTTTAAACCTTAGGTTACATCACCACTCCCTCCTTCCATCTTGTAGTGGCATACACTCTAGGCTAAATCGTCACATATTTTCTATCATCATATAGTGATATAAGCTTAGGGATAAATATTAACTCATCCTTCCATCCCATAGTGAGATACGCTTAGTGCTAAATCATCACACATCCTGTCATCTTCTAGTGATATAAAATTAGGCTAAACCATCACCCATCCATTCCACAAGTTGTGATATACACTTTCTCTATAGGGTTCACTCACATATCCCCACATGTCGCATCTCATCACCATTACATATACAGACTCACCACAACATGCTAGACACAAAAACACTACTTGACCATTTCCCGATGACACACTCTCATTTATGGTTCATTCTTGACTACTGAGGGGGAAAATAAAATGAACCTCATTACATACACTTCCATCCACTCGGGGGGCATGTTGCTCCTATCATTCCATTTTTCATTTCATTTCATCCATCCACAACATACTACATTGTCTAGGGGACATTTACTTTTGCTTGATAGTGTTTTGCATGGTCACTTTTATACACATGTTTGATTGATTTCTTCTATGTCAGTATCTATATCATACAAACATGCACGTTCATGACTTTGTTTAGTGTGATCGTAGATACATGAATTTTACACGCGGCATGGATTCTCGCCTTCTGCCCTTCCTACATTAGTCACTGGGGGCATCCACATTCTTTGTATCTAGGTGCTATTGTTTAATTTTGTAATTAGAATCTTATATTACTTGATCATACATGATTTGAAATATTGGTTATTTCTCTAACATGATAACGGATGTTCCATGTGCAACACTTATTTTGCAGGATTATACTTCTCCATGACTCCTTGTTTGTTTGTTTGTTTCTACTTGTCTAACATTATTTTTCATTGTATGTGGGATTTTCCCTTTGATTGTGTATACACTTGTTTATTATCTGTGGCCATGATGGCCTTGTGTGTCTTGCAACATCGTGAGTGATGTCCCATGTTTGCAACCCACTTGGTGCGGTTTACTTGTTTCTTGTGTGCTTACACTATTGTGCTTGGTAGTTCTTACATTTTTTGTGTATTTTACACATGTCTTACATTCTACATGTGTCTTTGGACTAACACATGTTTGGCTAGCCATCCCCTTTTGTGTACACCTTAGTTTCTACCAAGCACTTTCCCTTTCCCCCTGCAGGGCAGATTTCTATAGGTCAAAGTGTGGTAGGTCCTCTTTTGGGGCCGCATTCTCCTTTTAGAAATGTCACATGATCCCCCAAAGAGGGGGGCATCATTGAGGGTTTTACATACTAACATATTGTATTTACACCGACTCAATATAGTGCACTTTCCACCCTTGGCATTCTGGGTTTACATACAACAAGTGAGTTCAGATTACTCTATGAACTCCATACACAACGGCCTTTATAGGACATGGTGATTTCTAGGAAGCAATTATATGCTTGGGGGTTATAGTGGGTGTTCCTCTCTACATTAATTCAGAAAGTTAGCGTCGGATTGGTAAAAAATGAGGACACTACAGAGATCTCTTCACACATTTAAGTAGAATTAGCTAGAGTTAGAGGATGTAGAGCATTTCCTCCATACACTTCTTTACCCTGGGTGGTGTGAGATTTCCCAAAAAACTCGTGACAATATAGTATATCCTTCTACACCCTTTTCTCGACATGGACCACGTTCCCCTTTTTCATTTACACTTTTCTTTTCACATATTTTACATTTGTAACACATTTCTAAACACATGTGTATTTTACATAACATTTTTACATACATACATATTTGACTACTTGATCATTTTCTCCTTGCAGGTCTGACCGTATGAGAAACAAACAGTCATATTGGGGGTAACAACAATAACAAAAACAACAACATCAAAAACAACAACAACGACGATGTAATGACACACACTGCAACGACACTTGCCTTTACTAACAATGCGGGTACACTACACACCATAACAGCTCCACACACATTTTTCCCTAGTTCCACTCTCATCACTTCTTATGTGTATTTTTCATCTTTAGAATATATATCTACTTTATGTTGCTGAGTGTTCTACTCACCAACATAAATTGGTGCCAAAATGTAGTAAAAATATCATGCACTTTAGGTATTATTCAGCCCTATCTTATACTACTATCTAGAGGTTTCTCAAGTGAAGAAAGTACTAATTAATCTCACCTTTTGGCCATCTTATTTTTACCTTTTATTTCATCATTCCTATGTATTTTCCTATGCATTTCCACCTATTTCAACATTGTCCCATCATTTTATGCTAAACTAGGGCACCCATGCCTGTACTAGGGTGCCCTGGTGTCACCTAGGTTACCCCGATCCATGTTCTACTTTCCCACCTCTTTTTGGGCCTCTTATAGCTATTTTTCATCCTTATCTTCTTCCTAGTTGGCTGTTTCAGGGTTAATTATGAAATCAAAGCAAGAGAACCCTATAAATATAAATTTATGAGACTATAATGAGGGCCGTAATGTCACATACTACTATCACTCCATCTAGATTTGTATCCATTGCATCACTTGCATCCATATAGTGCCACACATCAAGGCTAGAATATCTGCATCAACACACACAATATAAGGGGAGGGATTCTATTTTATTCCATGTACACATACTAATACATTTTTCTATAGTTATTATGGATCACTACTTCACAAAGTGTGACTAGCATAAGAGCACTTAGGGCACGACATGCACATACACACTAAAACTAAATTTGGGTCCAAAATGTAGTGCAACACTCAGATTAGTAAGCTTACTGGTTGTGGTAGCTGATGTTAGTCTAAACCATTCATTTTTCATCTTTTATTTTTAGGGTTTTAATACTTCTTTGTCTCTTATAGCTCATTCCTTCATCTTGCATTATTTCATATACCCAACGTAGTTAGACAAATCTAGTGTGAGATACAATGAATATCTCAAGGCATCTTGCGACACCGCCAAAATCAGATTATGAGATTTTACATAGACTAGGGCTCATATTCTGTAGACCAGGGTGCCCCAATACCTTCCTGGGTGCTTTAGTATCCTTATATCTTCTAGATTTTACCTTTGTGAGACCTCTGAGTGATTATTCTTGCTTCTGGAATCCACAGTCAGACCTGCGACATCCTGCGACTGTCTCCAACAATCAACTAAGTCATTTCCTTTTACATCCTTGCACATTTAGGGTTTTATTTCATTTAGTATAAATATTTAAAATTATTCCATATTATCTTAGCATAGTTTACAACGTTTTAGTCCTCCTATATTAGATCAATTTTAGTTAATCAATAATACATAATCTTGTAAAATTATAGGAAATAATTTTGTTAATAATGTATCATCGGAAGAATAATGTAAGGAATAAATATGAAATGATCTAAGATGTTATTGTGGATATTCCTTACCATTGAAAAAAATAATTTTAGGTGAAATAAAATTAGGAGGAGGACTATAAGATGCAACCTTAGGTGCCAGAGGACTATGTAGAAGAAGTGAGGAATGCATATTAGAAGAGGAGGTAGTAGTACCTCATTGTAATTGAAGAACTTAGGCTTATAGATTACACACCAAGG
Source organism: Taxus chinensis (assembly GCA_019776745.2). Classification (NCBI taxonomy): domain Eukaryota; kingdom Viridiplantae; phylum Streptophyta; class Pinopsida; order Cupressales; family Taxaceae; genus Taxus; species Taxus chinensis. Next base: position 129,032,725 of record CM034152.1, read on the forward strand.
ACTCTAAGGAATGGGTGACATAAGAAGAATTGGGTTGAATATGAGAGATAAGAGGAGAATAAAAATGATTAGTAGACATAGGAATGGATACATTAAGACTAAATGTCCCCATGGAGGTGGGGGGAGAAGAAAATAAAATGGAATATGTAGTAAGAGAGGAATACTGTAATAGAAATGAGAATCCCTATCATGAGGAAGTTTGGTAGATAAGAGGACATCAAGGATTGGTTGTACATGACTCGTATTATCACACAATTTAGTATAGAAATGGGATAGAGCATCAATGTTTTCTTGATCAACATTAGTATCTTCTTCATAAGAATTATCACTTTCATAAGATTTTGTCTTCTAAAGGTACTTGAGTAGAATTGAATAGAAGGTTGTCATTCATAGGTATAGAGGAGGCCATGCCTTTGGAATGCTTACAATTAGGAAGAACGAGTTGTAAATATTATTAGGAACCAAATTGACCACTACAAGTATTGGGCATGAAATGCAACACCGAGGGCCACTAGGGGTTGGAATAATGAATCAAGAGAATAGAAGAAGATAGAAATGATGCACATCATTAAATAATCAAGTTCACCACATGATTTAATGTAAACAGTTAAATTCATAAGTGGTGGTAAATGATGATATATTTTTCTAATCAACAAGTTTCCAAAGCTAATCATAGTTAAATATTAGGATAATATATGATAAAAGATAAATAGTGATAGACAAATGGAAAACAATACTAAAAATGAGAGGGATAAAAATACTTAGCTTATATTTTGGACTCTGTGCTAATATGACTTGATGACTAGAAAGGGATGGAAATGGTCTGACAAATCTTCATCCTTGAATCTGTGTCCTACAAATTTCCCAGGACTAAGGCATATGATACGACCCAAAACATATGGCCACTATGGCCCTTTTTGTACACCCCTATCACTCTATACTTTAATCTCCTTAAAGTTTCTAGTTTTGTGTAATGTTTACTGATATGCTCTTATTTTCAATTTGGACCTTCAACATTATGTGATGTTTCTTATGCAATTGATTAAATATTCAAAACCATGTATAGTGAGAGATTCCTACAAAACAAACATTATTTAGGTTGTGGGCACCCTTGTACACCACCTATGTTGCCACTACTATGAAGAGGGATCAAACTGCAAGTTATTCTCACCTAGCATGTGATATCTGGAATGTATGTAAGTAAATTGATAAACATGACTTTAAAAAAATGTAATTGTACTCAAACCTTAGCCCTAGCTTGACTTGAAATTGATAATGTGCCTTTTGTGCTTACATATTTGAGTAAATGACTTCCCTAAATGAATATGTTGAGTATATGATATCTCAAGGGAGTCTTAGAGTATATTTTCTTGTAGTACTCTTAGTCTTTTCTCATTAGGAGGTTAGGTGCCAAGTAGATATATTTCCCCCCTCTTAATGAGAGATGAATAACTTTATTATATATGCATTATGGATATAGAAGAATCAAATAAAATCAACTATAATTGTACCAAAGAAGTTAAAATTAAGAAAATTACCATTGGAGGCAAGGGACCAAAGCGACCAAGTTGGCCCATATTATATTGATGTTATGGCCCTATCTAGGTGTTATGGTCCTAGATACATGTGCAAACAACTTAAAATTTGGAATTTTAGTATATGACGGGACATCATGATTTGATGGATTAATATGACCATTATGAGAATAAGTAGGTTAGGTATGCAAGAAATAATGGGTGAGATATAGCTAGGGATAGTATATTTGGCCAAATTGAGGGAATGTCGGCTAATGCAAAAGTGTTGTATAATTTTTGTTATTGCAAGAAATGAATTACCAAAATGAGTGTCTATAGACATAGTGTGAATACCCTCAACACACATGTGACACCCTAATGTAACACTCGAATATGATATCCTAATGTCACACACAATTAATTTGACCTAATTCCATTTACTTTGATCTAATTTCCCCGAATTTGACCTAGTCTCCCCTTGTTTACAACTTAATTAAATCTATGTTATGGAAATTACACAACAATTAAAAGGATGTAAGGGTTTGTATAGGGTATCATTATGATCTAACTAAATTCCAACATTAGCTATTCATAATGATAATAATACATTAACTATTGTAATGACTGATAAAAATGATAAGTGTTATCTCAATACATAAGAAGAGAAAGAGACTTAGTTTTACATCTCAGAATAAAGAGGATATGAATGTGCAAACATGTTGAAAAGCAATATCAAAGAGTGGGATCGCTTCAGTGAAATTTTATGTTAGTAGCTAAGGGAGAGAATGTAGTGTAACACTTGGATTGGTATTACTTGAAACCTTTGAATAATGCTTGGAATGAATTTGTTCTTTCTGATACATGGATCTATGAATTTTTCATTCTTGGAAATGGAGGAAGCTAAAATCTTTAACCTATTTGAGTGCTTCAAACATGTAATAGGGACTAATCTAATTGATGTGTAGTTAATTTTTGTAGATTTAGGAAACCCTTGTGTGCTTATGGACTGATATTTGTAATAGGACCTTATAAGATTGCCAGGTGAGTTATAAAGTGATATCGACTTTCATATATAACTTTTTTTAGCTAGTATATTAATAAGGCCGAGCCTAGGAAGATGAAATGACCCAATGAAGATATTGAAATTAAAAATAGAGTCAAAGAACATAAATGGGTAGGACCATACAGGTCATCCAAGACCAAACCCCATATCTTGACCCTTTATATGGTCCTAGAAAAAAAAGATCAAAAGTGAATAAGGAAGTTATGACATGAAGTACAAAGGTTGTTTATTATTTTAGTCTAATAATATTATTTGACTTGATGATAAAGTAGAGTGTATAGATAATAGTAACATAAAATCTAGAGAGATGAAATAATTAGATTTTGAATGTGATAATTTGTCTTAGCAAGGGAGAATAGTTAGATTTGAGATTATAAAAGTAAAAAATTACTAAATATTAATGTCTACATTCCCCCCTTTAAGCGTGTAATTAAAAATTACATTCTTAAAGGAAAAATATACTTGAGTGTGGGAATACACTTTTTCTTCTATTAATAGTGGTTATTTTATGTGTTGGTGTTAGCACCCTCTATGATGAAATATACAACACAAAGTGTATTCAATTTCTATGATAGAAACAAAATTGTAAATCAAGATATAGATAATTCCTGTAAGTTTGAACTTGTAAAAACGTAAGCAAGGGAGATGTAAAAAATAGAAGGAATACATTTATTCATTTTCCGAGGGAGTGATGAAAACGAGGAATCAATTTTTCTAACTATACAAATTTGAAATAACCTCTATGGTAAGATTTGTAAAAATTCAAGAAATTGGACTTGGAGATATAGGAATCACTGATTTCATTTTTATAAAAAATAACTTTCTTACTTCTAGTTACCATCACTGTCACCTCAACTCATATTCATTGGAACATATTGTCTTCAATATCATAGAATAATACAAAATAGATACTCAAGTCCATGTGTGCAATTTATTCCTAGTTTCCCAATGCATTTGCCTTGATCGTAGGGAATCTTGAATTTAGAACTAATAGTTAATCTCATGCAAAGACTATTTTCATCAAGATCCACGTTTTCCCTTAATGATACCATCTCTACTCATTTACACACTAGCCTTAGATCAATTTCTCTTATCCTTCCTTCCTTTAAATTGCACTGTTTTGTGAAAATGCACTAAAATTCTTCTATAACCTTCTTGAATCTCTACTATGGTCTGAACACCTCATACATGCTCTAAAGGTCACCATAAACTTCATTAAATCATCACTTTAGAAGGAAAAAGTTGTATTTCTTCAGTGTAGTCTTTTATCCAATTAAAGGCATAATAGCCATGCTAAATTAGAAATATCATAGCTGGAGATGATAGATATAGTTTTATGAGTGACACAAACTATTTAAAAGTACCCAAAATGGACTTCTAACTTCCAACTAAATTTTATTTCTCAACTCTCTTTACCACCTTGATTGTCCCATTTGCCTATTCCTCCAATTAGGTCTCATATCTCTTCTTTTAAGTTCTTAAAATTCATGTGAACACTTTTAACACAAACTAATTATGAATTTGGATACCAATTTGACTATATAATGCTCCCCTAAAATATCAAGAATAGGCTCCTTTGATAGTTTTCACAGTTCACTTCTTTAAGACTATAAACTAGGTCTTTGTTTAGTTTCAAAACATGGTTATAATAGATTGTCAAGGACTGAAGCGTATTCACACTAAATTTTCACCTTAAATATTTAAAATCACTTCAAAAACCTTACCAATATTTATCTATGAAGTATCATCAATTTTCAACCATTGCATCATAAGTTATAGAATTTTAGACTTCAAGTCCTAATCTAGGGTTTTAACCAGTCTCAGAGAAGAAATAATTCATAACTAGCATAAATAAATGATTCAAAACCTCTAATTAATCTAAAAAATTATGTATCATCCTTATCTATATTTACTCTTAAGACTATACTCTTCCATATGGTTTAAAATCTTCTCCACAATGAGAATTAGGATTTAAACTACCCAAAAACCCTGTCCTAACATGATAGTCTTGTCTTTTAAATTCAAATGAATTCTCATAATCTTTAATCAAGTTCACAAGGTTTATTTTTACATTAAACACCTTATCTCTTTAAGGATTTTTTCTTAATTTTACCCCAATCATTTAAAGCACTAAAATGCACATCCTCATTCCCTGATAGCCTTGTTCATTGTGACAGTCTGCAAAAGTTAGGTTCAAACTTAAATTTCAAGGATATTCAATGGTTCTTCACCCATTAGAGGTATTTTATCCCCTTAGCTCAAAGTATTTGTATATCCATCTACCTATATTATTCAATCTTTCCCTAAAAGTGACATTTTTGTCTTTTAAGACTATATAATCCTAAATTTTCCTTAGTTTAAGAACTTGTAGCAAATGAAGGTTGAAGATAACAATATTGTAATATCAATACAAAAATTTATAATTATCAGAAAATGTTTACACTACCCCAAAGGGTTCTGAATATATGATAGTATTTTATGAAATACATTCCAACTACAATCCCATAAAACTCAAGAAGAAACCCTTATATACCCACCCACTTTCTCAACAATAAGTTATCTTAGGTTATCAAAATATTTACTAGCTTCATATAATTATTTACCTGATCTTAGGATTATGGTATCCTCCCATTAATCTACATTTATTCATTACTAATCATTAGTAATTAGTAATCTCAAGAACAAGGCACAAATACTATACAATTTTCAACACCATTCAAGTAGAGAAAAATATGTGGTCAAACTTGTATTACTATCAACATTAGAATCCCAAAATTCCCCTGCTCTATCATTCTCAAAACATGGCTATTAGAAAAATCATACTTATTACCTCATTTATACATAATTATTCAACATTTCAAAAGCTTTATTCAATGACAATCTGTCTTGTAAGATGAATCATGCTATTCTACATATTTATAAGCCTTTCTTGGCTTGTTCCTAACTATTTCAACTCTTTTTCTTCCATCAATTACCTCTCCTTCCTATTTCTCATTTGAATACATTTTCCTTTATCCCGAGAAGGTGGTAGTTACCATTAGGTTTATTAACTTAACAATAGTAAATGTCACATCCTTGATTTTCACTTCATGATTGTTGTAATATATGGTTATTGGTTTAAATTGAATCACGAAGGTTTGGGGGCGAGAAGTGTTACCCAACCAGTATTGCAGCTAGGCATACTCACGTTTACCTTGAAAAGGATAAACATGCTTATGCATAGTTTTGAAGCTAACCATGTAATGTTGCTTGTCACCAAGCAATCACGAGATACGTTACATTAATATCATATTTTGTTGCTTGTGTGCTGAGTTGTTTATCTTGTGGAGTTTGATGATTCCATGTTTAGATGTTATGTTGTTGCTATACCTGCTATTGATATTGTGACTTACTTTTCTTATTGGAAGTAATAACTTGCAAATTATGGTTTAAAATATTCATGGTTTCAATATATTATTTCATTATGTGGAAATAATGAAAGGACCTATCATTAGATACTAACGATCATTGATCGAAAAACATGAAAGGACCTTCAATCGAGATAGGTAAAATTTTTGGTTTTGATAAGGTACATGTATAAGTATCTTAATTATGATTAAATGTTATAACCGTTTATTGATTAAGATTACTTATTAATCTGATTTATATCATGGTCGTAAAGTGTTTATTATGATCGTTGTTTATTTGGATTTAACTTGATAATATGGTTAATTACCTTGGACCGATCGATACTCCACTAGTAGAAAATCATCTATTTCATAAAGCTTCAACTCAGAGGCATTATTGGTTTATAATAGCTTGGTAAAAAACCATTGCTTAGGTAAACAGAAGTATGAATGGTTAAAGTTAATTGTGCTTAGTTTATTTAAAATAACTATGGTCTTAGACCATATTCAAATGCATGGATTTTAAGTTATATGTGAATGATCATATTCAAGTTATTTGATTAATGTGAATGAAATCGCTTATGTTATATTAAGGATTTGCTTTGTTAATATATAATACCAATTCAACTATGGTCAAATGGGCCTTGGTATTAATTATTTAATATATGATTCAGTCGAATCTAGACCCATGCAAAGTTATTATTTAATTTAATTCTTTGATTGATCGTATACACCGAGTTGACATTAGAGGGAAACTGGAAGTTGGTGGAGGAGGTGGATAGGTATGGCCACTACGTGGCATCTGAAAATATTAAATGTATTTAATATCAACCCCACAAATCTTGAGGAATGGGAGAAGCTTCCTACGAAAGCTACTATGAAAATTTAGTTTTCTATTTTTATTCATTTGCATGCAATGGCAAGACCTTCCCTCTCCCCTCTCAAACTACTGTATGTATTTTCACTCTACTAGTTTATTGAGATATTCTTGGAAGGAAATAATAGAGGGTTTAATAATTTATATCCGTGGTTTGGTTTGGTATCTTTGGGATATTTTTCCAAGTGAATTTGTGTTGTTATTTTGGATTTTTCAGAAGGAAGATTTTGAGGAACCCAAATTTGAGTTTGAAGGATTTTTGCAGATGTTAACAGGCATGGAAATACCTCACCCTGTCTTGATATTTCATTATGAAATGTTGGAATATATTCTGGTTTTTTAAAATTTTAATGATGGATATTTTGTGTTGAGTACGTTATAAATATGGTTATTTTAATATGAACCAAGTTTACCTTATCATTTGGGTGCTTGAGTTATTTTAGAGAAGTATTACTTTTTGCAAGTTCTTTTGTTGTAATTGATGGGTTGTGCATCAAACTTATGCTAGTTTGTGTGAAAAATTGTGTTGGGTATTGTATACATGTTCATTGTTCACAACCATGAATGGATGTTGGGATATATTATTATGTGTAGGTTGTATCGAGCATGTAGGATTTGGATATAACTGTGACCTTGGGGTCACCATTCTTGAATGGAAATGAATCGATTCAAATCTAGTTCATTGGGTGAACACCATGGGGATATGGAAGCTCAGTTAGAACCCGATCAAGCCGAACCTTGTTATTATTTTTGGAGCTTCTCTTTAAAATCAACCTAGTCATACTAGCTCTATGAATTTGTTGATTTATGTTGGAAAGTGTTACCTATGATCCATAGTGCTTGAAAGTGGAGGTGCATTCGATTCGAACCTAATCATTATTCGGTTAATGGTTAAAAAATATTGCAACTGTGAATATTTATTAATGTCTTCTGATTTGTGTATTTTGGTTTGAATTATGTCCTTGACTTGATTTTTACCTGGGAATGATGAAATCATTGTGTGTCAAATGGTTGAGATGACTATACTATCTTCATTTAAGTTCTATTCATGTTATCAAATTTTGAAAGGAAGGTCTCACCTTAAACAAAACTCTGCCAAAATTTTAATGAAGTCTTATTCAGAGGTAGGTAATAAATAATCCATTTTTGGGTTAATATTGTTTTTTTAGAATCAATTTTTCTTCTAGGTTTTGGTATGTATATTTTGATCGACAAGAATAAATTTGAGAGACATTACAATAGGATATTAAGTAATTTTTTTATTGGGTACTCTTGGTCTTTGTAAATTGTTATTCTGAGGATTTGTTTAAACTAGTTTATATATTCCTTCTTGTTAGATCCTTCATAATGTTGGGGACATTTGCATCGAGAGTATAGTTTAGACCCTGATGTAGGTGAATGTTGAAGTTACTAATTACATATGATGATGACAAACTTTTATATTAAGTCTTCTTAAGTAATTAGAAATAGTGATTATTCTTGAATGTTAGTTGTGTGATGGCTTGATTTAGAACTTGAATAGTTAGATTAATATTATCATTTTTTATTAATTAACATTATTGAGTTTTTTTATTTATTGGTAAAGGGTTTTAGTGGGACCTTACCCAAGAGTTCATACAAAGGCTCAATGGCCAGATATCCAAAAAAGAAGCATAGTGGCTAACAAAAAGAAATGGGCCACACCCCAACCAACAAAAAAAATAAACCAAGTATGAGGGTAGGGGCCAACTGCTATTACAAAGCCAAATTATGATCAAAACAACAAAATTGCAACATAAAAAAACACTAAAACAACCAAAACACAGTTGCACCAGAAAAAATACCAAACAATCACTAGTTGATGGATTTTTTTAAAACCTTGAGTACAACTCTGAGAGCCTTGTGTAGGTTCAAAGTAGTGTTGATGTTGGGATCCCAATTGGAGACCTGATACTTTTTAGAGAGCTTTCCATTATTCTAAGCAGATTCTGGGATTCCACTGATATCACATATCTAACATATGTGCACTTGCAGGAGATCGAGGACCACCCTGTGAATAGCCATAAGCTTGTTGTGGTTGGCTTCTAGTGCTTTGATTTGGTTGAAAATAGTGTTAAGATCATTCCTTAGGATTGGAAAGGAATTAGCTACCGAGTTTTGTGTGTCAGATTTCAGGAGAAAGTCCACATTATCCTCCAGTGTTTTCAATGTATCAACCTGAATTTTCAACTTCTCCAAGACCACATCTTGATTACAAGTATCAATAACAACAGGGGAACTAACAAAAACCATAACCTCTTTTCCTTTATTGCTCCTAAGAACCCTTTTGGGGGAGGCTCAATGATAGGGTCTTGATACATTAGGTTCTTGGATTGAATGCGAGGTTGCTGAGGAGGTAGTGGGGCAATAGGGCAACTAGAATCATTAGCCACAACACCTAAAATCTATTGATGAATGAGATAAATATCCCCCTGGTGTGAAGGCACAATCCTTTTATGACTCTGAACTTCACCCACACATTTTTCAAGAGATTGTAGGATGTAGTATGAAAGACTCACCTTGGCCTCCCACCTAAAATCATTAAGAAGCACTAGGTGATTTTGAGAATGTCGAAAGGTCATTTTAATGGACTGTATTAAAATTGTCTTGTAGAAGAAAAGAAATGTTTACATAATGACATTTATACTTAAAATTCAATACTATTTGAGATAAAGTAAATAGATGTCACACATAAGTATTATGGTAAAAATGCACTTGTAAGTGTTGTAAAATTTTATGATTGAGATTTTAAGACGTATAAATTGATAATAGTTTAACGTAATTAAATCAACCAGTATAAATTCAATTATTCCATAATTAGACATCTAGGAAGAGATATGTATATCGAAGCCAGTTCTTAGAATTGACCATGTAAATTTATCATTTTTATCTTATAGATTTCAGGAAGGATTAAGTGTTATGAGGAGATAGTTGGATTGTTACATGCATGCTTATCATGTGATATATTGATTATCTAATTTGTAAACATCAATTTAATGTATACTTTAAACTTGGATTATGTAATCTTTATTAAGTGAAAGGTTATTTTGCTATGTTGTAAATGGACGATGACCAATTATATCATTATGTAATTATTATTGTACTTTTAAATAAGAGGTTATCCTAAATGTGATCATGAAATATTTTAATTTTTTTCTAAACCTTTATGTGATGTAATATTGATTGACGCTGATTTTATCAGTGGTTGTACTTAAAATGATTGTGAAAACAATTGAACTTGATTTTTTAATTGTACTATATGATATCATTTAATCTGATTTATTAAATGATAATTATAACAATGTTAATCATGACATCATTAAACAATGAGTAAACTTAATGAAGTAAGTAATAACCTTGTTTTGATAGCGGTACTAGAGTTAAGAGATAAAGAATATGTTGAGGAATCAATAGTATGAGGAAAAATTTAATAATTAATTCATGATATAGTAAAACTAACTAATCCATTTGAATGTCGTATTGTACTTGTAATGTAAACAAGCTAAGTGACATAATGATGTCAAAGCACAATAGTACAAAAATTGTAAATCAATTAATAATGCTTATTTATGAATGGTTCATTGGGATTAATGTGTGTATAGAAACTTACTTAAATGATAAAAAAGGTTGTTTATTTACTTTTAACATGACAACCTTAACTTAGATAATGACAAGGTCGAAATAAAGTGACACTTGAGTTGGAAACCTTTAGGATGATAACATTTACCATGTTAATAATAACTTCTTGTCAAATTTTATAATGTCTTATCTATTAAATAGGCATGGATTCTAAGTCCCTCCTATCAATTTGAGTGTGCTCCAACTGTACCATATTATAATGGCTATGGGAAGGGTAATGATTACTTTGATGGGAGTCAAAAGTAATCATTATCTTTCCCATAGGGGTCTTAAGCTGAGACTATTTACATACACTCAAGTCAAGTGGTGAGACCTAGAGTTTAAGCCTCTTTAATACATTAGATTGGAACGTTTAATGGTTAATATGAGATTCAGATAACTGTGTGGAATGAACATGTGGTGATGGGACAATTTTTGAGCGACTAATGTGTAGTCACGAATCTAAGCATACAAAGCATAGCTAGAAAATTTTGGCCTGAATAGTGTACTAACTGGTTACACTGTCAAATCATCGGGTTCCTATAAATTGATGTGAGATACTGGATGGAACTCAGTAAACTAGTTTTCAGGTAGATGCTTAGAAATGCATTAGTTCACATACCTCAATAAAAAGGTTAACCAATTACATACAAGTTATGTACACTTGGATAAAGTGACGATTAGGAGTTTAGGTAGATCTAATAATTATGCACACTCAAAAGAGTGATAAAGGGTATTGCGAGTAGATCTAATGTACCTTTACAGTTGCACATGGTTATGATGTTATCAGATGAATTGTAAAACTTGATTACTTACTGGAATATTATTTTTTATTTTAAAATCATTGAAGGCATGTATCGGGAATTAAGGGGATTTGTTTTTTTAAAAAGCATTCCCTTAATTTGGAATTTTTATAACATTGGGTTTTACATTTTGGTATCAGAGCTTAAGGTTAAAACAACTCTTGACACAATGGGTCCTTATGCTAAAACTGAACTTATTTCTTGTCTAACATAACAAAATGGTTAGGATAAGGGGAAATGTTGCTAATAATCAACCAAATGGGACTGAGGATTCCACTGTAAAAAAATTAGATGAGATACTTGCTATCATGTAAGAAACTGGAAATCATATTGCTATTTTGGAACATGTATTTTGGTTGAGGATGAAGAAATTGAAAATGAAGAAACTAAGCAACCTGAGGGACTAATCAATGTAACAAATAATAACACTGTAAACAACAATGAAAATGTTGGGGATCCCAATGCTATAAATAACAATGCACATGTTGCAAATAAAAATTTAAATGTTGCAGGTCCAAATGTTGCAGATCAAAACCAACATGAAAATAAAAGAGAAAGTTTGGCAAAAGAATAGTCAAGCAATATTAATGGAAATAGTCCCCCAAAATTTTATGGGACAACACTAGGGTATGGGGCTGAGAATTGGCTCAGTGAGATGGAGAAGTATTTCACCATCAAGAACTTCTTTGAAGAAACTAAGGTAGTCTGGAGTGCAATCAACTTGCAAAATAGGCTTCCTCTTGGTGGGATAGCTCAGAAGGTAGAACTGGGGGTAGATGTGGTCAACATCACCTGGGATTAGTTTAAGTTCTATTTTAGGCAATGCTGGTTACCGCAACTATACTATGACCAAAGATGTCAGAATTTTAGACTTTAGTTCAAGGAAAGTTGCGTGTTATGGAGTACTGGGAAATTTTCACAAAGTTATTAAAATACATTTATCAGTACCAAGCTAATGAAAAATTTAGAATAATAAAATTTAGCATGGGCCTAAACCCTGTTATAGGTAGGGAGGAGGATGTTCATGGGGTGGTCTCCTATCATATCTATGGGGGCAGGCCTACCCAAATTCATGATGAGTAAGTACATCCTCTATGTTATGCATGGAAGATATCACATAATCTATATAGGGGCAGCCTTCTCACAGTTGGGACATTGGTGACACAAACAAAGAAAACCTAGGATTTCAGTTCAACCATCTAACAATAATATACACTCAACCAGAGGACTTAGTGGAGGAAAGATGGCAATAAATGCTCACCAGAAAAAATGGAAAGAAATCAGTTCACCATCCTTTGGCACCAAGGAATACTTTGTGTTAGGTAATAAAAACAAAAATAATAAAATATGGTCAAAATTACAAAAAACAAGAAAAATGAAAACACAACAACAGAATAAAAAAAGAGGAACGAGCATGTAGGAGGATGCTTTAAGTATGGTGGTGATCACTACACAAAAAAATTTCCTCAGCGAAACAAAAATGGAAACCAACATCATAGGATACATGCTACAATGGAAAATAGGCAAGCTAAAAAGCAAGCCACATTTGTTGAAGTACTGGGTAAGTTGTATAGACTACCTATAATTATTTTTTTGATATTATTGCTAATGAATGTTTTATTTCCAATAAGTTAGATGAAAAATTAAAAAGAAAAGATTGGATATATGAATAAATCATGGACTGTGTAATATAGGAACAATGTTGTTCACATGGTGAACAAATACCTTTTTGGCGAAACATTAGAGCTGCCCAATTTTACAACTGAAATAGACATTTATGTAGCTCCTTTAGGTTTATATGATGTCATCATATATGTGAATTGGTTGTCATAACATAAATCTATGGTTGACTATTTTAAAAAATAAAATCAAGTGCTTGGATGACTTGCAGAAATTCAACAATCATTCAAGACATAAATAGATACATAATAGTGAGACAAATCTCTTCTATGCAACTTTAAAAGGCCAAAAACAAAGGTTGCATGCTTTATGCAGTCAATGTTTCTGATTTCAATGAAAAGGAAACACTTATTTGGGTGATTATTTATTGTTACAAGAGTACAATGAAGTCTTTCGGAGGAGTTACCTGGAATCCCTCCAAGATGTGAATTTTACTTCATAATAGACATCAAACCTGGAATAGAACCTATCTCAAAATCTCCATATAGCATGACTACATAACCAAACTAGTAGAACTTAAGGTACAACTGAATGAATCAATGTAAAGAGTACTAATCAGACTGAGTGTCTCTCCTTGGGGAGCACTAGTCATTTTTGTCAAAAATAAAGATGACACACTAAGGTTATGCATTGACTATCGCATGCTAAACAAAATACAATAAATAATAGATATCCTTTGCCAAGGATAGATGATCTTTTGATCACGTATGCATGATGCATCATTTTATTCTAAAATTGATTTAAGATCAGGATACCACCATATGAGAATTAAATATGAAGACATATGTAAAACAACCTTTAAGACAAGGTATGGCCACTATGATTTCACAGTTTTACCATTTGGACTCACGAATGCACTTGTTGCATTCATGAACTTAATGAACAACATATTCCAAGAATATGTAGACAAGTTTTTGCTAGTTTTCTTGGATGATATTCTGATCTACTCCAAAAACATTGATGAGAATAATGAGTACTTAAGAATAGTGCTTGACATACTTAGAAAAATGAAAATGCATGGAAAAGTTTCTAAGGATTCCTTTATTCGAAATGAGGTAAAATACCTTGGACACATCATAAATAAATAAGGAATATCTATCGATCCATTAAAAATCAAGGCAATAACAGAATTTTCAACACAAAATAACATTCATGAAGTTAGAAGCTTCATAGGGATGGGTGATTACTATAGAAAATTTCTAAAAAAAAATTCTAGAGTTACTCCTCCAATAACATCACTGAAAAAAAATGATAATAAATTTGTATGGTCTGAAAAATGTGTGAATGCATTCAATTTTCTAAAAGAGAAACTTACTATAACACCAATTTTGAAGGTTCCATAACCCAATAGAAGCTTCACCATGGAAACATATCCTTCCGGTGAAGGATTGGGTGGAATTACTTTCCAAAATGACTATGTGATAGCATGTAAGAGAAGAAAATTAAAGGTACATGAGCTGAACTATGCTCTCCATAATTTAGAGCTTGCTGCAATAGTGCATGCACTCCAAGTATAGAGGCATTATTTTTTGGTAAAAACTTTTGAACTGAAAACAGACCACTTGGGGCTGAAGTATATCTTCAGAAAGCCAACTTAAATGCAAGACAATGAAGATGGCTTGAATTTTATCACAACATGATTTTGATATAAGCTACATAAAATATAAGGAAAATAGAGTTGAAGATGCTCTAAGCTATCAAAATCATGTTTCCATAATTGTAACCCTTAGAACCCAATTCAAGGATGAGGCAAAGAAACAAATGATGGAGGACTCTTATTATCAACATGTTAAGGCTTCCTTAACAGTAGATCCTAATGATAAAAAATATGAAGGATTTAAATTTGAAGAATGAGGGAATCTTGAAATACGAAGGTAGAGTTTATGTACCTTCATAAAATGACTTAAGGATAAAAGTTATGAAATAATTTCATTATTTACCGTACTCTGGAATCCTAAAGTAACTAAAATTCTTGTTGATATAAAATAACAATATTTTTGGAAAGGAATGAAAAAAGATGTGATAAACTATGTTTGTCACTATTTGGAGTGTCAATGGGTAAAATTTGAGTACCTACACCCTATGTTTCTATTGTATCTACACACCATTCCACATTATAAATAGAAAGTTATTAGAATGTATTTCGTGTAGGGGTTGCCTATGTCAAAAAATAAACATGACAATGATACTTGTAGCCATTGAAACTTTATTGAAAGTAGCTCATTTTATACCGGGAAATATAAAAGACAATTCTCCCGTGATTGCAAAACAATTTGTGCATGAGATTTTTTAGATTGTAGGGAGTTCTGGAGTTAATAATTTCAAATAGGGATCCATGGATGACATCCATGTTTTGGAAGACTTTGAATTCAGCCTTGGGGATGAAACTGAATTTTAGTTCAGCATACTAGCTGGAAATAGATGGTTAAACTGAATGGGTCAACCAAGTTATGGAGGATATGCTCAGGATGTACTTTATGGATCAAAAATACAAATGGGAAAATATCTTCCATTGGTTGAGTTTACATAGAATAACACCTACCATGCATCGTGAAAATGGATCCTTTTGAGGCACTATATGGAATAAGGTGTAGAACGCCCATTAGTTAGGATAATATTGAAGCTAGAGTGTTAGTGAGCCCTGAAATGTTAACGGAAATGGAACAACAAGTGAAGATCATTCGTGAGTGATTGAAAGAATTTTTGATAGGAAAAAGAGCTACACATATATGAAACAAATAAACATAAAATTTGAATAGGAGACAAAATATTCTTGAGGGTTAAGCCCAAAAATAAATCAATAACATTTGGGAAGGCTGTTAAGTTATCACCACAATATGTCGGACCTTTTGAAGTATTGGAAAGCATGAGTATGGTAGCATATAGTTTGGCATTTCCTCCCACATTGTCTAAGATGCATGATTTTTTCATATTTCATTTCTTAGGAAGTCTATTTCAGATGTATCACATTTTCTTAATTAGAATACTTTACAGGTTCAGGATCTAGGAATCATAATAGTTAAACTAATTAGCTTCTTGGAAACTCACATATTACACTTGATAAATAGATAAATTGTGTTCAAAAGAAAGTACAACTTGGGAGAATCTAGAAGAAATGAAGATAATGTTTCTTTATCTGCTTCACTCATAAAATTGATATCTTTCAATTTATTAAGTTCAAATTAATACAATTTTATAAATTTTGAGTGCTATAATGAAGAAATTCCATCTTATTTCATACAGGAAGATAAAACTGATGTTTTATAAGGTTGTTACAGTCAATACCTAGATGGTAGATAGACATAAAATCTGGAAAAAATTTCAAATTTGGATGAGAATGCATGATTGTTTTCCCTTTGCTGAATTATATAAATCTTTTGTGGGTTATTTTATTATTGTTAGTGAGTAAAAAATCATTAGGACGATGATTCATTAAGGGGGAAGTATGTCACATCCCACATTTTCATTTTATGATTCTTGCAATATATGGCTATTAGTGTAAAGTGAGTCACAAATATTTGGGGGTAAAAAGCATTACTCGGCTAGTATAATAGCTAAATGTATACACATTTTCCCTGAAAAGGATAAATATGGTTATGCGTAATTGAGAAGCTAGTCACATAATGTTGTTTTTCATCAAGCACTCACGAGATACCTCATGTTAATACCATATTTTTTTGTTTGATGACTAAGTTGTTGATCTTGTTGAATTCGATATTTTCCATGTTTGGATACTTTTTTGTTTGCAGTAGCTTCTATTGATATTGTGATTTACTTTTCTTATTGGAAGAAATGATTTGCAAAGTATGGTTTAATTACTCATGGACTAATATATATACTTATGTTATGGGAAAATAATGATGATTGTTAAATGCACTAGCTCTTTTTGATACTAACGATCATTGATCGATACATCAGAGAAGAGGATCTCCAATAAGAACAGTGTAAAAATATGGGTTTCGATAATGTATATGTTAACTATCTTAATTATGATTAAATGTTATTTAGTTTATTGATTAAGATTACATTATTAATCTGTTTTATATCATGATCTTAAAGTGTTTTATCTTGATCATATTTTAAATGGATTTATCTTGTTAATCGACTTAATTAACTTGGACCGATCGATACTCCTTTCTTGGTGAAATTTTTTGATTATATAACGACCATTCGATGCAATGTCATTATTGGTTTATAATGGCTTGGTAAAACACCCTTGGTTGGGAACTCATAAGTATATTTGGTTAATAAGTGTGAAGTCTATTTAATGGATTTTAAGTCTAAATATTCAATTGCATGTATTTTAAGTTATATGGGAAATCATATTCAAGTTATTCGACTCCATGAATGAAAACATTACCTTTGTTAAGGCTTTACTTAATCTAATATATGATACTTAGAACCATATTCGAATGGATTTGGTATTGATTCATTTAATATATGATGGGAATGATCATCATTCAAGTTATTGTTTTAATTAATTTATGAATGAAATCACTCATACACCGAGTTTGGATTAGAGGGAATTTGAAGTTGTTGAGGATAGATATATGGCCATTATTTGGCTATACTCGGATATTAATTGTATTGAATATTAATGAATATCTCAAGGAATTTTTTATAAGTCCTCTAGAATGGTATTTGCAAAACTTAGTTTTCTATTTTTAAAATTTTGCATTGGAAGCTCTTCGACTCCATCTCAAACTATATGCATTTTCATTTTGCTAGTTTTTGAGCTATTCTTGGAAGGAAATAATGGAAGGTTTAAATTCATCATGAGTTGGCATTGGTAGGGATATTTTATCGAGTGTATTTGTGAAGCTAGCGGAGGAGGTAGATAGGAAGGGCCACTACGTGGCATCTACAAGTATTAAATACATTAAATTTAACCTTACGAATCTCAGGGAATGGGAGAAGCTTCCTCCAGAAGGTGCTATCCAAATTTTTAGTTTTCTTTTTTTATTCTTAAATATGTTATTACAATTGAATTAAGCTACCTTATCCTTTCCCTCTCGAGATTTAATGCATGAATTTTTATTCTTTTGTTACTATTTTGTTGAGATATTTTTGTGAAGAATTATGTTGGAATCACCGGGTTAAAGCCTCATAGCTTTGGCTTGGGATTTGGTAGGTTTACTTCTTAATCTTTTGTTATTTCTCCTTTGGGTTACCATTCTAATAGAAATATTGGAGGAACATAGCTTAGGTGAGTTTGAAGGATTTCTCAGAGTTGGAATAGGAATTGAAATATTTCACCCTATTTTATTTAATTATGGAAA
Organism: Taxus chinensis; assembly: GCA_019776745.2. NCBI lineage: Eukaryota > Viridiplantae > Streptophyta > Pinopsida > Cupressales > Taxaceae > Taxus > Taxus chinensis. The sequence goes on from CM034152.1 coordinate 129,050,963, forward strand.
GTTTTATAGGGATTTATTTTGGCTCGATGATTAATTTGTGAAAAATATGTGCTATGTTTCTTATAAAATTTGGTTATTGTTTTAACTGGGTTTACCTTATCGTTTGGGTGCTCAAGTTATTTGTGTGAAGTATTAATTTTTGCAAGTTATTTTGTTATATTTTAATGGACTGTGCATCGAGCTCCTGATAGTTTGTGTATAAACTTGTATTAGGTATTGTATACCCATTTATTGTTTCACATCTGTGAATGGATGGTGAGGATATACTATTATGTATATGTTGTATTGGGCTTGTAGCTCTGGTTCTAACTTTAACCTTTGGGGTCACCATTCTCGAATGGAAATGGTTTGATTCGAACCCAGTTCACTGGGTGAACACCATGGGGATATGAAATCTCGGTTGGAACCCAGTCGATCCAAACCCTATTATTATTTTTGGGGCTTCCCTTTAAAATCATCCTAATCGTAATAGCTCTCTGAATCTATTGGTTTGTGTTGTAACCTATTACCTATGAGCCCCAATGGTTTAAAGTGGAGGTGGGTTCGATTCAAACCCAGTCACTAGTTGGTTGATGGCTGAAAAATATTGCAGCTATGAATGTTTATTAATGTTGATTGATTTGTGAATCTTGGTTTGAATGATGTACTCGACATGATTTCTATCTAGAAATGTTGAAATAATTTTGTCTTAAAGGGTTGAGATGAATATAGTATCTTTCATTAAGCTTGATTCATGTTAGAAAATATTGAAATGAAGGTCTAACCTTAAACAAAACTCTGTGAAAATTTTAATGAAGTCTTATGCAAAGGTAGGTAGTAAATAATCTAGTTTTGGGTTAATATTGTTTTCTTAGGGTCAAATTTTCTTCTGGGTTCTATTATGTTTATTTTGATTGGGAAGAAGAAAGTTGATATTCATTACTATAGCATATTAAGGGAATTTTTTATTGGGCACTCTTGGACTCTGTAAATTTTTATTCTGAGGGTTTTCTTAAACAAGTGAAAATATTCCTTATTGTTAGATCCTTCATAATGTTGGAGACATTTATATCAAGAGTATATTTTAGACCCTGTTGTGGCTTAAGGTTGAAGTTACTAATTACATGTGATGATGATGATATTTTAGATTCACTATGTCTAAGTAATTATAAATAATGATTATTTATGAATGCTAGTTATGTGTTGTCTTGATTTAGACTTGAATGGTTAGATTAATATTATCATTTTTTCTTAATTAGCATTATAGAAATAAGAACTTTGAAAGGTCATTCTAATGAATTGTATTAGTATTATCCTGTAGAAGAAAATAAAGGTTTACGGAATGAAATGTGTACTTAGAATTTAGTACTATTTGAGTTATAGTAAATAGATATCATGCATTAGTGTTATGATAAGAAACATAGAGCTTTATAGTGTTGTATACTTTTATAATTGAGATTTTAAGATGTGGATAAATTGAAAATAGTTTAACACCATTAAATCAATCAGTGTAAATTTAGTTATTTCGTAATTAAACATCTTGGCAGATAGATGTATATCCATGTCAATTCTTAGAATTGACCATGTACAATATCATTTTTTATCTTTCAGGATGTATTAAGTATTACGAGGAGATAGTTGGATTGTAACATGAATGCTTGTCATGTGATATATTTATCATCTAATTTTTAAACGTTGATTTAATGTATACTTTAAACTTGGATTATGTAATCCTTATTAAGTGAAAGGTCATTTTGCTATGTTGTAAATGGACGATGACCAATTATATCATTATGTAATTATTATTGTACTTTTAAATAAGAGGTTATCCTAAATGAGATCATGACTTATTTTAATATTTTTCTAAACCTTTATGTGATGTAATATTGATTGACGCTGATTTTATCAGTGGTAGTACTTAAAATGATTGTGAAAACAATTAAACTTGATTTTTTAATTGTACTATATGATATCATTTAATCTAATTTATTAAATGATAATTATAACAATGTTGATCATGACATCATTAAACAATGGGTATAATTAATGAAGTAAGTATCAACATTGTTATGACATAGGTACTAACATTTATAAATAAGGCATATTTCTAAGAATCAATAGTATGAGGACAAATTTAATAATTGCTTCATGATATGGTATAATAAATTAATATTTGAATGTCTAAATGTACGCTAATATTTTAACTAAGTGACATAATGATGTCATAAGTAAAATAATACAACATTTGTAAACCAATACCTAATGATTTAATAAGAACTAAGAAATATGGAATAATACTGAAATTAAACATACACAAATGTTAAAAAGGTATATTCATCTCTTGTTAAGAGATATCTCATGTTAGACATGTTAATGTGAAACATGACATAGTCTAAATAGAATTAGGATGATTATCTATTCTTAATAAGATAATTATTCTGAAGTGATACTTAATGACAGAAGTTGTAAAGTGACACTTGAGTTGAAAACCTAGGACGATAACATTTAACATGTTAATAATAACTTGTCGTTAACTTTATAATGTCTTATGTGTTAAATAAGCATGGATTCTAAGTCCCTCCTATCAAATTGAGTGTGATCTAACCATAACATCTTACGACGGCTACGGGAAGGGTAATGATTACTTTAACGGGAGTCAAAAGTAATCATTATATTTGTTATAGGGGTCCTAAGTTGGGATTTTTTTTCTACACTCAAGTCAAGTGGTGAGACCTAGAGTTTAGGCCTCTTTAATACATTATATTAGAACATTTAATGATTAATATGAGATTCAAACTATGTGGAATGATAATGCGGTGATGGGACAAGTTTTGAGTGACTAATGTGTAGTAAAAAAACTAAGCATGCAAAGCATAGCTTGAAAAATTTGGCCTAAGTAGTGTACTAGCTAATTACACTTTCAGATCACTGGGTTCTTATAAATTGGTGTGAGATACCAGATGAAACTCATAAAACTGATTATCAGGTAGAAAATTAGAACTACATTAGTTTGCAGACCTCAATAAAAAGGTTAACCAATTACATACAAGTTACGTACACTTGGATAAAGTGACGATTAATGAGATCAGACATATCTAATAATTATGCTTACTCAAAAGAGTGATAAAGGGGATTGAGTAGATTGAATGCACCTTTACAGCGGCACATGGATATGATGTTATTATATGAATTGTTAAAGTAGATTACTTGTTGGTTTCTTATTTATGAATTGTACAATCATTGAAGGCATGTATTGGGAATTAAGGGGATTGTTTAAAAAAATCCCTTAATCTGGAATTGTTATAACATTCAGTGTTACAGTAAAACTAACCAAACCTAGGTCACATATCTTAAGTGAGTAGCATTATCTTTCATACATCATATGAGGCTGCTTAGAACCTTCTCACATCATTATATACTTTCATATTTTGCATTAGACCTCCTAACTTAGAAATAGGAATTTAAATTTTTAAAGAAGTTGGTTTTGGAGGGACAATGCAAATCAACCTCTTTTTGTTTATAAAGCAACCAATAAAATATAGGTAAGCTCCCAAAACACCTAAATATAACCCTCAAGACTATTTTCAACTAAAAAATATATGTACTCCAAAATTTTGTTATTACCACGGTGATGCTCTTGCATCAGGGAGGTATATAATTCTAGTCATGCCTTGGAGACTTTAAATTTTTTGAGATATTAAAGGATTGGGGGTGATCATTTCCCTATTTGTACTAGAGGAGAGATTAATGTTCAGTGTAAAATAACAATGAAGTGAAAGGAGAGGAACCAAATTACCCCTTTTTGAAACTTTATAAAGAGGAATAGCATTCTATAAAGAAATTTTCCACTTTGATACCTTTCACATTTGAGAATTTGGTGAGAAAAGATGAAGGATACCCTATAAAGAAATTATCCATGCTTCAACACCTTACCAAAAAACCCATCAAACCACATAATCCTACAGATGGATCTAGGTCCAATTTTTTACTGTTGCAACTGTTTGAATAAGATAAAACCATAGAAGGAATGGAAATTTCCATTCCCCCATACAGGTATGTATTAATAAGAATTCAATCTGTATAAAGTCAGAAATGTCATAGGGGAGAACGAATGCCCATGCCCCCAAACCCTATTCTTGTAACTGAGTCTGAATAATGTAGATAGAGAAGGAATGAAGTTTTCATACCCCTATATCATGCTCTATAATTAAGTAATTTTTATCTGATAATATTTATGAATATCATGTAAATTTATGATAGAATATTTCCAAAGCTTGAACATTTTTAAAGAATATGCCCCCTATTTGAGAACGTTCATCCTAGTCAAGACCATATCACTAATCCTAATTATATTGTAGGGATTTCGACTTTCTTTGGATTCTACATACATTTTATTAGTCTATACCTTTTTATTGTAAATCTAATTAGCCCTGTAAAAAGCTTATTCCTATATCTAAAACATGTCCATGTAGATGTAGAATATATCTTAATGAATACTTCCCCTTTTGAAGTGCATAGTTTGATAAATAATTAGAGCATACATATCAAAATAATTGTATGTCTACACATGTGTAATAAGTATGGTAGATCTATATAGTATCACATATAATGTATGGAATGGTGGCTACCATTTTGGGAATTCTATAAGGTTCACAAAAGGGGTTGTGCATGGTATAAACCATGGCACACAGTAGAAAGAAACATACAACACACAAAAAACAAGAATACATGTGTATATAGTAGTCAAAAAATTAGAGAAAAATTTAATCATGTCATAATATATAGTATTAATAGCATAAAAACATCATAGAAATCAAACATGTCATAGAATAGAGTAGTAATAGTATAAAATCATCAAGAGTAGAAATCAAAGCATGTTATAAACTGAGAGTAGTAATAAATAGTAGAAACAATAGTGTAGAGATAAGTAAGAACAATTATATAAAAATATTCATATATAGGCATAGAGCTTAAAACATGGGACACCCATGATGTCACGAGATAGTCACAATAAAAGGCACAATGTATACACATTTATAAAAACAAGTACATACATGAAAGATAGGCATAGAGCCACAAACATGGGACACCCATGGTGTCACAAGACAATATAGGAATTCGGGTCATATTAAACAAATAATCATAACATTATAATAAATAAATAAAAATAGTCATCCGCGAGTAAGGAGTCAAACAATGCAATAATCAAGCAATGAAGTAATCTATATAAACAAGTATTGATAATATTATACTTGAAGCAAGTACATAAAATAGTAATAGTAAAAAATAATAGATATCAAGGTTAGTGATAACACTTCACAAGACACATGTGTTCATATTATTAGTTCAAAATATATAAATAAAAAATACGAACCAACTGTGATGAGGAAGGTGTAAAGTAACTATAATGAAACAAAATAACTTGTATAGTATGGGGGATGCCCCCAAAGAGTAGTATAAGGAACCAAAATGGTTCCTATCATCATGTATTAACCTATGTATGTCTTGCATCACACTCGATATAACATTTCACTACATGTGTGTAAAGAGTATATATTTTATATGTCATATAGATGTTACAAACAACATGTATAAAGAACCAATTTATTCAATCAAAGCATAACCATGTCCCGATTTTTTATTTTTGTACATATTTGCATGTTTTTGTATTTGGTGATTATTTGAATGTTGTTGAACTATTTTGCTATGAGAAAATATCACAAGAGCTACTATAATATCCTCATGAAGAGAAGGGCATCCCCACAAATAAAGATCTACCCAATAATATTATCATGAATATGCATAGTGCACATAGGGGGAGAAGGAGGCACATGACCCATAAGATTCAGAAGAGATGAAGGATGCTCATTTATGATCTACATAGAAGTTAGGGCATGTATCGTAGAAGAGGTAGTTTAGAAAGCTAAAAAATGAGTAGTATGCATAGAGGGTGATTGATTCAAAGTCCTAGGATGTGTCCTACAAAAATTAGTATGTGTTCTAGATGACTGGATAGAAGCCCAATGATAATGTGTCCTATGAGAAGTATTATGTGATGAGCTAGGAATAGTTCATGATTATAAGTCCTATGCATGTATGCACCAGAGGGGAATGCCCTACTTGTCATATCATGTGAAACAAAAGGTTGAGATGTAGATACACTAGTACTAGGTGTAGTAACCATATGTCCTAGTCCAAGTTGTTGTGATGTAGGATCCTCAAAAGGAATACCACTAATTGTAACCACTTGATTATTGTGAATGAATTTAACACATTGATGCAATATGAAAGGTATAACTATGAAGGTGTGAAGATAAGAGAATCCTAGAATCATGTCACATAAGCTAAGATAATATTTCACCAATAATGTAAGATCAAATGTAGTAGAGATGAATGTGAGAGGGAGGAAAACATACTCTATACGTGTCTTGGGATCAACTATGACATGCCTCTTTGTATATTTGAGAGAATGCAGTAACTTAAAAGTGCACATATTATTAAGATACTTATGGTCAACCAAAACATTTCATATAAGACATTGATCAATAGTGGTAGGAATATAGAGTGTATTAGAAATAGAATTGTGTGCCATATTAGTATGATCAAAAGTCAGAACTAGAAAGGAAGGCATGGTAGTAATAGTACCAATCATAGCATCAAATATGCAATCATAGAAAGATGGAGGTGGTACAACATGATAAACATTATGGACCTCTAAGATAAATTTAGGAGTATCATGTTACAAAAGTGGATCACTAAATATTTTGAGTTTTTCATTATCATTAGTAGGTTTAGGTTGAGGTGGATCCTCATATTCAATAACAAAAACATCAATGAGGTCTTCGATAACATAAAAAAGCTTGATAAAATAATTAGTGGAATGACCAATGCATCAATGGTAATAAAAATGGGTATTAGCATAAAATATCTTACCATGAGGTGTGCTAGTATTGACCTCATGAAATGGAGGGAGAGATATAATACTATACTCAAGTAATTATTTGAGTAATTTATGCAATGCACAAGTTAAACAAGTAAATTATCATCAAGAGGGTTGTAATTTTAGCTTTGTAGGCTAAGATACATGATTAACAATGAATTTAACTTCATATTTGTCATATATAGGTTTTTTCTTAAATGCAATATTGCTTTAAAACTTGTGATTAGATAGATTAGAAGGATTAGAAACATATTTGAGTTTGTTCATGTTGAGAAGATTAGATTCACACTATTTTAGATTATGGCACAAATGATCAAATGAATTAAAATTATCAAACATAAAGGATTCTTGTAAAGGGACAAGAAGAATCTATGTAAAATGATATTTTAATTCACTATCATCCAAAATATTGTTCATCGTAGTAATCACGGTCTTATAACGTAGAATATAATCGCTAATGGGATTATTGGAACCTTGTCACATTTTATCCATTTGAGCGTAATATAATTTGTCTCAAATAATGATGGAAAAATATGTAAAAAAAATGATTTTCCAAAGGAGTGAAATTCTAGACATAATGCATGGATAGATCATAAAACAATTATAAGGAAAAATATTTGAGACATAGAGGGAAGAGTTTGGTAACCAATGTATCATTTGAAGAATAGTCCAACCAAGCAATATGAAATGTACGGAGGTGTTTTTTGGCATCACCTTTTCCATCATATATAGAGAGCTTAAAATAAAAAAATTGATAGAAAAAGGATAAGAGGATACTTCGGGTGTAAGTGGGTTATGAATTAATTGAGTACAATCCATAACATGAGAAGTATATGCACCTTATTACGATAGCTAAAATTTGAGCTTGTAAAATATGAACAAGGTATTTCAAAGCTTGTGTGTTGGAATAAAAAACATGTAAGGCATTATGATTATAAAGAGGAGATGAGGGAATAGTAATGGTCATAGGGATAGATATTGAAATGTTGTGAAGTGAATGATTATATTCCCCCAATGATTTAGGAACTACATATGCATGAATGGTTAATGTATATAAACTAGATGTTGAAGGAGGATTGGGATCAATTGTGGAAGATATAACAATATTTTTGAGTTAATATCTAGCAGTATAAAGAAGAATGCAAATATTTTCAAGATTTTCCTTCAAAAAATGTGTAAAATGTTGTGAATCATCATCTAATAGAGAATGATTATCAAACATTATATGAGACCCTCCACCTTGTATAGTATTAGTATAAACATGAACACAATGAAAAAAGAGATTGGTAATATAATATGTATGCTTACGAGATTTAGAAAGGGTGTCTTCGTATGGTGTGAGCTGATAAGAGTGAGAGGATCGAGTGTCAACATATGAAGAATCAAAAATGAATCTCCATATTCACATAGAGGACAATCATAACATTGATTAGAGGGATAATATATTTTACTAGAGAAAGGGAGGGAACCCTATGGTTGGAGATATTGATGAAAATAAGGATCCATGATACTTGGAACCATAATATATCAAAACCAATGAGGGGAAAATCATAAGATCATTAGTGTTTGGGAAATAAATTCAATTCAAGATTCGGGATAACAAAACTTTTAAACCACATTTGAATCTATGTTATGGAGCACACAACAATAAAAAGGATGTCAAGGTTTGTACAAAGAATGATTCTTATCTAATTAACTTCCAACATCAACCATTTATAATCAAAATAATGCATTAAAACTTGAAAAGATTTATAAAATGATAAGTAATAGCTCAAATACACAAGAGGAGAAAGATACTTAGTTGTACATGTTAGAATGTAGATAATCTAGATGTTTTTACAACTGGAAAAGGTATATAAGAGACTAGGAGTGATTTGGTGCAAGTTCAAGAACTAAACATTCAGCAAGGGTAGGACCTATAACTATTGTATGGTCCAGATTGGAATTGTATTTCTTGATCTGGATATATAAGGTCTTAGACCCCTTAATATTTTGGTCATGAAACCTCAAGCATGTTTCACTTGTCTGGATTTGAAATTTTTTACATGTCGCTCTTACTTGTATAACTTTGTGATAACCTATAATAACCTGTAACAAATTGAAAACCATAGAAACCTACACAAAAATTTATCCTAGTAATAAAAAACTAAAAGGAGAAATTATATATGTGATCTCAGGTTGGAATACCCTTAGAATTCATACCCTAAATGCTAAACCAATATAAGTATTACACTACATTCCTGTTGATTATGATCTTTATAGATGAACCATAAGAGTCATAGGAAACCTTAGGTTGGTGAGACGTGTGCCCTAAGGTTGGCTCTTCTCTAGTTTTTAGGAGTAGGTTTAGAAAAAGCATGTAATTGACTGAAATAAATAGGCAATGCACCAAATTTAAAAGAGAAATGACAGAATATCTGAGATCTTTATCAAGAATAGTTGAAAAGATAAACAACACGATCTACTACTCTGATAATGAAAAAATATGAGGAACTGAAACAATTAATAATAAATGAAACAAGGAAATTATAAGGGTGTCAAGCACGATGAATTTCTTGACTCATTTAGAACTACCTTTCATAAAAGAAACGCAAGTTCAGAACATATGAAAATCCAATTTGCATAGAATAAGAACTCTTTATTCATATAGATAAAGGGTACATAAGGCCCATGAAATCACAAATTACACTTATCTTCTATGACAAAGGCTTGTTAAGGCTAGATAAAACATACAGAACTCTTCACTTTCCTCCTCCATTTTCTTTGGTTCAGAATTCATTTCTCTCCTCTTTTTGTATCTTGTATCTTGCCTCCTTTTATAGGAAACATTTCTTCTTCTGTCTCCTTCAACTACCACCTTTTGCTTTCAATTTTGATAAGGCCTTGCACTTATCCTTCTATCTCCTGCCCCTAGTATTTTAAATGCAAAACTGCCACTACCTTCCCTATTAATTAAGATATTTAACCTTCATGGTTTTGGAATAAATATTTAATCCCTTTATAGAAATCTGTGCATCTACTCCTTTCTTGGTATTACCATTGAGTCCCAGTCTGATTAGACTCCTCATTTGGGCCACGTAGAGGGCTTGCGCTTGTTTAGGGTCCTCCTTCCTTTTGGGATAGACACATGGAGTGTCTACATGAGTTTGAGAACCTACTTGAATGCTCAAAGTTGGGGATGTGCCTATGAGACACTTGGAGACCGCCGCGAGCATTTCATACTTAGTTGTTACTAGCTTTTGATCAACTGAGGGCATCTAGAGTTTGGGGAAAAATACTTAATAAAAGAGTCATAACAAAATAATATAATCAATTTGACAACTCACTAGGGACTCCGTGCCTGCCATGGAAGAATCCGATATCTCATGCCTTCCAAAAATTTCAAAAATTACGGCTAACCATAGGTCATTTAGAGCATTCACAAAGAATCTTGATATCCAAGCCATTCTTCTTCCGTCAAGTAGGTTCTTCACAGCAAGGCTTGAAAAGCTCGCTCCAACTCAATTATCTCCCCATGGGAGAAACCTTGGAGGCTCTGCATGACCACATGCAAGCGGAACTCTATCTGTATGATAGGATTAATAATGTCCTTGACCTCAGCGACATTGGATTATTCCTTCAAATACTAGAAAATTATCTTGTCCTGGTGATTAGCGATCAAAAGCTTCTGAATTTGGTCTTTGGATAAGACCGTAGAATCATCTGGGAAGGGAGAGGGGAAAACAATATGTACTAATTCATTAATATTTTGTTTTCTTTCCCTCATACCCTGGTGAAGTTGTGCCAAGAGATTCTGCTATTTGACAGAATATTTGTCACAATTCAAAATCTCATTGATATTTGTTGTCTTCAATTGCCTATCGATGACTCCTGCATTCTAAAGAGTGATATCCGAGGCATCGAAGAGTTTATGAATCAGGAGATTTGACTCCTGGACCTTAGCGGATAAGGTGTTGTTGATGGTAGAGACTGTACTTTCTACCCTAGATCACAATTCATGTGCATTGGATATAAATCCAAGCGTAGAGGATAGATTTTTGGCAGTGGTGGTGATCTTGTCACAATAAGAGGCATATAGACCTTGAACTAATGATACAATTCAAGCTTTTTGAGATTCTTGACTTGATTGGTTGGTCAGGTCCTTGAACATTTTATTAGAAGATTTTAACCTAGCCTGAAGGCCATCCTTTTCCTATGAAAGTGAATTACCCAGGGCTTTGGCGGGGGTGAGCTTAGCTGCCAGAGATTTTTCCTCTGCTTGAGAAGCCACGAGGGCTTACTTGGTCAATGTGTCCCTTAACTCCCTCTTGAGTTGGTCTACCTCTCTATCCTTGGGCTTAAGCTTAGACATGCAGCCCGTTGCTGTAGCTTCTACCTTTTGGAGGCTGGCCTGCGTCTTTTTCAGCTAATTGTTGAGCTTCAAATAGTCGATAATGACTATTTTCCTCATTTCATTCATCAACTCGACTTTGTCTTGAGGCCAAAATTTAGTGAGGTCCACTGCGATAGTGCTAATGGAATAGTCATCATGACGCATTTGTTCCACGGGCTTAGATACCTAAGGGACAAGGTGAGTGATGGTTAAGGAGCCATGTTGATGATCATACAAGGATCAAACCTGCTTAGTTGACAGAGCCTCCTGTTAGTACCCAAATTTGTTCTTCTTTTTAGTCTGAGCAACATCAAAGATATGGCATGAAGCTTGAAGGAAGATAGATCATGATGTATGTCATTTTGTAGCCGAGGATGTGATCTAACTAGCACTTAGATTTGTGGAGAGATGGATGACACTCAAATAGGACTCGATCTTGTCCTAAATGTTTTAGGTTGTGCCTTTCAACCAAGGTAAGAGGACCTATTTTGTAACCCTAAATTGGTGAAGGAGATGAAGATATCCCATAGTTTGTGCAAATAGTATGAAGGGGCCTTGGGAAAATATGATCAACACTCCAAATCTGACTTTCACAAGTTGTCACTCCCAGATTATGGAGATATTTTCAATGCAAGGCAAGGGTTACTGAAGACATTTTGAAATCCTGATCTATTTTTTCATACTTTAGTAAATGGATTTTAATCTTCTGTGGGTATACAGGTCAAAATAGGGGTAGTATGGGGTAGGATTTGTTGTTTAGAATGATTTTTGGTGGGATATTGACAAGACAAACTTGACTATGCCAGATCTTTGACAACCTCTACAACATTTGAACAACTATAAGATAAAATGCTTCAAAATAGTGAGGATGTTCTTTCAACCAGAAGAGATACAAAAATGGAGGCCTAGGTTTGCACTCTTCACAAAATCTTTGAGACTTCAACTCAAAATCTTGAGTTAAAGGACTCAATTAAACATCAAAATCTCTGATCAAATCATGCCTAATACCCCCAAAGGCTGACAAGAAATCTCTATTAACAAAATGAAGGTGAAGTGATTTTAAACTGATTATTTTCAATTCCAGATGAAATTGTAAATGCCACTAAACTATAAATAAGGATGAGATCTGCGTGATTTCTAAAGATTTCAATGCAAGATTGCAACAAGAACAAGGAAAACTATTTACAAACATTTAAACATGATAACAAACATCATATTTCCCAAAATAACACAGATTAATTCAAAATCTTGTTAGATTCATCAGCACAGGAGAGTTTCAGGAACAATCTCAGAGTTGTGTGATGGCTATACACTTGTAACCAACTCAACATGAACGAATATCTAACACAGAAGAAATTAACTAGGTTTTATGGAGGGTTTCTCAGAAAATGAGCTTCTCTCAAAATTTGCTCGTGAATTTCAATTTTTCGACCCTTTGCATGTCAAAAAAAATGCATTATATATCATTTGTTACATCTGATTCCTTCTTTCCCAAGAAAATAATATCCGGTGGCATCTTAGTTTGTTACAAATTCATCATGATTTGTAGAAAGGGACATCTAATAGAAAAACGTTAAAAAAGTTTCCATATGCCTCAAAAAAGGTGAATCATTGCAAAATTCACATCATTAACCATTTTGGAGGCACACTTTTCATATTCAAAGCATGCAGACCCCCTTCCTTTCATTATTTCATCCTTATCCCTCCAAAATTGACTCTCCAACTTTTGGATCTGATATTTCACGTTTTTGTTCGAGCCTGAACAAAATTTTATTTCAAAAGTACCTCAAATCTATAAATTGAGTTTTCAACTTTATTCCATTTATCTTTGAAGGCAAAAACAACATGAATTCACCAAAAATTTGGTGAAAATTGATGCAAAAATCTCATTTCCACACTTCCTGGAGCAAAACTGGCGACCAAACTAAAAAATGCACAGCTATCGTTGATTTTCCTTTCTCCCTTCAATCTGAGCCCTCCACGTGTCATAATGTGATTAGAAATGGGCTTGGGATCACTTTTTGATATTTTAACATTTTTGGAAAAATGTAAAAATTTGACATTTTTCTCTGTCCCTCCGAGCTTGACACGTGTCCCAATATGGGTCCCATTAGAATCGCAGCTCAATTCTACACATTTCCACCTTTTTTGGAAAAAAAGAAAATTTTCACAATTTCTGCCACCACTCCACCCTTGAGATTTTGTACTGACACGTGGCACAATATGATTGAATCCAGGGTCGTCGTTCAATTTTACACATTTCCACCCTTTTTGAAAAAATGGAAATTTTTCACAATTTACTCCACGGACCCGCACCTCTGCTTTTGTCCTCTGATTCATTGCGGAGCCATGCTTCAAATTATCACTTTAATTCACTTTTCCTGAAAGGAAATATTTCCCTTTTTCCTCCGGCGGCCCACACTCCCTTCTGCCCCTAATCTTGCCATGTGTCCTCTCTTGAGTGGCCCGACGGACTCGCAACCTTTTTCATAACTTTTGCCCCCTTCGTAAAAAGGAAAAAAAATTCTATGTCCTCCGCCAGCCTTTCCATCCTGCTTTTGATGAAAACACGACACATGTCCACCTCTGATTCATTACAAGCCTGCACTCTGAAGCCGCCACATATTCTGATTCATTGTGGGCCCTAGGCATTGTTTTTGTACTTTAACCATTTTTTCCATTATTCCTTAAGGCACAAAAAGACCCGCCCGTCTGCCTTCAATATTATTGCAACACGTGTACCTCCTCTGGGGCCTATGGAGTTGTGGGGGTAATTTGTAAATTTTTTCAAAACACAAAAACGTTAAGTTTTTCGAGCAGACCCGCCGAATCTTGTCCAACCAAAAACGGCCATGTATGAGAAGATGTTTGAGCTAAAATTTGACAGGAAAAGGACGTCTGCATGATCGTCAAAAGACACAAAAGTTGCCAGCGATGCCCTAGGATGCTGAAGATGAATTTTACAGGAAAATGACTCCTGTCTGACCGTCAAAAAACATAGAAAATTGCAGGGATGCCCAAAATTGATTTTTTCTTCGTGGGTGAAGGATTTTTTCATAAAAAGACAAATGGAAAGTGATTCAAAGAAATTAACAACCATGGGGATAGATTTTCAAAGGAAAACAAGCATAAATCGATCATTTTTAAGCTTCCACGATTGGGAAAAATGGAAAAATAGTAGAGCCCATGGATTTTGGAAAATTAGGGCACAAAAGAGGGTAGACATGCAATTTTATTTCAAATTAGGGAAAAATAACAAGTTTATGAGCTTTTCAAGGTATTCAATCTAGAGGGAAAAGTTGTAGGCCACTAGTTTTGAGAGAAAAACGCCTTAGAGCATGCAAAACGAAGGAAAATTAGGGCAAAAGCTTGTAGGCTCAAAAATGGCACCAACATCATCTCCTGCTCGGGGATGGGCACTCCCAACGAGTGCCACAAGAACAAAAGAAGAAAACCAAGTGCCAAAAACAACCATTGGGCAACATAGTCAAAATTACAGAGCTAAAAAACTAGACCCAATCGACAAAAAATGGCTGCTAAGAACAGGGCAAACCACAAACCGACAAAAAAGGCAAAAACAGAGCCAAAAAGGCAAAGAATATACACTATACAAGTAGTATATACTTAAAATTTGGGGATTAATCCAAGAAATGCTTCAGATGCCTGCCATTAACAAGCTGGTCAAGAAATTCCCCATTTAAGTCTTTGAGAAAAAATGTATTTTCACCAATTCTGATATCAATGAAGTAAAGGCCCATCCACAATGCATCAAATTTACCATGTTTTCCCTTATCTTCATTTCTTCTATCCCATAACAAAACCAGATCTCCAAAATTTAATGCCCTAGGAGTGACCTTCTTATCGAACAACCTCCTCAACTTCTCCCTAAATTTGACATGCCTTTGGTGGGAAGCTCTTCTTCCTTCATCTAGCTCAACAATCTGATTAATCCTTGCTTCATATGGACTGACCTCTTGATCTTCAAGTTATTGAACAAATTGAAATGAAGATAATTGTAGATGTAAGGGCAATAGAGCTTGAGTTCCATACACCAACTCAAATGGGCTCTTACAAGTAGCTCTTTTGGCAATAATTCTATCAGCCCAAACTGTAAATTTCAGTTGTTCACCCTATTTTCTCTTGTTCAACTCCAAGGTTCTCCTAATGATCTTAAATAAATTCTTATTGTTGGACTCAGCTTGTCCATTTCCTTGAGGGTTATAATGTGAATCATAATTTACATTGGTTTCATACTCCTTGCACATTTCCATCAAGGGTTTAGCTTTGAAGCACATGGCATTATCAGCAATAATTTTTATTGGCACACCAAATCTACATATGATATTATTCAACAAGAAGTCCATAACAACTTGGTGTATTACTTTCTTGGTGGGGATTACCTCTACCCACTTTGTGAAGTAATCTGTAGCTACAACAATTCACTTATGTCCAGCACTAGAAGGGTCTGAAATCTCACCAATGAAGTCCATTCCCTATTGTTTGAAAGGAACTTCAATTGATACAAGTGCAAAGGAAGGGATCCTGAAGCTTTCAGTCTTCCATAGAAATGCTGGCAACTTTCACATCTTCTAACTAGCAGAGTTGCATCTTTAAAAAGAGTTGGCCACCAACAACCAGCCCTCAAAATTTTGTGTGTTGTAACCCTTCCAAAAAAGTGTCCTCCACAAACTTCCCCATGGAAATCAACAACTATTTTGGAAGCTTCATTTTCAGTTATACATTTCAAGAGGACACCTTCAGGGTTCTTCCAAGCCAGCCCAAAGTTAGTGATGATGTATTTTTGAGAATCCATCTTGAGGGCTCTTTTCATATTTTTATTTAAATGATCAAGGTAGCATAGGTGTCTGAGGTAAAATATTACATCCTTATACCATTCAGAACTTGTGAACCTCTCAAAAACATCTTCCCTTTCTTCCTCTACTTCATTCACTTCAATTGTCTGCAGGTTGCTCTCAGCCATGAGCTTAGCAAGACCCAAACCTCTTGCCAACTTTTTTGTTTAGATGTCCATGTCATACTCCTACAGTTTTTTCACCCATACACATCTTTTTCTTGAGATATCCATCTCTGATAAGATGTCTTTACCATGGTGTGGGGAACATAAGCAACAACTTTTGAGCTTAATATATAAGGCATGAAAACCTTTGTTGCTTTCACCAAGGCAAATGCTTGTTCTTCCATGATTATGTACTTTAACTCGGCAGCTTGTAAAGCCTTTCTAAAGAAGCCAATAGGCCTCTCAGCCCCATCTTCATCCTTTTGTAGCAAAACAGATGCAATGGTATTTTCATAAGAAAAGGAGAAGATTTGGAAAGGCTTCTTGCAATTCAAAGCTGCCAAGATAGGTGCATGTTTAAGTGCTTCTTTGATTCCTTCAAAATCTTGAATAGCATCCTCCTCCCACTTCATAACTTGGTCTTTCTTTAACATGCATGTAATAGGAAGAGTCAATTCAGAAAAATTAGACACAAACCTTCTAATGAAATTGATCTACCCAAAGAAGGATTGGATGCCCTTCTTTGTTCTTGGAATTGGAACCTTGCTGATTGCTTTTACCCTCTCAGGGAAAATCATGAAACCAGCGTTTGAAACAATATGACCAAGCAACTTGGCCTTTTGCACCCCAAAATGACACTTCTTTGGGTTGAGAGAAATGCCATATTCTCTACATATGATCAACATTATTTCCAAGTGATGCAAGTGATCTTTTCTGCTCCTTGAAAACACTGTCACATCATCCTAATAAACTGCAATGAAGTCATTTATGTAACCAGCAAAAGCAACATCCATTTCTCTTTGGAAGGTAGCTCTAGCATTCATGAGACCAAAAGGCATTCTTACATAAACATATGTCCCCCAAGGAGTAGTAAAGGAATTTTTAAATCTTTCTGACTCCTTGACAACCACTTGATTGTAGCCAAAGAAACCATCCAAGGTGGACAACAATTCAAATCTAGTCACCAACTGCAGCATGTTTTCCATGTTTGGAAAATGATAATTTTCTTTCAATGAAGCTCTATTCAGATTTCCAAAGTCTACACAAAGTTTGATGTCTCCATTTTTCTTTCTGACTGGCACAAGGTTTGGAACCCAAGATGAATACCTTGTGGGCTGAATGATCCCTCCCTCCTTCATTTTATTCAATTCATCTTGCATTTTCATGGAGAGGAGTGGATTAATTGACCTCTGCTTTTGTCTGAATGGTTTGGCATTTTTCTCAAGAGGAATCTCATGATGAAACAATTCCTCTTTCTATGCTTTCAGCTCTGAATAAGACCAAGCAAGACAATCCTGATATTTCTTCAATAGTTGGACATAGGATTGTTTTTCCTCTTTGTTTAGATTGCTGCCCAACCAAAATTTTCTTGGTTTATCATTAGTTCCCAAGTTATTCTCTTCCGCATCCCTTGAGGCAAACATGTTTCTATTGATGATGCAATCAACATTGTTAAAATTTGACTCAAGTGCAACAAGACCTCTAGGAATGGTGTTATTTTTCAATTGGATGATATCCTTTCCAAACAAAGTCTCTCTTCCTTTAGTCATACACACCATTGGTTCCCAATCAATATTCTGATCTATAAACTCACCTTGATTTTGTAAGAACCTTTGTACTTGGGTATCATCGTTAAACACTTGCCAATGCTTGATGTTGTCAGGGACGACATGCCTAGTTAACACTTCAATATTGTACTCACAATAAGGTGAAACGGTGGAATCCCCAAATCTTGACCCCAATACTACCAACTTGTCAGTAGCAACATTGAAACTTCTGTCATGATGCATAATATTGAAGGAATAAAACATCTCAATTAGATCCCAAACTGTATGTTTGTACTGTTTCATTCGCTGATTTTTTGTAGCATACAATTTTCTAATTTGTTTGACAACTAGCTCTAAATCTCTTTTTGCAATGATGGAATTTACACCATACTTCCATGCAATTCTTAGACCCAACAACAAGGCTTCATACTCAGCAATGTTTTAAGTACATTCAAAATGAAGCTTGAAGGAAAAAACAAACTCTTCCAATCTAGAAGAAATCATAATTACACCAACACCATTTCCAAACTTGGAGCAAGCTCCATCAAATAGCAAGGTCCAAGGAGAACCTACCTATTCAAGGCACTTTGAATGATCCATCTTGTGCTCCTTATAATAAGAAAACCCAATAAAATTATCCACATCAACATCAGCAAATAATACTTCATAAGAAGCACCGTTTGGATCCTCGATTAGATGCAACATCTTCTTTTCTCCATAGAGCTTGATGAGGCTGCCCTCAATGGGAATAGTGGAAAAAGACATATCCATTTGGACACTCCCTCCAAAACTTACAGCCCACTTTCTTGACCATAACATACCCCATTTGGTAGGGCAATCAATAATCAAAACATCCAACTTTAAATTCCTCCCAGGATAAGATGCAAGCTGCACCACTAGACCCTTCACACAACCAACTACCAGCACTTCTCTTGATTCCATGGAAGTACACTTCCCATAGGCTACTGTCACTTTAATATCCAATTCATTCATGGCTTCTAGAGGCATGACATTACATGATGCACCGGAATCAAAAATACAATTGTGAAGCAGTCTATCCTTTATGATCAAAGTTGTAAAGAATGGATCAACATTCAATTGGGAATCAACCAAGGATGTCCCCAAGTATACCTCAGGTGTTTCTCCAAGATCCTCTACTGCTGGTGGTGTTTTAAGGTCTACAATAATATGAGGAGGAGTTTCAACAATGTTTACATTTCTGCTTGGAGTACTCTTTTCTTCTTTCAAAACCTAGGTACTCAAATGTTCTCTTGTGCTCAGGAATCCTAAGAAACTCAATGATTGGAACATTCACTTTGATTTGGCTCAATACCTGGGCTATGTCATATGGAACACTCTTTGGCAAGGCAGCATTAGAGTGGAGACAAGTAGATTCATTAGATGGAGTGGGATTCTTGGCAGCTTGGGCATGAGGAGGACTATAATTTTTGCTTGGGACAACAAAGTTTTTGGCAAGTGTCTCTTTTCTAGGAGCTTCTTTAGGAATACTTGTAAGCAAGGGTTTTTTAGGTTTGGCTTGAGGCCCAACTCCCTTAACAACCTTTCTCCTAGTGTTGTACTCTTTCTCTTGAGCCATAAAAACATTCATTAACAATTGTCTATCTTCCTCCGAAGGGATACCACCATCATACTTCTTGATCATCAAAGCTCTTAAGTATTCAAATTCATTGTTAGGAATTTCAAAAGTTTACACTACATCAACTTCAAGAGTATGAGGGGGAAGAAAAACTTGTACCCGTTTGATGCAATCCCAAAAGGTTGTAGATGTCCTTGCACTTATGACCTTAGTTGATGTTGCTCCTTGTCAACTTGAAGAACAACCCACCATGAAAATATCATCATCAATACCAGCTTCACCATCTTGCTGGTCCATTTCACATGGAGGATGGGGTAGAAAACACCTATCACACCAATCAATATCAACAACTTCCTCAATAGTAACAACCCTAGCAATTAAGGGATCAGGTAACACTATTCCTTCACATGCTTGAGGATGTCTATTTGCAGACCACATGGGTCCTTTCCCTCTATCATCAGACCTCTGATCACCCCTAGGATGATTGGAAAATTTGTCATGGTTTTGTGCTTTTTTCTGATCTTGTGAATTCTACCTAATTCCCTTCTCAGCTCTTGCCAACTTATAGGAAATCTCTTTGACATCCCCTGCCAAAGTCTTCACCACTCCCTCCAAGTCTAGACTTTTTCTTACTTGAGGTTTTTCAGGGTTTATCAACTTTACACCATCTCTCTTGAGAGGCTTCCCAAAGGCCTTAATGTTATTTTCAATTTGTAGTGCCATGGTAAAGGCCTGCCTCAAATTGGTAGGGTTCTTATCTCTTAGGTAATAGGCTTCCTTCTTATCAAATGCATCTGCATATTTGATCAAGCATGAAAGATCACATGGCCTCAAATTAACTGGCAGCCTTCTTAGAGTTTTGTTAAACCTTGTGTTAAAGTCATGATATGATTCATTGGGGTTTTTCTTGATATTCTCAAATTTAGACGAGAAATTTAGGATCGGTCTTGTCACCATATTACAACCTGAATGCATTGTTCATCTCAGTCTAAGAGTCAATAGAATTATCAAGAAGATCCTTGTACCAATCCCTTGCATCCTCTTCTAGTGTATGAATGAAAAATTTAATAAACACATCTTCATGCTCAATCTCAAATTCCTCCATGTTAACAAAATTTTTGAGATGCTGATCACCAGTTATAGCATTGTTACCTTGGAACTTAGGCAACCTATTCCTCACATCTTGTGGGACAAAATTTGGATAACCATCCATTCCTCTAAATTTTATAGGACCAAATGTGTTAACAACAAATGGAGGTCTAGGGGAGGTTGAGCCATATGATTTTGAGGTGGTGATCTTGGGGGTGACACAGGCTGATGAGGAGTGTGAGGTCTTTGGGGCTCAATAATGTGGTTCACAAGATTGGTATTCTCTAGGTGTTGATTTTCTTGGGAAGTTTTACTAGAATTAAAGCACACAGGTGTAGATTGGGAAAAGAACTTACCAAGTAAAATAGAAGGACCTTCATTAGTTGAGGTAAACAAATTTGTGAGAATATTGCTTGAATCAGAATCACAGGAAGAAGAGTGATAATCCTCTACCAAAGGCTGATCTCTCTCACCAATGGATATTCCTTTGCTTGATGTCTGACCTTCAACAAGCTTCCAAACATTTTTTTTCTCTGAAACTACTTTTCCCAATTCTTGAAATAAATTTTTACTTGGGTCCCTCCTGAAGAGAGATCTTCTTCCTTCCATTTTTGCAGAGATTAGCAACACAAAAATAAATGACAAAAAGTTAAGACACTAGTATTTATCAAGATCAAGTTAGCATGGATTTTCCACTAAGGAATTTCACCCTAGTTGTGCAAATGCACTAAAATACTCTGTCAAATACCTATCAGCACTGAAAATCTTGCAAAACTTTATAGATCAGACCTTCCTTTTCTTGAATTTATCAACCAAAAATGCAAATGAAGTGCAACTACTGCTGGAAACTAATAAAATTGTAGGAAGAACTTATATCTTCACTTAATCCTTACAAATCTAATTATAAAATGATACTTCAACAATGTGCTTGCATGAAGAATTTGTAAGAGACATTATTACGGTTTGATATGCATTCAAATACCTCAAATATGTATGCACATGGATCAGATTGAACCAAGAATCTCCTCGGTAATGGTGCCACTGGTGTTGGTACCCAAATTTGTTCTCCTTTTTAGTCTGAGCAGCATCAAAGGTATGGCATGAAGCTTGAAGGCAGATAGATCATGATGTATGTCATTTTGTAGCCGAGGATGTGATCTAACTAGCACTCAGATTTGTGAAGAGATGGATAACACTCAAATAGGAATTGATCTTGTCCTAACTGTTTTAGGTTGTGCCTTTCAACCAAGGTAAGAGGACCTATTTTGTAACCCTAAATTGGTGAAGGAGATGAAGATATCCCACAGTTTGTGCAAATAGTATGAAGGGGCCTTGGGAAAATATGATCAACACTCCAAATCTGACTTTCACAAGTTGTCACTCCCAGATTATGGAGATATTTTCAATGCAAGGCAAGGGTTAGTGAAGACATTTTGAAATCCTGATCTATTCTACATACTTTAGTAAATAGATTTTAAGCTTCTGTTGGTATAAAGGTCAAAATAGGGGATGCATGGGGTAGGATTTGTTGTTTAGAATTATTTTTTGTGGGATATTGACAAGACAAACTTGACTATGCCAGATCTTTGACAACCTCTACAACATTTGAACAACTATAAGATAAAATGCTTCAAAATAGTGAGGATGTTCTTTCAACCAGAAGAGATACAAAAATGGAGGCCTAGGTTTGCACTCTTCACAAAATCTTTGAGACTTCAACACAAAATCTTGAGGTAAAGGACTCAATTAAACATCAAAATCTCTAATCAAATCATGCCTAAGGTACCCCCAAAGGCTTACAAGAAATCTCTGTCAAAAAAATGAAGGTGAAGTGATTTTAAACTGATTATTTTCAATTCCAGATGAAATCTCTTCTGACAGATGAAATTGCAAATGAAACTAAACTATCAATAAGGATGAGATCTGCGTGATTTCTAAAGATTTCAATGTAAGATTGCAACAAGAACAAGGAAAACTATTTGCATACATTTAAATATGATAACAAACATCATATTTCCCAAAATAACACAGATTAATTCAAAATCTTGTTAGATTCATCAGCACAGGAGAGTTTCAGGAAAAATCTCAGAGTTGTGTGATGGCTATACACTTGTAACCAACTCAACATGAACGAAGATCTAACACAGAAGAAATTAACTAGGTTTTTTGGAGGGTTTCTTAGAAAATGAGATTCTCTCAAAAATTTCTTGTGATTTTCAATTTCTCGATCCTTTGCATGTCAAAAAGCATGCATTATATATCATTTGTTACATCTGATTCCTTCTTTCCCAAGAAAATAATATCTGGTGGCATCTTAGTTTGTTACAAATTCATCATGATTTGTAGAAAGGGACATCTAACAAAAAAACATTCAAAAATTTTCCAGGTGCATCAAAAAAGGTGAATCATTGCAAAATTCACATCATTAACCATTGTGGAGGCACGTTTTTCATATTCAAAGCATGCAGACCCCCTTCCTTTCATTATTTCATCCTTATCCCTCCAAAATTTGACTCTACAACTTTTGGATCTGATATTTCACGTTTTTGCTCGAGCCTGAACAAAATTTCATTTCAAAAGTACCTCAAATCTGCAAATTGAATTTGCAAATTGATTCCATTGATCCTTGAAGGAAAACACGACATGAATTCACCAAAATTTTGGTGAAAATTGATGCAAAAATCACATTTCCACACTTCCTAGAGAAAAAATGGCGGCCAAACTAAAAAATGCACAGTTACCGTTGATTTGCCTTTCTCCCTTCAATATGAGCCCTCCACGTGTCATAATGTGATTAGAAATGGGCTTGGGATCACTTTTTGATATTTTAACATTTTTGGAAAAATGTAAAAATTTGACATTTTTCTTTGTCCCTCCAAGCTTGACAAGTGTCCCAATATGGGTTCCATCGGAATCGCAACTCAATTCTACACATTTCCACCTTTTTTGGAAAAAAGGAAATTTTTCACAATTTCCTCTACCGCTCCACCCTTGAGATTTGACATTGACATGTGGCACAATATTATTGAATCCGGGGTAGCCGTTCAATTTTACACATTTCCACCCTTTTTGAAAAAATGATTTTTTTTCACAATTTCCTCCGTGGACCCCCACCTCCACTTTTGACCTCTGATTCATTGTGGAGGGACACTTCAAATTATCAATTTAATTCACTTTTCCAAAAAGGAAATATTTCCCTTTTTCCGCTGGCAGCCTGCACTCCCTTTTGCCCCTGATCCTGCCACATGTCCTCTCCTAAATGGCTCGATGGACCCGCGGCCTTTTTCATAACTTTCTCCCCGTTCGTAAAAAGGAAATTTTTTCCTAAGTCCTCCACCAGCCTCTCCATCCCACTTTTGATGAAAACACTACATGTGTCCACCTCTGATTCGTTATGGGCCTGCACTCTAAAGCCGCCACTGTTCCATTCTATTTCGTTGTGGTCCTACACTCTGAAGCCGCCACGTGTTCCATTATGATTCGTTACGGGCCCTAGGCATTTTCTTTGTACTTTAACACTTTTTTCGAAAATGCCTTAAGGCACAAAAAGACCCACCCATCCACCTTCTATCTGCTTACGACACGTGTACCTCCCTGTGGAGCTGCAAGGGCAATTTGTAATTTTTTTCAAAACACAAAAATGTTAAGTTTTTCGAGCAGATCCGCCGAATCATGTCCAACCAAAAATAGCCACGTATGAGAAGATGTTTGAGCTAAAATTTGACGGGTAAAGGATGCCCGTATGATCGTCAAAAGACGTAAAATTTTCTTTTGATTCCCTAGGATGTTGAAGATGAATTTGATGGGTAAATGATGCATGTCTGATTGTCAAAAAACATGGAAAATGACAGGGATGCCCAAAATTAATTTTTTCTTTGTGGGTGAAGGATTTTTTGATCAAAAGACAAATGCAAATCGATTTAAAGCAATTAACAACCATGGGGATAGATTTTCAAAGGAAAACAAGCATAAATCGATCATTTTCAAGCATCGACGATCGGAAAAAAATGGAAAAACAACGGAGCCCGCGGATTTTGGAAAATTAGGGCACAAAAGAGTGCAGACATGTAATTTTATTTCAAATTAGGGAAAAATAACAAGTTTGTGAGCTTTTTTAAGGTATTAAATCCGGAGGGAAAAATTGCAGGCCACCAGTTTTGAGAGAAAAATGCCTTAGAGCATGAAAAATGAAGGAAAATTAGGGCAAAAGCTTGTAGGCTCAAAACTAGCACTAACACCACCATCTCCTTCTTTCTATGCTTTGATCTCCTTTGATCTCCAGCCACCTTGGTGGCCTCTGCTTGTCTCCAAAAATCATAAGGAGAAGAGACCATCCCTCCCACAAATGGGAAACCAGGTGGCAGGCCATATGGAACAGTCATTGGTGATTAAGATACTGTAGATACCAGGGTTGAAAAAGGGGGCGTGATAATGTGAGGCGAGAAGCTCAGGATGATAGTAGGTTACCATAAAAGTAGAGAAGAAATAGGTGGAGGAAGGGGCTGGGATGTAGTGAAAGACTAAAGGATTCATTCTGAATGGGAATGTGGAGCTGGAAGCATTACAGAGAGTAGAGCCTCACGTGATGGGATTTCAGGAATCACAACTGATTTTAGCTTCTTGTAGGCCAGGCTAGAGAGATAATCTCCCTCTTCTATAGCTTCTGAGAGCCTGGGGGATGGAGAAATTTGAGGAGTTTGAAGAGGGGAGGTTGATGAAGGTACCTTAGGTATCCATCGTTGTAGCTCGGAGGACCCTATGGTTGACCTGAGAGGTTTCTTAGAAGTGATGACAAGTACATCCTCACTGTCTACATCGAAGTCATGCTTTGTGTCCCACTTGTCCTCCCAGGGCTCGTCAGTGAGAACTTCCTCGAAGTTATGTGTGGTTTGGCCGATTTCCTTCCTGTATTTCCAAAATCCCTCGATCTTCCTGGAATTCCATTCCTTTCTTTTTAAGGTTGCTTTCATCCTTTTCCCAATGGTTAGAGTAGGGTTGAATGCATTTTCACTAGATGAAATGACTCCCAATCCAAAGTGGGGATATCCTAGAGTTCAATAAATACCTCGGGTGCTTTAGCCTTGGGGCTTTGTCGTGAATCGAAAAATGGCCTCAATTCATGTTTTCAAGGGACTTTGATTTTATTTGTAGACATGGTTTCAGCTATTTTCCCATCTGGATCATACCTCCATGAGTCCTGGATCAAGGCAAACTCATAGGAGGCCAAATTCTGAAACAGAAAATGGTCTGCCTGCCTCTTGATTATAGTAATCCCTCCCCTACTAAAAGGGAGGTCATAGATTTCTTTCTTCTTTCTGGTCGAGATGACCTCTAGGTCTAGCATGATGAGCTGCCGGGTGACTTCGAGACCTGCTATCTGAGGTGTGAGGATCCTCAGGAGCATGAAGGATTCACCTCTGAATCCATGGAATTGAATCATAGAATGACCTTTGGAAAATAAGTAGTCAATGGGGTGTAATGGGTCTGAGAAGATAGACCATGCAGAGTCATTCATTCTGTTATCGATCCCTTCAGGATCAAGCTCTAGCAAAAGAGGCTCCACAAAAGCATTGAAAAACTCATAAACGTGTGAATAATGAGATAGTATATGGGTCCATGCAGATGCCGGGATAATATTTGGGGAATTCATCTCTGTATCCCATAGGGTTAGGGCCATGGATTGATCAAAATACTGAGCATTTTGGTACAGAATGAGGTGAAAATAGAAGACGAATACCTGAAGGTGGATGTCATTGAGAAATGCTTGAGTTGTTCACAAATTGACCCTGCTATGACTTCCACGAAGTCAAATTTATATCTTTGCTTTGTGCTGATGGTCCTCATTCAGAATATAGCCACCAATTTCCACTCCTCAACATATTTATCAGAGTCCTACCCAAAAATAAAATCCAACATAGAGCAGACATCTTGAGCGTCAGGCTTGAGGGACTTTAAGGGGATGGGGAAACTAGGAACCCCCAATGTGTTGGAGTCTAATTGTCTCAGTTCCTTGGTAAGGGTCACGACCTTCATTTGACACTAGACCCATACACTCTAGAGCTTGGATATATCATAGAAATGGGTTGACTGATCATAGTTTAGGGCTAACATGTCCCTGATGGCCTGTAGTTTGATTGTAACCGTTGAATTCCAACCCTTGATGGTATGGTTTCCTAAGTTGAAACTTGTTGCGCACATTTGTATGAGCTCTAGACACAGGTGTGTGAGAGGAACCATGTATTGGGAAAGAGTAGTGCTCCAGGTCCTGGCACTGAATGACTCTGAGTCTCTCTGGAGGTTGAACCTGGCACATGTCACTTCTCTCAAAGCTTTAGGCCTTTTGTTGAGACTGGGATCGAATATATCGTCGGCGGGGTCAATGACCAGTAAAGGGTCGCTACACTGAGATAATGATTTTGGGTATTTTAGCTTTGAATGGTGCTGTCGGGGAGGAATGGGCTGTCCTACGTAGGAATTTGTTACCTGAGTAGAGATGGAGGTGGTGCTAGCCATGGTGATATGAATTTATTTGAATGACTCTGGAGCTTTTGGAAACTTTGATATTCGCCGATAAAAATCTAAATACTTCAGAATGATCCTTTTGAACAGAGCTCGAGGGGCCTTTAATAGCCATTTCTACCCCAAGAGTAAAAAATCGTACGTGCCCAGAGTTACTTCTCATAATGCTTCCTTTAAGTGAGAGACCCGAGGCACCTAACTTGGCGCCTTTGATAGATCTTGCATTGATTGTGGATCTTTTATTTAGGAAAGAGGCCCCTACCTTTGATGACGAATTTAATGTGAGAAGATGGTAGCGACGCTTTCTTCAATATATCAAAAGTGACATGGACAGGGGTGGTGGAGCACGTGGAAAAAACATCCAATGAAAGTAGAGGCTCAAAACAAAACTAAAACTACAAAACATGCAACAATATATACATATGATACAATTTTAGAAGATACCTAAACATAGGGCTTCAGATGTATCCCATTTACTGGAATCACCAAAGGATCTCTTGCCATGGTTTTAAGCTCGAATGAGTTATGTTGATTACATGCACTGATTATGAATGGTCCAGTTCATAAGGGGTCAAACTTTCTATGGTTCCCGGGTTTAGCTGCTCTAGCATCCCACTTTAAAACAAGGGTTCTGATTTGGAAGTTCGGCTCTGATGTCTTTTGGTCGAACCATGTCTTAACTATTTGTTGGTTATTAATCATGGCCTTGTGGGTGAGTTCATACTTTTCTTGGAGTTCTACCAACTTAGTGAGCCTTACTGACATTTCCCCATTCTCCTCTATCTCAAATCCTTTCAGCAGTTGTAATGCGGGAATCTCTAAAGAAATTGGCATCACAACACTTTTCCCATAGACCATTTCATATGGCGAAGCTTTTAGGATCTGCTTTGGAGTGATCCAATCAGCCCATAAGGTTGTTTTAACATGCTCATGCCACAACCTTTTATGCTCATGTCCCATCCTTTTAATGAGTCTTATTAGATTCTTATTTGTAGACTCTGCTAGGTCGTTCCCTTATGGGTAATAGTTAGAGGATGTCTTTAAATATATCCTGTGTTTGACTGAAAAATCAGTAACCTTAGCTCCCACGAAATATTTAGCATTGCTGGATATAATGGTGTGGGGGGAACCAAAACGAGTAGTGATATCCTATAATATTCCTAGGATCACATCTTTAGTAGACTCCTTAAGTGACTTCCTATGTCCACCAGGTGAAATAATCCGTTATCGTGAGAATCCACCTGTGTTTGGCACTTACAGTTGGATTTACCATTCTAATGAAATCAAGACCCCATTGTGTGAAAGGTTCCTCAATTAAAATGGGGTTAAGGGGAAACGCTATGTTTCTTCAGAAACCTACGTAAACTTGACAAACCTTACATTTGTTTATTTCCACCTGACTATCGGCGAATAGGACAGGCTAAAAGTATCCTACCTGTAAAATCTTTATAGCAGTGGTTTGGGCCAAAAAATGACCACCTAAGTCTCCATGATGCAATTCTCTTAAGACTCTTTTGGCCTCTTCATCTTCAAGGCATCTCAACATCAACCCATTAAAACTCCTCTTAAAAAGGAAACCATTAATTATAGTGAAATAAGTCCCTTGTTTCCTTTAATACCTTCTCTTTTCAAGGGGAGATGGCTAGGATACTCTACAATTTGAATAAAATGAATTCTACAAGAGACCCATCACTCGAGCCTATCCTCCTGTAGGTACATTATCTTTTTTGACTCGTCAATTATTTTGGGGACTAGTTCCTGTGTCAAATATTGACATAGTCCCTTGCCTCTTACGAGCTTCATGGGCTTTATCTCTATGTCGTATTCCAAGATTTTGGTTATCCAATTTTCCTTTTTTTCAGTTATCTCACCCTCCATTATATACTTTTTAACGCTGGGGTGAGCCATCATGACCACAATTTTGTTGTGTGTGACCAAGTGTCTGAATTTCTTCAAACCTTTGACTATGGCATAGGCCTGCCTTTCCACAAAATTGTACCTTGTTTCATAGTCGTGAAGCATTTTTGAAAAGAAGGAAATGGGGTGTTCCTCCCCCTGTCGCTCTCCCTTTTGAGTTAACACAGATGCTATGTTATTTTTCCCCCGTATACATACATGATGAAATATTTTGAGAAGTCAGGGTTGTGGAGTAGGGGGGCTGATGCAATAGCCTCTTTGATCAATTCAAAATACTGTCAACCTTCCTCAGTCCATTTGAAAACTAGATCTTTCTTTAGCATGAGAGTAATGGGGTGGATGGTCCCTTCAAAATCTGATATAAACCTACCAACAAAGTTGATCTTTCCTAAGAAGGATTGAAAAACCTTCTTGTTGATAGGCAAAGGCAGCTCTAAGATGGCTCTGAATCTCTCAGGATTAATGGAAACTCCTTCCTTTGACACCACATATCCTAGGAGTTTTCCTTGGGGAATGCCAAAAATACATTTCTTGGGATTCAGAGAGATCCCAAATTATTAACATTTTTTAAACACAACTTCTAAAGCATCAAAGTACTCCTCCTCCATTCTGGTAAACATCGTGAGATCATCATGGTATATGAGGATTACCTTGTTTATCAACGCCCCAAATGTAGTGTCCATGGCTCTTTGAAAAGTAGCCCTTGCATTTGTGAGCCCAAAAGGCATCTTTGTATAGGTGAAAGTTCCCCATAGTCTTGAAAATAGTTTTATGTTGATCCCCTTCTGCGAGCCATATTTGGTTATAACCTAAGAAGTCGTCCAACAGGGAAAACATCTTAATCCCGTAACTATCTGTAAAATTTGTTCCATAGAGGGCAGGGGATAATGGTATTTTAGGGAGGCTCTATTCAGATCTTGAAATCTATGCAGAGTTGGATTTCACCATTTTGCTTTCTTACTAGTACCAAGTTGGAGACCTAAGTTATATGTTTGATTGGAAAAATTATGTGAGATTCCAAAAAATTTCTCAACTCTTCGGCTATGAGGGCCTCCACTTTAGGATTCACAGGTCTCTATTTCTATCACACAGGATTATCCCCTTCCTCCAGATCAATGGTGTGCTAGATAATATCTTTATCATAGCCGTGAATATTGTCATATGTCCAAGCCATCACCTTGTCATACTTGTTACACAAAGCCACAAGTAGGTCTCTATCTTTTCAGGTTAATGACTTTTCAGATTTTAGTCGTTTGTCCCTGGCTATTTCCATATCTACATAATCCTCTTTTACTGCTTCAAACCTCCTTCGATCTGAGCTAGCATCATCTGATTCGAAAAGGTTTTCAAGCATAATTAGTCCTCTTGGGATCTTGTTCGTCTTTAATTATATTACTTGGTCTCCATATGCTTCTTCAACCTTGGACTGGAGTTGATTCACAAACTAATTAGGCTGCTCGAAGAAATGTATGACCTGTCGGTCATTATCAAAAACCTGCCAATGATGTAGGTTGTCAAGGATCGAGGGGTGAATGATTACCTTTATAGCGTCTCTATTTTATAAAATTTCCTGGGATGGATCAAACTGAGACCTACTGGTAGCCATTCTGTATGCCTCTGCATTCTTCTCACGAGGAACTACCTTAATGTTGAAAGCCTCAAAATCATCTATTAGATCCCAGACCCGGTGCTGGTAGGATCTCATCCTTGGGTTCTTGGTGGCAGTGGTATTCCTTACTTACATGACCACTAATTCTGAATCACCAAATACCCTTATCTTCCTGATACCTTCCTTCAGGTGGTGCATAAACCATGTACCAAGGCCTCATATTCCGCTTCGTTACTAGTATAAGAGAACTGGAAATGTACTGACTAGAGAATCTTCCTACCGGTTGGAGAGGTGAGGAAAACTCTGTCTCTTGAGCCATTCTTACTTCTAGCCCCGTCAAAATATAAGCTTCATATTGGAGGGTCACCAGGAGAGTCTATCCCTGGTGTGTCACCCTCACTTTTTACCTTTGGGATTGTGGGGTTTTCGTCAGAATGACATAAGTGCCCACGCTGGTTGAATCAAAGTTTCCAAATGGATCTCTAGGGGGAATATTAGATAGATGGTCACCCTCTTGGGGTTCTCCCCCCTCTATATATAGTTCTTCTTCTCTTGTGATCATAACATGGGAGGCCTCAAAACTAGAAGGTACTTGGTCCGTTATATATTCCTTGGAGAGTGGTTTGGATAAGACCTTCATCTTAGACCCACACTTACTGTATAGGATTAAGTGGGACCAATACAAAGACATGTACCTGCCAATTTTAGCTGTGAAGTCTCGGGAGAGGAAGAGCCCAAAGATTGGTGGGACATTAATGACCATGATATCTTGGTGAACAGTTATATTTGGAAAGAAATAGAGTTGCAATAGAAGCCCCTTGATAATTCATATGGTTAGCACAAACTTCTTGTCTAGTTACATAACCCCCTTCTTCAAGGGCTCATACTGGACTCATAAAGCATCTGCTATTGCCTAAGGCATGACAGTAGTACTTTCACCAGAATCTATCATGGAATTATGTAGTAACTTCTTTCTTATAATAAGAGTAAAAAAGAATGGGTTGGGCCTTGGTTTACTCACTTCTTCCTTTTGATTTAGCAATATGGCTTCTGAAGGCACCCATGCATCTTTGACTTGTCCTTTCATGGGACCTGCCACGATCGCATCCTCCTCCAATCTTAACACCCCTTGGAGCAGCTCCTTCTTGGGAATGCTCAAGAGATCCCACAAGGATGCGCTAGTAGGTGCCTTTTTCAATTGTTGGAATATGTTGATGGGTCCAACTAGCAATGGTTTAAGAGGTGGCTGATGCTTTTTCCTTTCCTTCTCAAGGTGATGGACCTCTTTCTCCTGTATAGTTGGTTAGGGGAATTCTTTCATCTTTGGCAACAACAAACTTATAATAATCGGAGGCTCTTTATACACCTTGTTGACCAAACTGGAAGCTGGTGTGTCTGCTTCAATGATCCTTTTCTTGAAGTGAGTATTGTAGTTGAACTACATAGGTTTTGGAACAGATGCCTCATTTATAAAAACAAACTCCTCCCCCTCTACCCAAGAGAAAAGGGCATGCTCTGGTGCAATCTCGGCCTCTTGTTCTAAAGACATTCCTTGCATTTGGGTGGTGAAAGCAGTGCTTTGGGCTCCCTCAGATTGATGAGGTCCAATTGTGCATGTGTAATAACCCTCTTATTTTTTACTCTGATATCCTTAGCTACAAGTTCCCATAGGGAAAATCTTTTGGCATATGAGGATTATTGCAAGGGAAGCACCAAGCGTTAGGTTCCTCAGCCAGATGATTTTGTCCAGGGATGAGCTCTCTACTGCTATTTGGGGGAGAGGTTCAAAGAAGCATGGGTACATGGACTATTTGATTTGATGGCTAAGTGGTTGGAGGCCTCTGAGCATTCTGGTATGTAGATGGGTAAGCGGGTCAGCTACTTTAGACATTCTGATAATTTTTCTTTGGATAAGCGGCCTGATTTCTCTTAAGGTTTACTATCTCATTTGAGAGACTTCTCAGGATGTTTCTCATCTCGTCCATCTTGGGGAATGAAGAGGAGGTGGTAGGGGTAGGAGCGGGAGCCACAACTGTTGGGGGGTAATTTTATAGAGAAGTAGGGATTGAGGTTGAACTCTGGGATTATACTTGTAGAAAGGGGGATATCTCAGGATTTATGGGCAAAAGAGTTCTGGGAGGAAGCTTCCCTGTGTCTATTGGATTGTTCTCAACTTGGACCACAAGTTTATATGATTGTGGCAAAGAATCCCCTCCTAATGACTGAATCATTACCAAAATATCTGAATTTAAGGATTTTAAGTAGAAAACAATAGCCATACCTGCAGGTGGTCTAGCCAAGACTGGAATCCTTTGCCAAGTTTTATGGAACCAGGTGTTGAAATATGTCATCAACTCTTGCCGATTCTTTTTTATATCAATTAATTGATGTAGGAGTGATGATCAGTCTCCTTTCTTGCTGAACCTTGCTACAAATGGTGTTCCCAACTGGTCCCAAGTACAGATAGTGTTAGGGGTCAAGGCTTGGTACCATTCCAGGGCCCTCCCCTTGAAAGAGGCAACCAATAATCGTAAGGAAACATCTTGCTCCCTTATATAATGTACCACGCATATCTTTGCTAAATCTTAGAGATGTTCCTCAGGGGTTTTAAAGTCTTCACCGCTGAACTTGGGCAACGCTTTCAATGCATTGGTTGGAATAGGATTCCATACCACCAGGGGTGTAGGTAAAATGAGTGGGCTTCCCTGACCCCATGAAACAAACAGTCTCAAAAATGGAGGCTGAAGGTGCGCCACAGTGATAGGTTTGAGGGTCCTTGTTGAATGAGTGAAGGGCCTACCTAGTGGATGGGTTGAGAGAGTCCGGTCTGGGGGGAACGGAGACCTCTAAACCTATCTTCCTAATTTGTGTCGCGGAGGGGATAACTGTAAATATTCAATGAGACCTTCTTCCCTCGCTCTTGATCTCATTCACATTCGTTGATAAATCTTGGGTGATGCTTTAACCTATAGGAAAGATTAATGTCCCACCAGGTGTGCCAGGAAAATTATTGATGATGATATTTACAGATGAACTATCAGAGTTATAGGAAACCTTAGGTTGGTGAGACGTGCACCCTAAGGTGACCTCCAGTTTTTAAAGAAGTTGGCTCTTCTCTAGTTTTTAGGAGTAGGTTTAGAAAAAGCATGTAAATGACTTAAATAAATAGGTGATGCACCAAATTTAAAAGAGACATGACATAATATCTAATATATTTATCAAGAATAGTTGAAGGGCTAAACAACATGATCTACTACTCTGATAACGCAAAAATATGAGGAACTAAAATGATTAATAATAAACGAAACAAGGAAATTCTAAGGGCGTCAAGCACGATGAATTTCCTAACTCATTTAGAACTACCTTTCATAAAAGAAATGAAAGTTTAGAACATATGAAAATCCAATTTACACAGAATAAGAACTCTTTATTCATATAGAGAAAGGGTACATAAGGCCCATGAAAGCACATATTACACTTCTCTTCTATGACAAAGGCTTGCTAAGGCTAGATAAAACATACAAAACTCTTCACTTTCCTCCTCCCTTTTCTTTGGCTCAAAATTCCTTTCCTCTTTTTATATCTTGTATCTTGCCTCCTTTTATAGGAAATGTTTCTACTTCTGTCACTTTCAGCTACCACCTTTTGCTTTCAATTTTGATAAGGCCTTGCACTTATCCTTCTGGATCATGCCCCTAGTATTTTAAATGCAATTCCGCCACTTCCTTCCGTATTAATTTGGATATTTGACCTTCATGGTTTTGGAATAAATATTTCATCCCTTTATAGAAATTCACGCATCTACTCCTTTCTTGGTATTACCACTGAGTCCCTGTCTGATTAGACTCCTCATTTGGGCCATGTGGAGGGCTCGTGCTTGCTTAGGGTCCTTCTTCCTTTTGGGATATATCAAACATGTGTCGGATATACACGTGAAGTGTTTGCACAATTTTGAGAACCAACTTGAATGCTCAAAGTTGGGGATGCACCTATGAGACACGTGGAGACCATCGTGAGCATTTCATACTTATTCGTTACTAGATTTTGATCAACCGAGGGCATCTAGAGTCTGGGGACAAAATACTTAACAAAAGAGTCATAACAAAATGATATAATTAATTCCCTCATTGCGTAATCAATCCTCTTGTAGTTCTACTAGGCTTTTGTGCAGGTGTGAGTGAAAACTAGCCAACCCCTAAGTATTTTCTCATGTCACTTCAAATAAAGATAATGGAATAACTATATAGTGTATACTTTACCCAACATGCTAGTAGTGTTATGTGGTGTGCCTAAGCTATGTGACCTAATCTTTTGTTCCTTAAAACCCTTGAACAATGCTTGGATTGACTTTACTCTTGATAATACATGGCTATATTAAATTTCCATGTTTTGAAATGGAGGAAGATAAAATCATTGACCTGTCCGAGTGCTTCAAACCTATAGTTGGGATTTCTCTTATTGATGTGTTGCTTATATTGGAAGATTTAAGAAACATTGAGTGATTTTTTATTATATATTGAATAGGATCTTGTGAGAGTTTTAGGTGAGTTATAAAGTGAAATTGACTTGATTATATATCCTTATATAGATGAAATATTCTAATAAGTCTGACCCTTGGAAGATAAAATTAACAAATGAAGATATTGGAATTGAAATAAGAGTTAGAGGACATATAGGGGTAGGATTATACATGGCAGCCAAGACCGGACCTTTCAACACAAATCCAACACTATGATAATATTCCACTTGAAACTCCTCATGTTATGATTATTTTAGTAATGCCTAACTTTTGATTTGGTGGTAGAAATATGGAAACACAATAACAAACATAACACAAGAATACCACAGACTATGATATAAAGGAATGATGAAAGATATGAAATACAACTGTAAACTATATTATTAACTTGATATTGTTACAATCTCACCCATGAACTACTCTGAGTGTTACCAGCTCCACTCACCTTCCAACATTAATTTTAGGAGAAACTTCACAATTATGCCTTTTGATGGCTTCCTCAACACACCTTCACAATGATATTGACTCCTTTATACATATACTAATTCTCACAAATCTCTTCTACGCTAAATGATGAAGGCGGTCTCTCTATTTATAGAACTTTCAGGATTATCCACCCTATCTCTAAGATAGGATAGGAAATATCTTCTAGCTAATCATATTCCATATCTCAACTCTTATCTTTACATGTAGGCTTATCCTTTAAGTTAGAATAAACCTTATCATTTCAAATGGGTTCCACCTTTCTAGACTTTATAAAATATTTAAAATATTTATGACATCACTCATTTTCATTTAATTATAAATATAATATTAATTCTTAATCATGTAGACCCTAATTATCCACTTATCTTGAATTTTGACATATTATCGGGACCACTTACGACAAATATTTACTTTTTACCATTAAATTTCACTTTCACAACATGCCCTAATGTAATTTAACTATTACCTTATACACTTTAATTTATTGGTGGCACCGTTATCTTCTCATGGATGCTACAACTCACTATACTTAACAACACCCTATTCATAATGTATACATTAATGAAATAAAAATCATGGAGGAAAATTCTAGTGTTGACATATTCCCCATCCCTAGGTTCTACTCCGTCCTTGGAGTAGACTATTATGGTCAATATGAAGTTAGTGCTAGAAATTTTTTTAACTTGGCATGGTTGATCCATTTCATAATTGGAGTAGCATCCAATTCCTCTAGTCGATATGTACCATTTTCATGCAAAACTACTATTTTGTAGGGTCCCATCCATTTAGGAAGAATTTTTCTATGCTTCCTCTTTTTGTATCGGGAATCATATACTAGAACCAAGTCATTCACTTGAAATGGATTCCAAATGATCTTTTGATCAAAATACTCATGCTTCATTTTATTCTTATAGCCTGTATCCTTTGTTATTTACCTCATTTCCTCTAACAAATTAAGATGTGCCAATATTTTTATTACTAAATCACTTTCATCCATCCTTTCATCGTTCATAACTCTCACATTGGGAATATCAAAATAAAAAAGAAGTATTGGATCAATGCCATAAGCCAAATGAAATGGGGAGTATCCTGTTGTTGAATTTGATGTAGCCCTATATGCCCACAATGTTGCATTAATCCTTTTTATCCCACTTATGCATCTATAAAGCTACATATTTTGCTAGGATTTGGCACATACATAATTTTTTCACTCCATCTGTCCATTTGTGCTTGGCTTGTAAGTTGTTACCTTCTTATGCTTAATGGAAAACCTATCCATCCACCCAAGCTTCTACCACCTCATTAGTAAAGTGGCTTCCTTGATCTGTTACAATCTCTAATGGACAACAAAATCTAGTGACAATGCATTCATACATGAACCTTGTCACTTCATCCCTGGAAGTTGTTTTAAGGGTATAACTTTAACCCACTTGGTCAAATAATTAGTGGCAACACCAATAAAATTATTTTGGTGTGGGGTGGTTGGAAGTGGACCTATAATATCTATTCCCTAATTTTCAAATGGATCAAGAGGAATAATCAGACATAATGGGGTCGATGAAGTTTTAAGATCCCTATGTGATTGGAAAATATCACGTCTTACAATAATTATAACAATCTCTAAAAAAAATGGCCAATGATAACTTACATCCAAGATCCTTCTTGCTTTAATTTTTGCAGAGAAGTGTCCTCCACTTGTACCATTGTGGAATTCTTTAATTATTTCCTTTCCTTGATCACATACAATTTCCCTCTTGTACCTCCCATCAAGACCTATCCGAAATAGGAATCCATGCATAATAGAATATGGACGACTTATGTGAGTAATATTCATCTTAGTCTTTACATTGGTACCATCAGGAAACTTGAAATCATTCAAATAATTCCAAATATCTTTGTATTCACTAGGGATTGTGTCAAGGGATAATAATAATGCATCTAAGAACTCATCATCATCACAAGATGAACCCAAACCATCATAGTCTCAAGAGAGTGCATCTGTATTGACATGCTTCTTTCCCGGCCTATTTATAATATCAAATTCAAATTCTTGTAATAAAATTATCCACCTTGCTATCCTTATTGATGGGTTAGGATTATTTACAATATATTTTAGAGCATGATGATCTATTACAACTGTAAATTTATGCCCTAGCAAGTTATTTCTAAACTTTTTCACAACAAAAATGATAGCTAAAGCCTCTTTTTCATTTACAGTATAATTTATCTCAACACTTCTCATTTGCCTACTCCCAAAGTAAATCATAAGATCATTCTCATTTTCATCCTTTTGGCTTAGGGTACTCCCTAGTGTTGTATCTAAAGCATCAATATATATAATGATTGTCCTGCTCTAGTCTAGATTCTTTAAAACAGGTGAAGACACCAAAGCTTCCTTTAGTTGTTCAAAATATTCATGTGCCTTCTTTCCTGGCTCATATGTAGAATCCTTATTTAAAAATAGGGTTAGTGGTTGTGAAATCTTTGAGAAATTATTTATGAGCCTTCTATAGTAACCCACATGGACTAAAACTTATCTCAACTAACTTCTATTCATAGGAAATGGTAACTGTTTAATTTTTCAAACTTTATTAGGATCACTACCAATACCATCTCTAGATACAATATGTCCTAACAAGATGACTTTAGTACATCCAAAGACACACTTTTTAGGGTTTAGTGAGGTTTTTTCTTCATCTAACCTTTGAAATGTCACCTCCATCTGGCACAAGTGGTCCATTTTGCTACCGTAGATGCAAAAATCACCCATGAATACTTTGATGAAGCTTCCAATATAGTGTTCAAACACCCTATTCATTGAGCACTAAAATGTTACTAGAGCATTGCACAACCCAAATGGCATAACTCTATAAGAAAATGTTCCCCAAGGAGTGGTGAATGTAGTCTTGAGGTTATATTTCTAAGCTATACAAACTTGGTTGTAGCTGCTATAGCCATTTGCAAAACTATAACACTCATGATTAGTTACTTCATCCAAAATTTGGTCTGAGAATGGAATAGGGTAATGATATTTATTTTTTACCTTTTTGAGATTTCTGTAATCAACACAAATGTGTAGCTTCTCATTATTTTTTCTTGATATCATAATGGGAGAAACCCATTCTAAATTCTCCACAATAAATATGAATCATGCATCAAGAAACTTATCTATTTCCTCTTTTATAGTCTTGGAAAAATTAGGATTCATTTTATATGGCATTTATTTTATTGGTTTAACACCATATACCAACTCAATAGAATGTTCTACCAAAATTACTTGGTAGAGTTTCTTGTAATCAAAATTGAATAAGTGCATGTACCTTTGAAAGCTTTGGAGTAGGATTCTTTCCCACTTTCTATCACAACATCACCATTTTTTTATTTGTTAGAGACAATTTTCTATTTCCTCATATAATTTTATGGGTCCATGAGTCGGTGTGACTGGAAGGATATCCATGAATAATACATCCACCTCATTTTCTTCATCTTTTGTGTCCACTTCATTGGTACTAGAGTAATAAGAGGATTTCCAATAATCAGTTTCATCAATTGAATGCATAGGTGCCACCTTATGATGTTGAGGGATCAAGTTTATCTTCACCCTCTCTTCGCCACATCCAAGTGTCATGAAGCCTTCATTCCATGAGTTTTTTCATGAACTCTCCTTAGCCATGTCCTTCCCAAAACCATTGGGTATGCAATAATACCATTATATA
Source organism: Taxus chinensis (assembly GCA_019776745.2). Taxonomy (NCBI): domain Eukaryota; kingdom Viridiplantae; phylum Streptophyta; class Pinopsida; order Cupressales; family Taxaceae; genus Taxus; species Taxus chinensis. The sequence goes on from CM034152.1 coordinate 129,090,270, forward strand.
TTACCTGAAAGTATACCACACATAAAACACCCATGATAGATATTGCCACATCCAAAATAACACCTTTTGGTTTAGTTTTTCCCTTGATTAATGATCCTAACATAAGTTTCGATGGGTGATCAATTTTTAAACCCAACATATTCATTATAGACTTAGTCATTACATTAAATGTAGAACCTCCATATACTAAAACATCATGAATTGAACTTCCATTACATAATACTCAGCTTGTGGAGTGTAAGGATCCACCTCTACTTTCAAAACAGGGACCTTAACCTCCTTCCTTCATCGAGCATTGAGTCCACTTCACATCTCCTGCATCTTCTCAAAATATATAACAAGAACTTGTCCATATGTAATATTTACAGGGTGCTTGGAGAGATCTTCTAAGATGGATTATGGTCCTTTCCCTTGTGAAATCAAAAAATCCCTGTCACTGAACTTTCTTCTCATATGTTTCTTACTAGTCTCTCCTTTCATCTTCTTAGGATCATTTCCATCTTGGTTATCTTTTTCGTTCTTTCTTTTTTTCACAAACACATCTAATTCATTATTTATGTTTTGATTTGCTACATCAAAATAATTCATAGGTGTTTTTCCTTTATCATTATCTCTTGTCCCAAATATAAAGGCCCTATATGGATAATTATACTTATAATGACCATTTTTATGAAAACCATAAGATATAACTTCAAATATATTTATTTTTGGACCTCTATCTCCTCCCTAGGAACTTTGGGAACTAAATTTCTTTCCTTCAATAAGATTAATAGTTAACTGACCCATTTTCTTAAGGAGATCCTCATACATAGTGGATGTATTAGAGGGGAGATTTGTGCTCACAAAGAGTGGTTGTGGTTTCTGGACTAATGGTGTTTGTGTAGGATCCACCTTAATAACAAATTCTTTAGGATCCTCTTCTATGCTTTCTTCTTTCCTTCTAATAATCTCCTTTGCTTTTTTTAGGGTTGTTGGGAAGTCATACTTCACTCTTTGTCTGATATATTTCTTGATCCCAAGAATGAAGTGCTTACAGAGGATATTATCCATGTCATTCATTAACCCATCTGTTAATCCTTCATTATGGGTCTAGGCATCCAGCTTCCTCCTTAATTCTAGAACACAAGCATGATGGTCTCTAATCTTCTCCTTCTCTCCTTGGGCTACTTTTGTGATCTCGATCATGAGATTTGCGTACTTATTTTGTGCACCAAATTCTTCAAGAAAACTTTCATTTAATAAATCCCATGAGTTTTTAACATTATCACCTAGTGTTTGAAGCCACCTAAGGGCTGAACCATCCAAAAAGGTAAGAGAAAATTCATTCCATTGTTCCCTTCTTATGAGGAAATTACAAATGCAAGATCGTTTAAAATTTTGGATGAAAGAGGGAACATTCTCATTAGATTAGTATGAAAAACATGAATCTTTCTAATTTTAAAAAATAACCACACTGAAATGCCAACCCACAAGTAAAATCAGTAAGAATTATGTGCCAAAAATAATTAGAATCAATACAATAGAAATTTAATTTACACCTTTTTCCAATCAAATAGGAATTACCATAGTAAACTTACATTTACAATGGTAAAACTTGACTTACTGCGGTAAATATTATTTACTGTAAAAGTGACTTTACTGTGGTAAATACTATTCATGGTAAAAAAATAACCTTGTTGTGGTAAATACTATTCATGGTAAAAAGTGACTTTACTATGGTAAATACTATTCATGGTAAAAAGTGACTTTACTGTGGTAAAAAATATTCATGGTAAAAATGAGTTTACTAGGGTAAACAATATTCATGATCAAACAATGTTACCCTTTCAATTATTTTTTACTAAGTGAGATTATCTCTTCAAAAAAGACACCAACAAGGAAAAGTCCCAACAATGGAACCAAAATGTTGACACAAATCCGAGACTATGATAATATTCCACCATGAACTCCTCATGCTATGATTATCTTAGTAATAGACATCTTTTGGTTTGGTGGTAGAAATATAGAAACACAATAACAAACATAACACACGAATACCATTGACTATGATATAAAGGAATGATGACATATCTAAAATACAACTATAAATTATATTATTAACATGATATTGTTACAACCTCACCTAGGAACTACTCCAAGTGTTACTAGCTCCAATCAATTTCCAACAGTAATTCTGGGAGAAACTTCACAGTTACACCTTTTGATGGATTCCTCAAGACACCTTCACAATGATATTGTCTCCTTTATACATATACTAATTCTCACAAGTATCTTCTATGCTAAATGAGGGGGTGGTATCTCTATTTATAACACTTTTATAATAACTCTCTTATAGCTAATCATATTCCATACCTCAACTCTTATCTTTACATGTAGGCTTATCCTTTAAGATAGGATAAACCTTATCATTTCACATGGGTTCCACCTTTCTAGACTTTATAAAATATTAAAAATATTTATGACATCACTCCTTTTCATTATTACTAATATAATACTAATTATCAATCTTGTAGATCCTACTTATCCACTTATCTTGACTTTTGACATATTACCGGGACCACTTACGACAAATATTACTTTTTACCATTGACTGTCACTTTCACAATATCCCCTAATGTACTTTTATTGTTACCTTGTCCACTATACTTTATTGGTAGTGTCATTATCTTCTTATGGATGCTACTACTAATATGCTTAACAACACCCTATTCATAATATATACATCAATGATATAGATATCATGGAGGAAAATTCTAGTGTTGACATACCCTACATCTTCACCCTTTATATGGTCTTTGATAGAGAAGATGAAAATTGAATCAGGAAGTTATGACATGAAGTAGAGTGTTTTTTAATACCTTGGTCTGATAACATTCTTCATAATGATGACATATTAGAGTGTAATAATATTAAAGCCATGGAAGATATAGAGAGATGAGCTAATTGGATTCTGAATGTGATTATTTTTCTTAATAAGAGAGCATAGTCAAACTTGGCATTCCTAGTTTTTACCTCTTCTTCACAAATTACATTCATTATGTCTGCTTGTACCATCATGTTTACTTACATCTTATTGCATGTTATTTTATCTGCTTCCGGTCACTCTAGAAATTCCCCATTTACCTCCATTCACATCCTAGCCTCTGCTCCGCATGATTTCATCCCTTTACCTTAGAGTTTCCCCCAAAGCTGATACCATCACCCATGGGTAATGGAAACCATTTTATATTCTCTATAGCTGACGCCATCATCCACAAGTGATTGCAGTTGGTATGTATGCCCACATATTTTCTTATTAGTTTCACCTATACACAATCATTTTCTCTCACATATAATTTCTTTTGTTTGCACTATTTTGCACTACATACGCACTTATTGGCTGATTTTGGAGCCTTGAAGCTTGCCTATTTTTTATTTGGGTCACCACAGTGTGTTAGGACTGGAGATCTTCTTTTTTATCTTTCCCCTTATCTACCCATAATGAGTATCACTCGGTATTATTGTCTCTAGGGAGTATTATGTATCAACAGTCACACACATGCTACATGTAAGTGTTTCTACCCCTCTTTAGTCTTTAATTTTATATGCATGTACTAGGTATCATTGGCAATTCATTGCTATAAATTAGAGTAGATGTAATTTTTATTCGATATATTGCTTTGTATTATTATTATTATTATTACACCACTTGGATTTATTCACCCCTTAGTTATCTCTATTTATTTCACAGTCCTAATATGATACCTATATATATCTTGGTTGTAGGCCTTGGAAATATATAGTTATCCAAGGGATAAGGATACTATCCTTGAGATTTACAAATCTAGAACTCCTTGAGAACATTTCTATATGCATGGTTTGGTCAGTTTTAGGTTGGATCCCTACATTTGAGAACCCAACTAGGAACATCCCTTTTACCCGTCATACACTCTAGTGAGCCTGAAATGAATCTTACTCTGCCTAAAACCTAGTCAGATTTACATATTTTTTATTTTGCCTACCTTTTTCAACATCATTGGCCCCCATATAAAACCTTACTATAAATTCGATCTAGTATAATTTTTAATATCATTTTCAAACACCATCAACCATTATATAAAATTATTATAGGGTTGATCATGTCAAAAACTTTTCTTTTCATCCCTTAGATCTATAGTCCATATGTCATTGGCCCCTATGTAATTGTATTGCACAATAAATCTAATTTTTAAATCATTTATAATTATAATTTTTTGAATCCCACTCCATCTTGGAATACCTATTGGGAGATTCTTATTCCTCTCCAATTGAACATTTTATTCCTAAATACAATAATCCCCAAAATCAAGCCTTTCTTAAATCTAGCTCCAAACAATTTTGATTGTATTTTCATATGAGTTAATGTTAAAAATATCACACATCCACCTTGAAACATACAAACCAAGTCCAGTGCATATAATATTGTCTTCAAACCTGGAGAAGAAGGGGAACATGAGGATGCCCCTGAGCCAGATTATACTCTAGCTATGAAAAAAAAAATGCAAATAATTTTTTAAATATGTAGGAGAGTCTCCCGACATGTTATATAAACATCTTGATGACTACCTCTCTCAGAATTTGGATGTTGATATTAGTCATTTTGAGCCTCCACGAGAAGGAGAAAATCCCAATTTTGAAAAAAAAACTACTATATCTCCTAATGCATATTCTACCCAAATCATCATGTAACACATAGACCATCTAATTCAACAACAAACCATGACTGCAAATTATTTTATACATATTCAAACTAACCAAACTCATCTTTCCACTTAACCTCAAGCAGTCTCTTAGGGCATGAAAAATCGAGGTCATCCTTCTCCCCTTCCTATTGGGATAAATGGACTTCCCATTTCACAAACTCCTATTCAAAACAAAAATATTCTTGCAATAAAACGAGTACCATTAGCTCCTTAAATCACTTCTATGGATATTGTAGGTGTTTCTCCTTCCATAAATTATAATAGCTCAACTAAACCCAATCTCCACATCAAATCATTTGGAAATATTTACAAGGATTGCGTCAAGAACAAATATTATTATTCTACTAAGTTTTTATCCAAGAACATCATAGGAAATGCCTTGGACCGGTACCACACCATCTCAACTAACTCCATTGGCGAGCTAGAAAACTTGGTAACCACCCTAGTCAACATATAACAATATTATGATCTTCCTAAAAAACAATATCAATATCTTCATCAATTACAAGAATATGGAAAATGAATCTACCCATGACTTTATCAAATATTGGAAGACTTTATCCACTAGGGAAGAACACAACATGCCCGATAAGAGACTATTCTAATTATTCCTTAGAATGTTTGAGCCTCACCTCTAATAAAATGTTGAGAAGAGAAAATGAATAAGTACCGAGGAGAAGGTAGCCCATGGGACAAAGGTGATTAAGGAATCACACGTGAGGAGAATAGGTTTTACGTGTTGGATCCAGACATAAAAGGATTGCATGAGAGAAGGAGTCAACACTTAGCTAGTTTTTGGATGTGGATCTAAATATGGATTTAGAGTGTCGTCCAAGTAAGGTTTTGAAGATAAGGTTGGAACATGATGAATTGCTGTTCAAGAAAGGTATATTTTGGGATATAAGGAATATCAAACGACATGCATAGTTACATGTTAATAATAAGATCTGAACTAGGAGTTAACTGTAGTAGATCTATTATTAGGAAATCTTGCATGATTTTGTAGTTATTTTGTAGTGGTGCATGGATATTATTAGCATACAACCTATTTTTAGGATGCATGGGTGGTGAAGGGAAAGTCCCCACCCCTATATATATGTATTGATCTTGCATGGTTTAGTATGATCACATGTTTTATTAGAGTTATGCTACTTGGAATATGTGCGCACATGAATCATGGTGACACTATATATGTATGTAAATAACTTCTGTGTTTTACAGTACTTAATATAATGGATCTTTGTGGCTGGATATTGGTTGTAAACATCTATATTGTTGGTTCTTGCATGGCGGATAATATCTTCATACTTGTATGAGTTATTCTTAATCTTATGATCTAGATCTAGATTATATTCTGTAATATACTTGAATGCTTATTATGATTATGGATTATACATCTTCCCATCATGCTAAATCCTTGATAGATATCACATAAAAGAGGGACTTGGTACCCTTGTGTGCTTTGGGTGAGCGCTCAGGTTCTACTTGGGTGATGTGCTAGTGCACATTGGGATTTTGGTGGGTAAAATAAGACTACATTTTGGTTCCATTTTTGGGACTTATTTTTGAAGCCATTGTAAGGATGGTGCATGATGGAAACATACCGAATCAATTTGGACACTGTTTAAAGTTGGGTAGAGAATTTGGAGGAAAATTTTTCACATAGATACAACACTGGACTTGAGTTTAATGCACGCACATGGGTTGAACATAATATTTATCACAAGCTCTATGAGATGTTATTTACCTATTTTCCTATAGAGTTGTATGAGTGGCTGATAGGATATGCATTAAAGAGAAATTGGAGGTATAAAACCCTAGTTTGGATGTAGGAAGATTACTGAATTTTCATGATGTTGATTTACCTTGGACACGCAATGTAGATCACTAGTGGAGTAGTGTGTTGAATAACTATATATTAGAGTATGTTGTGTCTACTTATTCCTATCCAGAGGTAGCTGAGTTCCAGTTCTTGCCTGAGCCCAGAGCATCTTATCTACATGTTATTCCCTTATAAATTAAAATCTTGATGGTAACATTGGTTTTTGAAGAGAAACCCATGACTAGCTAAACTCTCACCATGCGCGGGGGCATGAGCAGGTGTGGTGAAAAATGGCGGACCTAGCGGCGGAAAGGTAGAGAGAAGAAAGGTGGCTCAAGTTTAATGAGATACATGAGAGGGATTTGGAGATTCAACATGAATTTGCAGAACAAATGGCATTGTGGAGAGAGATGGATGCTTGAAGGATTTTGAGATCATGTAGAGGATGTGGAGATAGAGCATCTAGAACTCCCCCATTTGGGTAAACATGGAAGAGAACCCTCTTCAACCTCAGATGAGAGTGTGCTGGTGGAAACTACATGGACCGTAGGCGTGCATTTGATCCCTCCTAGTGACCTAGCCCTTATGCTTGGTTTTCCAACTTCTACGACAGTCATTAGTAATAAGCTAGTGTGGGTAGTGAGAGTAGTGACAATATAGAGTTAATTTACCATCAAGTTCAAGAGTTAACCAGGTAGCTTATTCATCTATGGCGGGGTAGGTGTCTTCTGACATTATTTGGAGGTCTAGTTGGTGGTATGTTTTCTTGCGCATCATCAATAGAGAACGAGGACACACAAAACGTTGGTATTACATCTAGAAGTAGCACAACTTCGTAGACTGGTGGGAGTTTCATTTTAGTACAACTTTGAAACACAAGGTAATACATCCTCTAGTCTAATGTTCACCACAGGAGGAGGATCAGGAGGTTTTGGATCTAGCGAATATAGTGGTTCTGGAGGTGGAGGGAACACAAGAGGAAATACAAGATCTAGATCTGGTGGGCATGGTCTGCACCAACCCAACAGGTGTATTATGAGATGTCCCTTCATCTCCTAGAGTATAGAGGCATTGAAGATGCCACAGAGCACATTCATATGTGTGAAATACTATGGCACACCAAGGGCATTACAACCCCAGAGTGCAAATAGAGTCAGTTTACAACCATGTTGTAGGGCCACACACATAGTTGGTATAGGAAGTTTGATCCAAATCAGACTTGTGTAGATTACACCATGCTGCGTGATGCTTTCTTGGCATAATTTCATATACCTGAATTTGAGAAGAAGAGCATCAACATGCTGAAGGATATCAAGTAAGGCATGGATGAAAGTGTAAGGGAATATGATGCCCATTTTAAAACTCTACTATCAAAGTTATCCTATGATATTCATCCTAGTCAACATGCACAATGGTTCGTTGGTGGTTTGATAACCCCATTCAGGAGGGCGCTCTCACACAAGAATTTTACAGATCTACACATGAAGCTCTTAAGGAAGCTTTGCGTGTTGAGGCCGTTGGTAGTGTGGACATTGGAGTGAGTCCCTTTTTGGAGGAAAAGATTGCTTCTATGGTGAAATAGTTAGAAAAATTGTCAGCCAATTCAACACATGAGATGCACAAGTGGACTGTGGTGTACAAATTGCAAAGTAGAGGGTCATACCAAGGATAGTTTCCCTCGTAGATCGGTGCATGTTCCATGTGCTAGATTACGAAATCTACCATTTAGATCTTGATTCAAGCAGGTGCCATTTGTTGAATTGTGCCATCAGGAAGAACGTGTCCAGTTACTGTAAGATTTTCAAATCACACACTCATGACACAAAGAACTGTAGGTTGATTGATCAAATTCATGAAGTGATTGATATGGGTGTGCACCAGACCAGTGTTGCAAACAATTCCAAGGAGCAAAGTGAAAATCATGGTCAGAATCAGAATAATAATGAAGGGCATTCTGATGGAGGTGGTCGAGGTAGAGGCTACCATGGAGGATTTAGAGGCCGAGGTCGTGGGGGTGGAAGAAGTGAGTTCCCCTGTGGAACATGTTATACATGTGGATCCCCTAATCATTACAGGTGTACATTCCCTCAGAAATTTGTTTGATCCTTTTGCAGAAAGAACCACAATTATGATGAGATCCTAAATTTTTATGAGCACCTAAACATGAAGCATAAGTAGGATAAGGGTGTGGGGATGGTTAGAGTACAACATGCTATGGGAGATTCATGGATTCCCATGTTAGCACCTGATCCTGATATGATACCTGTGTTAGTGACTACTCGCGCTGAAGCTGCACACACCCGTGAGGTTCCTAAATAGAAGCCTGTTATTACAAAGCAGGAGGTTATCAATGCAAAGTATCCTGACCCTATGCATCAGAAGGAAGTGTATCAGGAATCTATGGAGGTTATCAGGAACTTGCAAGGTGAGATACAATGCTTGAAGGAGCAGTTGTGGAAGATAGAACAGAAAAATGCAGTCGCACTACCCCAGACAAATGTGGATGACATTAAGGAGGTTTGTAAGTTGCTACACCAAGAGAAATTCCATTGTTAGGGGAATGGATAAGAGAAAAGGTACCACACATTGAGGGTGAGCATAGGAGAAAGATATTACATGCCAAATTTCCTCCTCATAGTATTGATTATGATAAAAAGATTACATTGAACGCAATCGTTGATGGGTGGATTTTTAGTAACAGATTGATTGATATGGGCATAGGAGTGAATGTACTCACTTTAGACACATGGCTATAGATGGGGAGACCAAAATTACAACCATCTTCGAATGTGTTGTTCATGGAAAACATGACTAATTCCACATCTGTTGGAGTTTTGGAAGATGCCACTATTACAATTCAGGGGGCTGAGTTTACTGGTGATTTTGAAGTCTTAATGTGTATAGAAGTAGATAGTTTTCCAAAATTACTTGGGTGCCCCCGATGTTATGAAAATAATGTTGATCTCTGATTCAATAAGGGTTATATCAGCTTTGAAAATAAGAAGAGCGCATGATCATCCCTTTGATAGATGGAAAGGTTGCGCCTTATGTAGAACCTTTGAGTGAAGAGGATATAAACAAAATTTATGTGTGCACCATCAGGGATCTTGAGGTGCTGGAGCCATCAAAGGAAGGAGTAATTCAGTGGGATGATTCACAATCTATGAGTGATACAAAAAGTGTTTCTTGTGACAACTGGGCACATGGGACTTATGAGATGGTTGGATGAGAAATGAAGAGTGCAGTTACATGCGTTAGCATGTTGTGTTCTGTTTGGCATTTGGGAAATAACCAGGTACCTATATACACTGGTGAAGGAAATTATGAGGTGTTTTTATACTCTATGGAAGCCTAGTGAAAATATTAGGTAGAAAGAAGAAATATGCTAGTGTATACTTTATGTGGGTCAGCAATGCACTGGTGGATTACACATAGGGAAAATCTTGTGGAGTGGCGTGAAGTTTGAATTGTGTTCTCTGAGATATTTTTAAGAAGCAATGTACCCTCTCAAATGTGTGAATTTCATAGGAAAGGATCTGATTCAACACCATGTTCATAAGTGTGAGAGACTCTGGAAAGGGGGGAAGGAAGATTTACCACCTTCACTATGGGTGCATAAGTTCTATTCCACCTTGTGAGGTTGCATGAGTGCATGATATGTCTATACAGAGTTGAATATAGAAAAAATGAATTAGAAAGAGTTTACTACATGTATGGTTCAGGGATTTGATTAATTTTCTACTACAATACCTTGAATAAGGCATTTCAGATAATGAAGCGCTTGACTATAGGAGACAATGCAAAATATATGAAGAACTCATTCAAGATTTATTAGGAGAATTAGACCTCAAGGTGCATTTTGAAGAAGAGGAGACTGATGAAGAATAACTTGGGTGCACCTGGTTAGCAAAGGAAAAAGGCAAGATGGTTTATATAATAGATGACAAAGAGGTCAAGAACTTGGATGTTGATCACACGGTGCATACGCGCGAGGTCATGGATAGTGCAGATGAACAGGTGTGCACGTACCATGAGCCTATGAAAACAAAGAAGGTCAACATTGGAACAGAAGATGAACCTAAAGAGGCTATCATTGGTGATTATTGGTCTGATTCAGAGGTTGCTAAGATTATTGAGCTACTGTGTGATTTCAAGGATTTGTTCCCTAGATGCTATCATGAGTTGAAAGGGGTGCATGAATCTTTGGTAGAGAGAGAATTAAGTTTTAAGGAAGGTGCACATCTAGTTAGGAAGAGGCCTTACAAGATGAATCCTAACCTGCATGTCAAAGTTAAAGAAGAAATTGACAAGATGCTGAAATTTGGAATCATTAAGCCCATAGAGGAATCGAAATGAGTTAGCTAAATTGTGACAACTATCAAGAAATATGATAGGGTAAGGATCTACATGGATTACAGGGAGTAAATGTTACTTATGTTATCGATCCTTTCCCCACACCTTTTACAGAAGATATCTTGGAAGGTGTGGTATGGTGTGATATCTACTCCTTTATGTTGGGTTCTCTGAATATCATCAGGTTCAGATTGCTAAAGAGGATCAAGAGAAAAAAAAATTCACCACTGAATGGGGAAGTTTTACATACACAATTGTTCCTTTTGGGTTGAAGAACGTGCACCTTGCAGTATTTTTGCGCATTGTGGTGCGAGCATTTTAGGATTTTATACATAAGTTATTACATGTTTACTTAGATGATTGGACTATTTATGGGCTAGTTAAAGACCATTGTGACAATCTGAGACTTATGTTTGAGAGGTGCAGGTAGTTGAGCATCTCTCTCAACATCAAGAAGTGCATTTTTTCTACACCCTTTGGAACTCTTTTGGGACATATCATATGCAAAGAAGGTTTTTTCGTAGATCCTACTAAGATTGATGTTATGTTGGGCTTAGAGGAGCCTACTAACTAGAGTGAAGTGCACGGGTTCCTTGGGTACACATAGGGTACTACAGAAAATTCATTAAGGGTTATGCCAAGATTGTCACGCCTTTAGAGGAATTACTGAAGAGAAAGGGTAAGTTCCATTAGGGTGAGGCACAACAACGCACTTTTGAGACATTAAAGGAAAGCCTTACTTCTACACCTATTTCACAATTTCCTTCATGGAACAAACCATTTCATGTGCATGTGGATGCTTCTGGCATGGCCATTGGCACAATATTAGCCCATCTTGGAGAGGGTATTGTTGATCACCCTATTTGATTTGCAAGTAGTAAATTGACCTCGGGTGAACAAAACTACACAACTACGGAGCATGAAGCTTTGTCTATGATTTATGCCTTGCATAAGTTTAGGTAGTATTTGTTGGCAACTCCATTTATATTCTATACAAATCACATGGCATTGAAGTATCTGGTCAATAAGCCCATTTTGTAGGGGCACATATGCAGATGGATTCTACTGTTCCAGGAATTTGACTTTACAGTTGTGGTGAAGCCAAGAAAACACAACTAAGGACCAGATAATTTATCCAGGATTAATTTGGGTGAGGATGCACAAAGCATTAAGGATATAATGTCGGATGCACAATTATTCAGATTAAATCAAGTGCCCTTTGATTTGGAATATATTACAGTCTTTCTGCATACTGGTGTGGCACCTGAAGGCATGAAGGCCTTGGAGAAGAAACAACTTGTTATATATGCCACACCTTATATGCTGATAGGTGGATATCTTTACAACTTAGGCCATGATGATATTTTGCACTGGTGTTTATTTGAACACGAGCACCCTGCCATTATGGAAGAGGATCATGGTTGAATTACTGGTGGTCACTATGCAAGAAATGCCACTGCGCATAAGATTCTATTGGCAGGCCTATGGTGGGAAATGATTTACAAGAATTGTATAGATATTGCAAGGCTTGTGACCACTATCAACACCTTGGAAAGCCTAGGCATAGAGATGAGATGCCTTTGCGACCTATTTCTAGTGCAGAACCTTTTGAAAAATGGGAAATTAATTTTGTGGGTCCTATTTCCCCACCCACTCGCAGGACTGGATCACGCTATATTATAACTTGTACATATTATCTTACAAGGTGGGCAGAAGAAACACCTACAAAGGATTGCACGACATCTACAGTGCAGCAAGGTTCTTGTGGGAAAACATTATCAGTAGGTATGGATGTCTGTTGATTCTGAAAAGTGATAGGGGCACACACTTTTTGAATGAGACTATCAGGATATTATTAGCTGAGTTTATGGTGGCACATCACAAGACAAACACTTATCATCCACATGCCAATGGCACTGCTGAAGCTTTCAACAAGATATTGAACCATACTTTGACAAAGATTTGTGATGTTGGAAGAAAGGACTGGGATGATAAAGTCTCTATTGTACTTTGGGCATACAAGAAAACTTATAAAATATTGAACAAGGCCACACCTTTTCAAATGGAATTTTTCACAGAAGTTGGTTTTTCCAGAATTCATGTTACCTTCCCTAGGTACACACACAAGAGGATTGGCTAATGAACAAGCACTTAAAGAGTGCATAGACAAATTGATGTAGTTGGATGAAAGGAGTGATATAGCTCGTTGGAGCCAGAAGACAAAAAAGGCCAAGAAGAAGGCATGGGATGATCAAAATATTAAGAACAAGAAGATTGAGGTTAGGTAGATGGTTCTTTTGTATGATTCTAAGTTTTTGTGCCATCTTGGGAAATTCCAAGTGCATTGGTTGGGACCATATGTTGTGACTTACATACTTGATTAAGGCACTTTCTAATTATAGGCACTAGATGGGACACAATTTCCTGGTTACTTCAATGGGAGTAGGCTGAAGCCCTACTATAAATAAGTCTTCTTGGTGTTTGTAATAAGGTAATATTTATAGTTAGAATAGGTTTCCATTAATACAATTTCCTTTATTTGTGTTTCCTTTTAATGTTGCTATGCTTTGTCAATTTAGTTCATATTTTTGTGTAATAAGTGTGATTGCACACTAGAAGTTGATTACTTTCTTTTTGAGTTCATGCACAGAGGACTGCACATACATTTAGTGTGGGGTAGAGTGCAAATGGAGGCATGCATATAAGAATTGATGTTGACAATGGCCTAGGAAACAAAACTGAGTGATGGAATTTCTAAGTATCAGAGGGGCACACGAAATGGTGGTGATAATGGTTGCTGGAAAATGGTAGGGTGTCAAGGACGATGATGATAATAAGAATGATGCCAAGGAAAAATCCAAGTATAGGAATGAACACATAGGGTAACGTGAGGGAGGCTATGGCAGGAAAAACTACTTGGAAAAGGACGCAGTGGTTGATGTACTTCGGCGCTCAGAGTGCACATAAGGAGGTCTGCGGTCAGTGTAGTTTTGTGCGCCAGAAGGTTGCGGAGGTTACGTGTAGAGGAAACATTCTTGGGGAAACATAAAATGTTGTATTTATTATGGAAGTATAGTAGTAGGTGGCATGATAATAAATGCGGTATAAATAAGGGGTCAGGGTAAGTTATTTTTACCTTGTGATAACTTGTGGAAGAGCTCTTGTGAATTAGGGAATCCTTGTGAATTTGTGCAAATGATCGATTGCAAAGGTAGAAAATCATAAAATAGATTGTGAAGATGAACACGGCCATGTGCTGAGTGGGTTTTTGAAAGAAGTTCTATAGTTTGAACAGTGTAGTGCAAAAAGAAAGGTGTTCTCTAGTTAGAGTTTGAAGAACTAGGGCAGAATTGTAGAGTTGTGTGAAGGAGTGGGATTATAAGTTATAGACATCAAAAGAAACGAATCACAAATTAGAATTATCAGTTACTTGACCAAGAATGGAACCACAAATGGAAACAACCATTTCACCTAAGAAGAAGGGCAAGGGAAAACCAGTTGCAGGCGGACGAGTTTCAATGAGGAATGTATTTGGAGATGCAATACCCAGAAAGGGTATTGATGGGAATGGAGTGGGTGTCCCATGTGTGAAAAATGGTTATAAGTGATTATAACCATCAAAATGATTTAAATGAGAAGGATATGAATTTAGAGCTGGTTCGCCCCATAGGTGAAAGAACAAAAGATGACGAAGTAGTATATGATTATGACATTAAAGAAGGTTGGACTTCTACAACTGTATGAACTACCATTTTTCAGAAATCTTGAGAGATTTTACTAGTGGCTTATGTCGCAAGTACATGAAGACTATTTTTACTTCACAGGAAGGAGGATGCACATAAATTCATAGTTGATCTCAAGGTACACTGGACTTATCTGCACTGGAGAGTCATTTGATGATGACTTGGGTGACAATATGGCTATCATGGAAATAGATAAGGAATATGAGTACAAGAAAGTCAGGCGTGCCTTTGATATTACAAAGATCAATGATCCGATGATGAAGATGGTTGTGTGCATGCTTACCAAATTAAAAAAACAAGAATGATGGACCCAGGTTAATAAGATATGGTTGAATATTTAAAGGAAGATACCATAAGGCACCATCTATAATTTCTCTTCCTTTATTGCAGAAGATATAATTGATGATGTGCAAGATGGAGGGAAGATTATGTATGGTAATATCTTTCTTTTGATTGTATTCTCTGAAATTGGAGTGCTTGATGGGTAAAACAACAACAAATGGGAGTACCTCAATGAATAACCCTCAGATACCAAGAGGTTTGAAGCATATACTTGTGATACTATGACACTGGCATACAAAGCGCACTTGGATAAGTGGTACAAAAGGATGCACAACGGCTTCACTACCAGGTGGAGGATCTCAGAGAAACTACTAGTCTTGGTGAGGGATGAGGTTAAGTTTGTAGTTTACCAATAGTTATGTATTGGCATGTTTACATTGACTGATGACACCAAGAGCACGTGGTGAAAATTACCTTTTTCCTTCATAGCGCAATATTTCCAAAGCGCAGTTAAAAGATTTAATGAGGCCAAGAAATTGAGATTTTATCTAAGTGAAGTGCACCAGGAGCATTGTGTATTGCATCGAACACTTGTCTACCCAAAGAAGTGTGCTTATGTAGAAAAATATGTCTCCCATGACATACATTTTCTCAAACCCGTTACAATACCGATTGCAGGGATAGCTACAACAAGGGTGTATATTCATTTACGACCAAAATTTGAGAAGGGAGCATATGTAGAAGATGATGTTTCTATCCCTGAGGACCCTATAGGAAGAAATAAGGTAGACACAAGGAATAGATATTATGATGAAACTCCTACAACGAGTAGGGCACCGAACACGCATGTAGGCCAGATCATAGGGACACGGGAGACATGTGCATGTACATGCACTTATACTCATAGGGAGAAGTCTCTCATAAAGAAGTAGTCTCCTATAAGGAAGAAGCAAAGGGTAATATAAAGTTCTGACTCTGTAAAGACAGAGAGCTTGAAGAAGAAAGAAACAGAGGGGGATGAGGAAGAAAAATATCCTCAGGAGAACCCACTCATGTATGATGTGTACAAATCTGATGAGGAATAAAGTGTGCATTTGGAGGATGTTATAGAGGAAGAAGGAAATGAAGAGGAAGTAGGAACAAATGTGTATGAGCCTTCATGCCTTTCTGGGAAAGATTTAGACAATGTTATGGAGAAATAAGTAGTAGGTATAATACAAAATTTGGTTGATCAGGAGTTGAAGGGCAGTGTTGAAGAAGAAGAAAAGGAGAAATGTGGAAATCTGGGAGGGGATACAAGTTTGGCGGTAGGGTTCCTGAAGGGTGCATATATGGGTAGAAAGCACGTGTACACTGTCACCCAATCAAGGTCACTATCATGTCTTACGATGTTGAATATCCCAGCAAATTATTTACATGCACACGACCTATTAGAGTAGTATGTAATCTGGAGAACAAAACACAATTTTTCTGTTGGTCATATTTTGATAAGACAGAATGTGCATTCCCATGCACTCAGAAAAATTATAATATTCATGGACGTTACGAATTCCCACGTGGATGAACCTCAAGTTTGAATTAAGCACGGGTTCCTTGCCTTGATGTCCGAGCTTCACTGAGTTCTGCAGTATTGACATCCTCTTAGTGGATTTCTCAACAACTAACTGATGAGCTTCCTTCGCATCACGTGTAATGCGTTGAAAAATGTCCTTCTTTGGAAGTAGAGGCCAGGTTATTTTGGAGTAGAACTTCTAAATCATCAAAGTATTGGAGAAGGAGATTGGAACTCTGAAAAGAATAAAGAAATTATTGAGAGAGATAAGAGATAAAGGATAAAGGAGAACAGGTGATTATGCATTGCACATGTTGAGCTCCAGGAAGAGAAGGGAGACTGTGTGGCTTACAAAAAGGAAGATTTGATACAGAATCTATAATATGTGCCTATGACCCCCCTTAACATAAGTATGAGACAACCCTTGTCTTGGAGGATTACCAATTGAATGATGTACTAATGTGCCTGGATACATTAGAGACCTCTCAAGAAATTATGAATAAGCTTTGAAGCATTGATAAAGAGCAATTTGAGGAAACCACTTAACCCATTACATGAGATTTACTTGTGTCAGTGAATACCATTCCTATATGTACTTTGAGGTCGTTTATGTACTATCAGAATATGGCGGCACTGTATGACGTGTGACCGGTATATTGGTTGCCACTCAAAAGCTGATTTGAAGGAGTTAATTAAGTTAAGGCAACATCATAACCCAATACACTGACCTTAAGTGAAAAGAAGAGCTCATATGGCCAAACTTTTGAGTATGACATTACCCAAATAAGTTGACCTAATTGTAGCTCTAATTACGCGCAAGATGGACGCACTAACACCATGGTATATACTGGAAACTTGGTTAGGAAAGCAAAGCCAACTGACCATCTGTTGGTTATTTTCATAGGGAAGGTGCATTTCCATGCACTAGAAAGATGTTTACTTGGTTGTTTGAGTCCCACGTGGATGAACTTGAGTTTGAAGTAAGTGTGAGAGCCTTACTTGATGTTTGAGCTTTACTGATCTCTACAGCAATGAACCCGTTGGTGGATTCTCAACAACTAATTGATGAAAAAACATGTAATGCACTGAATAAGGTATCATTATACGTAGAGGCAAAGTTGTTTGGAAGGAAGAAAAATAATCAAAGTGTTGGAGAAGGAGTTGGAAGATAAGAATAAGAAATTATACAAAGGGACAAGGAGATAAAGGAGAGGGAAAAGAATATTACACAGTTAAAGGTTGAGCTGCGGGAGGAAAAGGGAAGATTGCACAAGGCATGCAATAAGGTAGAGTTGATAGCATACTCTATCATATTGGTGTGCCCAAATTTGACCCCCTCTACGCAGAAGTATGAGATAGATATCAATTGTTTGGAGGATTTAATGCACATAATAGTCATGCAGAAGAAACCACTTGCATTGGAGTTTGCTGAATAAGTTATGGTGCACCAGTAGTAGCATGAGAAAAAAAAATCAAGGCAACCATAACATATTACCTGAGATTCTTTCTTCAGTAAAGACCATGCCCCATATGGTGAAGGTTATTTATGACAACTTTGAAGACAAGGATCAGGTGGCAAGCATGTTGGTTGCCACTCATGAGACAAATTTAAACGAGTTCTAGGCTAAGAATAAAGACAATTGGGTGGAACAAGATAGGATCCTTCCAGAGGTTAAGAAGAAGAGTGACACCATTGATATATTAAGGACCTCGATAAAGAATAAGATCAAAGAATTGTATCCTCAGGTGACGCGTAGAATGGACGCGTTGACTGACATTAGCAAATAGTTGGAAATTTTGGTTGACACGATTAAGGCCAAGGGTGAAGAGCTAACATTTGAAGAAGTTAGTGTGATGATGGGAGATCTATTCAAATAAGTGCAGAGTGAGGTGGAAGGATGGAATGTGATTGAAACATCATTGAATAAGGATTTTCCTATCCTCCTTACATAGTTTTTATTCTTTGGTGTTCTTTATTCTTTAAAAATGTAAGTCTTTATTCTTTATTCTTGGAGGGACACATCAGATTACCCATTTCTGGGGGTGGAAATGAAACAAGTGTAGGGTAATTTTGATAAGAGAAAATGATTAATTACTAAGGAGAAGGGAGCGCATGGGAGAAAGGTGCATGAGGAAGCATGTGCAAGGAGAATATGGTTTATACAGAAAGGAAAGGATTGCATGCGAAAGGATTTAGCACTAAATATAGATGAAGATCTAAATATAGATTTGGAGTGTCAACCAAGCAAGGTTTTGAAGATAAGGTTGAAACATGAATACTCACAATTCAAGAAAGGTCTATTTTGGGCAAGTGACATGCATAGTTTTGAGCTAATAATAGGATCTGAACTAGGAGTTTACTATAGTAGATCTATTATTAGGAAATATTGCATGCTTTTATAGTTATCTTATAGCAGTGCATGGATATTCTTAGCATGCAACCTATTTTGAGGATGCATGGGTGGTGAAGGGAAAGTCCCTGTCCCTATATATGTATGATCTGCATAGGTTAGTATGATCACTATTATATTAGAGTTATGTTGTCGGAATATGTGCACGCAAGACTTATGGTGACACTTATATGTATGTAAACACTTTTTTTAATTTTACAATACTTAATATAATGGATATTTGTGGCTGGATATTGGTTTTAAACATCGCTATTACTAGTTCTTGCATGGTGGATAAAATATTGATACTTATATGAGTTAGTATTAAGCTTATGTTCTATATCTAGCTTATATTTTGCAATATACCTGAATGCTTGTTATAAATATGGAATATATATATGTCCCATCATGTTAAATCCTTGGTAGAGCTCACATAAAAAAGGGACTTGGTACCCTTGCACACCTCGGGTGAGAACTTAGGTTATACTTGAGTGATGTGCCAGCGTGCCTTGGGATTTTGGTGGGTAAAATAAGACTATATAAAAGGTTAGAGTATTCTTCCCTAATTATTTGGAAGAATCTTTCTGACATACCAAGTGCCAGTATTACAACTCTCCTAGTGATTTGGATAACTTGTATACATATTCTGGCTCTGAGCTCTTCATTGCAAGGTTGCGCGTGCTCAAGTTCCCTTCACACATTCCCTTCTTTTCCTCATGCACCCTTACATGCTTCCCCTTCTTCCCTTCCTTTCCTTTTCTTCTTTGTTCCATCTTCCCTTTGCACACATCTTCTACGTATTCACCTTCTTTCTGGTAGATGTTCACCCTCGAGCGTGCCCGCACATCATCTTATAATGGTTACACCTTGACCATGCATTCTCTACTCACTAGTTTGCCTCATTTCCCCCTCATGCATGTTCCTCTTGCCTTCCTATTTTTCTTCCACATGCCCTTCCCTCACACCCTCCTTTGTGCCCTTATGTGCCAGGTCATCTTCTGACATGCTTGAGTGTGCCACACATAACCAGTCAAAGCACGCCAATAGGGCACCAAATCCTTACAACAAATCAGTGAGTGACATGTGGCAGAAACAAAAAAATTTTTACATAGTTGGCCATTCTTTCAGCCAATTTACGCGTGCCACATGTCTTGCATGTGCATATGGATCTGACATCCTTTGACAGCCATATCTTTTGCTATAGAGCTCTGATATGGCATGCGCCTAGAATTTTCAAAGAGCTGCTGACATCAGCCATAGTGCTAGACATTCAAATTCAAATTTTGGTGGATCTGGTAGGTGAGAAATGGGAAAATGTATTCTGGGCATTAATGAGCAGATTTGATTACTTCAACCACATGATTTGATATGATCCACCCTCCTTCCTCCTCCAACATGCCAAACAGACCTAGGGAAGTGCATTCGATAGATTCTTAGGTGGATTTATAGGCATTGAATGCTTCTTGTTGGTGGTTGTATTTCAAATTTGGGTTTTCCCTCCTTCTCTTCTCCTTCCACAGATTCATCTATAAATGTAAGAGATGGGCTCATTATTAATGTTGGATACTCTAAATCCTTATGTGTTTTTGCTAAGGACTTCATATTTTCTGTATTCTGAGTTGCAGACCTCTAGATCTGGCTCATGCATGTGGATATTGGCCTCTTTCTCCATTGTAACAACTCTGTGCATTTCTGGAAGTAATAAAAGCATCGTTTTGTGACTATTCTATGTCCTAACATGTTTGCATTTCTTCTTCTTGCCTTTATTTTACATCGTGTTCATTGTGCCACTTCACGTCCCTTACAGTTCCTTATTTAGTTGTGTTCCATGAGAATGATCTGGTAAACACATTTTTAGTTGTGCTACTCATGCCTAGCCTCCTTTCATGCATCCCCTTTTCATTCCCACTTAGAACAAATAGTATTCATCCCTCTTTTTATGGTTCTATCACCTTTTAGTGTATTTCATTTTCATGTTATCCTTCTATCCCTGGTCCCTTGGAATTTATTAGCTTAGTTTCCCCTTTCAGCACTAGGAGTAGCAGTAGCAGTAGAAATAGATAGAGGAACCGGCCTTCTCCAGAGATCCTTCTCAAGTGTGCAAGGTCCCATAACTTGGAGATGGTTCCATTGTGATCTTAAATAGCTTGGCTCTTCTAGATCTGAGACACGTGTGTAAGTTTGACCACCAAAAGTTTCTGGCACGCCTGGTGGGACCAAAAATGAAAGCTTAAATTTCATATTACTAAGTTCTAGTGTGTGGACTTAGTGTTTCAACCTTAGGAGGCTCATTTCAACACATCTAGTGACTCCCAACATTTCTAGATCTCTATTTTAACATTCTTGAGTGCCTTTCATGAGAAGAGTGCATACAAGAAGAAGTGTAGTAGCTGAAGATTATTTTGAGTACCTCCAGTTATCCCTAAGAAGATTCCATTCCAGAAAGTCTGCAAACACATCTCCATCTCCCATGCTTCATGCCCATTCAACTCCTCCTCAAAGAAAACAACCTGCATTGTGTGCCCTAATGGCACATCAACCACCTCCTCCAATGAGAAAATTTTGCCAACTTCACAGGAGGAAGTCCCTTGGTGCTGGCCATGCAAAATGACATGCCAAATGGTGTGCTCAAAAGTATTCCATACTTCATTGGTGAGAATCAAGTCACCCCTCAGGAGCATATCCAGGATGTAGCAAACATGTGTTCACTCTATTTGATCACACATGATGATGTAGCAGTAAGGTTACTTGTAGCCTCTTTCAAAGGTAAAGTGACTTCAATGGTACTGAGGCTTGAGACTTGGATCTATTACCACCTGGGATGAGCTGGGAACAACTCTTTGCAATTAATTTGAAGATAAGTCAGATCACCTATCTCTGGTGGAGAAACTGACAACAACAAGAAGGGAACCCAATGAGTAGATGATTGATTTCAACATCATATTTCAGAATACTTGGGACATAATCCCTCTTGTGGTAAGACCTACAGCCCAGCACACTTTTCTGTATTATCTAAAGGCATTGAACAATGATATCTCAGTCATGATTCAATCTATGGGAGGTAGGACCTTACCAGTTGCTTATAGTATTATAGTAAGGGCAGAAAATAGTCTTATTCAGGTGGGAAAGATAGCTCCTAGACCACCTATGCCCTTGTTCCTAGAAATGTCACAAGCACCCTAGCCTTCTATGGCCCCTATTCTTGTTCCTGAGAAAAGTGTGCAACCAATTGCATCTACATCCTACTCTCCAGTGCAACAAAAGGAGGATGAATAATTAAAGGCTTTGATCAGAAATTTATCAAACAAAGTCATATCATTAGAAAAGAAACAGGCATAATCCTATAGAGGTAATTCTAATTAGGCATAGCCAGAACAATCAGCCTTGGTGGAATCAATATGGAAACCAAAGATACATGATAGATGGCATGCTAACACACATCTACCCTTGCAAGTTGTTTCTCTCGCGCCCTCTCTTCCAGTACCTAGTACAAGTCAGGCACTCGTTCCAGTTCAGAAAAATTTGGTACAAGAGTTAGAATGGTGCTTCCCTTGCAATATGCCTCATAGTCAATATCACTATGTGAATGCTACACACTCAAGCCTACATGATCCAGAATGCTTCAGCCTATGAGCCTTCAACAAGTGCCTCTGAAGTAGAAAACCAAGGAAGACCAGAAGCTCCTCCTAAGGAAAATTTGATATTCTTTGGTGTTGAGGACTTCTGTGCAATCAACCAAGCAGCAGATGATACAAGTAGACCGTTTTCCCAAGTTGCTGAAAACATGAAATATAAGAAGATAATGTTGGATTCAGGCGTGCAGGTCACACTCCTAGCAACACAGACTGACCCTAAAAAGTAGAAAGAAGCAACCAAGGCATCCAGTAGTAAGAGTACTCAAGTCCCTACGCAAGAGGCCCCATACAAGGCTATTGAAATAACACACACCCCTCTTTTGGTAGGTCAATCTCCTACTTCTGTGCCTAAACAGTCAAAAAGGGAGGTTGCTTCTCAAATGCACAAGTCAGCGGGGCTTCCATTCAACATTTTTGACCAGATGAAGAAGACAAATATAAATGTCACAATGTGGGATGCCTTGACTATTCCATCTCAGTGGGATCTGTTACATGAAGCTCTGGCACAACTCCCATGCACTGATCCAGCCATACAGAATTTGTGCACTTCTATCAACATCTTCCAAGAAGAGGAGAAATAAGTAAGGTTGTTAAAACCCCTCCCTTCTATATGTATTTGATCATAGGAAAACATCTTATCCATAATTGCATGATAGACTCAGGCGCTAGTACCTCTTTCATGCCCAAGAAGATAGTTGATGTCCTAGGTCTTAGGTATAGCCCCTTGTCTAAAGGAGTCCTACAACTCGATGGCTCAACTGTCAATACCTTAGGAGTCATTAAGGATCTTGAGTTGACCCTTCATGCATGTCCAAGTTTAACAATTACTCAAGATGTGTCAATCATTGACTTACCTCCTTTGTTTTCCCTATGTCTATCAAGAGATTTCACTGCTCAAGTGGGTGGTTACTTGTCTTCTTATTGGTCTCATATGTTACTCAAGACAAGGTATGGTACCTGGTTTACCATACAAGTTGAGCCTATATTTTCCTATCATGTAGAGCCATATGTCTCATCCCCTCTCCAAGCCAATTGCCTAATCCAAGAACAAGCTTCAATTCCTGAAGAGCAGCCTCTTCCACCCTCTGTTCCTGACCTAGTACTTGATGAATGGGTGGAAAGGCACCATAAATTTGATCCATATGTTGAAGAACTGGAAGCTTATGAAACTGGGCTTGGTACTTACTACATTCTTGAAGAAGTTGTGTTGTCGCATGCGCTCAAGAAAGACCAAGTTGAACCTGGCCTATGGAAGTTATACTTTGATGGTTCCAGAAGTAGAAATGGCGTGGGAGCAAGAGTTGTTCTCATTTCTCCCAAGGATGAGAAATTATTCTTCATGCATAGGTTATAGTTTACATGCTCCAATAATGTGGTAGAATATGAGGCGTTGGTGCATGGTTTACTGATTTCTGAAAAGAAGAAGATTAAGGTGCTACAAATATTTGGGGATACAGAGTTGGTCATCCATCAGGTTACCAACAAGTGCTTAACAAAGAATAAGCTTCTCAAAGCTTATAAACATAGAGTTTGGGACCTCCTTGAGAGCTTTGATGCTCTAAACCTACAAGTGGTGCCATGTAAAATGAACAAGGAGGTTGACCAAATGGCTGCTCTTGGGTGAATAGTTCTCTCCTATCTGAGGAATTTGTCAAAGGAAACACTCAACACATTAAGATGGTGATCAGGACATCCATCCCAAACAACAACACCAGCTAGCAAGTGTTTGACAGTGATGCGTAGATTGTCCAGTTCATCCAAAATGAAGTTGAGTTCTCATCAAGCATGCAAGCTGACTTGCATGACAGCTATGGTGACCAAGTAATACAACTGAAGACAAAAAAGTTTCCTAAAGGGCTGGTCACCTTAGAGAAAATTTTAGCCCTGATGATGAGTTCAAGGGTGAAGAAAAGTATATGTGCATGTACAAGAAGACTGCTCCCCAGTCACTATTGTGCACAGAAAGGAGTTTTTGCTCAACAAGGCTTGCACGCATGATGAAAGGTAGGCCTTCATCTCTCTGTGTCAAAAATACAGTGATATCTTCTCATGGGAGTATGAAGACCTCAAAGGTTTTGATCCAAGTGTTTCTCAACACTCCATTGACCTTGATCCTGGTGTCAAGCCCATCAGATAGAAGCAGTGACCAGTCAATCCAAAGATAGAGCCCCTCATGAGAAAGGAGTTATCTAAACTCATTGAGGCAAAAATAATTTTTCCCATCAAGTACTCTACTTGGGTCATGAATTTAGTTCCAGTGTGCAATAAGAATGGTGAAATCAAAATATGTGTTGATTTCAGAGATTTGAACAAGGCATCTCTAAAGGATCATTATCCTTTTCCTTCAATGGAGTAGATTCTGTAGACTGTGGCTGGCACACAGAGGTTCTCAATGTTAGATGGATATTCAGGTTTCAATCAGATCCTGGTCAAGGAAGAGGATCAATTCAAAACAACATTTACAACCAAGTGGGGAACATATGTGTATCAGAAAATTCCCTTTGGTCTGTCAAACACAGGTGCAACATTTCAGTGTGCCATGGAATATTTCCTTCAAAGGTTACATCAATGAGTTCATCTTGGTTTACCTTGATGACATAACTATCTTCTCAAAGCAGAGTGTGGATCATATGACGCACCTGGAGAAAGTCTTTGAGAGATGTAGGAAAGTATGGGGTGTCTCTTAACCCCAAGAAGTGCAATTTTGCGGTGGCGCAGGGAAAGCTCTTGGGCCATTCGGTTTCAAAGGATGGTATCATAATTGATCCTCAGTGTGTTTCAGCCATCCTAGCTCTTTCCCTACCAATGCACAAAAAGGCCTTGCAGTCCTTCCTTGGTAAGATCAAATTTGTTAGGTGTTTTATCCCTAACTTTGTAGGACTGGTTCGGCCCATCACCTTGATGCTCAAGAAGGACATAGCCTTTAGATGGACAATAGAAGGAAGAGAAATATTCAAAAAAATCAAGCAAGAAATTACTTTTGCGCTAACACTCATCAAACCGTATTATTCCAAGGATTTCATCCTTTATGCTTATGGTGCTGATACTAGTGTTGTCATAACACAAGAAAATGAACAAGAGCTAGAACAACCAGTGGCTTTCTTTAGCCAGATGCTGAAGGATTACGAATTAAGATACAGTCACACGGAGAAGTAGGTCTTTTCCATCATGTGTGTTCTCAAGAAATTCAAAAGTATGCTCGCCACAAATCATATCAAGGTATTAGTCTCCCACTCTTCTGTCAGAGACTTCATCATGGGAGCAGAGATCAGTGAAAAGAGAGCACGATGGGTGACCAAAATCATGGAGTATGATGTGACTATCAAAGCCACAAGACTGGTAAGAGGTAGCATGCTTTGTAGGTAGATTGTTGAGGATGCGCAGAATGAATCTGAGACTTCATTATTTCTAGATGAAGGTCTTCCATGTGTAGAGCTTGAGTAGAATACAAATCCTAGCGCGCATACTGGATGAAGGATATGATCACATTCCTTTTTAAGGGTACATACCCTCCTGGTTTGAACAAGGAAAAGAGAAGACATCTGAGGTTACAATCTATCCCTTATGTTTTGGTTGATGGAATTCTCTTCAAGAAAAATCTTGATGGCGTGTTGTTAAGATGTATCAATGGCGCGCAGACTAAAAAAGTGTTAGCAAAATTTCATGATGGATTCTCTGGTGGACACTTTTCTGCCAAAACTACAACAATGAAAATCATAATGGCAGGTATCTTCTGGCCTACCCTATTTGCAGATGCACACAAGTGGGTCACAAAATGCAAGGAATGTGCTTTCTTTGCAGGAAAGAAAAAATTGGCAGCACTTCCCCTCCGACCAATCCAAGTGGATCAGCCTTTTGTGCAATGGGGTCTTGACTTCATAGGTATGATCAATCCACCTTCAAGCACTGGACACAAGTGGGTGCTGACAGCTACAGACTAATTCACCAGATGGATAGAAGTTGTTGCACTCAAGGAATCAACTGAGTCAGTCATCCTTGACTTTCTCAAAGGTATAGTCACAAGGTTTGGCGTCCCTCAAACCATTATCTTTGATAATGCAAAATCCTTCCTTGGTACTAAAATCATTGATTGGGTGCTAAATCTGAGCATCTACCTAAAGACTTCTTCCAAATATTACCCTTAGGGAAATGGTTTGGCAAAGTCAACAAACAAGAACTTGATCAGAATCATGAAGCGCACAATGAACATCAGCCAAAGATAGTGGCATACAAAGGTCTCGCGCGCACTCTGGGTAGATAGAATCATAGTAAAAAAGGCAATAGGAACTTTTCCTTACAAGCTTGTCTATGGTAAGGAGGCTACCCTTCCTTTGACACTAGAATTGAATTCATTAGAACTTTCCCAACAGCTGGAATTCAAAGGCGCAGACCAGAGAGAAATCAGAATGGCAGAGCTGGTTAATCTTGAAGAACTAAGGAACTCTACCATGATCAAGCTAGAACAACATCAACAAGCAACAAAGAAATGGTTTGACAAAAGGGCTAGGCCTCAAGCTTTCAAATTTGGGGACTTAGTCTTAAAATGGGATGCTGACAGAGCTAAACCAGGGTGCCATTCAAAGTTTGATGCACTTTGGAGTGGCCCTTACATCATCAGTTCATGTAAAGAGGCTAAGTATTTTGAGTTAACTCATCTTGATGTAAGCACACTGCAGATCCCAGTAAATGGGATCTATCTCAAACCCTTCCATTAAATTTGTTGCATCATTTTGTATATATTAGAGTAGTTTCAATTCCTCCAAGTGCATTGCATGCACATTGTTTGTTTGTACATAGTTCTTTCCTTTCGCGTGCTTCCTGCGCATGCTCTTCTTTTGCTTCCAAAATGTAGATCTTCTTTCAGCAGTTGCAAGATTCAGAATCAAGTCAAGAATGATCCTTTCAAGTGACTTCAGGGGTAGTTCTTCAAATAATTACATAGTAGACTCCATGCCCAATGGATGCTTCAAGCTACTGATTTTCTTCATCTATTAGGAAGATGGCCCTAAAAGTTGCCAAAATTATTATCCAAATAACTCTCCTAGTGATTTGGATAACTTGTATACATCTTCTGGCTCTGAGCTCTTCATTGCAAGGTTACACACACTCAAGTTCCCTTAGCACATTCCTCCTTATTTTCCTCATGTGCCCTTGTGTGCTTCCCCTTCTTCCCTTCCTTTCCTTTTCTTCTTTGTTCCATCTTCCCCTTGCGTGCATCTTCTATGCATTCGCCTTCTTCCTGGCAGTCGTTCATCCTGTGTGCACACCTTGCACATGCTTCAATCGCTAAGTCATCTGGCCCTCGCATGCTCCCACACATCATCTTGTAATGGTTGTGCCTTGACCATGTGTTCTTTGCTCACCAGTTTTACCTCATTTCCCTGAGCACATTCCTATGCTCATTCCTCTATTTTCTTCCATGCACCCTTCCCTCACACCCTCCTTTGCACCCTTTTATGCATGGTCATCTTCTAACATGCTTGAGTATGCCACACACAACCAGTCAAAGTGTGCCAACAAGGTGCCAAATCATTACAATAAATCAGTGAGTGACACGTGGCAGAAATGACAAACATTTTACACAGTTGGCCATTCTTTCAGCCAATTCATGCATGCCACATGTCTTGTGAGCACAGACAGCTCTGACATCCTCTAACAACCATATCTTTTTCTATAGAGCTCCAATCGGTGGCATGCCTTGGACTTGTTAGAGAGCTGCTGACATCAACCACAGTGTTAGACATTCAAATTCAAATTTTGGTGGATCTGGTAGGTGAGAAATGGGAAAACATCTTTCTGGGCATTAATGAGCAGATTTGATTGCTTCAACCACCCGATTTGATATGATCCACCCTCCTTCCTCCTCCAACATGCCAAACGGACCTAGGGAAGTGCATTCGACATATTCTTAGGTGGATTTGCAGGCATTTAATGCTTCTTGTTGATGGTTGCATTTCAAATTAAGGTTTTCCCTCCTCTTCTCTTTTTATAGATTCATCTATAAATGTAAGAGATGGGCTCATTATTAATGTTGGATACTCTGAATCCTTACGTATTTTTGCTAAGGACTTCATATTTTCTATATTTTGAGTAGCAGACCTCTAGATCTAGCTCATGCATGTGGATATCGGCCTCTTTCTCCATTGTAACAGCTCTGTGCATTTTTGGAAGTAATGGAAGCATCGTTTTTTTACTATTCTTTGTCCTAACGTGTTTGCATTTCTTCTTCTTGCCTTTCTTTTACATTGCGTGTTCATTGTGCCACTTCATGTCCCTTGCAGTTCCTTATTTAGTTGTGTTCCATGAGAATGATCTGGTAAATGCATTTTCAGCTGTGTTACTCATGCCTAGCCTCCTTTCACACATCCCCTTTTCATTCCCACTCAGAAAAAATAGTGTTCATCCCTTTTTTTCTGGTTCTATCGCATTTTTTAGTGTAGTTCATTTTCATGTAATCCTTCTATCCCTGGTCTCTTTGCATTTATTAGCTTAGTTTCCCCTTTCAGCACTGAGAGTAGCAGTAGTAATAGAAATGTTGGAACATAATGATTAAGTGGTCTGGCCAACCCTTAATGTATATGGGTCCATCACTAATATACAGGTTAATATTTAATAAAAATGAAATATTTATATTTCTCTTATTAAATATGCTAACCTAGGTATATACTTTAGGTTAAATATTTAATATCATGAAATGATTATATTTCTAATATTAAATATTATAAACCTAGGTATATGTGTCAAACATTTTAGGTTGAAAAGGTGGGTCAGGAGACATACCCCATCACCTTATATAAAAAGGACTTTAGATCCTGATTTGATATATTTGGGAAATATATCAAATGTGTGCAAATCAAGTGATTTAGTTTTACCCTTGGTAAATATGGTTTTAAAGGATGAGGTGATCTTACTGAGTGTAAAATAAGTTCTTTGAAGTAAAATGTTATTTTCAAAGTGGTTTTTACCCTATTGGGGGTTTCCACTATAAATAATGTGTCGCCTGTGTTATTTATTTCCTGTAAGTATTTACTTATGTTATGATGTAATGTTTATTTAAATATTTATTGTAACATTATATAATATGTAAGTTGATTAAATTTGTATTTATTAGAATCCTCAAATTATAACATGGTAATAGAGCGAGGTAAATTAAATAAATTAAGATCAAACGTTTTTTTTATTTTATTTATTTAATTTATACGGGTTTTTTCAACCAACCCTAAAGGGTATTTAAAAGTATCTGGTCCCCTTCCTTTTTCCCAATTTATTTTGGCTCTACATTTGTGTAATTAAATTCTCAGTAAAATTTTTAGGGTTTTTCAATTTTAAATTCTTAAGTTTTTTGGGGGGAGATGTAATATGATATGATTCTTGATTTCATTTACATTTTGTAAATTTTATGAAATTAATTTTTTTTGGAGATTGATGTGTGCACAGGTGAAAAATAGACTTCAAATATTTACCTGCGTGAAAATAACATAAAGGAAAGGATTTTTTACTATATGAAATAATTTTAATGTTTTTTATAATTTCAAATGTTTGCAGGTTAAATATTTCAAAAGGTAAATTTATACCCGTGTTTTTTGGACCCCTCTAAAAGAATTTGATTTGAAAAACTATAGTTTATAGTTAATTTATAACTATATTTTTTAAAATTAAAAAATATATATAATATAGAATAAGGTTTATACAATAATTTATATAAACATCACATTAAAATTGATATAGTTTTAAAAAAGAAAAACTCTATATTAAAAGTCTTAAACCATATTAAAATTACATGGGATTGGGGGAAAAGTCAACGGACCATATTCTAAGCCTAAGTTTAAATCATATTTAAACTTAACTTATAAATCTAGGCATATATAGTTTAAAAAAGAAGAAACAAACCTAAGTTTGAATCATATTTTATATGGTTAGTTTAAACCGCTTAAAATATAAATGTTATTAGATTTGGTCTATATAAGCCATTATGATGGTCATTTAGACATCAAATTTAAGCTGGTTGGATTTTTGTCTACATTAATTTTTTTTTCAGAAATTTGAAGTTGTTATTCATTCTTATGGATCTCTTCTTCACTTCTATATGGTCGGAAATATTTTTTATATAAATCTGGTGTATAATGCAGAGCCCTTTATATTGCGGGTTATTATTTTGATCATGAGAGGTTAATTAGTATGTATTGTAATGACATAATTAGTTAAGATCAAATAGTTTCTTTAGATCTGATTCTATTAAAAGTGTCATTTTTATTATCGATAAATATGTATCTAACTCTGTGGTTCACTGTATATTATAATGGGGTGTGTTTTACAAGTTTAGGAAAATAATGGCGTTTGACTATTTCTGTCTTGACAAAACTCAGATCCTAAATCAAACCAACTACAACATTTGGGTCAAAACAAAATTTATGGCGAGGAAACTCTTGATGATTATTTCTAGATCTGAGGTTTCTCCTATCGGTCATCAAGCAACTGCAGATAACATGAGTACCTTCTACACATTGGTAATATCGAACATCCGAATGAGGTATGGATATAACTAGAATCCATGCATGAAGGATACTTGGTATATCAACGATAGTAATGAGATTACAGTAGCGGAAGGAATTCAAAGAAATGGTCTATATATTTTTTATAATTTCTCTTCTACATCTTGTTTTATATCTCAATGTTTAAATAATTTAAAAATATGGCACGAAAGGTTATGACAAGTTAATTATCGAAGCTTATATGAAATATCTAGATATAATCTAGTGAAAGGTTTACATGTGTTGTCTTCTTCTCTTAAAGTTACTTCATTAAATTCTTTTAAATGATGGTTTTGATTCTGATTAGTAAATGGTCATGATGATGTTTTAATGCTATAGATGTTTTTGAAACTCTTATCTTCCTAGATAAGAAATTTAATTTGACTCAATCTATGTTAGAAAATTCAAATCCTATTAACCTTAGGAAAATCACCAGAAGCCATCATATGTACCTTACATTAATTACCTTGTATGAACCTGAGCCACAAAGTATTATAGGGTTTAGGTGGATATACAAAGTAAAATATAATATTGATGGTAGTATTAACAAACATAAAGCTAGACTTGTTGCTAGAGGTTTCACTCAGAAACCTGATATTGATTATGTTGAGACATTTCCTATAACTAAAATGAGTATTGTTATGGCCTTATTTGGAATTACTACTAAATTTGGGTGGAAAATCCACCAAATAGATTCATAAAAATATTTTTTTGAATTGCGATTTAAAAGAAGAACTTTACATGTTTCAACCTAAAGGAATTGAAGAAACTGGTAAAGAAAACTATGTTTGCAAGTTGAGATATCCTTGTATGGTTTAAAACAAGCTCTTAGAGATTTGTATGTGAAAATTGTTTCCTTCTTTAAATTGTTAGGTTTTGTTGATTGTTCTTCTAACAATGATATATTCATTAAGAAATAAGGCTCACATATTATCATTGTATATATATGTTGATGATTTGCTTATGTCTGGTGAAAATTATGATTTAATTCATAGGATTAAAGAGAAATTGAAGTAGTACTTTGAAATGAATGAATTAGGTATCTCACATCATGTTATTTGTATGACTATATTTCATTCTATTGTTATTTTTCAAAACACAATATGCAACCATTGTATTGAAAAAGTTTCTTATGATTGATTGTAAACCATTTTCTACTTCAATGGAAGTTGGAATAAATATTGACCCTAAATCTGCATATGAAAAAGGTTGATCTCACATCATGTTATTTGTATGACTATATTTCATTCTATTGTTATTTTTCAAAACACAATATGCAACCATTGTATTGAAAAAGTTTCTTATGATTGATTATAAACCATTTTCTACTTCAATGGAAGTTGGAATAAATATTGACCCTAAATCTACATATGAAAAAGGTTGATCTCACATCATGTTATTTGTATGACTATATTTCATTCTATTGTTATTTTTCAAAACACAATATGTAACCATTGTATTGAAAAATTTTCTTATGATTGATTGTAAACCATTTTCTACTTCAATGGAATTTGGAATAAATATTGACCTTAAATCTGCATATGAAAAAGGTTAATCCTATTTTATATACGTTGTTAGTTGATAGTTTGATTTATCTAACTATAAATAGATAAGATATTTCTTATACAATAGGAATTACTTTAAGGTTTATGTAGGAACTTTTTTTAGAGATCATTGGAATCTTGCAAAAAGAATTTTTGGATATATTAAAGGAACAATCAATTATGTGTTGTATTATACTAAGAATGAAAATTCTATCGTATATGGATTTTTTTATTCTAACCATATTGATGTTGTGTTATAAAATATACTAGATATGTGTTCAATTTTTTTTGGTGTAGGAACTATTACTTGGAACAACAAATGTAATCAATAGTCTCCATTTCTTCTACTAAGGCATAGAAGTACAATGGAAGAAGTAAAGAAGCCATGTGGCTGCAGTGGCTGTTGGTAGAGATACACGTGGAAGTTAAATGAAGTATTCCTTTTCTATGTGGTGGCGAGAGTTGTATTACTCTTGATTAATAATTTGGTTCAACATCAAATAACGAAGCACATTGAGATATATATATGCTTTACCCATGAGAAGGTGTTAAGTGATGACATAAATCTCAAGTTCATGTTGACTAAAGAATAGGTTGCTGACATCTTTACAAAGTCCCTGAGTGCTACAAAGTTTTGTCACTTTCGTGAAAAGCTTGGATTGTTAGAGTTTCCATTGAGGGGGAGTGTGCATGACAATGTCACCTCCTAATGGAACTTGGTTTTTGTAAAAAGACCTTCAGGCATTTGTAAAATACTTTCAGGAAAGTGTAAAAAATATTTTTGGGCAAGTGTAAAAAGACCTTCGGGTATGTATACCTCCTCAGCCTCATTTTTAGAAAGAAGTGTAGAAATATATTAAAGGTGGTCTTTGGTAAACTCTTTAGGGCTATTGAGTTTACTAGGTAACATCCAGTACAAGCATATTGTTAAGGAGGTCCTTGGTTGTAAAAGGCTCCTCTATGCTTGGGTTCAATAATATTTTATGAGAACATGTGAGAACATGTAAAACTCACAAATCATACTTAACCACTGATCATGGGATGATCATTGGGATTCCAAATCCTGTTGTACTAAAAGGTAACTTGAGTATGATGAAGGTGTTATAATTCCTTCAACTGATATGCTAGTCTAAAACCTTTATGGTTTAAGGATTGTAAATCCTGAAGTTTACTACATGCAGGTAATCTATTGGCATATGTGATGTTATCCCACTGAACATTAAGGGGAAGTGTTTGAACATAATGATTAAGTGGTATGGTCAACCCTTAATGTATACGGGTCCATCACTAATATATAGGTTAATATTTAATAATATGAAATATTTCTATTTCTATTATTAAATATGCTAACATAGGTATATACTTTAGGTTAAAGATTTAATATCATGAAATGATTATATTTCTAATATTAAATATTATAAACCTAGGTGTATGTGTCAACCATTTTAGGTTGAAAAGGTGGGTCGAGAGACATACCCGATCACCTTATATAAAAAGGACTTTAGGTCCTCGTTTGATATATTCAGGAAATATATCAAAGGTTTGCAAATCAAGTGATTTGGTTTTACCCTTGGCAAATAGGTTTTTAAAGGAGGAGGTGATCTTACTGGATGTAAAATAAGCTCTCTGAAATAAAATATTATTTTCAAAGTGGTTTTTACCATATTGGGGTTTTCCACTATAAATAATGTGTCAGCTGTGTTATTTATTTCATGTAAGTATTTCTTTATTTACTTATGTTATGATGTAATGTTTATTTAAATATTTATTGTAATATTATATAATATGTAAGTTGATTAAATCTATATTTATTAGAATCCTCATATTCTAACATGGTAACAGAGTGAGGTAAATTAAATAAATTAAGATCAAATATTTTTTATTTTACTTATTTAATTTGTACAGGTTTTCTCAACCAACCCAAAAGGGTATTTAAAAGTA
The DNA here is from genome assembly GCA_019776745.2 of Taxus chinensis. Taxonomy (NCBI): domain Eukaryota; kingdom Viridiplantae; phylum Streptophyta; class Pinopsida; order Cupressales; family Taxaceae; genus Taxus; species Taxus chinensis. Next base: position 129,124,784 of record CM034152.1, read on the forward strand.
TTTGGTCCCCTTTTTTTTCTCAATTTATTTTAGCACTACAATTTTGTAATTAAACTCTCGGTAAAAAAATTTCATGTTATTTTGGCACTACTATGTTTGTGTAATTAAATTGTTCCTCTTCATATTATTCATGTTACATTCATGCTCTTAAATTTCCCCTTGTCTTACAATATCCTCCTACAACAATCGTATATTGACTAAGTACAAAAGGTGAGTAGGTGCGCAAGGTCCCAATTAAGGAAAGGCGCGCAAGGAAAAAGCACACAGAGAAGGGTTTAAGGAATCTCGTGGCACGTGTGACACGCGCGGATAGAACCAAGGGTTCGGGACTTAGTCAAATTGGGCATTCAGGGTAGAACATGTGAAAAGCATGACCCGACTATGCATGGATAAGGTGCCAGCCTGGTGACAGGTTGGCCCAAGAAGGAGCATGCCTGTTGTAGAAGCTTCTAGAAGCACATCATGGTATAAAGTGGAAAGCTCAGGCCTAGAGGAGCATGCTCGCATGGAGGACCACATTCAGACACTTGGCATCAGATCTGAGGGCACTGGAGGATGAGTTGGCAGCCTAGAAAGGCTATAAATATAAGCACCTATAGAGTAAATAAAGAGAGAACAAGAGAGTGGGTGGAGCTCTGCAGAAATACTACAAGAACTCTGTTAGTGGGTAATTGTACTTGGGAAAGGATGTATTGGGTATGGGGATTGTAATTTTTCTTTTTGTTAGCCTAGCTACATTAGTCCAGTTGTAATGCATGACTGCAGTCTACTTCTCTGTGACATTCTGTAAATGGCTCCATGGATGTAATGAGGTTACCAGTTTTATATATATATGAATATCAATGATTCTGATACATACATCTTTTTCATAGGTTCTCTTTCATTTATGTTTATGCTAGGTATGGATGTTTGTATACTTCTTTCTGTTATGATACAAGTCATATAGTCTGTTAAGTACTATCTGTCTGGAATGGCTGCAAGGATCTAGAGGCCGTTCTGAGCTCTATGGTTCTTGTATGTCTTAAATCCTCTTTAAATCTCTTAAACACAAATCATAGATGATGTTTCCCACTTAACTCACATAAAAGAGAGACTCGACACCCACGCATGCCTCAGGTGAGTGCCCAACATCCACTGGGTGATAGGCCAACATGCATGGGGTTCCTTTCTTTTGTGATAGGGGTAAAAATGACTACATCTTGGTTCTGTTTCTGGGACCTCTTTTCAAAGTTGTAGTGGGAAATAACATACATCATGATCTGTGTAGTGAGTAATGATAGAGTGGTTAATGTTGGAAAGTGTTGAATCATGGTTCAAGAGCATGGAGGATGAATTTTCTCAGAGATTCAACACTAGACCTGAGTTTGATGCACGTAGATGGGTAGAAGAGAACCTCTACCATGATCTATATGAAACTTTTTTCTGCTGCTTCCCAGTGGAACTGTATGAATGGCTCTCAGCCTATGCATCTAGATCAAGTTGGCATTATGGATCACATGTGTGGACCCAAGAAGAATACTAGAGGCTACAGGATGCAGATCTGATGTGGACCCATGTTGTGGATCATTGGTGGAAAGGAGTACTGGCTAGCTACACTCTGGAGTACGCCATTTCCACATATTCTTGTCCGGAGGTTGCTGAGTTTGAGTTTCTGAGGGATCCCAGAGGATCATTTCTACGTGTTGTCCCTCTGGCTATGAAAATATTGATGGTTACCATGAGTTTAGAGGCATTCCCAATGGCCGGCTAAACCATTCTGAGTGTTGGGCGAGGAAGCTAGAGTGGAGGAAGATGGTAGATGTTGCGATGGAGAAAGAAAGGGAGGAGAGATGACTCAAGTATGGTGAAGCATGTGAAAGGGAGATTGCTAGACAATGTGAGGTTATAGGTGTGATGGATGTATGGAGGTAGACTTTGTGGGAGGGATTTGAGGTTCACGTAGAGAACGTGGAACCTGAGCAGTCTATGTGACCCCATCTTGGCAAGCACGTAAGAGAGACCCCTTCAGCTTCTGATGAGAGTTCATCACATGGAGAAAGAAGAACCATTGGCACACATCTGAGCCCACCTAGTGACCAAACCCTAGTGCTTGGTTTTCCAGATCAGGGGGAAAATATTGCTAGTCCAGTTGGTTACATTGGAGGTGATCGGTCTACACCCAGGAGGTATAATTTCTCGTTTGGGCCTTCTATGGCTGTAAACACCAACCCAGTGTTAGGAATTTTTGGGCAAGGTATAGACACACAAGCTTTTGGTCTCATGTCTGGGAGTGGTGCAGGGTATACTATTGGTAGTGGGGCATTGTCGCAGACCATAGGCATGCAGCTCAGTGGAACTGTGGGGACCCTTGGCATGACCACTATAGGACCTGGTGGGTCTGGTGGATCTGGTGGTTCAGGAGGAATAGGAGCTAGTGGGTCTGGTGGCTGGTTTAGGCCTGGTGGACCTAGTGGTTCAGGACCTGGTGGACCTGGTGGATCAGGCGGTGGAGGAAACATAGGTGAAAACCAAGGCTCTGGCTCAGGAGGATTCAGGCCCCAACCACCCCCACAAGTTTTCTTTGAAATGTCTCTACATTTTCCTGATTATAGAGGTATTGAGGATGCTACGGAACATGTTCACAAGTGTGAACTACTATGGCATGCAAAGGGTATCACAACCCCAGAATGGAAGGCTAGTCAGTTTGTAACCACGTTGCAAGGGCATGTGCATAGCTGGTATAGGAAATATGACCCTCATCAAACAGTGGTGGACTATACTGCTTTAAAGAACACATTCTTGGTAGAATTCCACATCCCTGAGTTTGAACAGAAGAGCATCAACACTTTGAAGGAGATTCAACAAGGAATGGCAGAGAGTGTGTGGGAGTATGATGTGTGCTTTAAAACTCTCTTGTCTAAGTTGTCATATGATATTCACCCTTCACAGCATGCTCAGTGGTTTGTTGGAGGATTGATCACACCCTTTAGAAGGGCCTTATCCCATAAAAATTTTACAGACCCGTGCGAGGCATTGGAAGTTTCTCTACACACTGAGGCTATTGGTAGTGTTGATACTGGCATTAGCCCATTCCTGGAGGCTCAGATTGCTACTATGGCCAAGCAGCTGGAAAAGTTGTCTGCAAACTCAGCCCATGAGACTCGTAGTGGTTTATGGTGCATAGAATGTGAAGTAGAGGGGCATGTTAAGGATAATTTCCCCTGGAGGATAGTACGCGCCATGGCTGTAGACTATAAAATTTGTCATGGGGATCATGATGCAAGTAGATGCCCCTTATTACAGCGTGCACAATCCAGAAGAATGTGTCTTGTTACTATAAGATCTACACCTCTACAACCCATGATACTAAGGACTGTAGGCTCATTGATCAGATCCATGAGGCCATTGATCATGGGGTGCCAGACCAGCGTTACCAGTAGTTCTAAGGGGGATGATCACCGTTATGAGGAGTGTGCAGATGGAGCGCACATGGAAGGGGTTTTCACGGAGGATTCTGTGGTCATGGTAACCACAGAGGAGGAAGGACTGAGTTCCCACGTGGAACCTGTTTCAATTGTGGGTCTACAGAGCATTACAAATGAGAATGCCTAGACCTGTTGCAGTGCTCATGGTGTGGAAAGAAGCATAAGTATGAGGAGTTCCTGGAGTTGTTTGAGCACATGAATCAGCAACACCAGAAAGACAAGGGCACTGCAATGGTCAGTATTAAGAAGGCAGACACACAGTGGATGCCTCGGGTAACATGGGATGTAGGTTTGGAGCCTGTCTTGGTAACAACAAGGGCAGAAGCCATGCGCAAGAGAGATACCAAGGCAAAAGAACCTGGTTTCAAGGGAGGAAGTAGTTCATGGAAAGTACCCAGACCCTACACATCAAAAGGAGGTATATCAAGACACCATGGATGTCATTCGGAGTTTACAAGGGGAAATCCAGTGTCTAAAGGAGAAATCCAGGAGGGAGGAACAAGGGAGGAGAGTCGAGGCACCAAACGATGACCTGGATGAGGTCAAGGAAGTGTGTAAAATGCTAAGGCAAGAGAATATCATTCTCTTGCTAGGATCATGGTTAAGAGAGAAGGTACCACACACCAGAGGAGAGCAGTGAGAGGAAGGTCTTGCACACAAACCTTCCCCCTCACAGCCTTGACTATGACAAGGAGATCACATTGAATGCAGTTGTAGATGGATGGCTCCTTAGTAATATCCTCATTGACATAGGCATGGAGGTTAATGTTCTAACTTTGGATGCATGGCATCAGATGGGAAGACCTGCATTACAGCCATCTTCGAATGTGTTGTATATGGAAAACAAGATTAAGGCAATGCCCATCGGTGTCTTAAAGGATGCAACTATCACTATCTAGGGAGCTAAGTTTACTGGAGACTTTGAAGTCTTGGCGCTCACCGAGGCAGACAATTTTCTAGCACTCCTTGGGTGCCCATGGTGTTACAAGAACAATGTGGACCTTTGGTTCAACAAAGGGTACATCAGCTTTGAAAATAAGGAGGAGTGGGTCATTATACCCCTGGATGATGGGAAGTTGACACCCTATACTGAACCCCTGGGAGAAGAAGTTCTAGATAGGATATATGTGTGCTCAATCAGGGACCCAGAGATAATACATCCTACCAATGGAGTTATCCAGTTTGAAGATGCTCAGTCAGAAAGTGATACCACCAGTCTAGCATGTGACAATTGGGTGCATGGAACTTATGAATTGATGGGATGGAAGTTGAGAGGGTCGGTGACCAAGGTGACAAAGGTGTGCACAGTCTGGCACCTAGGAGGAAAGGAGTTACCTAAGTATTCAGGAGGAGCCTTCCCTGAGATCTTTTGCGGGAGATGGAAGCTCAGTGGAAGAATGAGAAGGAACAGAGGGGGATGTTAAGTTATGTCCTACTTGGCACAGTGGCACGGTGGTGGGCTACCCATCAGGAGAGCCTTTTGGAATGGCGCGAGGTAAGAATTGCTCTCTCTGTCAGATTCTCTAGGAGCAATGTGCCCACCACCATCAAGGACTACCATGGGAAGGAGCCCACCTCTTTCCATATCCAGGAGTGTGAAAGGATCTGGAGAGAAGGCACAGAAGCTTTTCCACCATCCCTCTGGGTGCACAAGTTGTATTCTACACTGTAGGGTTATGCATGTGCATGGTACATTCATTTAGAGACACACCTGCCAGACAGGGAATTGGCAAGAGCTCACGGCTGACCTCATTCAAACCTTTGAGTATCAGAGTACCAAGCCATCAGTTGATAAGGCCTTGCAGGGTATCAAGCACCTTACCATGGGGGATAGTGCCATGGTGGAGGATAGGTTGTTGGAGTTACTAGGTGGACCAGGTTTGGAGGTGTGCTTTGAAGAAGAAGTAGAGGAAACAGAAGAGTTACAAATTGAGCACATGTGTTTGGAAAAGGAGAAAGGGAAGTTGGTATATGTGATTAATGGAGAGGAAGTGGAAAGATTAGATGTTAGCCATTCTGTAGGGATGCACGAGGTGGTGGACAGTGCTGATACTCACGTGCGCGCCTACCATGAGCCCTTAAAGACAAAGAAGGTTAACATCGGTTCAGGAGAAGAACCTAAGGAAGCTATTATTGGAGATTACTGGTCGGAGAAGGAAGTCTCTAAGATCATTGATCTGTTGTGTGAATTTGAGGATTTATTCCCACGCGGGTACCATGAGCTCAAAGGCATTCACCATTCCTTGGGGGAGATGAAGATAAAGCTGAAGGATGGTGCGTGCCCGGTCAGGAAGAGACCCTACCAGATGAATCCCAATTTGCGCGTAAAGGTTAAGGAGGAGATAGACAAAATGATAGCTTCTGGGATCATTGAAGCAGTGGAGGAATCAGAATGGATAAGTCCAATGGTAATCAACATCAAGAAGGATGGGTGGATTAGGATCTATGTGGATTATAGGGAGCTGAACGCAGTTTGTGTCATTGATCCTTTTCCAACCCCCTTCACTGAAGAAATTTTGGAAGGAGTCGCTGGGCGTGAAATCTATTCCTTTACGGATGGATTTTTGGGGTACCACCAAGTCCGGATTGCAAAGGAAGACCAGGAGAAGACAAATTTTTCCACTGAGTGGGGAAGTTTTGCATACACAGTCATGCCCTTTGGGTTGAAGAATGCACCTACTATTTTTTCGTGCATAGTGGTGCAAGCATTCTAGGACTTCATCCATAAGTTTCTTCAGGTCTATTTGGATGATTGGACAGTGTATGGTCTAGTAAAAGACCATTGTGACAATTTGAGGTTAATGTTTGAGAGGTGTAGATAGTTGAGGATATCCCTCAATATTAAGAAATGTGTATTTGCTACACCCTTTGGCACATTATTGGGGCATATCATATGTAAGGAGGGCTTTCTGGTAGATCCCGCTAAAGTTGCAGTTATTGTGGGGTTAGGGGAGCCTACTAGCTAGAGCGCAGTGCACGTGGATTCCTTGGGCATATGGGTTATTATAGGAAATTCATCAAGGGGTATGCCAAGATTGCCGTGCCTTTAGAGGAGCTACTCAGACATAAAAGTGCCTTCCATTGGGGAGAGGCACAACAGAGGGCATTTGATACATTAAAGGATAGGCTTGTCACCGCACCTATATTACATTTTCCCTCTTGGGACAAGCCCTTCCATGTCCATGTAGATGCCTCAGGAACCACTATTGGAGTAGTACTTGCATAGCCAGGTGAAGGAATTGTTGATCATCCTCTATGTTTTGCAAGCAGGAAGTTGACACCAGTAGAGTAGAATTACACCACGACTGAGTGCGAGGCATTGTCAATGATCTATGCACTTTTCAAGTTTAGACAGTATCTGCTGGCAACACCCTTTGTATTTTACACTGACCACATGGCATTAAATTATTTGGTGAACAAGCCCATTCTACAAGGGTGCATATGTCGATGGGTATTGTTATTTCAAGATTTTGAGTTCACCGTAGTAGTGAAGCCTGGGAAGAGCAATTGTGGAACTGATCATCTATCAAGAATTGATTCAGGGGAGGACGCAGAGTATTGAGGAGACAATGCCAGATGTGCAACTGTTTAGGTTACGGCGCGCACGCCCTCAGATTTGGAGGAAATTGTGGTATTTTTAAAGGAAGGTGTGGCACTGAAAGGAATGAAGGCATTAGAGAAGAAGAAACTAGCCATACGCGTTGCCCTACATGTTGATCAGTGGAGACTTGTACAAGTTGGGACGTGATGAGGTGTTGCACAGGTGTGTATTAGAGCATGAGCACCTCACCATCATGGAGGAAGCACATGGAGGAAGTGTGGGTGGACATTATGCAGGTGATGCCACTGCGCATAAGATATTAATGGCAGGTTTGTGGTGGGAAACCCTGTACAAGGATTGTAAAGACTATTGTAAAGCATGTGACCATTGTCAGCGCATTGGAAAGCCAGGAAAGAGAGATGAAATGCCTTTGTGCCCTATCCCTAGCATGGAACCTTTTGAAAAGTGGGAAATAGACTTTGTAGGCCCTATTGCACCAGTGGCGCATAGGACTGGGTCACGCTATGTCATCACTTGCATGGATTATCTGACAAGGTGGGTGGAGGCAGCCCCAACTAAAGACTGCACAATAGCCACAATGGCAAGATTCTTGTGGGAGAACATTATCATGAGGTATGGATGTCCTTTGAGTTTAACCAATGATAGGGGTACACATTTCTTGAATGAGACTGTGAGGATCCTATTAGCAGAGTTCATGGTGGCTCATCACAAGACTACACCCTATCACCCACAAGAAAATGGAATTGCGGAAGCATTCAACAAAATACTGAGTCATACCCTGACCAAAATTTGTGATGTCGGTAGACAAGATTTGGATGACAAAGTATCAGCAGTGTTATGGGCTTATAGGACAACTTATAAAAGGTTGAACAAAGCCACACCATTTCAATTGGTGTTTGGCATGGAAGTTATTCTTCCAGTTGAATTCATGTTACCTTCTCTGTGAATAGCACATGTAGGAGGGTTAGCTGATGAGCAAGCACTGGAAGAGAGAATTGATAAGTTAATGAAGCTAGATGAGAGACGATCACTTGCCAAGTGGAGCCAAACAGTAGAGAAAGCAAAGCAGAAGGCTTGGCATGATCGCCACATAAGAAACAAGAAGTTTGAGGTTGGGAAAATGGTCTTACTTTATGATTCTAAATTTTGTGCCATCCTGGGAAGTTAAAAGTCCATTGGTTGGGTCCTTACACAATCTCATACATCCTTGATTCGGGGCACATGCCAGTTACAAGTGCTGGATGGGATGAAGTTTCCTGGACACTTCAATGGGAGTATGCTGAAGCCCTACTATAAATAAGTCTTCTTGGTGTTTGTAAATAAGGTAGTTTTTCCAGTTAGTTTAGAATTTTCCTTTATGCATTTCTTTTCTTGTGTTTCCCTTTCATGTTGTTGTTTTGTTTTGTGCCTTGGGCACCGGTAACCTTATTGCTACTTTTTGAGAATCTGTGAGTGCGTAGAGGACCGTGCATCATTTTAGTGTGGGGTGGAGTAATGTGAAGGAGCACATGGTTAAAGTACCAAGGTGGTTTGTGTTAAAAATCCCAGTTGAATGGCCCTGTTAAAAGAGGTGCTTGAAAAGAAAAGATGGAAAAAGGATGGTTGGTGTCAAGATAAAGCTACTTTCAGATCCCACGTACAAAGGAGGAGAAAGCGCATTAAGCAACATGAGGTAGGCAAGAGAAAAAATTAGGACAGAAGAAGTTCCTTCGGTGCTGGGTACGTGTGCGTAAGAGTCTCCTGTCAGGCTAGATTGGTTACGCGCTAGAAGGTTGGAGGTTTTTCCGCATAGGTTAGGGTGCGTGAGTGAAAGAACTGAAGACAGGCTTTGTTTGAAAAATCCGCATTAAATGTAAAAAGTATGGTGGTAGGTGAAGTAGCACTTAATGCTTAAAAAGTGAAAAAATATAAATAAAAGGGTCGAGGCACTTCATTTTTCACTTTGCGTATAAGGAGAACAAAGCACTTTTTGCACCTTTGCAAACTAGGGCTTCCAAAAAACTGATCCGTGTGAAGAAAAATTTGGAGAGATTAAAGCATGGGTAACCAGTTCGGGTTTGTGAACAGGAGGAAGGGATTTCATGAGCATAGGAGAAGTTGTGAGAAGGGCACCATCTTGTGAAGGGAGTATCCCAGTTAGGGTTTGAAGAACTAGGGCATGGGTTTAAGTAATTTTCTTCACAAGTTCGAGATCTAAGGTTGGAGAGACCAGAAGAACAGAGTAACATGGAGTGATTGAAGTGGGAAGAAGACCTAGATAATGGCACCCAAGAAACCAACTAGTACACCCAAGAAGGGCAAGGGAAAGGGCAAGGGCAAGCAACAAGAAATTGAAGCACACACAAATGAGGAGTGGTATGCAGAAATGTAGTACCCAGATGGAGTGTTGTTGGGGAAGGAGTGGGAGTCCCATCTTAGGAACATGTCTGTAAATGATTATAATCATCAGACAAACACAATCGAGAAGGAAATGGCACTGGAGTTAGTGCGCCCAATGAACAAAAGGACACCAAAGGGTTTGCCCATATATAATGATGATGTGAAGGTCAAATTGGAGAAGGTAGGGTTATTACAACTCTTTGAGTTTCCCTACTTCGGGAAACCTGAGCACTTATATCAGTGGCTGATGTCGCGCGTACATGAGGACTATTTCCACTTCACAGGGCACAAGATGCACATAACTCCTCAGCTCATTTCACATTTCACATGCCTCATCTATGAAGGAGATGGTTTGGAGGATGATTTGACTGACAAAGAAGTGATTAAGGAAACTATCGCTACTTTCACATGCAAGAAGGGGTCAAGGTATTATGATGTCGCAGACATTAAGGATCCAGTGATGAAGATGGTCGTGCACCTGGTGTCAAAGCTAAATGGCCAGGAGAGATGGACCCAAGTCAATAAGCCATGGTTGAATGTCTACAGAAAGATTTCAGAGGGCACCATCTACAATTTGTCTGCATTCATTGCGGATGAAATTATTAACTGTGTGAAGGAAGGTGATAGGATCCTCTTTGGAAATGTGTTGCTAACCATCGTGTTCTCAGAAATCGGGGTATCGGATGCATCAGATAAGTTCGTATGGGAGTACCCTGCTGAAGACCCCTCACCCACCAAAAGGTTTGAGAAATACGCTTGTGACACTATGACAACAGTGCACAAGGCGCATTTGGAAAAGTGGTACACACGCCTAAGGAACACGTTCGGGGTAGAATGGAGAATTCCCAAACAACTGCCAGCAGCCACCAGGGGAGAAGCGGAATTTGCTGTGTACCAGCATTTCTGTTTGGGAAGATTCAAACTATCAGATGGGACATGGAGCCCATGGTGCAAGCTCCCCTTTTCCTTCACAACTCAATACTTCCAAGCGGGAGTAAATAGGTTCAGGGAGTCCAAAAAGTTTAAGTTGGACCTTGGTAATCTAGACCAGGACCACAGGGAAATGCACAAAGGGTTAGTGTACCCTAGCAATTATGCGTACGTGGAGTGGTACATATCGCATGAAGTGAAAATGACAAGGCCCATGACTCTGCCCATTGCAGAAGGATCTGCAGTGCATGTGTACATTCGCATAAGACCTAAGTCAGAGAAGGGCACATATCTAGAGAATAAGGTATCTATACCTCAGGATCCAACTGGTAGGAAGAGACCCGTACCCAAACGGGAGGAAAAAGAACCAGAAAAGAAAATTCCAAGTGTGGTAGGCACACAGGAAATAGGTTCCCCCAGGACAAGCGCCAAAACCAGTATATATGCACACAAGAAGAAGCCCATAATTAGAGAAAAGACTCCAGAACTAGAAAAGCCATCAGATAAGGAGTCATCAGGAGAGGAAGAAATGAAATCACCTACACCAAAATCTTTAGTTAGGAAGAAGCAGAGGGTAGAAGAGGAGACCACCTCGGAAGAATTTGTAAGTTTGGACAAGTGCATAGGATAAAAGGATGATAGTGAAGAAGAAGTAAGTGGGGAAGAGGACCCCAGGAAAGATCAATGGCCACCTATTTAAAATGTACATGATTCAGAGGAGGAAGGAAAAGAAGAAGAACAAGGGTTCCTTTTTGTGTGGCGCAAGGATAGCCAGGTAGGAGGAAGCGCCCAGGACATAAGAAAATATGAAGAGGCTAGCACGCAGAAGCAAGAGGCTCCAAGATCTGCGCAGGAGTAGACAATCAAGGTTGTAGAAGAAGAAGAGACAAGGGACATTGAGACCTTGGTGAAGGACAAAGTGGAACACGACGCTGAGCTAGTATTGAACAAGAAGAAGAAGGAGAGTGCATAAGAGGAACATGGCAGCACTAGAGGCTCGGTTTTAATTGTAAGTATACCCAAGGGTACTTGCATGGGAGGAAGGTGCGAAGAGGGGGAGAGGCCAGAGATGGGTTATATTGATGACCCTAAGAAAGTGTTCCGCGCATGGTTCTAAAGTACCATTCCAGTAGAGGAGCTTGTAGCAATGTCATCTTTTTACAAGGAGGCTGCATATCCACAAACAAGGAAGATGCTCTCATGGGCTATAGAATCCCACCTTGATGAGCCAGAGTTTGAGGTAAGACACGGGGCAATAATAACATTGCCAAGACCAAGAGAACACAACCTAGCAGCTCTCAAATGAACAACTATGCAACGCGCTCAACAATGTCTCCATTGAGATAGAGGCTAGACTCTTCGAGTAGAATGATAGGGTCAAAGACCTGGAAGGGGAGATAAAGAAGAAAGAGGAAGAGCTCACTCCTTTAAAAAAGGAGCTAAGCTAGGAGAGGTTGATCAATGCCTTGTGGCAGTGTGAAATGAAGGATGAAAAGGCCAAGGTGAGTGTTGTGTATAAGAAAGTAGAATCCATCAATGAGGTTGTACTATTGAAGCATCCGGACCTAGCATCACCCACGTAGAAGTATGGATCTGCCTTGGGATGCCTGGAGGATTTAACAAGGGTTCTCACCATGGGGAGATAGCTGCTAGCCTTGGAGTCTGTAGAGGAAGTGGCTGCGTGCCTGGAGAAGGAAGATAAGTTGAAGATCATAGCGCTCGTTGTGGAATAAATTTTTTTTATTGTTGATGTAAGGGCTTCTTCCCGGACCGCTAAGGCCACATACGACAATTGCACGGATAGAGACAAAGTGGCAGGCACCTTGGTTGCCACTCATGAAGTGGAAATCAAGGATTTCCAGGAGAAAAACAAGGGGAATAGGGTAGAAAGGGATAAAATCCTTGCCGAGGTTGAAAGGAAATCTGAAGCCATTGAAACCTTAAGAGGTTCAATCAAAAACTAGTTACAGAAACTATATTCGTGCATTACATGAAGAATGGACACACTGGAGGATATATGAAAGGAATTGAAGAAGATCACTGATACCATGAGTGTGCAAGGAGATGGACTAAATTTTGGGGAAGTGAGTGCGCTGGTCGGCGACATCTATCAGAGAGCACAGGAAGAAGTCTATGCCTAGAACAAGTAGGAGGCCAACTTGCAAAAGGATTTTCCTATTTTGTTGTAGTGATTCTTTCATTGTCCCATTCTTTCTTCTTTCCCCATTCTTTCATCCCCTTATTCTTTCTCTTAGGCGTAAGCCTATTGCATTCTTTCTTTCACTTGAGAAGTGTTCCCGTGAACGGAGAATAGGCGTAGTGTGGGGTGATGTTGGGCCCTTAGAATATTGACTAAGTACAAAAAATGTGTAGGCACGCAAGGTCCCAGTTAAGGAAAGGCGTGCAAGGACAAAGCATGCAGAGAAGGGTTTAAGGAAGCTCGTGGCATGTGCAACGTGCGCGGACAGAACCAAGGGTTTGGGACTTAGTCAAATTGGGCGTTCGGGGAAAAACATGTAAAAATCATGACCTGACTGCGTGTGGATAAGGTGCCATCCTGGCGGCAGGATGGCCCAGGAAGGAGCATGCCTATGGTAGAAGCTTCTAGAAGCACATCATGGTACAAAGTGGAAAGCTCAGGCCTAAAGGAGCATGCTCGTATGGAGGATCACATTCAGACACTTGGCATCAGATCTGAGGGCGCTGGAGGATGATTTGGTAGCCCGGAGAGGTTATAAATACTAGCACCTGTAGAGTAAAAAAAGAGAGAACAAGAGAGTGGGCAGAGCTCTACAAAAATACTGCAAAAACTCTATTAGTGGGTAATTTCATTTGGCAAAGGATCTATTGAGCATGGAGAACGTTCCATCCCACCAGCCTAGATCTAGATGGATATCAGACTCCCATCCCATATAGACATATATAGAGATCGATCTGAACTTAGATATATATAGATATGTCCAGTCCAGATCTTGTAATTTTTCTTTTTGTTAGCCTAGCTACATTAGTCCAGTTGTAATGCATGACTGCGGTATGCTTCTTTGTGACATTCTATAAATGGATCCATGGATGTAATAAGGTTATTGGTTTATATATATATATGAAAATCAATGATTCTGATGCATACATCTTTTTCATAAGTTCTCTTCATTAATGTTTATACTAGGAATGGATGTTCATATACTTCTTTTTATTATGATACAAGTCATATAGTCTATTAAGTACTATCTGTATGGGATGGTTGCAAGGATGTAGAGGCCATTATGAGCTCTATGGTTCTTGTATGTCTTAAATCCTCTTTAAATCTCTTAAACACAAATCATAGATGATGTTTCCCACTTAACTCACATAAAAGAGAGACTCGGCACCCACGTGTGCCTTGGGTGAGTGCCCAGCATCCGCTAGGTGATAGGTCAGTGCGCATGGGGTTCCTTTCTTTTATGATAGGGGAAAAAATGACTACAAGCTATCTATAAAGTATAATGTGATAGAAACCCTTGGAACTTTCATCTATATCAAAAGCATGGGACGTTTAAAATTCTTAATCTATAAGAGCTTCCCACCATCCCATTTTGGGAATATGAATACTTCAACTATCCAGTAGACACTCTTTGTAACTATAATGGTCATCCCAAGGTTATGTGCCACGATTTTCCCATCCTTCTCGAATCTAATGATGATGAGCCTTATGAAATCTACCTTCACATTTATGTCTCTAATCTTCTTGAGACTATTATCATCCAATTACCTCCTACGTTATGACCAAGGTAACATAAAAAGGATGTTTATCATATCTCTATCACTATCACTCGCACCTAACATCATTCGATTGAGCATATTTCCCAACACGGTACTATAATAAACTCACATTCCATTGATATCACTACACCTAATTATGATGATGGTTATTCCCTTGACGATCCCATCTTAGTAGGCTATGCCTAGGCTAAGAATGTAAAAAGTCTTCACTATCATAGCACCCTATGCTCTACATTTAGTCATAGCACCAATACCATCACCATTTTTGTGGAAGATTATCACTTTAATTTAACGGTTGAAAATCTTATGGAAAATGTTAATGAATGTACATTTCTCGCATCGGTGTTATGATGTCTGATCTATAATCTGATCCATTAGTTCTCCCTTCCACAAAATCTATTAAGACATATTTCTCTCCTTCCCCTCTCACCCCTTCACATTCTATTATACATATACCTTCCATGACATCGCCATCAATTCTTATTTCTATTATGGATCCCATTCCACCCACGGTTGATCCGTACTGCACATAGTGAAAAGCCTTTGGAAATGGTGTTTCTAATTATAGATACTATAGATGGCATATGAAGAAGCTTGAGGAAAAAGTTAGACAATACCAATAAAATAACACATGAGTACCCTCTTTTGTAGCACCACTCTTTTGTCCCCATCTCAACTTTTTCTCACATATAAATGATAATTTTCAGCTCATATACCACAAGCGTCAATCCATAGATCCTTATCCTCATGTGTGTAAGTTTCATGCCTTATCACCTCCATGACACCGTTTTATTCCCCATTATTCCCCCTTTTACCTCCCTTGATGATATTCATGATGACATGCTCACAAAGATATATGAAAATATGGACGACTAACTCATTTCTACATGATCAAAAGTTCACTGAGGTATCAACATCATCCTAGATCACCTTGAATACCTCGTGATGTATACTCTCTAGAAAATTTTACATGATGTTGCTAACATCATCAACGATGTTTTTCATGTCATCACTAAAATCTTTCATCTATTTCCCGCTTGGTTTTATCTTTTCCATTTAGGTTTTTAGGTTAATTTCTTCTTATCTTGGATACTTTGGTGAGTCTTATCTATCTCCATCTTGGTTTCATCCTTCCCTCTTGGGTTTATACATCCATTAATTCCTATCTTGGATACTTTGGTAACTCTTATCTATCTCCTACTTTGGTTCATCCTTATTGCTTGGGTTTATAAGGTCATGGATTCCAATTTCAGATACCATCATCATATTTCTCTTCTCTCCCACTTGGGTTTACCTCTTATTTCTTAGGATAACCCTATCATTGGTCCCCACCTCATCCTATATTATCCATAATTCCTGCTCTAAATATAAAAACCTTTTAAATAATTTCATTTTTCTTGATCATAAATGTCCATACATTTATATGTACATAAGAAACTAGAATCATAAATTTTAGTACACATCAATATCAACACACATTATAACCAAAAGAAATGGTATATCATATATATCTATCAAAAATAATTTTTTTATATATCATCATCTCTCACAAAAAATCATACAATCAACCTTCCCTCAAGCACACACTCTCTTAGATGGAGGTTGGAAAATTCTTTAAGAGTATGGGAACTAACTAGTCACATGTATTGACCATGTTAAAGATGTGCCTCTCAAAAAATCCCCCAAAGCCTCTCCCTCCTCTCTAGCTAATCAAACCTCCAAAACTACAATACATGTTGCATCGTCTACTTAGCACTCTACCACCCTTTGTGTATCTGATAGCCTCATTTCCTTCTCTCGTGCTAGTGATGTTTGTGCCTAGATAATTCCCTATATCAAGGATGATATATCTCATTCAATCACTTCTGCTAGAGTATCTCTCCCACCAATCTAAAGGCACCCTTTGAATCTCCATTTTTTGTTGTAACATGATTTGACATCGCGGATGTATTTTTCACATCTAGAACACTATCCAAGATCTCATGAAATGTATCCTTGATCATCTTATGAAAATAATCGGTAGTTCACCCTAAAAAAACCAACCATATATTAAATAATTATCTTACCATAATCTCAAAATATCTTATCAATCACGCTTTACAACTGAACTAGTTACATCAGCTACTCCATCACAATAGATCCATCTGATCGGCCTCCCAAAACTTCCCCTTCCTACTCATATTTGAAATGGTGGGCTCCTCCTAATCATTCTAACCTCTCTCATAGCACCATTGTTAAGGGTGATCTCCTCAAAGTATCTACCCTCTGTCAACCCATCATATATATCATTATTTTGGACCTTGTCTCTAAAAATCCTTTTTTGGGTATTTTTAGTCATCACTCATAGTGCCATCTTTGAGGTCTCACTACTCCCTCTATATTATTTTATATCTTAAGGTTGTCCTCAACCTCCACTATCTAAGATCCCTCTACACCTCCCACTCCCCTTCATCACTTCTGCATACCACATGGATGTGTGGAACACCTCACAAGATCTTTCCACAATGATGGTATGCCTTCTATTGGTCCCTCTCTCCCTTCCCTCTCATGAGCATCTCTTTTTTTATAATCTAGAAGAGGTTAGGTCATCACATACACTAGACATACAAAATACAAAGGAATATTACCCATTGGGTGTGTCTACATACGCCACATGTAATGCCCATTAATCTTCAATATCTCCTCCACTACCACTATTGTTGGTTAGTTGGACCATTGATCCACTGTCTCTTTATAGTGCTCCCACACTACTTGTTTCCATCTCACATGTGGAAATATCCTAAAACCTGCTACTGACCTCACTGTTGGGCCTCTCTCCCACCATAGAATCCTCACATAATCTTATACTACTTGTAGAAATGTAACCATAGGTATATACATTGGGAAATGTGCACACACACACACACACACATCCAAGATGGAAAAAGTATAACAAGCCACATATTTCCCTATATTTCCTGACTTGGATCCTGTATAGATCATGCACTAGTTATACCCATGTGGTTATGCCCCAACTGAACTGTATCTCCATATCAAAAGAATCCCTACATGCCACTATCAAAAATAGGGATATTATGGTATCTACCTTGTGACACAAGACTCATCCCACAACTATACCAATAAGAGCCTTCCAGATATCTAGAAGTTTTTCAACATATATGACACTTAATATAATAATAAATGAGTCATAATGATACTCATCACTGTTTTTGGCCCATCATGTGAGTTTTATCCTCTCCCCTATATCCATGGGCACATCACAAAACATGTAGACTCTTGAAATCAACAGTCCCACAATAACATGGACATCTTGGAATGTCATTACCACCTATAAAATCTGACCACCAGACCTCAACTTAAAGGTGTTGGACCTAAACTCCCAATGCATCAATAATATATGGATAATATCTACATCTAATGGAACCCACACCATATACACAATACCTACAATACTAAGGTTTTGTAGTTTCGTAATATCCTATATGGAAAACCTCCTTAATACCTCTAGAAGTCATCCCACATCTACTGATCTCCATGTGCATATCCTCCATGGCACATGCAAAACATTAAGTAATAAAACCCATCAGATCTCAATATAAATCCATAATCCAAGAAATCAAAATGCATATAACAACATTAAAATTCCCTATTTTCTAGTACATCGGTACCGTTGGCAAAACGCCATCGGCCCATGAGCAAATATCCTACCTCCCTACGCCATCTTCCATGTTGGCAGAATTCCATCAACCAAGATATGAATATCCCACCAATAGACACCATCGTCCCTACTACGAGTGGTCATCCCAGCATAACCAATCCCATCCATTTCAAGGTCCCATAAATTTCTCATGCATTAATTACAAAATCCTAACCTAATGACCTCAAAATTCAAAATTCTCCCAAACCCACTTAGACCTTGACCTGATCTACATTCCAATTATCTTTGGGGGAAATTTCACTTATTAAATTTCCCTTGGCATGTATTTTACCCTTTTTTATTAATTACCCATTTTTAATTAAAAAACAACACGTACCATGGGATTTGCACCACCACGTGCCCTGACTCGGAAACCTTTTCCTCTGCATATTACTCTCATCATCATCCTTAAAATAAATTGATTTGGGATATACCAAAGTTCTATTTCTCTTAACCTCAAATTATAAAAGTGACAAATGATTTCATCCCTTTACTATTCATAGTAATATTTCTAATTATGTTTCATTGTGATCTTCTCCAATCCTCAAAAATTCATATATTTCACATTATAAACCCTAAAATCATGTTGTAAATTACACCACAATCGTGGTTGTAGGCCACTCATTTCAAAATATTACAATTATTTATTATTAGCTTCCATATACAACCTCATTTCTCCATCATTTTGAAGTTAGATATCATCCCTCTCATGCCCTCCTAACTAGGTGATTTATGTATTATTTTAGTAATTATCTTCTAGTGTTTCTTTTTAGTATTTCTTATACATAATTCTAAGAAGCTATTGCACCTGCCACAGGAATAGCATGAAATTATGAGGCAGGTATATTTCATTTAGTATTCATTACTTCATTTCAACACTTTACTTTCAACATTTCCTTTCAATTTTGTGTTATATAGATATTTTCCCAAAGACCATGTTGTATTTCACTATTCTGACATGAAAAAATATTTAATTGGGGCATATATATACACCATATTGTATATGATTGTTAAAAAATTCTTTTGTACAAGGGTTGTTGATCTAATCTCCCCCTAAGCAGGTGTCTTAAGGGGCCTGCCGAGAATTGGGTGTGATTGGACTTGGTCATGTGGTATAGACAAAAAAAATTGAGAGATGTCGTTATTATCATTAGTCAACCTATATATGTACCATCTCTTTTCTTTGTTCACATATTACACTCATTATATCTGCTTGTTCCATCATGTCCACTTACTTCTTCTTATTGCTTGGTATTATACCTAATTTTGGTCATTCTAGATCTTTGTCATTTACTTCCATTCACATTCTGGCCTATAATCCTTGTGATTTTAGCCCATGATCTTAGGGTCTCCCCCAAGGCTAGTGTCATTTCCCATGGGTGATAACACCTATTTTGGATTTTCCATAGCTGACACCATCACCCATGGGAAATGACGCGGTATATACCCTCATGTTTTCTTAGTAGTTTCACCAATTAAAAATCATTTTCTCTCACATATACTTGTTTTTGCTTGCATTATTTCATACTTAATGGATGAATTTGGAGTTTGAAGTTTTTTTTTTCATTTTAATCTCCATAGTGAGTTAGGACTAGATATCTTCTTGTTGATCTTTCCCCTTCTCCACTTAGAGTGATTCTCTCTTGGTGTTGTTGTCTCTAGGGAGGATTATGCATCAATGGTCACACACATGCTACAAGTAAGTGTTTTTAACTCTCTTTAGTCTTTAATTTTGTGTGCATGTACTATTTTTATTGGTCATTCATTACTATAGTCTAGATTATATGTAGGTTTTCTTTGATCTATTACCTTTTTTATAGTTAGTATGCCCCTTGGATTTATCTAACCCTTGGTTATCTCTTTTATATTTTATAATCCTAGTAGGATATCTATCTTTACCTTGGTTTTAGGCCTTGGAAACATATGGCTATCCTAGGGCTAAGCTGATTATCATGTAGATTTATGACTCTAATTCTCCTTGAGTACCTTTATATTTACACGGTATGGCCGGTCTTAGATTGGATCCCAACATTTGATAACCTATCTATCATAAAGGCATTAGGTTATTTCTTATGTAATGTAGTTCTTTTAACTCCCACTATCAATGATCACACGATGATACGAACCTTTAACCCAAAACTTGGTATGGAAGATGTATTCATGCTTCTTAGAGGTATCTGTGGTAGTGGTATTGGTGCTCAAACTAGTATCATATGGATCAGTGCCACCTATTTGGATGGGCCTTTATCTAAATTATGCAAGCAGTGATTTCTATGTGTGGCACTTATAATTAGCATAGTATGTGAGCAATGTAAGTGGCATTGATTTTAACCTAATTTATTATTTCCTTTTTATGAGTAATAAGACACAAGATCCTTTTGAATTTATGTATCCTTCTTAGTTTTCTCTCCTTTGTATAGGAGGTTCAGATTGTGTATTGTGTGTGGGTTGAATCTTACACTTGTTGGCAGAATAAGAAGAAATACTCTCCTTCATGTTGGCCTTAACTTCGACCGTAGATGCATTGTGGTATGATTTACCAAGATATATGGAAGAAAATAACTCCATGTGGATTCATATATCAGGTGTGAGGTTGATAATGTACTTTATCACCTTATGTTTCTCCATAAGGTCCTTGTATAAATGCAAAAAATATCCATTAAAATATTTTGAATAATATTCCACTGATAACTCCTTGAATTTTGATACTATTAAAAATTCATTTATTCATTTTCATATTATTTGAGAGGGTAAATACCCTTATGAAAAGTGTTAACATAGTCATCCCAAGTCTATACAAGCTAGTATTCTTTCTTGTATTGGGACATATATTTCCCTCTAGTGAACACTAAAATATTCATCTTCAATGTTATGAAGGTGATCTTCTCATCATCAATGATTTTTTTTGGAGAAGTAGGCCTTAAAATCATGGTGTCAATATTTCATTCAATAAATAGAATATCAAGATTCACTTTGACTTTAAAAGGTGTTTATGATGAAATAGTATGTGAGATGGATACAAGAAACATGGTGTTATTTTTGGGTTGAGATGGAACATAAACTTACAAAATATTCCAAATACTTTGGTGTGATGTAATTCTAGTGTGTTGTTAATGATATTTTAGATGTTTGGGTTGCCTCAAGTTGCTTATGGGCATAACACATCTTTCTCTTGTTGTAACTTTCTTCATAGTGGGTAGAAATATAATTTAATCATTTAACTTCCTTCCCATGTTATGTTCACATGTTTATAGGAATAAGAAATAATTGTTTTTAATACTATTTATCTACATCATGAGGTATAGAACCTTGTGTGGGGGACAAAACTTCTCTTAGAGATAAGCTACGAAGGTTTTGGAGAGTCTGTGTTAGTTAAATTTTAGAAGTAAACTAGAACACACAATCAATAAATCATAATTTTGATATACAAATACTTAAACTTCTATTCAATGTGAAAGAATAAGGGAAAAAATACAAAGATAAATAAAGTTACAGTAAGTCTAGGAATATAGGTCCATGTGATTAGAAAAGAAACAATTAATTTGATTTTCTTATACTAAACAAGGTGATGCAAATGGTTATGATAAATCTTAGATACTCAGGAATGTTAATAAATATTACTATCTAGTTCAAATCTAAAGGTGCTCAACCTTTGGTTGGTTTTGTCTACTGCATATTTATACTACAGATAGAAGAAGGAAATTATAATTGATGTCAACTACAAAGAAGAACAATTACAAGTCATTTCATCTTCCAAATTGAGTGATGGTTAAACTTCTTCCAAGTGTAGTGGTTGAGCTTCCCATATATTAGTTATGTGAGATATTTATTCATGTCATAAGGATATAAAGTTCTAGTGGAAAGGCCAAACATTAGTGATATTTTGACACATGGTTGCTCATAAATGCTGATTTGCATAAATATGTTTTTATGTAGGAGTCTTCTACAAAGATGGTGTGTGGGATTTGAGTGAGGAATCTTTGTGGGGGTATGAGATGTCCCAATGGTTCTATAAGGCTCAAAAGGCTCTGCTAAGAAGAAAAGTGGTGTGCGGCCTTGTGGTGGTACATAGACATTCCACGAGATGTGTGCATGTGGGTGTACCGTGAAGTGAGAAAATTAAATGAAGAAATCCAAGTTAAGAGGTGTGCAAGTTGAACATGTGTAAAAGGAAAGTGTATGTGGATGCGCATGGATAACCAACTCTATAGAATGTTAAGGAAAATAAATATGTTTTGAGGCATTTTTTTAATCAAGGAAAATTTTAGCTTCCGTAATAGGCCCCTCAACTAGATAACAAATTGGTTGGCAATAATGAGTATAGTGTGTTCAATAAGTACCCATATATATTGAAATTTTCCCAACCCTTATATTTTCAATGCATGCAACAATTAGTAAAATCTTCGAGATTTTATATACTGAAGACTTTATTTTGTTAGAGGGGTGCCTTAAAAATATTAGGTTCAATCCTATAACTTCAATTGTATGTATTCTTCTTTTGTGATAAATACCTCCTAACCACATTAGAAAAGATTCGTATTTACAAACCTCTTGAATTCAAATTAGGATCATATTGGCATATAAGCCGAGAAATTAAACCAAAAATATCGGGGGATAAAAATTAGGGTCAAAGTGGACCACAATATACAAATGACCACTTTTGTTTAGAGACGTAACTAGAAATGTAGGTTTGAAATTAGGCATAATCCTACGAAACTAATCGAAATTGATCAATTGTCAAAATCATGTAAAAAATTAAGGGGAAGTGAGAGGAAGTAAAGAAAGGAAATGTAAAATGGAAAAAAGGAGGAAAATCGGGGCTTGCAAGAAGACAAATGAGAATTCCAAAAAAGAACATGAGGTTGAGTATAAGGACAACAAAGAAAAGGTGAAGGGACTCAAGGTCTTGGTCTATTGGTGAGTTACAAGTAGTTTGTAATCATCAACCCAAGTTCCATTCCCATTGAGGCCATTGGAAACTTTCAATAAGTAGTCATGGAGACACCTTGAGGTAGGGGTCGAACTTCTCCATGTGAACCAAGAGGAACACAAAAGGGCACTCCGAATGCGGATCGCTCGGTGGACATTAAGGACCCAAGCCCACCTCCATGTAACACTTAGAGAAAGTGCTCCTCTATAAACCACCACTCTAGTCCATAGCTCTGGTATAATAAAAGTGTTTACCATCCAAAGTTTTATAGATCTAGAAAAAAAATGAGGCAGAAAAAATCATCCCAGAACTCCTTGGGACAGGATGCAGAACGGTCAATTTTTTCAAATTACCCAGCCAACAATAGTCTTCTTCGCCTCCCTAGTTTGAATGGAATGCCTGGTGGTTCAGCGGGCCTTGCTAAATCTGACCTGCTCAGTTCGGGCCCCACTTTGGTCTCTTTGTCGCTGATTTCAAGCGCTTATCTGGGGAGTGATCCAACAACTGATGACTTGGAGGTAGAGGATTTTGTGACAGTCTCTCTGGAAAGCTCTGTCGACCTCGATTCCTAACTGCATCTTCTTGGATAGCAGGCTATCATCGCTAAGTTTGTGGGTTTGTGGCTCTCGGCTGATAGTATTCATGCTTGCTGTGATACCCAATGAGGGAGTGGTCTCCGCGTTAGATTCTTGGACAAGGGTTTCTTCCTTGTCATTTTTTGAAGCCAAGCTCAAAGGGACAATTCCCTTGAAAGGAAAGAGTTTCTACTTCTCGATTCTGGGCTTCATCTTCAGAGGTGGATGGCTCATTTCAATCTTGATCAAGCCATCATGGAAGGTTTTTAGGTCTGGATTTGCCTTTATTCTCTTCCTAGTGAGTATTGGTCCCCTTCTTCTCTCTCTCAAATTTGTTCTGGTTTGGAGCGGGTTATCCGTATCGACCTTGTAACTCTCGAAGGAACCCTTTCATCCTTTGCTAGGGTCTATATTTTTGCTGACTTATAAAAAATTTCAAGACATGATCGTGATTCTCTCCCCCAGTGGTAAATGGGTTCAGAAGCTTGACTATGAGACCATTTCAAACCGTTGCTTCCATGGTAAACAACCAGGTCGCTTCCATGGTAAACCTCCTCGAGGAAAACTTTTTGGCAGAAGAAGCCTCCCCTGTCACAAGTTCTAGTAGTTGCGGATCCTCTTCTTATCCCCGAGCCCTTTTGTCCCCCTCCTCTTATCGAGGAAAAGTCTCTTTCTATGGAACCCTTAAATCTGGATCCCAGCACTATTACTAATGTCAAAGAAATGGCCTTAGTGGTTCAAGACTCTACATGAATCCTCTCCTTATTCCAAGACGGTATTGCTTTGGGTCTTGGCTCTGATGTCGCCTCTCTAGAAAATTGGGTGGGTCATAAAGAAGATGTTCTCAACAGCTTCACAGAGGCTGCTATGGAGGAATCAGTTCATTCAAAAGAAGAAGATGAGATTTTGAATTCTAGTCGTGGTATTCTTCCTACTCCACCAATTCATAATTTGAATCTCAGCCCAAAAGCTCCGGTTGGGCATCCTTCCAAATCACGCTCTTCTTTAAAAGAGGTGGCTTTTGCTAATCAATCTCAGCTAGGCTCTTTTTTCTCAATTTCAAGTAAGAGAGGCGAGTCCTCTCTGAACAAAAGATGAATATCCTATCTTGGAATGTTAGAGGCTTTAATGCCCATAACAAATAGCGTCTATTAAGGTGCTATGTCACCAATATGAACATTTCCATTTGTTTGCTCCAAGAGACCAAGATGTCAAGCACATCATGCTTAGAAGGTTAGTTTCGGAGTTAGCGAGGTTGGGAAGGCCTTTTTGTTAATTCGGAAGGTGCCTCTGGTGGGTTGGGTCTTCTTTGGAAATCCACCTCCTGCAGTGTGGCTCTCCTATCTTCTCATGCCAATTTCTAATGGTGCTAGGTAAGCTTAAAATATTCCGAGGAGAATTTTTTCCTTTGCAATGTCTATGGCTTGAATAATCCCATTAAAAGAAGGGAAACTTGGCATAAAATTTAGGATTCCTTGAGCTCCCTCTCAGATCTTAAATCTATAGTGGCAGGGGATTTTAATGCTACAATCTCTAATCGGGATAAACGTAGTGGTATCAGTTGGCAATCTCATTCCCAATCTGATTTTATTTCCTTTTTTCATTCCTCCAAGTTGGTGGATTTGGAACCTCACTCAGGGTGGTTCACTTGGAATAATCGTCGTCTAGGTTTTGGGAGCTTGGCGGTTAGACTTGATAGATTTATGATCTCGGAATCTTGGCTTCAATAGAATTTCCTCCTTCAAAGCAATTTTTCCCCCCTTTCTAGATCTGATCATTTCCCTATTTCTTTAACCATAAATTTCAATCTTCCCCCTCGGCGCTCGCCTTTTAAGTTTGAAAGCATGTGGATGCAGGACCCCTCTCTCAAATCGTTGATCAAATTATGGTGGGATTCCTTCTCTGTGTCCCATACCAAAATGTTCATTCTATCTAAAAATCTTTCCATGATTAAAGATAAATTATTAGCTTGGAATTCACTTTCCTTTAAAAATAATTTTCAAGAAAAGCTAAGAGTGGAGAAAGCTCTCCACATTCTCAATGAAAGGGTTCTTACGTTTGGTATGCAACTTGAAGATTTTCATCTCGAAAAGTCCCTTCTCAGTGAACTGGGGGATATTTTATTGAAGGAAGAATTTTTTTGGCGTCAAAAATCCAGGGAAATTTGGTTAAAAGATGGTGATAAGATTACCAAATTTTTCCATGCTTCGGTTAAAGCATGGAGAAACTCAAATTATATTTCCTCTATCAAGTTGCCTAATGACACGTTGATATCAACCCAACCTTTAATTAAAAAGGAAGTGGTTTCCTTTTTCCATAAGCTCTTATCTGAAGAAACGCACTCTTCTTTGGCCTCTCAATCACCTCTGCTTGCTCAAATTCCCAAGCTAGTCACTGAGGTGGATAACGTAAGGTTATCTTCCCCTTTCTCTCTTGAGGATGTCCGTAAAATTGTTTTCTCTATGGCCTAGGACAAAGCCCCTGGTCTGGACGGTTTCCATGCTACTTTTTACTAGGGTTTTTGGGAAGTTATGGTATCTCTATTTGGCAAGCTGTGGAAGAATCTCGTTCTTCTGGTAAAATCCTCGGCTCTCTCAACTACACTTTCATTTGTATGTTCCCCAAAAAATCTCCCACTGATAAGTTTGATGACTTCCATCCAATATCCCTTTTCAATACCTCGTATAAGATCATATCCAAAGCTATCGCCTCTCGAATCTGCCCCCTCAATTTTATTGTCTCGCAAGAGCAAAGTGGCTTTCTTCCTGGAAGATCTATCTCAGATGGAGTGATCATCTCTAATGAACTTATTCATACCTTACATCTCTCCTCGCGTCCTGGGATGATGATCAAGTTGGATTACAACAAAGCTTATGATCGCATTAATTAGAGGTTCCTTCTTAAATATCTATAGGATTTGGGCTTCAGCAAGCACTTTTGTGATTAGATTTTCAATTACATCTCTTCTACTTGCTTTTCGGTTCTGGTGAATGGTTCTGTTGAAGGTTTCTTCCCGAGCAGCAGGGGCCTTAAGTAGGGATATCCCTTAACTTCCTTCCTATTTATTTTGGTTGTTGAAGCTCTGAGTCATTGTTTTAAGTTTGTTGTTGTCTCTGGATCCCTTCTAGGCCTCTCATTATCCTCTAGTTTGCCTTCTCTTACCCACCAACAGTTTGTGGATGACACTTTCCCAGAATCCCCTGCTCTGTCAAATATTCTTAATTCTTATTCCAAAGCTACGGGCCAGGTAATTAATTTCCATAAATATGTTATCTTCTTTTTTAATGTTTCTCCTCAGATGCAACGAAGGATTCTGGCGATCCTTGGTTTCATTTCTGGTTCTCTCCCCCATAAATATTTGGGTATCCCTCTATTCTCTGGAGCTGGTAAAGCTAGCTTATGGAATGACCTTTTGTAGTCCCTGTCGGCTAGGTTGCAAACCTGGAAAGGGAAATGGCTCTCTTTGGCGGGTCGATTGCTTCTTATTAAGTCAGTTTTTTGCTCTCTCCCAGTTTATATGTTATTTGTTCTGGATCTTCCTAACTTGGTGTTGTTGAAATTTAAAAAGGTTATCAGAACCTTCCTTTGGCAGGGGAATAGTGAAGATCACAAATTCCATTTGGTCAAATGGGATGTAGTTAAATCACCCATCTCTTTGGGTGGTTTGGGGATAGTGGATTTAGCTCTCCATAATATTGCCCTGGGAGAAAAATTAGTTTGGAGCTTTATCTGTTCCCCACACAGGTTGGCTCATCAGGTTCTTTATCATAAATATTTGGAGGCTGATAGGCCGAAGCTTCTTCTTTCTTGTGAAGATCTCCCCAAAGGTTCCCATATTTGGAATTTCATGTGCAAATGCAAATCTATAATAGCAAACTTGGTTTCTTGGTTTGTTAACAATGGTACTCGGGTCAAATTTTGGGAGGATGGTTAGAACGGGTGATCCCCTCTTAATTTGGTCTCTTCTCTCAATAATGTTATGAACAAAACCAGATTGTCCTAGGGTATTGATGTTGCAAATTATGGTTCCTGTCATCCAGATGGTTCTCCTTCGTGGCAATGCAAAGATCCCTCCCTACTGAATGCCCCAGATACTGAGTTCTCTATTATGTTGGATGAGATCCTTTAGAGAAGATTTATTTTTAAAGATTATAAGGATAATTTTCTTTGGCTTAGCTCTATCTCAGGCATCTACTCTGTCAAATATAGTTATCGTATACTTCTTTCACAGTCTGGTTTTGTTGCTCATCCCAAGCTTGGCTATTGGCACTCCTCTCTCCTTCCTAAATTGGTGATCTTTGGCTAGCTCATCCTCAAAAACAAAGTTCTTACCCAATTACAAAGAAGATTCTGGGGTTTTGCTGGCCCCTCCAAATGTGTCCTTCGCAGTTTCACGAAAGAAGATCTCAATCATCTCTTCCTCAATTTCCCATTTAGTTTTCAAGGTTAGCATTGGATATTGGGAAAACTTAATCTATCCTGGGTTCATTACAACAACATCAAATACTCCGTTCTATCTTGGCCCTCTTTGGGTTCCAATAGTTCTTTGAGTTCCATTTGGAAGGTGGCCCCTTTTCTTCTCATGTGGCACATTTGGTGGGAGAGAAATGTACGCCTTTTTCGTAATCAACTGAGCTCTCTTCTTGCCTTTTTGAGAAAATTAGAAGTATTCATCTCTGAAATCGTATCCAAGAACAGTTTTAATAATCCTTCGTTCTCCTCGATGGATGCTCGCATTTCTAAGGCTTGGCCTCTCGTCAAAATTCTAAAACATGGATCCATTGTCAAACAAGGCCTATCCCAAGTTGAGAAGCTCATTCGCAAGAAACAGGCTATCTGAAGACCTCCCCCAAAATATTCTTGGAAATTAAATTTCGATGGCGCTTCCAGAGGCAATCTGGGTTCTTCAGGGGCCGGTTGCATTCTCCATGACAATGCTGGCATCTTCATTGCGGTGGGATCCTTTCCATTGAGCAACTACTCTTGCAACTTGGCGGAAGTCCAGGCCCTCTTAGAGGGAGTCAAACTAGCCATCAAAATGGGTGGGGATACTCTGCATATTGAGGGAGACTCCCAAATAATTACCTTTTCCATTTCAAAGGTTCTACCCCATCCTGGCGCATTAATCCTTTCATCCAGTCCGTCATCTTCTGGCTCAGTAAAATAAAATTCTGGAGCATCAGTCATATTTTTCGTGAGTCCAACTCGGTGGTAGATCTTTTAGAAAAAAATTTGATTGACTTCTAGCACGCAACTATTGTTTCTTGTGACACTATGTCCTAGGAAGGTCTCACGTCAATCCTTTCCTCTGAAATATAGTTCCTAGTGATCTACGCCATGGAATCCTTAAGTATCACTTGGAGCTACTCTTTTTTAGCTCGCCCTCGACCTGCTGGACTCTCTGATTTTTGTTCCCATGGCCTTCGTCAAGTTCTCATTCATAGCTCTTTGTGGTCAGTTCTTGGAACTGGTCGATTCTTCTTCAATTGATCGTCACCGGCTCTCTGTCATTTTCAGGTACTCTTTGTCTGAGGAAGTGAAAGCGATTGAATCCATCCTAGGGGATTCTTACCATTTCCGTTGTCGGCGTCCTAGGATAGATTCAGACATCACGTCAGCCTTCATCTTGACCCTATTGTAGTCGAGTTTGTTGCGGAGGATGAAACCCAATCCACAAGGTGGGTTTACACGAACAGTTGATTGATTTTTCCCTCCCGGATCCTTTGTTATGGGTCGAGGAGGTTGATGAGCTAGCTCTTGGTTCTGGTTGAGGTATTCAATGGCTCTGTGGCCAATACCAAAATTTGGTTACCTTTTCTCAGAACTTTCATCCATCATTGGATCATTACTTCCTCCCTACTATCGACATCGATGCAGCCTTATTCCTAGTGCTCTCTGCGATCGATAACCTCAATGAGTTGAAAGACTGTGCTAGTGTAGCATTCTCTCTGCTACTCAGAGCTGCTAACGAACGTGCCGGCATGTCCCATGGCTGTTCTCTTCGACCCGGCTGAGTTTCTCGGTGTCCTCCTAATGTGGTTTTTTCTTTTGGCTTCTTCGTCCTCCGTTGCTCTTTGTTCCTTCTTCCTCTTTTTCCCCTCCCGTTTTCGATTGTTTTTCTGCTCTCTTCCATCTTTCTCCCATCTTTTTCTTCTGCTCTATTGTTGGGTAGGGGCCTTTACCCCTCTGGTCAAAATCGTTTACTCATAAAAAAAAACAAAGAAAAGGTGAAAGTCAATAATCATAAGAAAAATGTATACAAATAAAATCGTAGCTTAGTTTAATGATCAATAAACATATAGATACACTAGAAATTAATTAGTCTTGTACCCAAATTAATTTATCTACATTAATATAACTATATTTAAATCAGGGTTGGATTAAGTATTATGAGTTCCCTAAGTATTACTTGGAGTTATTTCCACCTCACGTTTCTTAAAAATATATATATATATATATATATATATATATATATATATATATATATATATATATATATAATAGAATAATAGGTCCCTTCAACTTTGAGAAAAGAAACAATACTCTTAATTTTGTGTTCATGGCTCAAAAAAATTTATTGAAAAAAATCCATTGAATGATATCTATAATAATTAAAAATATTTTTTTGAATATGGAAAATCAACATTCGTATCTTAGAAATTTTCATTTATCATTATAGAAATTAACAAACCCCTTATTTTCAAAGCTCACTTCACTCCCAATCATTTCTTCTCTCCTAGAAAATGAGTAAACCATAGTCGTTGCCATCACATGTAGATCCTGTAATTTTTTCTGTGAGCTTCCTACAATATCACTAAGACCACAAATTTTGAAGGCCTATTTACGGTGAACCTAATCCTCTATTGGAAGTGTCTTGTAAGGGAACTTGACAAAACAATCAAGTTAACTAACCCCAAGTTTTCCATATAAACGATATGTTGGCATATGATTTTGCATGTATGCAAAATATGTCAACAGTGTGAACGAGACAAAGTCCCTCCTCAATTATGGGTGAGGTATCCCTTATTGAAAACCAAAACCTTACGTACAAATATACATTCAAAATTGGTATTTGGGAGGTTTTAGGTTTTTATGGAAGAAAAGAAGTAGATAGGAAGAAAGGAGTTTGGAATAGAAAGTGAGGGAGGATGGATAAGAAAGTGAGAAAGAGATGGTGCATACAAGATTAAAAAAACACAAATCATAAACTCACATACACCTTACAAAACAAACATCATGAATAACATGCGAATAGGAAATGTCATATATATATATATATATATATATATAGAGAGAGAGAGAGAGAGAGAGAGAGAGAGAGAGAGAGAGAGAGAGAGAGAGAGAGAGAGAGAGAGAGAGAGAGAGAGAGAGAGAGCTTCACATTCATCAAACATAAGAATAACAAATGCTTAAGTAAAGAAAAAAATACAAGACACAAAGTTATTTATAAGTGCTCCTTTATTTCTCTTCAAACAAGAACACAAAGTTTCTTATTGTTTATCTCTACAAACAATCTTTTACTCCTCCAAAACTCTCAAAAGTCCCTTTACAAATGAACTCTATCTTGCTTTTATGACCCGAAACTTGGTTATAAAGTAATTACGGTTCCATTATGACATTAAAAAAGAATTAAAATAAGTCATATTAATAAATTAACTTAATTTTAATATAAGTTGAGTAGCTTTAATTAAATAGGTTTAATAACTCGAGGGAATTAATTTAATTATTTCAAGTATCATAAAATACTGGATACATGTGGACCCTACTTAGGCAATGCCATGACAAAAAATAAATTTGAGGATGACACATGGATCCAACATGACACTTAGGGTTAGTGCCTTACCCATTGGGCCAATTAGAGTCCGTCTATATTGATCATAGTAGAAATGAACTCATTGGTCACTAAGGGAAACCTCAACAAAACATTGAAAAATGTTATTTCAAAAATCCCAAATCCAAGCATCTTGCCATCTTGAACTTTCTAAACCTTTCAAGTGATTCCAATAGAGTTGGTTCTTCAAGGAAGCAGTGGGGCATAAGGTAAGTTTCACAGATAACTTGCACTTCCAAAATTTTGTCAGGAATTACATGAAATTATACTATTCTATCTTCCATATTGGAGAACAAATTCTAGAGTTTGACAAGTTTATCAAGCGAATCCAGAACGAAACTTCCTAAGGAAACATATTGATTATTGATCAAATAAAAAAAAAATCCTTTAGAAACTTCATCGAGCTCTTTTGATTGTGTTCATTGACAAAGTTTCAAGGGATTTATTCAATGAACTCTTGAATTTTTCTCATGATTTCTTCTCCCTTGTCCTTTACATCATCAAATTGGGCTCAAACAAATCATCAAGCACCATCTTTATGTAATTAGAAAAGTTCCACCACTCAATATGAAGACCACGATGATTGAATTCCAGAATTCTCTCATTGACGAGGGATGAAAAGACCATTTGCGCGAGTTCTCGAATATCTGGAGAATTTTTTTCAAGAGTGCTTGTTTTCGCTTTCAGAGACTCCTCAGAATATATGTTAAAATCTAGATAAGCATGAATATTATCATATATTTTCATTTCTTCATCAATCACTCACAAACACTGCATTAATATATTCTCAATCCACACCTTAGTAACACAACCCAAATTATTTATTTCTTTTGATAGTATGAGAGTCTCTTAGTCTAGTACCGCCACTGCATTAGGGATTTGAACTGTAGAAGAGATTGGATTGATCAGGTGTTGGACATATGTAATTAGCTGTCGATTCTCCTCTTTGATCTAGATCGTTTGAAGCTTATATTTCTCCATCCGTCTTCAAACAATATCAACCGATTCACGAGCATGGGCCTCATCATTTTCAATGGTTGATTTTCCGAGCATCACTCTGAAAACCTCATAGTCATCGACAATCATTTCTCTTTTGTCTTTTGTCTTTATCAACTACTGGTGTCGCTATGTTGACGTATCGAACTCCACAATCATTGAATGCAACCTTGTTGACGACTTTGGACCTTTTGGGAGTTCTGGAATTAGTCATTGATGCAATTGCCTCGAGGTGGATTTTGACTGGTTTGGCTATCCTCTCTCTCTTCTTGATTTCCCCATGAAGCCAAGAGGGGATTTCTTCAAGCAATTCGCCGCTTAGGATCTTTACATTTGATGGGAGTTGTTCGATTGAGAGTCTGTTATTGTGCTGCTGGATAAACTGAGTCACATTATTTTCTTGTGGGCTTCGCTACGCCTTTGTGTTTCTACTAGGTTTTCTTCTACCAACCACCACCGTCTTCAACACATGGGCATGCTCTTATTCACAGTCGATTTGCTTTGGTTTCTAGTGGCTATGGCAGCGACAACAACGCTCCAAATACGTTTCCAATATTACACCATGTGTGTTGGGATTTTGCTTCTTCTTGGAACGTAAAAAGATCCTTTGACCAGATGCTTAATACAAAATCTTGCCAGTTTAATGATTAACCATAAATTTAGACCGGTTAGTTTTTTAAAAAATTGTAAATTTGAAAGATTATATTATTTCCAAACCGTAAAAGATGTTAGTTGTTAAATATATTATATGAGGTAATAAAATTTAATATATAAATATAAATGAAAAGTTAGAAATATAAATATAATAATGCATTATTTTGAATCTAATTTTTGTTCAAAAAAATTAGGAAAAATCAATTTATTTTCAAATATATATATATATATATATTTTGTTAAGTGAAAGTAAAAGAAAGACTATCATGATTTTAAAAAATATTTAGTAATTTGCTATTTTAATTGCAAGCTTAAATTTAGAATTATTAACTCTTTACAATTTTTACATGCAAACCAATTTTCATTTATTTTTATTGGAGGTTTTATTTCAACTTCAAGTACAAAGAAGTTAGTAAAACTTGAAGATCAATCAAGTATAAGGTGATTGTTATTAATTTATACCATTGTTTGTTATTTAATATTTTTTATATATTTTAAATTCGGTAAATCATTGTTTTTTTTTAGGTTTGGAAGTTTCTTTTTTATCATCTTGAATCACAAAATGAGTAGTTTGTGAATGTGTGTTATTTGATATCAATAAAAATATATATATTTCAAAATTTTAATTCAATTGTGAACAATAAATAAAATATAATAAAGATATGTTGCATTATATCTGAATTTTCATTTATATGCTTTATAATAATTTTATCTAATTTATTTTTAAAATATAGCTCATGATTTTAAAGTTGGCGAAAAAAACATATTTATATTGTAATTTTTTTGACAATGTGAAATAATATTGAGAACGTAAATTAAAAGATGTATAAATGGGCAAACCGTCACATATTTTCCTTTTGGCACGCAGGGGTGACCGTCAAATTCCAGTTCTGATTAATAATATTAATTAAGTTAATATTATTAACAATTAATTTTAATTAATTAAATTAAAATTATCAATTTGCGGGGGTCAAAAGATGGTGAAAGAGACGTGGTAGCGATGGCAACAACGACGTGACCATGAAGACATAATAATACAACCATCGACAATGAAGGATATAGAAGACGGGTAAACACGTAATATGATGTGATGAGGTGATCCAAGGAGACATCAAAATACAAAAATTTCAAAAAAATTAAATTTATGAATATTTAAAATTTTTGAGACAACACGATAAAAAGTTAAAAAAAAAAATTGACACAATAATTCTAAAAAAATAAAATTAATAGATCAATACCCCTAAAATGTTGACACTTAGACAACTACCAAAATTTTCAAAGGCTTGATCCGACATCAATTTCATTAAATCCGAAATTAAAAAAAAATAAACCCCACCAAGTTTGAATAAGAACATCGACCTTATAAATATTAATAATAGAGAACCGGGAAACACGTAACTAGTTTTCCTATTTTTAATTCATATAAATTTTATTGCTACGGGCCCTCCATAAAATATAGATGCCAAATGCTAACAAGACCTCTTAAAAAACTTCAATACATGTAGTTAGCTTTTGTTTTTTCTCATAGTTTGCAAAATATAATTTAGTTTGGTCTATTCGAAAATAAATAAAAATTAGTAGTTTGGTCTTCTAGTTAGCCAATGATACCTTATGTATCAAGTTTAAATTTGGGTCTATCTTCCTCTAACTAAAGCATTGTTTGTTTATTATTGTCACATCTTTCTTATGTCAATGTGTATATCTTTATTCTTTGTCATTGACCCATTTCAATTAAATATATTAAATTTGTGATAAAGAAGTTTTTGGAGTTTGATTATTTGAATTTCGTTATCATTTAAATAATTTAGATGGTGGGTTCAAATCCTACAATAATGTATATTAAATATTCAATATATACAATTTCAAATAAAGTTGATCGATGATAATTGTCTTGTATTAAAGCTTCACTTTTCAAAACTCTAAATCACTAAATATTCAATATATATAATACTATCACACCCAAATAAAATAATCATAATATGACATAAATATATTATTGCCAACTTTCATAATATGCCACGAAAAAGGGGGTTCATCTAATAAGTTTGAGACTACAAATTAAAAAATTGGAATTATAAAACTCTAAACAAATGAGGGAGATGTACAAGTAAAGAAAGCAATGGTGTAATGAAATAATAAAAATACTATATTTGACATATTATTAGTTAAGTTGAAAAGGAAGGAAAAGAATATCTTGGAGATGGGATGTTGGGAACAAAACATTTCTTTTTTAAAAACGGGATTTTTTTAAATTTAATTTTTGTAACTTTCTTATTGTATACGTGGAAAGTGGTGTAATCACATATATTGCAATTTCAACTTTAAATTAATTGCATAAGTAATATATTTAAGAAAAAAAGAAGAGATAATTGGTAGAAGAAAATTTTAGAAGAAGAGAGTCATCTAAAATAATAATTATGTCAATAAGATTCAAAAAAAAAAGTATGAATGGAGCACCCTGTATAAAACTATATAGTTGATAAGAACTATAAGGTCACCCATAATTATAAGGTACATTTTTAGAAGCTGTCAAAAAAATACGAATGAAAGGTCAAAAAACATCATTTGTTTTTTCAGAATTTTGTGTAGATCTTGAAAATTTGATATCATTCATTGGAACTCTAATGTGGCAATAACACTTTTCAAAAATACAATTAAAAATGGGAATTGCTTTGAGGGGCCCATATTATCTATTGGGTGTTATCACATCCTTTGACGAGAATAGTTCTTCGAAAACATCACACCAAGTATGATGCATCTTAATGCAGAAGCAATTAGGGAATCTAATTAAGGATGAGCTTAGCTCATGCAGCGTAAAGAACAAATGCAACACAAAATAACAAGAAACCTATCACATAAAAGAAAAATGAACAAAGAATTCCTTATTTAAATTTGATGATGAATTACAACTTGCACAAACTCTATATACAAATAAAAAACAAATACATTCTTCAACAATCTCTGATGGGATTCATTACAACTTCTCTACTTGATCTAACTTCATTGATTTATTACACAATATTGTAAACTTGTTTATGCTTGGTGCAACTCACCAATTGTCCATCTTACAAGTGTAGGCATGTATTTATATAGATACACAATCTATTTAACATATGAAAAGTGCTCGGGGTTAAGGGTTGAATGAAAATAGAATCAAGGTCTTC
The DNA here is from genome assembly GCA_019776745.2 of Taxus chinensis. Lineage (NCBI taxonomy): Eukaryota > Viridiplantae > Streptophyta > Pinopsida > Cupressales > Taxaceae > Taxus > Taxus chinensis. The sequence continues at coordinate 129,160,725 of CM034152.1, forward strand.
TCTCATGATTAGTCAAATAGGATTTCTTCATGGCCTAGTACATTGTCATATTTCATTATAAATTTGTACCGACTATTATCCTAAGTTTGTCGGCCAAAACCATACTCGTTACTATTATTATTTCTAGGATGTTATAGTCCTGCCTTGTTTATAGGTCTACCACTTTATGGGTTAATGTACTACACATGGTAATCTCTCTTACCTTATTAGTTTCTTGCATCTTCCTTCTCACAAAGGATAGGGCCACTATCACTTTGTTGGAGGTGCATAGGATTCCGTAAGGATCATGATTGGAGGTAAAGTGCATTGATGATACTCTCTCACATGGTGTAGTTTGGCATTCAGATGCATCTCTAGCAAAAGGTGACAATTGTGTCGCAACGTAGTTGTTATGTATTGTATTGTGTACTCAAACAAATAAATTATAAACATTACATATTGAATTGACAATTGTGTCACAACATATTTGTTATGTATTGTATTTCATGATATCTATTGTATTGTGTACTCAGGAAAATAAATTTTAAACATTGTATACTGAATTATGAGAACCATTATATATTGAAAACTATGTAAAGTGAATAAATGTATTCATACGCTATAGAATGTGACATAGCTCTTGAGATGTAAACCTATGTATTATTGTAACACTTGGAATATGAGAATGAATGGAATCATACACTTTTGTAACACTTATCATGGGTTTTTGAATAATTGTAATCTATAAACTAACAATATGGATTTTTTATGATTAAAGGTAATAAATGAACCTAATCAAATGGAAATGTACTTATAATGTTCTTGTTCTCAATAATGGAATGCATGCAAATGTATTCACATGTTTAAAGGATTAACTACAACACCTTAGTTTAATTAGATATATGATTATATATGAAATCATGTAGGTAATTGTACTTAATTTTATTTGCATAGTTAATTTACTTATGATTATAATGGAAGAAAATTCTACAAGTTTAAATGAATGACACAACTTAATCTATTGTGTTAGATAAACATAATTTTTTTGTATTATCTTTATATTACCTCTTTCATGTGTTTGAATGTTATGCATAGGACTAGGAAATTGAGAGGCATTGATTCCTGACCCCAGTCAAGTGTAAGGGTGATTAAAAATCCTGGTTCAAAAAAAATGCAATGTGTTTTTCTGGTCACCCTCCAGGAGGCTACTACACATAGGATCACATAGAAGGCTAGAATGGTGGCCACCTTTGAGAACATTTACCTACAAAATGGGTTGTGCATGGTGGCAACCATGGTGTAGAGAAAAAAAAACATGTAACAAGCAAGAATACAAGTGTAAAGAAAATAGTTAGAACATAGAAAAAGTATCAATCATGGCATACTCTATAGTAGGACAAGTATAGAAACATCATAGCAATAACAATTATGTTGGAAGCACTATCAAAAACAATAGTGTAAAGCCAAGTAAGCCTTATAATATAGAAACAAATTATATGTAGACATATAGCCACAAACTTGGGACACTCATGGTGTCACAATATAATCATTGTAGGAAGTAAAATGTGCCACAATTAGAAAAATAAGTGCATGCACAAAATATAGACATAGAGAAAAAAACGTGTGACACCCATAATGTTATAAGGAAAGCAAGGAAATGAGGTTGTTTCATACAAACAATCATTGTACATTGTAATCATATAGGAAAATCAAGTCAAATCATGTAGTAAATAAGCAAGGAAGAAATCTACGCAAACAAGTAGTGAAAATAGTATATGAAAAAAAGTAAATGACACATTAATAGTCACAAGAAGAATAAAAAATATATAACGTTGCACCAGACACGTGTGTTAGGTGAATGTCAACCCAATAGGTAGTAATAAACACTATTTATGTAATCAAGCATGATGAAGGAGGTGTAAAGTAACATATAATGAAACCAAAGCACGTGTATAACATGTATGGATGCCCTAAAATATTAGTGTAAGGAAAAAATATAGCTCCTATCAGAGTGTACTAATATTTGAATTCGTAACATCAAGCTCGTACCACATGAACTCATGTGTGTAAAGAAGAGATATGTTTTCTATCAAATCAATATGAAAAACATGTATAAAGTAACAAGATAGACACACAAACTAGAACATGTGTTGATTTTGTATTTTACTTATATTTGAATTTTTTTGTATTAAGTGATTACTTGTTCATGTTTTTAAAGTGTTTTTGAAAATATTTATGTACAATAAAATGGGGTATCATCATAGTTACCCGATGAGAGCCCCGTGAAAAGGCCTATTGGTTGTCAAGGAGATCATTTGTGCTAGTGTCAAAGTTAAGGAGATCTAAGGTAGTAAGACCCTCAGGCAGAGTGATGTGCATGTCAGTGTCCCTACTAGTTGTATCATGTGTGTTGGATTGTCAATGAATAATAGGTATGTTTGTGGAAACGTGAAGACGCATTCATTTTTTGGAGGTAATTATATCAGGTGAATATGAAAAAATTATTCGCGAGGATTCTATTAGAAGTACTATGATAACCCCATCAACCTTTAACATAGTAATATTAGAAATGAGATCCTTGCTATGATTAGTTTCATGTCTAGGAAAATCGTGATAGTCAAAAAATGGTTTACCTGGTAACCAAAATAACCTAATAGCATATATGCATTTTTTAGATGGTAAAAGGAAGTAGCTCAAGATGCAACAAGATAGAAACTCATATGGGGTGCAAAAATGTTCTAGAATAGTCATGTATCTAACATCTGATATGCGATCAAGTGAATTAATAGCTTTTTGTACAGGATTAGAGCTAACTAGAGGATTTGTATCATGAGAATCCAAGGTAGCAAAGGTAAAAGTATTAGATATAACATATTTGAGTCGATAATTTTCAAGGCTAGAGGAGATAAAAAGAGAATGAAACATAGATTTTTTGTCATCAATGGGATTAAAATTTAGCTTTTGCAAGTTATCATCAGTAAGAGAAATAGTATCAACATCACTATCCAAGGAGTAATCTTCAACATTTTCATGTTGCACGGAATGAGATAACGAATTAGGTGTAGGATATGGAGCATTACTAGCAGAGCAATATATGGTATCTAAAGTCATGGATTATTATAGCAATGGTTGTGGAGAACTGTTAGTATCAGAGTTATGACTAGATTTACCCACAACATAGATGGAAATTTTTTCCATAGTGATAGGTTGGTGAGGAACAATAATAATAGGTACTTGAGAAGAAAAGAGTGTTAAACATGTAATATTTGAAGGGCTATGGATCAACAACTGTTGTCTAAACACATCCCCCACTGTATAATGACATCCCCCATGTATGAAATGGTCCATTGATTTACTATGAATGGAATAGGTTGCATAACATGTAGCCAATGACAACCCAAAAAAATATTTTAATGTAAATTTATATCCATGGTATTAAATGTAGTGGGAAACATCTTATGACCAAAATGGAGGTTAATATTAATGGTGCCTAATGTATAGTGGGTGATGTTATCAAATCCCCTTACAATATTGATATTCTTGTCAACCGTGCTTAGAGAAATACATATTTTATGAAACAAATAAATAAGACAAATATTGAGGCCATAACTATTGTCAATTAAGACACACTTGATGAGAAAATCTTGGATTTGTATTATAATAAGAAGTGGTGCACATGGATCATCACTAAGTGGTTATGGGTATCTGTTAGGCTAAAAGTGATGGCCTTATCCATATATTTGATTATGTCCATAATTTATACAATAGCAATATGATGAGTAGTAGAAGATAAGGTAACAAATTGTAAAGTGTCATATAATATTTCCTTATATATGGGTATCATTTGTAATAATTCAAGAAAATAAATATTAGCATGTGGACTTGTAAGTTTTTTTTACATAACTTGTCTAGTAATGATCCTCATTGTATGTCGCTCTTGTTAACACAACTTCAAGACGAACTATAATTACTTGCGACAAAGTGGAAACCAGAGAAACCTACAAAACTCTTAATCAAATCATTAGTAAACCAAAAGGAGAAAACATGTCTATTTGGTGAGGATGGACTACCGTTAGAATTTATACTCTCAGCTATTGAACCAATCTAGGTTTCTCACTACATGTCATCATTACAATATCAAGCCTCGCGTATTTCTCATGGGTGCTTATGCAAGTGTAGATAGATAATTAATCCCCTATGGGTGCCCTCATGTCTCTTGACACCAAGATAGAGGTAAAACTGCATAATATAAATTTACATAGCATTTTAGTAGTGAGATATGTATGTCTCAACTATTTTACCTAACCCATTTGTTGATTGAAACCGTGTGTAATGTTTGGAACGAATTTACACTTTTTAAAATATGGATATGTGACATTTGCATGCTTGGAAATGGAGAAAGATAGAATATTTTCCATGGTTGAGCACTTTAAACTTGTAGTAGGAACTTCTCTAGATGATGTGCAATTGATTTGGGAAAAATTAGGAACCCTTTGAGTGCTTTTGGAATGATATTTATAATAGGATCTTATAAGAGTGTCATGTGAGTTATAAAAGTGATAATGATATGCTTTTATAGCCTTTTGTAGGTGACATATTCTAATAAGGTTGACCCTAGGAATATGAAATGACCCAAAAAGATTTTAAAAATCAAATTAAATTCAATGAATGTGAAGGAGAGTGACCATAGAAGTCGTCCAAGACCAAACCGTACATCCTAACCCTTCCCTACATTTTCAAACTAAAGAGGTGAAAATCAAAACTAAAATTTGTGTCATGGATATCAAAGTTTTAATACTTCTTTGATCCAATAATATTCTCAAAATTGATGACAGAGAAGAGTATAAAGATAATAAAGATATATAAAATCTAGAGAGATGAGGTGATTGGATTCCGAATGTAATCATTTGTCTTAGAAAAAAATCATAGTCAAACTAGGAATTTCACAAGGACAAATTATAAATTTAAGTGTCAACATTTTCCCCTCCTTAATCTTGTAATTGAAAATTACATGTTTAAAGGAAAAACATAACTGAGTGTGCACATATAATTTGTGTTCACTCGACATTGGTTCTCTGTTGTGTTGGTGTTGGCATGCACTATTATAAAGCTTGTAACACAAAGTGTAGTCAATTTATATGATAGAAAATAAAATTTAACTCAAAATATAAATAGTGTGTGTAACTTTGAACTTTGTAAAAATGTAATTAAACTAATTAAAACATGGAAGGAATACACTTATTCATTTTGTAGAGGTAGGATCTCCCATTTTATGTCATGCCTTGGAGACTTGGATTCGTTACTAAATTGTTAAGGATTGGGGGTGATAATTTTCCAATGTTGTGAAAAAGGATATGTTTGATTATTAAGTATCAGATATTTGTGATAAGAGGAACCAAAATGACCCCATTTTTAGAAATTCATAGAGAGGAAGGTATAAACTACAAATAAAATATATGCTTCAATTCCTTCCACATTTATGAATCTGATAAGAGAAGTGAAAAGTTCAGTCTTTAAAGAACCTAGTTGCTTCGGCGATTTTCACTAAACCCACAAACTACACTGTTATAAACGGATCTAGGCCCAATTTGTGCCAACTTGAAAAATCATACCTTTGAAGGAATGGACATTTCCATGCCCCAATAAGGGTGTTACTATAACTACAAATGATCAAGTAGAATTTGAAAAAATAAAGGGGAGGAGGCACATGCCCTCAAATCCTATTTTTTAAACTGAATGTAAATAGTTATGTGAAGAAGGAATGGTTCTCATGCCCATTATAACTTGATCAAAATTGTGTCATTTGTATCTTTAACTATGTGAAAATTGTGTAAACAGATGATAAAATTTGTAGAATTTGAAAAAATGAGTGATTCTCCCATATATCTAGGAACCTAGGGAAATGGTCAAGATTGTACCACGGTACTAACTATACTTTATAGTTTTGATCTTGTTTGTTTAGTATCTGTAACCTTTGTTGAGGATTTGAACTGTGTAAAAAATTGGCTCCTATAGTTGATAAAAAAAATTGTAATTATAGAAATAACCAAATGAATGCCCCCACTTTTGAGGTGCATGTGATAAATCATTTGAGTGTGCGGATAAAATAATATATGTGTACCCATGTACCATATGTCATATAATCTTTATATGATCACATAAAAGGATAGAATGTTGGCCACCTTTGAGAACTTATACCTATAAAATGGGTTGTGCATGGTGGAAACCAAATACATGGAGGAAAAACAACATGCAACAAGAAATAATACATGTGTAAATCAAATACTAAAAGTAGGGGAAAAGTATCAATCATGTCATACTCCATAGTAGGAAAAGTAAAGAAACATCATAACAATAAAAAGTATGCCAGAAGAAATAGTAGAAATAGTAGTGTAAAGACAAGTAAGCCATAAAATATAGAAACAAGTCATATGTAGACATGGATCTACAAACAAGAGACACTCACTGTGTCACAAGACAATCGCAATAAGAAACAACATGCTGCAATCAAAAAAACAAGTGCATACATGTAATATAGGAATAAAAACACAAGCATGGGACACCTATGGTGTCACAAGGCAAGAAAGACACTGAGGCTGTAACATGCAAACAATACTTATATTTTAATCATGTAGGACAGCCAAGTCAAAATCAAATCATGTAGTAAACTAGAAAGGAATAAATTTATATAAAAATAATGACAATAATATATGAAACTAGTATAAAACACAATAATAGTGACAAGAAGAATAGAAAGATAGACTAGTAATGCATAACACACATGTGTTAGTACAGTTAACCAAATAGGTACAAATAATCATTGTATATGTAATCAATCATGATGAAGGTGTAAAGTAACATATAATGAAACCATAACACTTGTATAGTGTTGAGGGATGCCCCAAAAGAGTAGTGTAACAAACCAAACATGATCATATCATCATGTACTAATCTATAAATGTCATACATCAAATTCAAGATACCACGTGAATGTATGTATGTAAAGAAGAGATATGGTATCTATCTAATCAATCTAACAAAAAACATTTATAAAGTAACAAACTAGAGAAGCAAATTATAACATGTCCTTATTTTGTACTTTTCTCATATTTGAATGTTTTTGTATTATGTGGTTATTTGAATGTTTTTGAACTGCTTTTTAAAATAGATATGTACAAGAAAAAGGGGCAACACCATAGCTACCTAATGAGATCCCTATGAAAATTATTGTTAGTTGTAAAGGATGTCATTTACGGAGAGGTCAAAGTCATGAGATCTATGGGAGTAAGCCCCTTGAGCAGAGTAATGTGTGTGCTAGTGTACCTACTAGTTATATCAGGTGCTTGAGATTTTCAATACATTATAAATATATATGTGAAAACATGTATATGTTTTCATTTGATGGAGGTAATTATATCATATTAATATGAGAGTTTCAAGTACGGGGTGTATATCACCCTTTTTACCCGACTTTGTCTTTTATCTTCTTGGACCATTCATTACTTCATACTTGGAAATAACTCTTCAAAAGGGGGGAAAATTCTACACGTAAAATAATCCCCTTTACTAATAATCCCTTCAACATATTCTAACCTTATAACATCCCACATATCCCCTTCATCATAACTAATTTTTCTAATCCCATCTTTACATATTATGGGAATTCAATATTCCCTATCCTACCTATCCACCTATTATCCTAGCCTAGCCTAATAATCTCCCATCTAATCATCATTAAATCCTAATATAATCCTATATTAACACAATACCGTTCAATAATTTTCTAATTCTAGAACTCTCATATTCTACCACTATCCATGAATTAAAAATTCATGGAAATATCCCTCTCTAGAATCTTTGATGCTCACATCCAATCTCAAATCTTGATCCCAATTCTACATTGATCGATCTTAGAAATTTATCCAACAATAAATCTACCTTAACACCCTCCATGAAATCTAAGTTTTGAAGGAGGAGAGTCACCATCTTGATAAACCAATCATCCAATCATTAATGAATGCATCCTTCATCATCAAGCTTCCTAGGGGAGGTTCTACCAAAATTCATGTTAAAACTCCACTTTAAAGAAACAAATATTAATCTATCACCATGAGAAAATCCAAAAATCAAAGGAGGATCCTTTTCTTGGTAATTTGTAGGTATATCTCTTCTTCCTTTTTTCTCAATTTGAGTGTTTTCTTTTTAATTAGAGTGGGGAGATTTGGTATTGTATCCATGGTTTTCTAGAATGCTTTCATTTTCTTAAAAATATGGGGATTTTTTTGGAAGTACTGCGATAAACCCATCAACCTTTAACATTGCAATATTGGGTGAAATCACAATAACATGTCCCACTTTTATGTATTTGTTGTACCTTTATAAACATGAATTTTCAGTTTCATTGATTTTCCAAATGTAATAGCCATAAAACCGTACACATTCATAAAATTCCATGAACTAACGAAAATTTGTGTTTAGAGTATAGAATACATGTTAATTTTTCTTTTTTGTAAGAAAAAAATATGCTCTTTTTCTTAATTTTATTCATACGTTGTTTCTTATTTTATAATAGAAGAACGATTGTCTGACGTGGTATTTTTAAATGAAAACTTAATTTTTCACCATGAAATTTTAGATATACGTTCTAGATTTGAATATCGAGTTCCAATCAAATTTTTCGTATATATATATATATATATATATATATATATATATATATATATATAATTTAGTGAAGATATTTTCATATTAAGGGCGTACATATGTCTATGCCAACATATTTTAAGATTTATATTGAAATTGATTTTTTTTCATAGCTCCGAAGCTGACTTCAACAAATAGTAAGTTTATTTTTTCAAAAAAAATTGATATATTTTGTTTTTTTTCAAATCATGTTGGCTGTGTACTATTGATTGTCCTAAAATACCATATGTTGGAAAAAACAAATTTAAAATAAATAGTAAAACAGATTTTTAAAAAATGAAAATTATATTTTTAGAAAGGTAATAAAAAACTGTATTTTGGTGTAAAATTTTGTAATTTAACTAATTAATTTACCCTAAATCCGCAACATCTATGTGGCACATTTTGGCAAATAGTTATCCTCCAAATGGATTTGGAGCCAAAATGTGCCACATAGGTGCCACATAAGGGTGTTCGCGCGAACCCCCTTCGTGCGAACACCCCTACAACCCCAACCTGCCACTCGAGTGTCGCCAAGTATAATTTCCTTTTTTAAACTTTGGTCAGTAGTTCAAATTCAGTTGTAACAAATAAATTTTAATAACTATAATTTTATAGTAAAGTTGTTTCTAATACTATTGTTTTTTTTTTCTATTTTAAAGTTAGAAAAACCATGTAATTAAAATAAAAGCAAAGTTTTTTCTAATATTATTGTTTTTTTTTCCTATTTTAAAGTTAGAAAAAATATGTAATTAAAAATAACCTAATTTCTATTAAGATTTCTATATAAAAATCTGAGTTACATGTGTATAGTTTTCTATTGAATTTACTCTTAGATCCAAATCTAGTTCAATTTGTGTGTGTAGGTGAAAATTATCAAAGTGGAGGAGTAATGGGAAACAAGAAGAATAACAAGTGAAAATATGGCGAGGAAAAGAAATAAGAGGAGAATGTTAAAAGATCACTTCATAGGGAGAAACAGAGAGAGAGAGAGAGAGAGAGAGAGAGAGAGAGAGAGAGAGAGAGAGAGAGAGAGAGAAGATTGCAAAAACTGGTACATGCTTACTTGAATCGTAATTTTGATTTTTCTATCTAGGGTAAATATGAAGTTTTAGCTTTAGCACACCTTCTAGATAGAAGAATATTATATTATAAATACAATATAATAATTAGTATTGTGCAAACTATCTGTATTGTGCTTTTGTATTGTGTGTTTTTTAATAAAGTCTGTGTATTAAACTCTGAGCTCTACTTCAAATGATAATTTCTTCCATTCCTGGAACCAAACATTATTCAACCAAATTAAAAATTGAAAAATCAACCTTCACTACAAACTTATAGATAACTACCAAAACTATTATATTCCACTCTTCAAAATTTCCATCTAATATATACATAGAATATTCAATAAATGGTGAAACTAAATTACATTTGTAATCAATTTACCACTTACATGTTGAATTTTGGCTTCTATAATAACAATATGTTATTTCCCATCCAATTTTGCAATGGATGTCTCAAAAATTGCTCATTCATCTTCCTCGTTCAAGTCTTTAAATTCACCTCATCTAGATATTTGCATTCATGCATGCAATCATTTATATGCCTATAGTTTTCAAGAGATATCTCAATCTATTTCTCCTCCTCTTGGTGACACATTAATACCACCATCTTTTTTATTCTCTTCATTTTCATTCTCATTCTCCATGAGATCAATTAAAGACACATGCAAAACACCCTCGACTACACCATCGTCATGCCATATCCAAGTTTAAAATCCATTGTCAATAAACTTCTTTCTTGTTTCTTCTCAACACTATAACTCTCTTCTTGGAAAATATATTCTTTCATCTCTTCCAATATTTTCTTCCTTCTTCAACAAACCATTTTCCTTTTCATTCCGACCCATGGTGTGATCCATGCCATCTTTCCCCGCTTTTTTTCTTATTTATGATATTGAGAAAACTCAGTTCTAACAACTATTTCCTTCAAGTCTATGATAACCTCCATAATCATTTTTATTTTTATACTACATCATTTGTTGCTCCATATTTGTTTCCTCTTTCTCCATGTGCTTATACCTCACGGATGAAACTATCTTTCTTTTAAGATACTTGTCCACCCTTTTATCAATTTCTTAAACCATTCATAACTGTTGTCCAAATTCCATCTCTACATCCATAGCCATAGCAACAAATCTACTAAATAATAACTAAGATCCAACAAGCTCTCTACTCCAAGCATTTTTGGATCCTTTGATACCAAATGATGCAAAAAACTTAGTTACTCCTACAAATTTTTAAAAATATTCTCCACATACAAAGAATTTAATCACGAAAAATATGTGGTAAGACAACAATAAATAATATTCTCCATTAAAAATGCATACACAATATAAAATATTATTTAATAATAAAAAACAAATTACATCAACCTTTGTTCCCAATTTTCTCTACACTCTACCCAAAACATACATTGGTTTTAAATACAAATCTAGTAGAATCCTATTTGGACTTTCTAATTTTTAAAATTGCTAACTCATCTAGGTGTTCCCTTACCTGCATAATAACATTGTAGTTATGAGAATGATTATTACTAATTAGTAAATACTAAACAATTCCTCTTAAAACACTCTGAAACTTAATTAATTTGTTACATCATACTATGTGATTGAAAATAATATGAATAAGTAGAAAACATACGTCATGAAAATAATGATCATGATGCAAAAGAATGCCCCATTCCACTAGAAGTATCGACCCCTTATTGGCATCTGTGGTGGGGACCATGCCTCCTCTCTTGTAGTATGACTACATGCACATATGTTTCCTGCTCATTTGATGATACTATCAGTAATAATAAAATTTGTTATAATTATTTGTGCACATCCAAAATGAAAGCATCTCAAAATAGTTCAACATTTTTTTTTAATTGAACGATTTTTAAAATATAAATCTTATCATTCTGTGTATGGAAAATAATAGCAAAAAAGAGTCAAATGATGAATAGACAAGAACATGGATCTCAAGTTATAAAGGCTTATCAACCTAACAAAACATAAACATATTTTTTATATAATTTTAAATAAAATTGAGTATAAATATGCAAGCAGAAGGAGATGGTTATTTTAAACATTTACCTATAAATAAATCTTAATAATTTATTTTAATTCTTTCTCCATTATAATAAGAATGTAATATGATATTAAATTCCAAACCAAAATAAATTAATGCAAATGTTTAAATGTAAGGAATGTATCCCTTAGACAATTTTGGCTATAAATCTATCCTCCTGTCAACAAATCTAGCTTGCACATAATTATATTATCAGGTCATATTATTGTAACAATTCTTAACCTCATGTTTGAATAGATAAGGTATCAGATCCTTACTTTCAAACCCTTTAGGTAGATATCCCTCTTATTTTTATCCCTACCCTATCACCCTCTACACCTATTTTTTCTTTTCCTACATGTCTATGCAATGATGATTTTATCACTTGTATATCTTTTTATAGGTCAATAATTTCCTCATGGATTGAATTTTATACAAAATTATATATATAAGAACCCATATATAAGAAATATTATATACATGTTGTTACCGATATCACATTGAGTTTGATTATCACTATTAGGTACAAAACAATTATATTAATGTGTGCTCTCAAATTGGAAGATGGATAATGAAAATGTTGAGAAACGAAGAACTTCAAATATTGACAGGTCTCTAATTCATTGGATCCCTCCTCCAAACTCTTGGTATAAACTTAATTTTGATGGAGCCTCTAAGGGAAACCCAAGGGCAGCTGTTGGTGGAGGAATAATTCGGGATCATAAAGGTTGTTTAGTTGTTGTTTATGTTAGCAGAATGGGAAATTAGACCAATCACTATGCAGAAGCTCTATCAGCTTTATGGGGTGTAAGAATTGTTAGGGATTACAACATTCAAAAAATCATTGTTAAAGGAAATTCCTTGAATATTATAAATCATGTTAATCAGATACACCCTCTAAGTTGGACTATTAAAGATTTCATTCAGGAATCTATTAATATATGGCATACCTTCAAAAATATTAAAATTGGTCATACTTATAGAGAGGGAAACAAGGTGGCGGATACCTTAGCTAACTATGGTGCCAATAATGATTTCACCACTTGGGATAGTGAAAAAAACACCCCCATAGAAGTACATAATGGTATTACCAAGGATAATTATGAGCAATCACATCTTATATATAATCTCTAATGAGATTTTGTGGGATTTGATGGATAAGAAAGATGGCACATGCGAGAGGAGTTATTCTAATTACCACCATAAAGTTTCACATACTTCTCAGACTTCCATCTGGATTCTTAAAATCGGTATAGGAAAAACAAAAAGATCCTTTTCACGGGTGGCTTACAATAGATTAATCACAGAAATAGTAGAGGAAGAAATATGGGGGGAGATCTATTCCAGTTAGAACCCAGCTACGATCCTGCTTGAAAGGAAAACATTGAGGTGTGGGATTATCTTCAAATGGGGGGTGTCTCCAACTTTATTGAGAAAATCCAAGGTCATGATCAACACATTTCAGTGCATTTTTCCACAGATTAGAAGGATAAGAAGGATAAATATGGAGGGCAAAGGGTGTTGATGAATGAGGAGCTAATTGTAGAGGTTACAGGGCTAACTTTGGATGGCATCTAGTTCTTCAGCAAAAGGGTTGAAAAATATGTTGAAGCAAAGAAGTTTGCTGATGTAGGGGAGGAGATCATCTTTGTTATGGCTGGCATTCAAGTAAGCTCCATTCCGGAACCCTTCGATGAAATTACTAAAATTATGGTGTGGTTTATATCCCTTAAAGGTCATTACATTATTGTTCCCACCAAACACTTGGTTTTCCTTAATCACTTTAGGAGAAATTTTGTTGTTTTCTTCCCAAACTATCTCTTGAATTATTTTGAATGCTCCATTCTTGATTTTCAAAAACATACTAGGGCCATCCCCCTTCAACAAGGGCTCATATTACTCCTTCATAAGCATTTCCTCATCAATTTCCCAACCATTCTTGTTTCCCCTGGCATTCCACCCACTCCCTCTCACAGTACACCCACTCCCTCTCAGAGTACACCCACTCCCAACCCGACCAACTCTTCCAATATCAGGAATGTCAAGGCTAAGAACCCCACACCCCACAAAGTTGTACCCCACCTCCCTCTAGATGTGTCCTTCGGAGTAACAAGGATTTTGAAATGGTTCACAATCTCTGACATATCAGTAATATAGGGTAGGACAATGCTTCCTAGCATGAGAGGGATAATATTCTCCTTAGAATGGAAATGCTGGAAAATGAGGTACTGAAAAGGAGAGAAATCGGGTCATCTCGCAGCTAAACATTAATGACTCAACACATGTCACCACTCTGGCACTTTTTACCTCCTTGCAAATGATCAAATCAAGGATTAAAAGGGCCTCAAAGAAATAATACCTCCTCGGTAGGTTGGAGGAGTTCAAGTTGTTTTTTTGCAGTTTAGTTGCAATTATGTCCCTGTTTTGCTTTTTATTAGTAGCTTCTTTTTCTACTATTGGAATTATCATAATATCTAGATTCATATCTTATTTTGATTCTTTTTCATGTTGATCTGGTTGTTGAGCCTTTATTGTAATAGGGTATAGTCCCTTCAAAACTATTTTCCTTTAATAAAAAAGCGTGTGCTTTCATTTATATGCTTATTAGAAATTTTATGAAATTTTGTTTTATGAGTTGTGATTTAATTTATGTATTTCAATTTTTTTTTTCAGGTGTATAAAAAGTTACAAGAAGCATCAAATGGTCCAGAAAATACCCCCCTACACGTGTGAGTGAATTCATAGCTTCTATTCTTTACACAATATCCAATGATCATGTGGACGGTCCTATGACTTGCATCAAAGGTGTTTGTGACAAGTGTGGGGACTTAAAATTATTTCTAGAAATAAATGAATACTTGGACATAGTTCAAATGGTGACTTACAAGAGGTAATTATTAAATAAAGAAAATATAATTAATTTTAAATTTTGATGTGCATATTTTATTTTGATTTTTATGTTTATTGCACAAATTATCCATTATGTATTGATTTTGTAGGTTCAAATATATAAAATATTAAACATGACTTGGAAAGAATGCAACCAAGTTTGATTTGGTAGAATAGGAAATCCCCATTGTTTCATTCTGTGAACATGTATAAATTAGAAAAGTTGTAGAAATGAGGCTAGAACACTAAAGAAACCTCAAAATATTTACCAACTCAACTATGAACCTTAAAGATAAGATATAAACAAGAGATAGTCCTATGCATGCATTATAACTTTGACAAAACATCAAACTAAACATGTATATACTACTCTCTACTCTTTGAAAGATACAAAATGATAAACTTAAGAAGATCTCTTAGCAATAAAGTTTTTGATTGTTTGATGCTCAACGTTTTTGAGAGTGAGAGGCTCGCCATTAATTTCTACAAGGTCATATGTTTATTCTCATTTACCAAAGCTTGAGTTTCAAAAATGCAATAGATAAATGATATCTCAATAACAATGAAGGAGAAATACTCAAATTCCTAACAAAAATACCTATAGTTTATGCCTAAAAAAGAGATAAGCGTTCTTGGGGATAAGTGAGGAGGAGGTAGGATATCTATTTATAGATTTTATGTTTTCAAGAAAGGGAGGTTTTAGATGCACATGGGACATAAGGTAGTCCAAAAAAGATATTTTAGAAATGTCAAAGTAATATTTGACTAGGTTTTAGAGCTAATGAATCTTTTAGAATTAATTAGGGATCCCAAGTAGGCTTAGGTAGCTTTCTGGGAGCGTCTGGAGGAGTTTTTGATTGACCTTAAGTTGGAAGCGTTGGAAGTGGGAGTAAGAATAATGAGAAGATGTATTAGTCATCTACAAGATAAGAGAGGTTTAATTAATGTGTAATGGTTAATTAAGAGGAATTGAAGGGAAAATGAGCCTGATTGACGAAGTGTCGTCAATTTGCAAGGAGTAAAATAGTTAGTGCAATGTTAGGAATAATATTGATTTGATCAAATAATAGGTGTCTACATTTTCCCTTCTTTGGGGTGGCGTAAGCTACACCACTTCAAAGACAGTAGACAAGCATAAAAAACTACAATTTTCAAAAGGGTGGAAGAAAAATTAGTAGAGTGAAGGATGCCCCCTCGAGTGTTGATGGGGTGATGAAAGAGGTCGATCGACGATCGAAAAGAAGAAAGGATATGAATTGAAATAGAAGAATGAGGAGGGACAGGATGCCCCAAGTAAAAGAGCATTAGAATAGGGAAGAGAAAGAAGCAAAGGGAAACATGAGTATAGAAGAAAAATAATGGAGGAAGGGATATTGAGCTATCTAGTCGATGGGAAAGTATTCCATGAAAAAACAATTTATTATGAGTTGCATCACATTGATAGAAATCTTCATCATCGGTCCTTATTAAAAATATAAGTCATACAACAAAAGTGTAAAAATGACATGAAAATCCATAGAATACAAACAACTGAACATCCATTTATTAATAAAATGCCAACTCCATGAAACATATAAAATTCAATGTAATATGAGAAGTAAACAAGTTGATCTAATAGGGAAACAAGTACAAACACACATACTCAAACCAACAATGTTGAAGAAAGTTACACAAATGTTTTGTTAACGAGATTTAGTTCCCAAATGTTTGTGATAAATGATAAGGGTTAAAATGTGGTGCCCCAAGAAAGGATACATGCAAGGGGAATTGATGGAGGACACTTGGGTCCTATGAAAAATCATTGTACACTACGAAATAGTACCAGGCAACTCATTATGCCCCAAAGTACACGTGAAACAAGCATTCTAGCTTTGTAAGTGGTTATAGATCTAGATGATTCACAAGTTGTTTGGTTCTAAAAAAGGTGAAAATGCCAAGAAAGATATGAGATGAATACCATGTGTGTGACACAAATTTCAGCTGTGTATGAGCATTTTTACCAAATTTTGTCAATTTTTGAATTTTTACGATTTTTTGGATTTTGAATTGAAAATTTTAGAATTTTTTTGGAAAATTATGATTTTTTTTACAATTTTTGTTAGTTTTTGATTGGTCGAATAATTAATGGATTAGGAGGTCACCTAAAAGCATTAAAAATTCCCCAAGGAGAAGAAACGGTTGTCAGGTAGCAAAAATATTCCCTGAAGAGAAGAAAATGGGTCAAAAATAATTATTTAATAAAAATAATCATCATGACGGGTAATAAAGGAAGTTAGAATGATCACAGAAAGTAAAATTAGTGCATTTCATCCATCATGGTAGGCAAGAATGCATCAGCGGCAGGTCAAAATGACCATATATACCCTCTCTCGAGGATAAAATCATCATGAGTAATTCATTTGATAGTGACCCTTTGCTGATTTACTATTGACTTTTTCTCTGACCTTGAGGAGAGATGGCACAAGTTCATGAGGCATACAAGGTGAGTAGACACCATTCAAGAGTATGTGTGTTATTACTGCGATGGACCCTACGTGAGTACCCTATCCTGCTTTATCAATGTTCGAGCATTTAATGCACATAGCATTAGAGGGGGGTGATAACACATGTAAGCACCTTATAGGTTAGCTACATATTCTATCAGGTGTGTATGCACTGAAAAACAAATTTGCATATGTGCATGTGTCAAAATGTGGATGCGTGTATGTGCATGTGTCAAAAATTGGTGCATAAGCATTAGGGGAGGGTAGGTTAAGTGTGTGTATGTGCGTGTGTCAAAAAGGTGCACATATGCATCATAGAGGGCATGCATACATGTCAGAAGAAGGGGGTGAAAAGGGGTTGTGCGCACATATGCTAATGATGTAATTGCAAGTGCCAAAATGTAGGTGGATGCATTTTGTGCATGCATATGCCGAATAGGGTGCACATGTGTCGCATTAGGGTGCGCATGCATTAAAGATGTGTTTTTTGAACACTTAGAAGAAAAATGGGAAGGCTTTTTAGAGGAATGTAGAAGAACTCAGGAAAATCTCTTAGAAGAACATAGGAAAATGAACTTAGAAGAACATAATGATGAAGGGATAAGTACTATTAGCCAATGTTGAGATAGAAAGAAAATCTAACAAGTGTGTTGTTTGATTTTGCAGAGGCAAGCCACCTGTTTGCAGGTGAGTGAGTGACATGGCCAATTGGCTAACTTCGAGGCTACCCTCTCGCATGACACGAGAGAGGAAGTATTTGGATACATTACCTTATATGTACACAAGGTCTTATCTACGTGGTGCAAATGCCACCCATCACCGTAGATCATAGCCTTATTACAACTTTAGCTAAGCAGTGGCACAATGAGAGTCAGTGCTTTAGGCTTCCTACTAGTGAGATGACTATTACATTGGAGGATGTTTGGAGGATCCTATGAGTCCCTATCATGGGGTACTTGATTGAGTATGAGACTGATGAGACACAAATTATTGATGGCCTTGATAGATCTCTTTGGCATAGATGACATACCTCAATGAGGTATGATAGTTCATATGCATCAGTGTATTGCAGATCTGAGATTACATCACGTGTCAGTTTATCTCATGGCTCTTGTCAGTGGCATTCTTCTTGCTGACAAGATGGACACATCATTCCCTTTAGGTTTGATTATTGTGATCCCAGGTCTAATTAGAGGAGAGAACTATTGTTGGGGTCAGTGCATACTTACGCATTTGTACTGGGATCTTCATTTGATTACCTACTACCATCAGAAGATGGTAGGTCTAACGACACTTCTACAAATATGGGCATGGGACCATATAGCTATTGGTCACCCTGTAATACCGCTATTACGATCTTCGAGGCTTATGGATGATCCTTCAGTCTTTGGTTGGGATCTCTGTTGGTGATGATGTACATGGTCACATGGGGGATATATATTTTTATCATCGTTCTTTGGATGATATTCAGTTGAGGATGGTTGTTTAGAGGCCATATAGACATTATCAGTGGCCAAGAGGATGCAGTTGAGCTTAGTCTTTATATGGTTGAGCATTTTATGATTGGAAGTTGTGGATATATCAGGGAGTATTATATGATTGACTGAGTAAAATGACAGTTTGGGCCATACAGGATGTCCTGGGCTTGAGATGTGGTACGGATGACAAGCTATGAGAGACTTTTGATATTGGCCCTCAGATCAGGCTGCAGTGGGATAGATATAGTTTTGAGTCAAGATGGTTCCATAGGTATGGGTCCTCTTACGACAGATCAGAGTATCCAAGCTGTACTTAGCCTATGCAACATGGTACCCTACATTTTTTCTAGGCGGCTCACTATTCCATAGGCTACATGGGATGTAGGAGTGTGTCCACCACTATAGAAACCTCCTTGTAGATAGAGAGGATAATGAGGGGCCAACAGGATAGTGAGGATGGAGGATGAGAGTGATGATGATGACAAAGATGATGGAGATGATGGGGGTGATAGAGGTGGGCAGGGACTAGGATAGGGACAGGGCCATAGGTAGGCACAGAGAGTACCTAGATAGGTTCCTGCATAACCACATGTACATGTTCATATTTCGATGGCTTAACTAGGTATGCAGGTGGGGTTAGATGTTCCCTTACAGTAGGTACTTCCACAAGCCCATGTACAACAGCCTCCACAACAGGTTCATATTGTTACTCCACCACACAACCCAGGAGGAGGTGGAGGAGATGGATGGGAGACTCCACCACAGAGTCCCAGAGGTGGGGGATGGGAGCAGATTCCCCAGCGTGTTGGTGAGCTAGCTGCATGTTACAGCAATAGCTACAACATGTCATAGCTCTCCAGTTATAGGTCACCATAGAGAGAGACATGATTATCCTTAAGAGAGATCATGTAATGGTGAACAGAGCACAACTCTAGGGTGAGTGAGACTGGTTGGCCTCCCAGTTGCAATAGGTAAAAACACAACAAGATCAGCTCTAGACATAGAGGGATCAACTTACAATTGAGTGGTCAGTGGGACAAGAAGATATTTCTAGACTTTCCACAGAGGTGGCCTCATTCAGGTGTATTGATGGAGTCGCAGTGACACCATGTATGCATATGGACTTGGTGATATCCAATGGGAGGGTCACCTACTATAGATAATTTTATTATGAGGTTGTCGCAGAGGGCCAGAGAGCACCTAGTTTCAGTCAGTAGTCATTGGTCTACGAGATCATCACAGAGACCATCAGCATCAACTAGATCAGTTGAGTAGAGAGATCAGTAATAGCAGTCAGGCTAGTAAGGTCCACATGGGTGATGGGCCCTCCCACCATCTCAGAAGCCAGGGTAGTCCCCATGAGGGATCGAGTCAGACATGACTCTTTTATGATGTATACATATGTATGTATGTATTTTAGATGTATGCCTCGATATGAAGGCACATTTTTATCGATGTGCATGTTATTATTTTGATTATGCCTCGTGATGAAGACACATTTTTTGACTCATGCCCATGATGGCATACTTTGTATCCAAATGTATGTATCGAGACACATTGTATATGGACATTTGATTTTGATATGTTATATGATGATGATGATGATTATGGACCTATTCATGATGTGTTTATGATTATATCACATGTTTCTTGATTTATGAGATAGCATTTTAGATGATATCACGTGTTTTGATGTGTTAATTTATGTTCTACTTATCATATGTTGTGGATATGAGATAGCAGTAGATGATGTCATGTTATTTTTCATGTGATACTTATGATGATCCACATTTTTATTATGGTCTATGTTTGAGGGGGGGACAGAAGGCGGTCCCTCTTGCCCCTCTTGGTGATATTATATGATGTTAGCTTAACATACATGTTTGATTTTCATGTTCATGATGATGTAGCTTAGCTTTTATTGATATATGATGTATAGATGATAGATGAGATGATTCTATAATGATAAAAAACTATACAACATAAACAAAAAATACAACTTAATCAAATCTAACTAACACAACACAATTATATACAAGTATGCAAGATAAAATGAACTCAATGCCTATGTACAACATATTAAAGTAACACTTTAAACTAAGCAAATGAATCCAAATTTAAAGCACACAACATGGAAAGATAATGTAATCAAAACTCTACAAACTGACAACTAAAAGTAAGAAAACCACTACTTTGTTTTTGCGGGACAGTTTTGAATCATTTTCTACTATTTTTGGTGTTATCTTAAAGATAATTTTCAAGGCTACTATTTACATTGTTTTTGTAGTTTTGTCCCTAAAAAGGGTTTTTCAGATATTTAGGGTTTTCTAACATATTTGAATGTTTTTGTGTTTTCCGAAAGGTTTTCAAAGCTATGTACAACAAATGAAGAAGTGTGGATGCCCCCAGTGATAGAAGGGATGTACAAGGGTAGAATGCCACGTGTTATGTACAAGACGGTGAAAATGTGAAGGTTCCCCAGCGTTAGATGGGAATATACAAAGGTGATTCCTTCACATATATACAAGAATAGATCAGCCAAATCAAGGCCCTAAAAGATAGGTTCAAGAGGACCCCTAGACTTTGACGAAAACTAGCCCTAGATAGAAGTGATTGTTACCCATCTAGATGTGAGAGTTACTTGTGAACAAATAATCCTCCTTAAGTGCCAAAATCCAGTTTTCACCCAAGGACTTGCCAATGTGCCAAAATTGTGTGGTTTTAACCACAATGTGCCACAATTGTGTGGTTTTCATAGTTGGACGACCTCTTTTATTTTTTTTTTCTCGGATTTTTTTATTTTTTTGCTTGTTTTTTTTCTTTTCTAAGGAGCCTCATACTCAAACATAGAACTGCTTGAGATGCATTGCGTTCATTGGTTCCTTTAATTCCTCACCATCAGAGTGAACTAGTTTATATGCCCATGAAACATACTTAGCAACCACAACATATGGTCCTAACCAGTTGGGCTCAAACTTGCCTTTCTTTTCTCGATCCTTGACTATGTTAAACTAGTTTCATTTTAAAATGAGATCTCCTACCTCAAATTGATGAGGTATGATCCTTTTTTTGTATCCTCATGACACTTGGTTCTGATAAACCTTCAAATGATTGAGTTCTCTCATACGCTTCTCATCCAGTAGCTCTAACTCTACTAGCCGAGCTACCCTATAGTCTTCATCTTTGTCCAGATAGTCCCAGAGAGATATTCTCAGGGAGGGAAGCTCAATTTCCAAGGGTATAATGGCCTCAGTTCCAAATACTAATGAATAAGGAGTAGCACCAATAGGGGTGTGGATGGAGGTTCGATAGGCCCAAAGGGTGGGATGGATTTATAGGTGCCAATTATGACCAGTTTTGCTAACCATCTTCTCCATGATATGAACAAGGGTTTTATTAGTGGCTTCAATCTGTCCATTACCTTTAGGGTAATAGGGAGTTGACCACTTGAGTCAGATGTGGAAGTGTTGGCATAATGCTTTGACAACTTGTTCTTAAAGGATTTACCATTGTCTACTACAATGGTGGAGGGGATGTCATAATAGAAAAATGAGATGGTTCATTATGAGCTTGGAGATCTTGTGCACCTGGTTACTTAAGTGAGATGCACAACTTCTACCCATTTAGTGAAGTACTTGGTGGTAGTGATAATATGAGTGTGGCCATCTGAGGAAGTTGTAGTGAGCTTCCCTATGAGATCAAGTCCCCATTTTGAAAATGGCTAGGGTGTTGTGATGGGTTAAAAATCTTGTGTTGGTGCATGTATCAAGTTTCCATACTTTTGAAAAAGTTCACATTTCTTGACAAAGTTACAACAATCTACTTCCATGGTAGGCCAATAGTAACCTACTCTTAATAGTTTCTTAGCAAGGACCATTCCGCTTGTGTGTGCTCCACAAACACCTCCATGCACTTCTTTAATTACTTGGATTGACTCAGTCACATCAAGACAACACAACAGATTCCCATCATAGCCATGATGATAGAGGGTGCCTCCTAGGAGGGTATAATAGGTTATAGTGGATAAGGGATATTTTCTCAGTATGGGAGATATTCGGGGGGAAAGTTCCATCTTGTAAGTAGTTAAAAATGGAATGGTACCAAGGGGATAGAGGACCAACAACTTCACATGCTAGACAAGATTTTAGCATGTCATATGTAGGCACTCGCAAGTGTTCAACAAATAAAGGCATCTTGTTTTCCTAAGGTGGAATGTGTAGTAAAGACCCAATTGTAGCCATGGCATCTGTTGATCGATTATGTGATCTTGGCCTTTGTTCAAAGATAATCTGTACAAAGTACTCCTTCAGAGTTTCAACCAATTTCTTGTATGGAACAAGCTTCTCATCTTTAACTTTGTATTCATCATTAACTTGCTTAATGATCAATTGGGAGTCACCAATGACTCGTAGTTGTTTGATGTTCCATGTGATAGCTAATTTCAAGTCGGCAATGAGCGCCTCATATTCTACAATATTATTCATACAAGGGAATCCCAAATGAAATGCCTGTGGAATGACTTCTCCAGTGGGAGTGATAAGTACCACTCTTTCTCCTAAACCATGAAAGGTGAATGACCCGTCAAATTGGACCTACCATATAATAGATTCCTCAATGTACATCATAGATGCATCTGGAAGATCCAGACACAATGGTTCCATTCCTAGTAGGGGAGCTTCAGCCAGCTGATCTACAAGTACCTATCCTTTTAGGGATTTCTAGTTAACAAATTCAATGTCAAACTCACTGAGGAGGATGATCCAATTAGCCATCTGTCCTGTAAGGGTGGGTTTAGATGGGAGGTATTTGAGAGGGTCAACTTTGGATATCATCTTGGTCTTATTATTAAGGAGATAGTGACAAAGTTTCTAAAATGTAAAGACCACAACTAGGCATGCCTTTTCAATTTGAGGATAGTTTAGCTCATAGGTAATTAATGTGCGGCTAAGGTAATAAACCACCCTTTCTTTTTGGTCAAGATCATATTGGGCAAGTAGTGCACCAATAACAAATTGGGTAGCTGAAATATACAACAGTAGGGGTTCACCTGGGGTAGGAGGCATGAGAACAAGTGGACTTATCAGATATTACTTAAATAATTCAAAGGCCTTTTGACAGTCAGGTCCCTAGTTAAAGGTGACATCTTTCTTCAACATATGTGTGATGGAACTTATCCGCAAGTTGTGATATGAATTGGTAGATTCCTTAATTTTTTCCTTGTAGATGTTTTTGTTGTTTGAGGTTTGTTGGTGGAGGAATCTCGGTAATAGTTGCGACCTTGGAGGGATCTACCTCTATCCCTCTTTGTGAAACAATGAAACCCAATAAATTTCCTGATTGTACGCCAAAGACACACTTCTTGGGATTAAAATGAACCTTGTAATCTTAGAGGCGTTAAAAGATACACCTCATCACTTCTTGGTGCTCTTCTCTGGTCTTAGATTTTACTAGGATATCATCCACATAATCCTCCATGATGTCACTCATCATGTCATGGAAGATGATAATCATTGCTCATTGATATGTAGCCCCATAATTCTTGAGTCCGAAAGGCATTACCTGATAGCAAAATGTCCCCCAAGGGGTGATGAAAGTAGTCTTATGTTGGTCTTCCTCTACGATCTTGATCTGGTTATAGCCTAAAAATCCATCCATTAAGGACAACATCTCATAACCAGCAATTGAATCGACAAACATGTCAATGTTAGGTAAGGGGAAGTCATCTTTGGGACATGTTTTTTTTATGTCTCTGAATTTGGTGCATATTCTGATGTCGACTGGCTTCTTCTGGAATGGGACTATGTTAGATATCTAGTCTGAATATTCAATAGGTTTGATAAAACCCACTGCTAGTAGTTTCTCTAGTTCTTCTTTGACAAGTAGTGTAACTTTTGGGTGCATCTTCCTTAGTTTTGACTTGATAGGTTTGGCATCTGGGTGTACAACAAGGTTGTGCACGACCAACGTTGGGTCCAAACCTGGCATATCTACGTATGACCATGAAAATATGTCTGCAAACTCTTGTAATAGTGTTACAAACATTTTTTGTTCTTGTGTTGAGAGTGAAGCTCCCAGATTTATCATTCTAGGATCCTCTTTTGACCCAATGTTGACATTGATTATCTCTTCAACTAACATCTTTGATGCATCCTCCATCCATGTAGGATTAGGAGGGAGAGTAAGATCCACTTCTATAGGTGGCTCAAAGAGAGTTTTATCTTCACATGGTGGAACTATCTTTTCCATTGATTTTTTCCGTTTGTTCATCCACAAGCACCTCAAAGAGGTTTTCACTATGGGACTTATGCTTATTCTTGCTGCAAGACTTTTTTGTAGTACTTTTTCCCTTCCTTACTATCTTTTTGTTTAAGTGACCACACAATTTTGCCTCTTCCCCAAAGTACACAGTGCATGTGTCCAATTTAATGGAGAAACCTTTCTTATGGTCACTGTTTGGAATGGTATCTCTAAGTCCCATGAACTCTTCTATTGCCTCATCATTTTCAAAGAAATCGAACAGGACGTGAAGTTTTTGATCCAAATCCATGAGTTTGGGATATATAAGGGTGGCTTGGAAATTTTCTTGGGAATTAGATCCAGAAAGGGTGAAGATAGTTGAATCTAGAAACAAATTTGTAGAGGTAAGGTCCTCGTATAAGCTACATTGGGAATCTATGTCATTGTCTGAATGAGACGAGCTATCCTCACTTTCAGAAGAGGTAACATCTATCTCTGAGGGTGGATCATCATGAGGTATGATACCAAGGCCGTGTTTGTTTGACTTATAACAGGGAATAGGAATGGGCTCTAATCTTCCTTGTGTTTTTGCACCGCATCTGAATCCCTTATAACCCATGACATGCATCATTCGATGACCCTTAATATACTGTGGATCCTGGTGACATGAATCCATCGTTCCTTCAGGTACCCAGCTGGTAGGTGTATCTAGCATCTTCTCATCTGACAAGAGACCACTAGGAACAAACCTCTCAAAGGGTTCAGGGAAACTAGCCCGAGTGCTTTTGAACTGAAAGTATGGTCTGCCATGTGTCTTAGGTGACACTGAAAGATCAGATATCAAAAGGGCCTTTTGAAGATTGAATTCATCATTTGGGCCATATTTTCCAAACATTTCTTCCCATGAGGTAAAGGGATTGATTAATGAGAGAAACTTTTGATTGCAAAAATTCAATGTATCTGGATCTATACATCCTTCATAGCCTCAGTTTGTAATGGGACAACAATATCGGTAGAAGGACACTCATATGTTGCACGAGAAAAATTGTTCAGTGCTCTACATTGTGTAAATGGTTCTAGATTCCATGACATAGCTTGATATATTGATGGAAGGTTGAGGGAATGACCTACATAGCCTAAATCCATGGGTGACCTAAGAGCATGTTATAAGGAAGGTCCAAGTCAAGGACATGGAACTTTGTAACATCATATGTGGGTCCCACTTCCATTTGGATAACTATGGTACCTGCTGACTCATGCTCTTCATGATCATAAGCCATGATTGTAATGGTTTTAGCATCCAAATCTTCTTCTATATGGCCTAGCTTCCTGACAAGCTTCAATGTACAAATATTCAGACCAGATCTGCCATCCACAAGCACTCTCTTTATCTTACGATGAGTAACGAAGACCTTTATGTACAAAGGTAAGTTGTGTTTAGGATTGTTACGTGGGATTTCATTTTGATCGAAAGAGATATAGTCATTGGGATTAATATTTACAACCATTGCTTGGAGGTGTGTAGGATCTACATCTATGGATACTCTTGATCCCTGAAGCATTTTATATAGTATGTTCTTATGAGAATTTGATATTTTGAGAAGGTCTAAGATCGAGATCTTAGCCATGGTTTTCTCCAATTGTTCTAATAAGTTATACTGACCTTCTTGCGGGATAGGTAGAGGAGGTTATGGGATCACTAAGTGAGCACATTATGTGCCCACAACACAAATGTTACCTAAGATCCTAATAGTATTTACTTGTTCACAAGATGAATGAATACAACCTATGAGGGAATAATATGAATTATCATTTGACATATACACATAGTTAGAAATTTTATAATCATTAGAGGACTGACCTATATCTGGCTTCTTTTTTTCTTTGTTATAATGTTTGGGAAAATGGTGTTTGAATATTCCCATCTTCTCGCTAGACCTTTTCCCGATTCAAGTGAATCCACCTCAATCTTACCTTCTTCAATAAGGTCTTGAATGAAATTCCGCAACTTCAAACATATGTCGGTATTTTGTCCTTTGACATGGTGAAAGTCACAGTATTCATGTTCTTTGAACCATACTAGTTTAGGTGCATCATCTGGATAAGGTATTGTTGCGGTTGGATACTACACCATGTTTACAACATCTAACTATTTAAGGATGGCAGATAATGATTCTATTAAAGGTGTAAATGTTCGTTTCGGGGACAGCTTTTAGGTGAGGTCCTTATGTAAGCTTTAAGAGCGGACCATGTTGTATAACTTGGAATATTTTGGAGTCTGTGATGTTGTCTTTGATGACATTCTTGTTCTTATTGAAGAACTTGGGTTTATCTACTGATTTTAACTCATGTTTATCTTTTGAAAATGGCTTGATCATTCCCTTTTCTATGAGATCCTTCTTTATTTGGATGCCCTTCTCAATAACTTCTTCGAAGTTAGTGATGCAGTACATTTATAAATGAAAGGCTATGTATTGATTCAATTTTGGAACAAATATGTTGACCATTTGCTTTTCTGAAATCGGACAAGTGAAACAACTTGTTAACCCCTGCCATCGCTACAAGAAATAAACAAAAGTTTCATTTGGTTTTTTTTGCATTGTAAAGATCGACCGTAGTAACTTCGTTCTCCATGTTAAAAGAGAAATGATGCAAAAAAAATTCAGCTAGCGCGGTCCATGTTGTAATTGTTCCCTTAGGTATGTGGAGGAACCATTCTAGTGATTGTCCTCCTAAACTGTGAGGGAACAAATGTATGAGATAGTTGTCACTAAAAGATACTTCCTGAAAATCCATGTAGAATTATTTAATATGATCACGAGGATCACCTTTACCTTTATATTTTTCAAACTTAGGACAATCAAAGTTTTTAGGGAATGACACTCGTAACATGTCTCTGTCAAAGGGATAAGGACTTAGTTCTTCGTATTGGTACTTTTTAGTATGACCTACATTGCTCTCCTGGAGAGTTGTGAGCATGTTTTTTATGGATTGAAAATATTGTGTAATGAGTTGTTCTTTTGTAGGGGATGATGGTCTATTCAATCGAGTAATCTTTAACATTTCATCATCGTAAGGTTTGGTGTGAAATTCACCAGATTTGGATTTAAGTTTTTCCTTACATATAACCTTTCTCGAGGAACCTAAGTTTGCTAACTTTTCACTAAGCTTCAGTATCTGTCTTTGTATAACCTCTTCTTTAATTTGAGGATCGTCTTCTTTATCATATTGAGGAGGAGATAACTCCTTATGTTCACGTTCGATCCTAACTTTGAGTGAGCATTTAAAATATGGTCTTTGAGAATCATCTATTTGTTTTGGCCCTTTACTCTCAAAGTTTTTATTATGAGCACCAAAAGTGGAAGCATACCCTTCGTCAAAAGGATTATCCATGTCGATAAGGGGAGGTATTTTTGGCTCTTCTACCTCTAGGTTAATGGTTTTGATAGCCGCTTCATGCTCTTGTGGTAATTTGGCTCCAAGTTCTAGGATGCGTGCAAGTATTTTATCTCTATTATAGTATAGGAGTTCATCGAAGCAAGTAATATCAAGAGTTTGTTTCTCTTCAAACGAATCAGTATCATCCCCACTATGCTCAATTAATACGTTTGTGTCTTTAACCTATGAAAAGACGGGACCCAAGTTGTGACCACTAAATGGATAGGTTGAACTAAAAGTATTTAACTCTAATTCATATTCAACTTTCTTAGATTCCATTTTTGTGATAGGTGGCATCACTAGTCTCTCCTATACTAGGTTTTTTCTAAGTGTAATCAAGGTATAACAAACCTAGGTGCAACGTGGTATAAGTTTCCTAAAGTCTCAATGTTTCACCAAACAATGTTCTAACGAATAATGGGTTAAAGAATCAAGGAATATAATAATTTTTCCTAGATATAAGTCTATGAAATTGTTATCACACAAGGAACAATCATGCAAGTCTATGTGTAAACCATTCAATCAACCAAAAATTTACACCTTATGTTTCTCAAATGTAGTTGAACGTATAAATGATCAACTCAATGTCAATGCTTATGTTGAGTTCAAAATGAATAAGACTTAAGCACTAGCAAGGGGTGTATGTGACTCCCAATCAAAGGATACTATGAAAAGTTTTGAAATAAGCAAGACCTAAGTACTAAAAGGTATAAATTACACATGTAAGGAATGCAACAATACTACCAAGGTACGCTAACCAATTTTTAAGAGAAAGTAAGGTTTTAGCATTGAAATAATATGGCTACGATACACAACCAACATAACCACAACTCTTAAATATCTGAGGTAATGTTTGAAATAAAATGAAGTGCGAGTATACTAAGGACTTTCTAAGATGTAGGAAGCATAATGCCACAATGTGGATACTTAGATCACGTTCACGAGGAACAAGACATAAGTATCATAATTGTGTTGATGTAATGCAAAAAGTAACACATGTAAGGGAGATCAAAGAGGTGAAATAAGCCTAAATACATTAATAAAGTGTCTCAATAAGAGTTTGACACATAGGGCCTACTAGAACATGATGACATACCATTCACACTTTCAACACTTGCATTTTGGCAGTGCAACCTAGTCATGCAAGTAGACTAAAAAATTGGTGGAAACGATTATTTCTAGCGGTATCCACGTGTGTTGTTTCTCTTTTGTCATAAATGGGAAACAAGATAACAAAGGTGTAGACCAAGTGATGATGAAACAAACTAAGTATAACTTTGGTAGAGTTTCACCTTACCTTAGGGTAAGTGAAGAACTATGACAAAGTGACACTTTCGTAAGATTCATGATGAATAACACTTAGTTTCAACTTAAGTGGACTCTCACCTTGTTCAAATAACAAGGTTTTTATTGTAAACAATTCACCACTTCATGAGAGCTCTATAAAAGACATGATGGCTTGATACAGAAAAGTAGGCTCTAAGACAATATGACTTTCCTAGGTGGTTCCCTCAACTAGGTACCACAAACACCCTCTGTGAGCTCAATTTACGAAGAAAGTCATACTGAATAGTATTAGAGTATCTCAAATTTACTTTACCCCCTTCAAATACGATGAGAAATTAATGTGTTCAATAGTATCTTTCACTGGGGTCTTAATGGAGAATTTTTTGGTGCTAAACTCACAAGTAAAATCTAGTCAAGTGGGTAAGTTGGAGCACTTCTTGTTTCGTCCAGAAGGTTCCCTCTTGCGTGGAATACTTTGGGGTTCCTAGGACCACCCTCTTTGTTGTAGCTTAAATATTATGCCAAGGGGGTTATGTCCTAGTTTAAAGTGGATGGGACATACCCTTATCCAAACCTGTAAATCAAGTGTGTTGAATATGGTGTGTTTTTTATCTTAAGAGATTAATGTGGTTTTTTTCACACACTGTTTGGAAACCTACAAGAAATGAATTATCCTTCATTTAAAATCAAATTCTTTCGTAATCGATATGGACCTTCACACAATGATTATTATTTTTTTCAAGTGATCAAAATATCATATAAAGGAGATAGAATGTCATTTTTGATTTCCCATATTGTCCTAAGATGCAAGAAAAGAACATACACAACCAAATATCTCACTAATCTTGCCGAAATGAAAAACACTTAATCAATTTGTGAAAAGTAAGTTCTTTTTAACCAAGTTTGAAGTTATTTCCCTTAGAAAACTTAATTGAAGTGTTTGTGAAAGCATAAAGAAGGTATTGAAACATTTTTTATTCCCAAGATCACCTAGAAGGTGCGAGGGAAGAGCATACGCATTTCAAAACTTTACAAATAATAATGCAACATTCATCAGCTCAACTAAGTAAAGTTAGCACAAAAACTACAATATTATCAAGAAAACCTACAAAAACCACTGATTAGTATAAAAAAACCTAAAA
Source organism: Taxus chinensis (assembly GCA_019776745.2). Classification (NCBI taxonomy): domain Eukaryota; kingdom Viridiplantae; phylum Streptophyta; class Pinopsida; order Cupressales; family Taxaceae; genus Taxus; species Taxus chinensis. The sequence continues at coordinate 129,191,453 of CM034152.1, forward strand.
AAAGTGTTAGAAACTTCAAAGAATCAACCCCTACAAGTGTTAGAGCAAAGCTTTATTTTAAACAACAATGCTTGTGTGCCCTTTGTGATATGTGCATGCTTCTAGCAACATGTGCATGCCTAAAATGACAAGTGTGTGGCTTTGTGGAAAACACAGTTAGTAATTACAGATGTGTGGTTAGAATGACACCTGTGCATTCTTTTAAGCATGTGCGCTCCTCAGAAAACATATGTGTGTGCAAGGTAGAAAGGTGATTTGACAAAGATTTTGATGAACACCTACGCATCCCGAGAGACATATACGCATGTATGCAAGGATGTGCATGTTGTTCATGACATATGCACGGCTCTGGTTTAAATTCTTGACAAGGGGTCAAAAATACAAGGTAACAGGTGCGCGACCAGGGAAATGTGTGCACGTCCCTAGGAGCATGTGCGTGATATTTCAAACAAGTGTGTGCAAATTTTGATGTGTGTGTGCCCCTCCAAAACACCTGCCCACATGCCTGAAAAACCACGAAAAATGACGAGAAATAGAAATCTAAAACTGTAAACAGGTTAGATTCTTTCCTTTTAATTCAATTTCTAACATAAACCCAATAAATTTACATGCAAAAGGAAGATTTACTACTTTTAAGATTATCAAAAGCTTGAAACTACACTAGTTAACCTTCAAAATGCATGAAAATGGTTAGAACTTGAAGTAAAAAGCTTGAAAAACAACTTCTAGAGACCATGGAGTAAGGTCCCACCGGGCGTGCCATATGTGAAAATGTATAAATTAGAAAAGCTATAGAAATGAGGCTAGAACACTAAACAAACCCCAAAAGCTTTACCAACTCAACTATGAACCATCAAGATAAGAGATAAACAAGAGCTACTCCTATGCATGCATTATAACTTTGACAAAACATCAAACTAAACATGTATATACTACTCTCTACTCTTTGAATGCTACAAAACATGAACCTATGAAGATCCTAACAATCAAATTTGATTGTTTGATGCTCAAGGGTTTAAGAGTGAAGGCTCACCATTAATGGCTACAAGACCATATGGTTCCCCTCATTTACCCAAGCTTGAGTTTGAATAATGCAATGGAAGATAATAGCTCAATAACAATCGAAGGAATAATCAAATCTTATTTTCCTATAGTTTAAGTTAGAGGAGGAGAAGTGTTCTTAGAAATAGGGAGCATGAGGGTTCTATTTATAGTTTTCTAATTTCAAGAAAGGGATGATTTTGGTGCATGTGGGACAAAAGGTAAGTCTAGAAATCACTTTTAACAATTCAAAGCAAAATTTGACTAGGTTTAGATGTTAATCAATCTTGTAGGATTAATCAGGGGTCCCAAGTAGTCTTAGGAAGCTTTCTGGGAGCATCTGGAGGAGGTTTTGATAGATTTTGGAAGCATAGGAAGTGGGAGTTAGCTAATGAGAAGATCTATTAGCCAATTACTGGATAAGAAGCTTAATCAACATATAATTATCAATTAAGAGGAATTGAAGGGAAAAAAATCCTAATTGACGAAGTGTCGTCAATTTATAAGGAACAAAATAGTTAGTGCAATGTAAGGAATAATGTTGCTTTGATCAAACTATAGGTGTCTACACATTCATGCAAAGTTTTCAAATTTTAATTAGTCCGTACATCAAACATTCTCACTATGCAAAGTGCCAGGATACAAAATTCAAGACCACTAGAGACACATTCCCTATTGGTTCCATATTGTCCCTGGTTGATTTTGTTGAGAATTACTCATTTTCTCATCAAAAAGAGATTCAAACACAATATTATCATATTGATCAGGTTACCATCATGGTTCACGTATTTTATAGGCATACACAATTAGATTTAGATTGGGTTGAAAGTATAGATGTGAAGTGAATTATTAAGAATGAGTATCACTGATATATAAGCAATGACAAGAAACATGACACCCACTTTGTACAACATTATTTTGATTTTTTTTATATATCTTCATCAGTGAGGAGTACAAATAGATCTACATTTTGTTTGGTCAGATGGTTTCCCATCACAATTTAAATCCTCTCACCCTTTCTTTGCACTCAGTCACTATCATCGTTATCACAAAATACCTCATTTATGGAGTTCTTTTAGAGTGGTCATGGGAAGGGAGAAGACGATGGTGTGGGTGCATGCATCAAACATGCTCTAAAGAAACAAGCTTTGATTATGAGGGATATCGATTGATTGATTCCCACATGGTGTAAGAAAAATTTTGTAGTTTAGGCTTCAACCTCGCATGAAAGTGCCATGTCCCCACATAGAGTGTTTTGGGAGATAACAGGTACTCACATTTAAAACATATGTATATTGATGTTAAATTGATTACAAGTTACACATAAACTTACGTACATGTATGAATTAATTTTTCTTAATTTTGATGTTTGATAAGCTTTATTGATTTTTTACATGATTAATCAGGTGTTAATCAAAGTACAAAACATGGATGTGAAAGGATTCCTGATTCTAGGTCTTTGCATGCTGTGATGACTGTGGATATTAATAACTGGACAATTTGTACAACAAATTATTCTTGTTTTTTGTTATGAATGTATGAGAAAATCATATTCATGTCACAATAGTAAAAAACATGGGTATGTAGGTGAGTGGAAGAAAGTTCCTTTAGTTGTGGATGACTCACATAGATCAGATCATGATGATAGTTTTGAATATGTGCCCTTGATTTCACTTAATTATGACCACATATCTAGACTTGTTAAACAAGGTATTTTTTAAAAAGGACTATATTTGATCATTGAATTAATATATATAATTTATAGTATTCAATGAATTAATTTTTAGCATACATATCATTGAATATTTCTTTGCATTTAATTCTAACATAGAAAATTGTTTATACAATGATTTTGTTGTAGGTGATATATTTGCAATCATTGCAGAAGAAGACAATATTGAGAAAGAGTAGTACTACTTATTGCATTGCATAGAAGAGAGAACAAATATAACCTGTGAAATAACAAGTGAGGAGACGACATTTTATACTAGCTTGGTTGTAGTGCAGGGAACATATTTACGTAAAGTGAAATCCCTCCAAAGTGGGATTCACTTTGTTGATTATGAATCAGACAAGAAGGTATATCATTACACCCATCACATAGTTGCTATCAGGTTACAATTGCATCAGGTGAAGAATGCACATGGTCTACACAAAAAAATGGAGACTAGATGTAGAATATCATGAAAACATTTTACAGGTCATTGAACAACGAAGCTGATCCAATTGGTATTATATAGAAGGACCTATAAAATTATATATTGGTGTCTTTTGAATGGAATATTTTATCTATTTTATTTGTCACTTGGGCATATATATTTGACAAATTTCTTGTTATGAATTAAAATTTATATCCTCCTCCTATATATGTTATGGATTGAAATTTCTTGCTATAAATTTAAGCTTATAATATGGGTTTATGATTATTAGTAGGGGTGAATGTAATACATGTATGACATTTAACTGGTATCACATGAGCTATGTTTTTAAAACTTATGTACATTTTAGTGTTTTTAGTATTTAGTTAGGTTTTTAGTATTTTTATTGCATATTGATAGTAGAAGGTTTATCTTGTCCTTATATTTGTAATTGCATTATGGGTATTAGACCCTACCCTTAAATGGATTTTGTAACTGGTGAGTTGAGAGATATATAGTTTGTTACACTAGGTTGTTGAGCTTGAATGTGTGTTTCATTATTTGATAAAGTTGGTTGCATCTAGTTTTTTTTGTTAATGGAAGAATTGTGTATCATTTATAACAGATATAGTATTGTTATTTTTTACTAGACATTGGCTTACACTAAATTTGGTGAACCCACTATGAATCTTACCCATTGATTCAGTAATATTCACATTTTCCCTTTTTTTAAATTCTAATAATTTTCATCATCACATCTTATAGAATCAACTATTATAGTTTTTATAGCATGCCTCAAACCATTCATATTTTATATTGGTTTCTACTTACCCCATTTTTTCATCAATGAGAAAATAACTTGTGATGTACCTATTCTCAATCTCAACATACTTTAACCTTTATCCTTAAGACACTCATGATTAGCAGATGTAAGAAAAAGGCATCAACCATTGTCAAAATTTATTGGTAGATATTTGAATTGGTAATTGCATCAACCATTGTTGATGTAATCATCTATGATAGTTTGTGAATATAGGTTATGTCCCCTATAAAATTGCATTTCATTGTATTCTTTTATCATCTTATCACAATATCATTTATTATTCTAGTTACGCTTTCCAAACTTCTCTTAAAGTTTTTAAAGGTTTAGGTGTTCTATTTCTTACACTTGTAGGAATATCTTTAAAGCATTGGACCTACAATAATTAAGAATAAGAGTTTTAATAATAATTTTTTCCAAGTCTTTAGATTCCCTAAGTTTGGTAGAACTTAGGTCTTCTTCATAGATTGCTTATTTTGGTCCCCCAAAATAACTATCTCATAAGATGATACTAACCATTAGGGGGATAATGCACCAATGGTGTCTTCACAAAGATAAGTATTTATATAACCTAGTTTTCCTTTATGTATATTCATTTTTAATTGATTTATGAACTTGATGTATCATTTATATATACTAGGGTAGAGTAAAATATTATTTATTTATTGCATTATTATTATTGGTCCCTTCCTTTCATCTTCCCCTTGACTCATAAAATCCTAGTTTATATCATTGGCATGTAATTTCCTTCATCATTATTCTTACAACCCTAGTATAAACACCTCATATGCATTTTCTTACTATCTATTCTCTTACAAGCTAGGGTTATAGTAAGACACCGCCCCTTATCCCAGAATTAAGATTTGGAATCATATGCCTTTGATAGAGTGTGTAACATCTTGTTTTATATTCATGGATTATAAACAACACAGTTACAATCTTGTCTTGTGGGTTGGCCCTAAAATAGTCTTTTACCTATATCATAATATATATTATTGAGGATTAATGGCATAATATATTGACCCTCAAGTAGCTCACATACATTTCAGTGGACCTGCGTGAATATTAATCAACTAATGATTGAGTCACATTCATGTTTTCTTTATACCTCTCTTAATATCAAATTCATATATCTCATTTTCCCTTTTTAATCCTCCTACCGAAAAGCATATTTATGGTCCTCAATACATATATTGGGAAACTTTAAATAAATTTCACCCATTTTACATAGATTTAAACATGAGTTTTACTAATTATAATATTTTCCTCCCTAATCAATCAAATAGTAGGGTATCCACTAAATGTTACTTAAAAAACCTTCCACATGAGGAAGAAGAAATTTCAAAGGGTGAGTTAGAGGATAACATCCATCCTCACTATGCACTTGCGATGAAAATATTATGTCTTTAACACTCATCCATTGGTGATACAAATATGTTATTTCTTACCTTGCATTTCCTTATTAGTTATGACATGTGCCAAATTTTACTTCATTTGATGATTACATTATTTTATTTTATGTACTAGTTTGACATGCTTACTTATTACTAATCATGAAAAACTCACCTATCCTTATTTTAATTATACATAACATGACTCCTTACATGTATAACTATTGTTGCCCGTGGGATATTTTTAATACTCTTATACATTGTTCAATATATTAGTGGAGTTTCTCACACATTCTTTTCTACATGACTTTCATTGCGCAAAATTGTTTTCTACATTACTTATTTTTCACACATATTGTCTAATACATTACTTTTTTTCTACAAGTGTTTTCTGATACATTACTTTCTTAGCACATGTTTCATACACATTGTCTACTACACATTTTATGCTATATTACATATCTTGCACACACATTATTACAAACATTTCACATACCTATATAATACATAAATTTTTTATCCATATGGTGTGTGGCATACACATGACCTATCATATATATGTTTCATTACATAATTTAGTGATACACTTAACATTATTGACACATATTACTTAATGTATTACTAGAGACAAATTGCTTGGGAAATTGTTTCAAATATTTTTTATTTGACACATACTTTCTTTAAAAATGCAAATGATTACTACTAACATAGGTTGACTCATCATCATAGCACGATATGTATTTTTGATCATCTAATCCTATGGTGGCCTTTTATTTCATATGTTTTCATGTAATGCCATGAGTCCCATAAGACCCTTCAAATTTGAGTTGTGTATATACTAACATGTTGCTATTCCAATCACTGTTATGCTCTTAGTTACTGATTTATATGGATTAATGGGAATGTTTATGATATGTTTGCGTACTATGTGAAAAATAAAAAACTTTCTCTCTATTGATCATACCTAATGTAGAATACTTTTACAACCATGTTTAGTATACAACATATGTTATTATACATGATTTTGAATCCTCACTTCATCAAGACATGGTTATATTTCTATATCAATGTAAGTTTGTAACACATAATATTATTAAAAGTGAAATATATCAAAATCTCTAAGTCATATATCAAAATCTCAAAATCATGTCTAAGTCATATATCAAAATTGTGTCTAAGTCGTTTATCAAAATCTCAAAATCATGTCTAAGTCATATCAAAATATCAAAATCATGTGTAAGTCATATATCAAAATATCAAAAGCATGTCTAAGTCATATATCAAAATCTCATATAAACACTATATACATGTATATGATGAAAACGAGTACAATGTGTCAACTAGATAGTCTCTTCCATCTACTAGGGTGAGTACCATATCCCTCACTAGGATTGTCTACACCCTGTATTTATAAAAAAAAATACACATTAGAAACTATATATAACATACCATATGCAAGAAGCTGACCTCCTTAGACTCCTGTTTAGGGAAGGCCAAAACTCGACATGATTACAACATGGCCATCTTTAGGGTGATTGAGGAGTTCATTGAGAAACATGTCAAAAGTGTCTCCAACCTCAGTGGTGTTCCGGCTACACTTTGGGGTAACGAAAAGGAATGCAAAAGGACCATTGAGCAGCTTTGCCATAATACTGATGCTGCCCACATGGACAACTTTGGGTATGTTCCATGACCTGGAAGAATATGAAGACCAGCATTGACAAAGCTGCCAAGAAGTAGTTGTAGTTACTTTTGTTGTTCTTGTATGTTTTTATGTTGTTTTTTTGCGGTCTCTCTACTGCTTTTTTGCAGTAATTTTGTTGTTTTGTCTCGTTTGGGTAGCTATTTTTGGGCTACTTCGAGCTTCATTGTAACACTTGGATTTTGATCCTTTTCTCTCTGGTTCACATTCCTATTCTGGCTCCTAGGCCATTTTTTGTTCTCAAGGGTATAGTCCCTTTCAAAAAACTATTTGCCAATAATAATAAAAAACATACCATATGCAAATTTATAAGAGAAATTCTACAACAATTTATTGATTAATTGAATAAATCATATAATAGAGATGTAATTGATTACCTCAGTATCTATCTGTGGGCGGATGTTGGGAGTATCTACACTATGTGTAGATCTCTATCTCGTAGATCCCTATGAAATAAAATAAACTAAATGTAAGAAGTTGATAGAAAAAAAATTGAATAAATTTCATAAATTTCAATTTAGATTAAATATTAAATCTTAAACACAATAAAAATATATATATCTCTGTATATATATCTCCACGGAATGTGTCTCCAAATCTATGGCACCCACTGCCAAAAAATTTATGTGGCTGATCCACGACCTCAACTCCAGCAAATAATGAGCCAAGTTGACTCAGACCCTCAACATCAAGTGATATATCATGGCTGAGTTCAATCGAGAGTTATGCATATATCATAGGAGGATATTATGTGGGTTGTGAAGCACCACAATACTCACCAGCATGCGATGGAGCAGAAGCCTAAACACACAAGTAAATGTTCAATATTATATGTCAACACTAGATCTTATACATCTATTTAAATATTAATTAATTGTAAAGTAATAATGAAATAAAATAAATTTGAATTAAATTAAGGTTTAATTTTCACACACTAGAACTTAAAAGTGTTAAACATCAGGTGTCACGATCCTAGCAATAGGAGGTCTAAATGTAGTAGTTGCAATAGTACCCTAAATAGAAGATACACTACCATGAACAATACTACTTTGCTCTATAAAATCCAAAACCCTAGATAGTGGAATGTCGCATTGCCATGCAATAAGCTCATATGCACACAAAAATTCGGAAGTTATGATGCATCCCAACCGACGTGTCTGAGTAGGATCTATAATTTCCTTGAATTCATCAGGTGATATCAAATGTGCATGAACGTATAACTTGTTACGTGCATCACTGATGTTATTAGATCCTCCACTACTAGTCCCGCGTATCTCAAGGAACTGACCCACATGGTCAAAAGAGATAAATTGGGTCTCGCAAGCAATGCTCCCAAGACCCTCTATAGCACCCTCATGGGCACTCATAATTATAGGCGCAATGACATTCTGAAAGCTATATATGAAAGGTCATGGCCTCTCTACAAGCTTTCGAGCATTAACAATTGGACGAGCTCCCTCCTATCGATATGTAGGCTTATGGCTAATGCGGCCATGCCCCTGCCTGAAATAACGAGGGATGTCTAAATAGTTTACCTTTAGGTTTAGGTGAACTTCAACATGTAGCATCAATATGAAATACAATGGTAATTGGTCATTATTAGCATATTGGACTTGAGAGGCCACAAATCTAGAATAAATCAATGGTGCACAAAGGCGACATGAACAATTTTTTACATAATATGTCTTGATTCCCTTTCGACCTGCATAACTCAACCAACACGATATCTTAATGACTTCCTTATCAGGAAGTTGTGCTACAACCTCATTATATCCCACATCGTCTGTCACACTTGATTTTGATTCATCCATAAATTTTTCTAGTGACTCAGTCTCGAAAGGGTTGTATGTTTTCAAGTTTGTTTGTATTTTTTGAAGATACTTTAATATGTTTTCACGATGTGTTTTATATTTCCCTACTATAGTCAGAAGCTCAAGAATAGATGATAATTTTGCTAACTCTAAGTCAGTCCTCTCAAACAAATTAGCAAAGCAAGAAGCCATGACTGTAAAAAATGAAAGTAAAATTCAATCTAGAATACTTTTTTTGAAACCGTAAACCTAGCTAAATTGATAAAATTTCACATAAATTTAAATTCCTTTTCCAAAAAAATAATGAAACATATACTTTTCCTGTGCTAAAACATAATTCCTTAAAATATGGTGTATTTATGTCTATGCTTACGTTGTTTCCTGCTCTAATTGTATAGATGATAACCACATAGATGTTACATGGAGCACAAATAACACTTCTTATGAGCATTTATTTGTGAGATTTGGTCAGGGGATTTCACAAAACACTGTTTGACTATAATGAGACTGGGACAGTGTTGTGTTAGAAAAAAATGCATCCCCACGAGTCCTCTCGATCTCGGGGTCTTATTTCTAAAATGTCCAAAGTGCCATCAGAGTCTCAATCAAAACATGTCTGAGGAATAAAGGAACCAACAGATAAATTTTTGAGCTATATGTAATGCACAACTAAAACGAATGAGCTTATTTCAAGTAAACAATGACCAATTTTCCCTCTAACATATTTTTTCATATTAATTCAGTCCACTCGAAACCCTTAAAATAGATAAAAATTTGTTCAAATTTCTTTTTGAATGGAAAAATTAGATTTTGGGCATTTTGTTCCATTTCCAATTACCAAAGAGGATTTTTTTTGTCAAAACTAAATCAATCCACTTCCAATAAAAGTCACAAGGGGGAAGAGAGGAAGTATTACACTCTTATGTCAACACTCTTTATACCTCCTAATCATTCAACATCCTTATTCCTCCTTTATGCAATAGAAATCCTTCTTGGGAGGATTTTCAAACCCAAGAGGGTTTCCTCACCAAGAATGAGGAAAGGTTCAAGCCATATGAACCTTTCTCCCACCTCAAACCATATGAGGGGATGAGAAGGGACCTTCATGGCTTGACCAACAACCATGAGGTTTGAGAGGGAAATCCCTCTCTCTTCCCCTACATTCTCCAAAAACCATCAATCCAAATGATGGTGGACAAAAAAAAAAAAACAAGAAAATACCACAAGAACAAACAACTACATTCATCATACACTTCTCAACACATATTTCACACACATTATTTCTTTGATCAAGCATACATACAAGATAAGCACAACTAAGAAGAAAAAAAAAGATAAGAACCCTACCTCTAAAATGCTTTCCAAAACTCTAAGATTTTCCCCTTTGTCCAAGCTTCCCTCCAAGCTCCAAAATTCTCCAAGTGCTCCCAAAAAAATGAACCAAGAAGACCCATTCTTCCCACATGAGGAAGAATAAAAAGAGGAACCCAAAAGTTTCCTCACCAATGGGAAAGTGACAAGTGTCACCCCCTCTCTTCTCAAGAGTCAAAGATTCCAAAAACCAAATAAGTAAGAGTAAACTCTCCTTTTATCTCTTTTCACCCAAAATACCAAAAACTAAAATAAAACAAAGTGGAGCAACTTTTAACACTTTCACACAATCCAACCATCTTACATGGATGGTGACTAAAGAGGGATAAATGGGAGGGAAACTCCCTCCAAACCTTGGAAATAGGTCCCCCTACCTATTAGGTAGGGTCCAAGGGCCCATTTTCATGCTAAGGGAACCCCCAAACTCAAAAGGGGTCCCTAAAATTACCCAAAATAACCCAATTTCGGGTTTGGCATGCTTGGGCACATGGGTAGAGGGTGTGGGGTCCACCCAAGGTTCACATGTGGTCCCCAATCCCTTCTACCAACACACACACACTTTCCCAAAACCAACATTTAACTTAAGATAATATAATTAAACCCCTAAGCTAGTTTACTTAATAAAACACACCCTAAACCTAATTAATTTTACAAAACAATATTACATTACAATTGAGGGGTTCACCCATGGTGCCCAATTAAATACATCTATTCTAAGGCCTCAAACATTTAGCATGGTTAGGACTCAGCCCGTGGGCTGCTTGTGCACAATTGCGTAGCTACCCTGAAACCCATGCTCTCCTATACCTGTCACCTGCACACTCATTGCACACATTAACCGCATCTGTCCAATATGATAAACATCATCTATACATCACAATCTCAATCTAACTTATAATGTCCTAACATTATTAAACAATTGATAGTGTAATGTGTACAATTATTCACATAGTTTGCCATGAATCACCACTAAAATAAAATTGCAACGACATATACTTAGGTTAGCATGAAAATTACCATCATTGAATCCAGAACACTATATTATTTTTGATATAGTAGTTATGGTTTCAATGTTTTGTGGGAAGAACAAATTTTACAAAAAAAAACTCTAAAAACAAAATTTTTACAAATAAAAAAACCAAAAAAAATGTAAAATTTTTTTTACAAACAAAACATTGTACATACCTCTGGTGCGGGCGGACGATCTAATTGGGCTTAGCTATTGCTGACAGTTAGGGTGACCTATCTTTGCATGAATATGTGTGGGGTGGAGGAAAAGTGAGAACCTCTGTGCAAAAAAAATGTACGCCACAAATATATAAGTTGGGGGTTCACGCAAAGGGTGTTCGCCCAAAGGGGGTGTTTGTGTGAACACCCCCTTCGCACAAACACCCCTTTTGCATGAACACCTTTCTGTGGTTTATGTGGAAGTTCCTTGGCTTGTGTGTCAGTTTGGGAAAAATGTGTTCATGTGAAGGGGGTGTTCGGGTGAACACCCCTTATTTCCCACCTCGCCCAGCCTCCTACTCATGTTTTTGGGACACCAAGTGGGAAAAAGTATTGTGATTTGACCCTATTAACAACTAGAACCTTAAAATTATTAGTGTTAAGTACAAATATGTTGGGGTAGTTATAAAATTGGTTACCTAGTAACCGAGATAGCTTTAGTATATTCATGTCATGTAGATGATAAAATATATAACTCAAGATCCACTAAGACAGATAATTACTCATGTGGGGTGTCAAAATGTGTCTGATTATTTATATAAATAACATTCAATATGGTATAAATTGTTCTAATATAATTTTTTATAGGATTATGCCTAGCTAGAATATATGTATCATGAGAATACAAGGTAGCAGAGGTAGAATTATTAGATGTATCATATTTGAGTTGATAATGTTCATGACTATTGTAGAAAAAATAGAATGAAACATAGATTGCTATCATCAACAGGATTAAAATTTAACTTCTGTAAGTTATCATCAAAAATTCCAATAGCATCAACATCAGTGTCCAAGGAGTAATATTCAAAATTGTCATGTTAAATGGAACAAGATAACAAACTAGGCATAGAAGATGGATCATTATTAGCAGAGTAAATAGTAGTACCTAAAGTCATGGATTGTTCCAGTACTTGTCGTGGATAATGGGCAGTATAAGAGTTGTGACTAGATTCTCCCAAAACATAGATTGGAAAATTTTCCTTAGGGATATGTTATTAACGAGCATAAATAAGAGGTACTTGAGAAGTAGAATTGTCAACCTTGCAATATTTTAAGGGCTCTATATCATAAGCCATTATATATTCACATTTTTCATGTATAAACTTGACCCATTGATGCACTGTGGATATAATACCTTATATAACTTGTAACCAAGGATGGCCCTAAGGATATTATAATGTGTGTGTGTGTGTGTATATATATATATATATATATATATATATATATATATATATATATATATATATATATATATAAAATGTAGTGGGAAACATATTAGGACTGACAAAGAGGTCAAGAGTAATAGTTCCTAATGTAGAGCAAGTGATGTTATCAAATCCTCTTATAGTATTGGTAGTCTTGTTAAATTTTCTTAGAGAATAGTCATTTTATGAAGCAAATAAATAGGAAAAATATTGACTCTAGAACCATTATCGATTAATATGCACCTAATGAGGAAACATCATATTTTTGTTTTGATAAGAGTATGTGCACATGTGCCATCACCAAGGGGTGAGGGGATATCAATTGGGTGGAAAATGATGGCCTTATCCATAGATTTGATTGTGTCCATATTATATGTAAAAGTGACAAACTGTGTAGTAGAAAATAATGTAGCTGACTATAAAGTTTCATATAATATGTATTTATAGATGGGTGTGTTTTTTTATAATTAAAGGATATAAATCTTGATAGGTGTATTATTTAATTAATATATTATATTCAACTTATGTATCAACGTATGTAGGAGTTGCAAAAGTCATGAAACAAGTATAACCATCATAGAAGCCCCCTTCACCAGATGAGGCATGGGCATGGACCTTGTGAGAGGGATGTTAACCCATACTAAAAGGATGGACCTTAGGTTTATTGTAATAAACATAAAATTTTAAAGGAAGAGGCATGATGATGGAGAAAATAGGATCACAAGATCAAAATATGAAACCTCTCTAGCCATTAAGTTTTGAAAGTAAATTCAATTCATGATTTGGGATCACCAAAAAAATTCTCTATATTTAATTTTCTAATGGTGTTGTTGATGTAGAACAAAAAATAAGGATTTGTAAAAGGTATATTATTATTATTAATTAACTACCACCATTAACCATTTATAATCAGAATAATGCATCCATCCTTGCAATGATTGAAATTATTTATAAATGATGATTAATTTCTCAAATGCAAAAGAGGCAAGATGGTATTAATTGTTTTAGGTACAATATAAATGATATGGATGTACAAAATAGTGGAAAATATTAATTAAGAATTATATATGTCTTAGTGGAAGTTATAGAGCTACAAACTCAATTGGGGCAGGACTATGCAAATTTTGTATGGTCCTAACTTAGTGTTGTCACCAAATCACTGCACCCTCCAAATGGCCAGATTGTAAGCAGGACGTTTGATGTGATTGGGACACAACAGATCACCTCTCAAGTTGTGGAACTTGAGCTCAAGGTGAACCTCCGAAGAAGGCCGGATTCCTTTTCCTAAACTAAGTGTTGTACTACTCCTAGTGAAATAAAATGATTATCCATTCCTACACTAACATTGTCATAGGTTTTAAGGAAAGAGGTTTGCAAAAAAGGAAACTATACTAGGGATGGTGATGCACCGAATAAAGGATGTTTTTAATCTCAGGAAGGGTTAATGTGAGTAAGATGTAGGCACTGTTAGTCACCTTCACCTATTGCAACTCAAAAAGGGAAAAAAATACCACAGACCAGAAGCATGTGTTCCTTTGTTAAAATCAAAGTATACATAACAGAGAGATCAAATTTGTTTGAACACACAATTAACTAATTATGAGGATAGAACACATGCACATGTCAAACATCCATTTCACTTATTACAACGAATGATAATGCAACCTTTAACAGCAAAAGGAAAACAATATTTCCACAACTGACATAAAAGATGGTTACATTACTTCCTCATAACATAAAATAGATAATCTGAAATAAAGGTAAGCTAATCATTCACACTAAGGAATTATGCATTCACAAAACACATATTGATCAACCATATAGCATAATAAATCAGGTTCTTCACGGAAAGATATCACTCTGGATATAATTAAAAGGTTTTAAAATCTCTGAAGCACTCTTCCAAGCTTGAAGAGAAACTTCACCAAAATAATCCGTCTATATCTCTTCAAAGACTCCATGCACCTAACTATTTATAAGTTTTTTAGGCTGAGACATTATAGCAGGGCCTTCAACTAACATTTTACTAAAAATATAAATGTCACTAATTCAAGGGAACATGCTCCCATAAAAATAACAAGTTTTTTATAAGGGTTTGACTCAGTTAACCATGTAACTTTGATCGATCCAGAGCTTGGATCTTCCCTTTCATGGATGCTCATATTCAATTCCTTCTCATTCCATAGGTTTATGTTGTTCTTCTTCCCACACAACCATCTGATATTTGTATTCGAGGAAACACTTGATGATCCCTTGAATTTATTCATCTCCCGGCTCACATGTGTAGTGATTTACTACATCTGTTGTCTTGATTTCCCTCGTGATCTTGGCCAGAAATTCTTTTAGTTTACTCACAACTTTCTTTAGTCTTCTTATGAAATTTTGGCATAAAAAAAATCTATCAATAGATTCACTGCTGAAATTTTTGGTAACCTCATCATCACGCTTCACCAAATCTTTGAATTTTTTCTTGATTTGATCTTCTAAGAGGGCATCATTGTTTTCGTTGAACAACTTGCAATTAACAATATCAAATTCTTCTGATATATCATTCAAAGCATCCATAATTTCCACTCGTTTCTCATCCATTTTCTTAATTAAATCTTGCAGCATTTGACATTGGAATTCCATGGCCTTTTGATATTCAAACTTTGAAGCATCATCGATTCCATCCTCCTTAAGGAGTAGATCTGAATCCTCTTCTCTGATTTCAATCCATGTTGCCAAATTCAAATTTAGATTATTGTTATCCTCGGAAAAGGCTTCATCCCTTTTCCAAATAACAGCTCTTCCAACCTGCAGATCATTATATATCTCAATAGCTTCTTTAATCAAAGGATTATCTTCTTGTAGTATGTGTTTCATCTATCCATTTACCGATCTCCCTTTCTAGCCTAGCTTCTCAATCTTGTGATAAGAAATTTCATCAATGGTAGACGAAATTTTCATAGTCGTACTAGTTGAGACTTCAATAGATGGAGTTAGGTGTGTTACTTTTCATAGCAATGTAGTGAGCTACTCGACCTTTACTTTAAGCTCATCCTTAGAAGATTTTTCCTTGTCATATTTCTCCAACAGATTTCCAAGAGCAGTGTGCATATATTGTTTAGGTCCTTCGTGAGTGGCTTTCCCTAATGAAAATATTTAAATCTGATAATCTACATATGTGATTGTTTCCTTAGTTTTTCCCTCAATGGGAGTAGCAACCTCTACAACGCGTTCCCCAGATGAATTCATTGTCAAGATAGAAACAATCTTTGGCCTCTTGGCCTGTCTTTTTAGTGTATGCTCTAATCTACTCAGATCTATGACATCCCCCAGAGGAACCTTATTCTTCTGCTTTTGAGTTTGCCTAAACAACCATTCTAGGATGGCTAATGTTGATGAGGATAGAACAATAGATTCAATACCTAAAAAATTAGTTACAACAAGAGCACCAACAACATTAGTGGGAATGGAAGTGGTAAAATAGACGGGGTGGATGTGAGGATTTCCATAGGAGTGGATACAATGATATTAGAAGCTGCAATGGAAGGAAATGGAAGTGTTAAGGTAGGTAAAGTAGAAATGGGTGACCCAATAGTTTCCCCGGCTTAGAGAACTAGAAGGGATGAGAATACTTGGGCCATGGAAGGAGATGGGAAAGAATAAATGACTATGGAAGTGGAAGGAACTGATGTAGGAAGTGACAATGGAAGAGGAGGAAGAGATGATGGTTCTTGTGGGACACTTGGGGAATCACTGACTTCAACTACTTCTGTCACGGGTGTTGCAGGAGACATGGCTTTAGAAACAGGAGCCTTGGAGAGAGATGAGCTCCCAAAAACAAATGAAATATTTTTTGGAACTACATGGGCCTTTTGAATTGACCTTTTTCCCTTTATGGGTGTTAATTGGCTCATGGTTAATGGGGCTTCTATATTTGTAGGTTGATCTACCCCTTTGGGTGAGATTCCCAAGGTAACCAACCAACTGTAGGTTTTCTACAAAATGGGCCTCACCTTCTCCTTTGTATTACATTATTCTTCCACATACCAATCAATTCATGGTAATGGTTGATTGGAAACATTATCATTTTTATATGCTACATCCAAAACCTCATCATCATCTTGCATGTCTTTTGGTACATTGGCTATACCAAACTGTTGAACCTCATCCAAATTTATCCTCTCATAGTCTCTTTGTGGGATGATGAATTCATCTTGACAATGAATCCAGATGTCTTTCAACTGGGGCACATGGGAACTAGACCGACATGTTTCACTGAATTTACCCTAATAGTCAAAATTGGTTCATGGATGAAAATTCTACAAGGTTACTTCTACCATTTCAGCATCCACATTCTTAGCCTTATAAATATTGTGGAAAGTGTATCTGCCAATTAAAATAGGGAGCCAAACTCCCACTTTCTGTCATTTATTATGGATCTTTTGGTAATCTACCAATTTTCAAACCAATTCTAATAAGACCCACTTGTCAGTGGGACATCTTAGTAACATGCTAGGAACACCTACAAAACTAGGGATCCAAATGTAAGTAAATGTGGGGAAGTATAGGTAGATAGCTCCCCATTCATTCACTTCCTTGAAGTATTCATTGGAAATCCTCCGATAATACAACTCCTTATGAAAACGATAGAGAATAACTACAAAGAAAGCATCGTTAATTATGTGGAAATGCCTGCTTCCCTCATCCAGTAAAAGTTGAGGATAAAAATCATAGATTTGGGAAGTGCTTCGAATACCCTTAGTATCCAATCCGGTAAATTCTCCAATAGTAGCTGTGGCATAAACCAAAAAGGATGTCATATAGAAACTCTTTGAGGACAACACTCTACTCAACTGATAGCAATTGGAGCTACTGATATACTCACCCCATCTGATAAATTCCTTATTCTTCTTAATGGTAGTGATATATAAGAACATCCAATCCTAGAATTCCTTCACAAAGGGAAGACATGAAACTTTGCTCAGTATCACAATAATGTCGGTGACCTCCTGAATGAATTATGACCGATACATGGTATTTGGTAATTTGGAAAAACTCTTGGCCAGATAACTTTTCAACATGACCCTCGTGCACAACTCATCTTCTTTGTCCCAATGTTCTACCGATGACTCTGGTGAAATTTCGCATAGTCCTCGACGTTGGGAAGTTTGAGAAAATCTTCAAAGAAATATGGATCCAAGTGGATTACAACCTTTCCATCATCATCCTTAACTGTCATGGATTCTTCATCAAAGTGGGCTGCAGTAGCTAAAATGAACTCTGAGCAATGTATGGATGAGCAAGCCCACTTTCATATATGGCTTTCATCTAAATTTCTTATTTGGGGCCTTCACCCTTGCCCAGAAGTCTGGAAAATTAATTTTTCTGAGATCGGTGTCTCCTATACTCCCCGGGTCAGAAGACAAACAAGACTGAGGAGAAACTCCAAGGAATGAATATTGCATCTTTTCCTTGCCCTTGGATGTAGAAGTAGACATCAAGTTTTGAATTTTGGAACCCAATGGCCTTCTGGTTCCCGAAATTTTGAAGATGAAAGTTCCAAAGTTGAGAAGTCTAAAAGCCTGAATTGGAGAAGTCTGAAGTTCCAAAAAGCTTCAACCTCCGAAACCCCGAAAAGTAGAGTTCTGAAAACCTAAAGTGAAAAGCTCCGAAGTTCCGAAAAATAGAGTTCTGAAATGGAGACTTCCAAAAACCAAAAAATGAGAAGTCAAAAAATATGAACGACACAATTCCCAAGAAAAAAAGTGTTGAACAGCCAAATATTTGAATTCTTGAAAGAAGGTTCTCTGAAAACACCAATCTTTGAACTCTAAAAAATGAGAAGTGCTGAGAGGGAAAATTTGAATACTCGAGAGGATCTTTGAAGACTCTGATGGCAGCTATACTGAATACCTGTAGAAACTAGAATTGTGGAAACATGGTGGGCAATGAGATTGTCATTTTCCAAGGCACACAAAGGAGGAACAAAAGAAAATGAACAAGGACAAAACAAAACAAAATATCTTAAATCAAAAAGAAAATAACCAAAATAAAATGCCTCAAAAATGGCATCGAAAAGTACAAGATATAGTAAAAACCCAAGTCGTCAAAGAAAAATGTCAGATGAAAATGACAAGTAAAAAATGAGTTTAAATAGAAAAAATATGACATTAATGGCCAAATTTTGATCCGTACAAAAGTAGGTAAGAATTAAATGCGCAAAGAGCTTCAAAATTCTGAAACCTGAAAGCCCAATTTTCTGAAATCTCAGAATTTTGGGGTTTTGGACTTCGGAGATCAAGAGATGAAAATCGTGAAATGGTGATGTGAGAGTTTCGAAACCTGAAAGTCCAAAATTTTGGACTTTCAGACTTCAGAAGTCTGAAAGTGGAAAACCTCAAAACGGTCAAGAGAGTTTTGAAACCCGAAAGCCCGAAAGTTTGAAATTTTGGAATTTCTAGCTTTTAGACTTCAGAAGTTTGAAAGTGAAAAACCTTAAAACAGTCAGGAGAGTTCCGAAACCAAAAATCCCAAACGTCTGAAATTTTAAACTTACGGGATTTCAGACTTCAGAAGTCTAAAAGTAATTTTTTCAAAATATGTGACCTAGAGTTCCGAAATCTGAAATCCCAAAAGTCTTAAATTTCAAACTTTCGGGGTTTTGGACTTCAAAACTCTGAAAGGAATTTTCTAAAAAGTGTGACTTGGAATTCCAAAATCCAAAAGCCTGAAAGTCTGAAATTTTAGAATTTTGGGATTTCAGACTTCGGAACTCCAAATTCAAAAATTTATAATTGCCAAAGAAAACTCTGAACTCCGAAAACCTGAAAGTCTGAAATTTTAGACTTTCGGGCTTTCAGACTTTAGAACTTGGAAATCATAATTTCAATTCCATGTCATTTAAAATCCAAAAGGAAAATCCCCGAAGTCTGAAGTTTGAATTTTTTCAGATTTTCAGGACTTTGGAGAATTTTCAATTTTGTAGAGAGCTTCTGTGTGAAGGATTTCAATTTTTTTATCTGATCGATTTGAATGTCTGTTTCTCACGGTAGAATAAAAAGGCAACACTTAGAAATGTATAGTCTTGGATTGATAGTCCGGTGTAGACCAAAAATCACGTAATTAGGTACATTTCTAGGTCTTAAAATCATACTTGCATTCATATGATTCCTAAGCAAGAAAACTAGTAATTGACAACTATATTTGGCCTCTTTGCTTTGTCTCTGGTCTTCTTTCTGGTATTTTACACCCTACAACCCAGTCAGTACTTTATTTCTTTATCTTTCATGACTCTCAACACCAATGCTTAGGCACCCTCGTCCCCTCTCGGTGCTCTGACCTCTTTCTATCTTACTTGCTCTCTTTGGGCCTCTTTTATCTTTTAGGCATCTTATTTTCTTATGAGTCAGCCTTTTAGTTTTCAATTACGAAATTCAACCAAGGGAATAATATAAATACCAATCTATGCGAAAAAAATAAAGGACCAATCTCTAAGTATCTACTATCACCACCTAAGCTTGCATCCAAATTCATTCTAAGAGCATCAAGGAATCCATCTAGCACTCACTCAAGGGATAAGGGACTACATTTTCTACTTACACGCATAGGATGGGAGTTCATTTTCTCATCCAAACATCTATTTACATTGATACATTTATCACTCGCTATCAAGTGCATATTGCAAAAGAGATTCTTAGGGAACGATTCTATCACACATGGACAAGAACTACATGGAGTATGAGATGTAGTGCAACACTCAATTGTAAGTTCACTCTATCGGGTGACTGTCAAGGTCAATCTGACTCCACATTTCTATCTATATTTTTTATAATTTGATGTAGTTTTGGGTTTTGTATGATATCATTTGTTTTTAAGGTTACAAGCAAGTTATACGATCATCTAAATACATACAGGTGATCAAAATCAAAGGTTAGCGATACTTGTGTGATATGGTGAAAACCAGCTTCTGAAGTCCTACGTAATCACGGGTGCCTAACAAAGGTTCCTAGCACCTAGGCATCCTATTCCCATTCTAGGTGCCCTAGTCTCGGCTCATCCAGAAGTTCTAGGATTTTAAGTGTTTGATTGTGACAGTATACTCTTCCTATTTACCAATTTTCTAGTCTTCACACTTTGGGATTTATTGTGAAATCAGCCAAGTCTTATATTCCCTCTCTTACACTTAGGGTTTTATATTTATTATGATTATTACTTGTGTCAGATCTATACTTTAGCATTTATTTATCATACATGACTTTATAATTAGGGTTTTAATAATTCCATTTTTGTTAAATCATTTGGTGAACCTAACCATTCAAACCCTACCTTCTAAGCATGTATTAAAATTTCTCTTCTTCTCAAGTCATGGATCAATCTTATTATCCTTCTTTCACCCCAATTAAGGTTTTTGGAAAGGTTACTATTGTTGCTGATTTTATGCAAGTTCTTACTCAACATCCTCCTTGTTTTATTACGCCTAGGGCTGATCCAAATATCAATGTAATTGATACTTGTTGCACTCATCCTTCTACTTATCAACCTATTTCTATCCCACCACATATCACTTATGTATCTCCTACCACCACTTCTAAAGGTTATGACATCATAGAACAACTTAAGAATACACCGGAAAAGATATCTCATTATGATTTATTGCATAGTGCACCCGATTGATGTCAGACATTATAAGTCTTCCTTTTCTCTATTCACATTAAAAGTAATAACTCACTAGTGTCCTTTACACATCTCACTCAGTATCTCAAAAATATACCACATTCCATATTATTTAGGGATAAGGAAATACCACCATATACTATTGACAATCCATGTGTACCTTTTCTTATCACTACTACCATTAGCACTATTTTTATCAAGTGTGTACTCATTAACAATGGATATGCCATTAATCTATGTGTTCACTTCCTTCTAAGGAAAATTGGTAGTACTGATAATCTAATTACTAAGAATTCCACTCTCATTTATGGTTATGAATACGCTACTCACACATGCCTAGGCACTATCAAATTACCTATACAAGTTGGGCCTAATATTATTCCTTTAGTATTCTTCGTTATCGATGCCTCATTTCATTTTAATCTCTTGTTGGGTAGACCCTAGATTCACGCAATGCATGATGTTCCATTTACTATTCATTAGGGTGTTAGGTTCTTACATGATGGTTATGAACATACTATTACTTCTGATCCCGATCCATTCAATTTCTATCGCATAGACCTCTTTACTACTATTCCTATTCCTCCATTGCACCCTATCCCACATAGCAATATTGATACATATGATATTGGTCAATCTAGTGATTCACAACCTTCTTCCACCTCCGCAAGTATACCATCCATTTCCACTCACACTATTGATATCATTTCACCCATTATGTCTACTCCAATGAATACCACCACTCCTCTCGTTGCAACTCATCTCCCTCCGTAATCTAGCTCACTCTTGAAAATGAATACTTGAAAACAATATTTGACACAGAAGCTTTGCACATAAACAAGACAGTGCTTATATATTTTATTAATATCAAATTAAAGCATTACAGACAAATGAGAGAGCTGCAATATTTATAGATATTGGATAACTTCTATCTCATCCACAATATATGGAAACAAATCATCTAATCTGAGAAAATATGCAAAAATAGCATATTGCCCCTCATGGAAATCATCCGGGAACAAAATATACAAGATAGAACATGATCCCACAAACATTGGGATGAGAAAACTATCACTTAGTTAACTAACAACTAAGGATAACTAATACCTATCGACATAAGTTTAAAGTATTTAAATTAAATACTTTAACTATTAAATTTATTCAAATATTAACTAATGATGAATTAAGCTAAGTTTTATTCCTAACATTCCCCCCTTAATTCAGCATGGTCTCAAGTGAACAGGAGAGAAATTCTCTAAAACCCTCAAATTTACCTTGAGCAAGTGACTTTGTGAAGACATCTGCAAGTTGCATATCTTTCGGGCAATATTGGAGCTAGATGTTATTGTTTTGAACATGTTTGCGAATGAAATGTACTTGCACCTCAATGTTTTTGGTGTGCTCATGAAAAACTGGGTTCTGAAAATGTTTTACTACTCCTTCGTTATTAACATGTAGGATAGTTGGATCTTTTTATGGTGTTCCCAATCCTACAAGTATACATCATATCCATATCGCTTCATAGAAAGCTCCACCTGCTGCATGATATTTTGATTCTATGGAGGACCTTGAAACACAAGTTTGCTTCTTACTCCCCCATGATATCGGTCCAGATCCCAAAAATAATACAAATCTTGAAGTGAATTTCCTATCATCTATGTTTCCTGCATGATCTAAATCTAAATATCATGTCAAGAAGAAGTTATTGTTCTTCTTATATTCTAGGCCATAGTCCATAATTCCTATTATGTACCTCAATATCCTCTTTGCTACTTTCTAGTGAGAAACCCTTGGTTATTCCATGAACCGTGAAAGATAGCTGACTACATAGCTAATATTCGGCCTAGTGTAAGTCAAGTAGATGAAACTCCCGATCAATTGCCGATAGAGAGTTGCATTTACTTGTGGTGATGGATCTGTTTGAGATAGTTGAAGTCTTGTCTCCATAGGTGTGGAAAATGGCTTACAATCCATCATATTGAATTTCTCGAGCGTTGTCTTGGCGTATTTCAATTGTGACACAAAGAAATGATTTTCTCTTTTCCAAACTTCAAGTCTGAGATAATAATGTAGAAACCCGAGATCAATCATGTCAAATGATCATGTTAGATATTTCTCTATTGACCCAATAATCCTCACTGATCATCCAGTGATGACTAGATCATTGACATATACTACAATGATCACTATCTCCCCCCCCCCCTTGCTTTTTGAGATAGATATTAGGATTGTATGGACTCCCATTGAATCCATGTTGAATAAGATGCTCATCAAGTTTTATGCACCATGCCCTGGGAGACTACTTTAGACCATATAGTGATTTCATGAGTTTACATACATTTTCCTCTTTACCTGGTATGACAAAACCTTTTGGTTGAGTCATGTAAAATTATTCCTATAAATCACCATTAAGAAAGGCACTTTTCACATCCATTTGGGGTATTTTCAAACCAAATTGTGCAGCTAGAGAAAATATTAACCTGAAAGTTTTTATCTTAGCTGTGGGAGCAAAAGTCTCCTCATAATCAATGCCTTCTTTTTGAGCATATCCCTTAGCAACTAGTCTAGCCTTATAATTATCAATTTTATCATCTGCTTTGTACTTCATTTTGAAGATCCATATGAATCCAATCAGATTTTTACCTGGTGGAAGATCTATAAGTTTCCATGTATTATTTTTCATAAGTGACTTATATTCTGCATCCATAGCATCTTTCCAAGGTTTAAACTATAGGGCTTCTAAAACTAAGGATGGCTCAATAGTTTCAACTTTGCTCATTAAGTCCAAATTGACCTCATTTCGACCCATACTATGAGTCCTTATTCCAGTGGTAGATGATTTAGGGACACTATCCAATTTTGCATCTCTAATCATACTTGTATACCATTTAGGCATACTTTTTGTGGTTCCTATGGGAGGTTGAATTTCATTATCTTCCCCATCATCACTGTCGTCATCAAAATGATTACCATCCTTTGCTTGCAGTGTAGGGATGATTTTTTCATCATGTGAGTGTATGGAAGGATCATCTACTTCTTTCTTCTCAAATAAGTCAACATCCTGACTAGTGTATACCTTTCTTGTTTTTGGATCTATAAGTCTGTAGCCAAGTGCTTCATCATTGTATCCCAAGAAGATAAGTTTTTTTTATTTCATATCAAGCTTAGTTCTTTGTTTATTAGGAATGTGCATACTTTCTTTACATCTAAAAACTCTAAGGTGTGAAATATATGGCTTATGCCCTGACCATGCTTCATGTGGTGTAACTCCATCAAGAGTTGCAGTGGGAACTCTGTTTAGTAAATACATTATCGATTTAGATTCTTCGGCACAAAATTTTTTTGATAATCCTGCATCATCAATCATACATCGCACCATATTCATGATAGTATGATTTCTCCTTTCAACAACACCATTTTTTTGGAGTGTGTGAGGAGGAGCCATTTGGCGACAAATGCCATGGGTTTTCAAAAAATCATTTAACTCATTGCTGGTGTATTCTCCCCCTCGATTTGAGCGGAGTGTTTTTATTTTCCTACCAGACTTTATTTCAAAAAGGGATTTGAACTTCTTGAAAGTTTTAAAAGCTTGGTCTTTTGTGGAAAGACACTATATCCACATATTTTTTTGAAAAATCATCAACAAAGAGCTTGAAATATTGAAACCCAGAGTGGCTAGGTCTCATTGGTCTGCATAAATTAGTGTGCACCAAGTTAAGTTTTGCCTTTTCCTGAAATGTACTATGTTTGAAAGGTGCTTTATTTTGTTTTCCTGCCAAACAATGCTGACATTTATTAGTACCCTTTTTTAGAGGTGGTAAACCCCTAACCATGTCATATCAATGAAGTGTGTCAAGATAGCCAAAACTCACGTGTCTAATTCTTCAATGTCATAGTTGAGCTGATGATGTATCCTTGGCTATAAGTTCTTGATCAGTTTGTTGAACAAAATCTGACTGAAATATTCTTCCTACATTTAAAGCTTTTGTAACAATTTTAGAGCTTCATGACTTGTCTTGAATTAGGCACATATTTTTACTACCTTTACAATCAAAGTCAATTTTGAGATTGTGATCTAATAATTGACTCATGGATAACAAATTTTTGTTAAACCAGGGAAAAAATAAACATCTATAATTTTACAATTATGTTGCCCAAGTGGTAGTGAAATGGAACCACTACCTTCAACATTGTATGATGTATCATCACCCAAAGATATATGATTTTTGGTGGGTGTTTTACTCATCGTGAAGAACCAATCTTTCTTTCCTCTCATGTGTCGAGTTGCACCTGAGTCAACATACCAAATTTGATTTGTAGAATTGGATACTTCATTTGATTGTGTAGAATATAGGAAGTCATCATCATCAAATTGATCTTCATGTTCGGCTACATTTCCTTGTTGAGTTGGTTTATTCTTCCACTTGTTATTATTTTATCCCTATTTACTCTATTGTTGATGAAATTTTGTTTGTTGGTAATTAATATTTTTACCACTTGATGATCCTTGTTGGAATGTGTTGTACCAACAATTTTTTAACTCATGTCCTTTTCGACCACAAATAAGACATTTTTGTTGGTCATTTTGGCCTTATTGAGTATTACCTTTCTTCTGAGGTTGTTTATTAGACTTAGCCTATTTTTTTCCTTTTTGATTAGAAGCAAGTGCATGCTCTTTAGTTTCAGTAGTTGAGTGAATAGCTTCCTCTTGTTGTATCATGTTCACTAACTCTTCAAAAGTTGGTGTTTGACCAGTTATGTTATCCAGCATGGCAATGCTAGAATGATGATTCTAATGATGAGGTTAATACCGTTGAGCTTACTAATGACAAATTTAATAATCTTAATTTTACTCCTATCGAGATAGATGAGCCATACTTCAATGATACCTTTGTTTTTATTGGCCTTGGTGAATATCAACTCAAAAAAACACCTCCTACTAATGTATGGTACTTTTTCAGGGGTCTGTCTATACATTGGATGTCATTTCACCTTCCTCTTTTTCTCATGAGAAACATGTACCTTCACTTCCTACCTTCACATGCACTCTTTTCCTAAATGACTCTTATTAGAAACACATTCCATTCGATCCCACTTTCTCTGACAATATTTTTACACATTATGGTTTAACTCAACATAGATTCAAACTCATTGATCTCCTCCCTCCACCTCATTCCCCTCACCTCTATCATGGATATGTTTGCATTACTACTTCTTATGGCCTTTGCGTCTTCCATCTACCTATCTTTGTTGTGTGTAATCCTCAGACTTCTCCACTTACTCTTGGAAAGTTTTGGCTTAACTACAATGGAGGCACTCTAAATCCTGATCATATTGATATCACATTTCCCTTGTCTTTCAATCATGTTTCTATTTGCAATGATTCATTTCTCGGCTATAGAAAAATATCACTCGCTGGTATGTGTTATCGCCAAATCATTGCACCCCCCCGAATGGCCTAGGGCCAACCCACAAACAAGGTATCCTGAAGCTAATTTTGAATTCCTTCATCTGTGATGTGGCTCTATATTTTACCATGCATGTTTCCAATTTCTGCATCTTAAGTTGTAACTTTAAATCTTCATTTGTGAGATATCCTCCATCATCTGCATGTTCCTGCTCTTGAAATGTTGCATGGTTAGGTGAAAAACCAAATTGATCATGACTTTTCTTATAGGGATATACATGTTGTTGATTCTCATCATAAAATAGAGCTGGAGGTGGGTTAAAATAGCTTGAAGATGGAAAGTGTTGTTGCTGGTGCAAGTGGGAACTCAACTGTGGAAATGAAACCATGATTTCTCAGCTTCACGAATGGAAGAAAAATGGAAAGATGTGGAAGAAAACTAGATGTAAATGGGTAAAATAAAAATTCTACAGCTCAGAGAGTGGGTTACTTATACTAATAGAGTCATCAGTTGTGTTTGGGTATACCTCTTAAGGTTACAATTTCACTAAGAGCACAACAATTTAATGAAATGAAGTGAACACAAATACACACACCTGTGAAACATATGAATCTTGTATTATAATGGGATAGCTATGAAATGTATAACTTTCACCTACTGTCCACCAGACGTGCCAAAAATTGTTATCACCAAATCACTGCACCCCCCGAATGGCCTTAAGCTGAACATAACATTCGATATGATTGGGTAACATAGGATCGCCTCTCAAGCTATGGGACTTGAGCTCGAGGTGAACCTCTGAAGAAGGCCGAATTCCTCTTCCTAAACTAAGCACTACAATATTCCTAATGTAATAAAAATGGCTAACTAGACCTATGCTAACATTTCAAGGTATTAGGGAGAGATGTTTGTAAGGAAATAAAACTTATACTAGAAGTGGTGATGTACCAAGAAAGGGTTTTTCTAGAAAAAATTCTTGATTTCCGATGAATAGAGATGATCATGAGGAAAAATGAACATGCATTACAAACTCAAATTTCATACAGTACTTCACTCCTTGATAGACACAATAACCTCAAAAAATTTCAAAATAAACTCTGGTTTCACAGTTCACCTACAAACAAGAGAGAGGCAAATAGAAGTAATAAAATCATGTAAGGACATATAACTGATCACAAAACATAATTCTCATTACTTCAAGCACTTGCACAGTGATCATTATATCTTAGAAAAGGCATAGGTTTTCATTATAATTTTAGAAGAAAGGCTTTAGAGGTTACAAATTCACAGCATCTCAGCTTGTGAACAGAGGGGAATCTTTGGGAGAATGTCTAACTCCTTTAAATTGATCATTTTGGTCTGGAATACAGGCTCACAACAAATGATATCCATTGAATTTGACTATGTAGCTCAGCCGTTGACTCGAAAAATAACTCAAACATTAGAGCTTGTTCAGATTCATTCTTTCAGGTTTCAAAATCTGAGATTCCCTAACTCAGTAACTCTCCAACTTGACCAAACAAACCACCTATCCCTAAAATCCTGAAACTCTGAATTTCAGAGTTTGGACTTCGAGGAACTCCCTGCTCTTTGTGAACATCCTCCAATACAATCCCAAAATCTGAAAGGAAAACATTCCTAAGTCCAAAATACTTACACCCCAATGCATTGTGTCTGTCTTCAGCTTGACCCAGAGATGTCCTTCATTGAAATGACATGGTTTGCAAGTACATTACCTTTCTACCTATTCCATTGACATCAATAGAACCCCAAGCTTGAGACTTGCATCCAATGCTTCATTTTTCAACCCTTCGAGCTCTTAAACACCGTTCAACTTCCTGAGTCTCAATTTTACATGGCTATACAGTCGAGCCATTCTACATTCATCGCTGATATCGAAACCTGTGACCTATACTCCAAATTCATTGAAAGTATTACTACTCAGCCCCTTACTGACATGATTCATGGCCTTGATGGATTGATACAGCCAAAATCATGGTTTCAACTCGGTGCCATGAGTTGTTCCCACCAATGATGCGCTATATTCCTTAGTTGAAACATCCTATTTTCAAGCTCTCCTCCTTCACATATCCACTGAGCTCCGAGATTGATCCTCCTAAATTGTGGTATGGCATTCCCCTATGGCTCAGACCACCCCAGATACTAGCTCAATTTATCTCAATGATGCTTATACCCTCTCTGAGCTTATCTCTTGAATTTAAAATCAACATCTCCTTCAATATTTTTCACGCTCAACCGAGAATGTAGAAAAAAAATACCTCGGATTCCATATCAACTCAAATCTTAGCACTCTGACGAGATTTCTTACAAACTACCTCACTTTAGAGCCACATAAATTCCCTATCCACCCACTCATGAGCTCTCATTTGGGTAACTCTGCACCCACCAAAAATCTATCATCTACCGATCTCTGCCGCATGATCTCCCAGTGACATATCAATTCAATTGATGTCGAGCTTTATGCATTTGAGTCAAAAAAATTAACCCCAGTAGGTTGATCATCAAGCTCAAGCTCCTTCATTGTATAACCCAACCTTGAGCTCTACCTCACTAATTTTATCAACTCATGCACCTGAACACACAACATCAAACCACTCCATTGCCCGATTGCTGATCTCACTAACATCTTGCATCACCGAAGTCAAACATGTGCCAAGTTATTCACACAAGCTCAATCTCACATCGATACACCCATGGCTCGACCTCTTAGCTCAATGGGGCAAGTTGAATCCTACAGCTGATTGTATATATGTCTTCCTGACTCATTATGAGCCCACCTTAGCTCCTTTATGTGCAATCACCAAGCTTACACATAACTTGTGAGATCATCCTTCTATTGTTCCTTCCCGGTGAGCCCAGTGGTGAATTCTCCCTCTCGAATCTTCATGCATTCAACCATACACCTATGCACTGATCCGTCTCCATACTACTTGACCCTTATGATCAGAATTTCTATAGTCTAATGCTCTACGTGCATGACTTCTTAAAATATCTCTGGTCCTCATCCTGCCAAGTCGACTGATTCCATGTGTTTGTCCCCTTAAGTCATTAACTTGGCTCAAACTGAGTTTTCCAAACACACACCAAATTGATTTGGTCTTTGTTGAGTTCAACATCTTCCTCTTTTCCATGGAATGGGCCTATGTCAATCCATTTGTTTCAATCATGGTGAGTCGACACACTACTTATCTTTCCTGCAAGATCTCGTGGCCAAACCCAATAAATCCTAAAAATTCTCCATACTCACGGTCTTCCCTCCACAATTTAAATGGCTCAATCCATTTTTTGCTATCACAACTTGGCCATATCTGGGCTTGCCTCTACTATGCTTTGATTCAGCCTATAGTTTTTTCCTCCCATGCTCTCCATATGCCCTAAGTTTGTGTTATTATGACTACAGTGTTGAGCCATTATCCACCTCACATCAACGAGCTCAAAAACTGAGCCAACCTGTGATTAGCTAGTCCCGAGTCCACAAACATGAAATATTCTAATCTAACTCTTTGTTACAACCAAATCGGTTGAGTTGGCTTATATCAACATTGCCTTGTCATGTTCTCATTGAAATGGCCAACTTATTTGGCAAGCTCTTCATTATGGGACTCCCGACCTCCTTGAACCAAATAAAAGTTGACATCGAGCTTTCCCTCAGAAACACCTTAGATAGAGACTTCATTATGACCTTCCATGACTGATCATGAGCTCAAACCTTGAGAAATGCTAGCTTTCTTTGATATATAAGGGCTCAAACTCGTTGTTTACATCAAATCACTAAGTAGCTCTCCAAGCTGCTCGACAAGCTATCCTATTCAATGGCCTATTTGACCTTTTTTTTTTTAATCTCTAAAATTTTGGGTCTTATGGAATTTTATCAAAATCTGAGGACATAAAGGTACAATTAGACCTTATCAACATAATTTATTGATTTTAATCAATTTATACCCATGATAATCAAAACTGGTCCCACCGGGACCAATGTCCTGTTCTGAGTACACCCTGATCTTCTTCAAACTGAGAAAGGAAAAATCCAAAATGATCCTAAAGAATTTGGTAATGCCATGGATGTGTCTCAACACAAAATTTTGCTTATAGATCTAAGAATTTTTTATGAATAATTCTTTCGGTCCCAGGGTCTAATAGACATCCTCTTCGTGTAATTTTGCCAAGTGTGGAAAAATTGGACAACATTTTTGGAGACCTCTCGGGGATGCTTTCATGCTAAGCATGGTTCCAGGAGCCTTTCTATCCATTGGGCATGGAGTCATAATTTTCAATCTAAGACTTGATGTTGAACCATGAAACTCCTGACCTCCAAATACCTGAACATTGTCGCATTAAAACACATTATAGATTCTTGAATGAAACATCTACTAAAATAGGGACAACATAGAACTCTATTAAAACTTGAATCTATCCTTCTTCTGAAAATTTCATCTTTGACACATTGTGCAAGAGCAATGATGAAACACAACACACACAAAACTTAAAATCATGCATGCCTCAAATGAGACATGCAAAGTGTGTTAGGCACTTATTTTGTTGGAAGTAAACCTATTACTACCCTACACTAACCGGAAACACAAGTGAGCTAAATGAACCCTGAAACTGGTTGGGAAAGATAGCTTCCACTCCTCACAATGGGTAGCCATGCAGATGATGTGACAATGGACATGGCTGAAATTGATAGTGAAAAACTGAAATAAAGCCAATTCTTCACTTGGTTTACAAGGCATCAACTGGAAAGAGAAAGAATACCTCTTCTGCATTTATCTTGTAGAGGCATAACAACTGATCCTTGGGACTAAGAAAATCATCCTCACATTCTGAAATGACTGGGAAGAAGGAGATCAGAGGAAGGAGAAATGGAAGATAAAAGCACAATTTTGTAAGAAAGCTACATTGTATGCATAATAAACTCTTTTTTGTTTGATATCTTACCTTGTCATCAATATCTATAAATCATGTGATTTAAGAGCTTACATTATTTCCTTATTTACATTTGGAGATTCATTTTTGAATCCTTTTATGAGTATTGGTGAAAGGATGAGTTGAACTACCTGTTTCTTGGCTTGAAAATTGATACAATGACTATGTGTGCAAGTTTTAATTATCTGTTTTGGAACATCAATGATAAATTTTTCATATAATTTCTAAATGACTCAAAAAACAAATTGTAGGTGTAAAATTTCATTCTCAATATGGTTTTTTAATATATTACATTAATTATAAGTATTTTTTTATTTTTTAAGTATTTCCTATCTTGACTGGAGAATGCATGCAAACTATTTAGTGTAATGTCTTCCTAGGAAAAAAATCATAAATTTTAAATTTCTTACTAAAAATGGATTATATTTTAAACATATGTTCCTTTTATAAGATTGTAAAATCTACAAAAGTTGTAGATAAATTGGCTTTGTGCAGAAAAAGATATTCATGACATAAATTTGTTGCAGACTGTTTGTTCTTGAGAGCACAAAAATGGCAGTTTTGGAAAAACGGGTTAAGTTTGATGGTTTGATTATTTTTAATTAAATTTTATGACTGCATTAACATTGTATTGAAGTTTGGAATAGATTAAAATAATTAAGGGAGGTCATTGAAGGCTAAAAAATGCAAAAAGCTACTTGTTTGGGCTAAGAACTACTGAAGGTGTGGAGATGAAAGGTAAGAGAAAACGTGAAATTTCATGAATAATGATCATCTTGATTGTTGAAATGACATGCAATGTAAGTTATGAGGCTTATATAACATAGTGTGGTGTTTGTGAAATCCACTTAAGGTGATTTTTGTCAACTTTTTCAAACTAGATACATTTTAGGCTTCTTGGTGAAGATTTGCATCTGCAGAGATTGGTGTAAGATCATTGTTGAATTCCTCCTAACTTAGTTGAATGCATAAAATATTTAAATTTCTCTACATCACTATATTACATTTTCAATCCCATAACATGATGAGATGAAGTGTTTTTGTGTTCTTGCACTAATGGCTCAAAACTTCCTGTTGATGCAAAATCACAGCACCCCTGGATATTGATCAGTTTTCCAGGATGATCATATTAATATCCAGTGTGATAGCATAACATTGAATCCTTTCTCCAAGTGTGGGACTTGAAGAGTGAGAAAGGAATCTCCAGAGAAAGGCTGGTTCCTATTCCTCTGTTCAGGTGCACACAAAATATGCAGAGGGTTTTCTCAAAATCTAATCTAATCTGCCAAGGAGACAATGTAAGAAGATGCATAAAATAAATCTAAGCTAATAGAGGTGATGCACTGAGGAATGAAGAACATATTCTTTGCCACATTAAACACAGACCATGTAGATATAACACAACACCATGCATAGATAGCAAAAATGCAATGAAAGATCAAGAATGATAGTAATAAATATGTAAGAGGGTTTAGAAGCAACCATAGACACATATATATTGCTCAAGGATTGATTCAATACATTGCAATGGCCAAAATCAAGAAACGGTGTTACAGTCTATATGGGGGGTTTGAAAACTCCACAAATCTTCTTATGAACAGGAGAGAAGGGAGGGTGCAAAGAAGAAATGTCTAACTCCAGAAAGAAACCCCTCCTTACAATATATAGGAAGAATGGAAGAGAAAAGAGAGAGGAATTCGAACTACCCCAACCACCTCTAGGTTGCATTTAATTTGTCCATCATGGTAGAAGCGGCGGGTTCTGGCAAAGCGGCGGTTTGCCTAACAGAAGCGGCGGGTTGTCTGCTGCATTAAAGTTGTTAGTTGAGCATCACTTCTACTTATTATTTCGTGCCATCTTCTGATTTTATTTCTTCAAACTGAACCAAAATGCAAGATTGACCCTGGAAATGTGTAGAGAATCTCACAAGCTTTCCGTTGATATAAAGAACGTGTAAATCTGAGCTCTGGATCGAAAGATATGTCAATCTGAAGATTTAGGACACGGAATAGGCGAAAACAGATTTTTGAATTTCTTCCCACGCTCTGCCACTTGGATGACACGTGGCGCGCTCTGATTCGCTGAATAATTCTCTCTCCTCTACTTTTCGGCGGGCTTTCCTTTGAATTTTCCTCGTGGGTTCTTAAATGGGACACATGGCACGATCCTATTTGTTCGGCTCGGTGCTCGAAAATTCACCCTTTGACTTTTCTGACCTTTACTCCTATGAGGACACGTGGCAATTTCTCAATGGTTCTCGGGCCTGCCGGGTCTTCCGCGTACTTCGCGTCCATCTGTCCCAGACGTCCCTTTTGATTTTGGACCTCTTGGGACAATTTCAGCTGATTCGGCCGGTTCGGGTATTTCTGGCCCGCTTGTTCCACTTTTTCCGGACTGACTTGACTCCTTTCGGTCGGTTCGGCCGGTTCGGGTCCTTTTTGTCCCGCGCGTCCCAATTGCTTTTGGGATCCTTGTGCTGATTTCGGCCGGTTCGGACATTTCGCGCATTTTTATCCCACTTGTCCTAAAGGCGATCCTCTTCAGTAGTTAGCCAATTTTTCTCCTCGGCTGGATCGGCTTTTCGCGCCCGTCGCGTACTTCTGTCCCACTTGTCCCATTTTCTTTTGGACTTCTTGTGCTCATTTCGGCCGAACCGGCCGGTTCGGGCATTTTTGTCCCGCTTGTCCTGAGCAACACTTAGGACTAGGACTTAGCCGATTTTCACGATTTTTTCTGGATTGACCTATTTGCCTTTCTGCAACCTTTGATGCATGTTATCGAAATTTTACCCTGGGGGGTGAAATTTTGACAACAATTTTGACGACTCAGCGGGGTTACCTGCCTGCTAGGTAGAAGATCAGTGGCCTTTTAGCGGTCCATTGGGCATGGAGTTAAGCATTATCCTGAAACAAGCCTGATACTGCAACCTCCCCTTCAGCAACACTCTGAACTATAGAAAACAACCTGAGAGCAGTAAAACCTATGCCAAAGCACTTAGGGAAAACAAAACTAATCTACAGCAAAACAATGTGCACAAGCACTTGGAGGAAAGAAAATCTAAACTAGTATTTACAGATGTAGTGAACCTCCCTCTAGAAGCAACGCTTGAGATAGATTCCATTTACTGGAATCTGCAGTTCTTCACCATCCAATGAGGCCAATTGGAAAGCATTGTTGTCCTTGCACTTTTTGACCATGTATGGGCCACCCCAAATGGCATCAAATTTTGAATGCCTTCCTGGTTTTGCCCGATCTGCATCCCATTTCAGAACTAGGTCCCCTTCCTAGAAGGTCCTTGCCCTAGCTCTCTTATCAAACCATCTTTTTACTACGGCTTGATCCTTTTCAATCGTCTGAACCGCATGTTCTCTGATTTCTTCTAATTCCATCAATTCTGCATACCTGGCCTCCATTGGTTCGAATTCAGATAACTCAAGCTGCTTCATGAGCTCCAAGGCTGGAAATTCTAATGATATAGGCAATACTGCCTCCTTCCCATAGACCAACTTGTAGGGAGAATTACCTGTAGACCTCTTTGGTGTTATTCTGTCAGCCCATAACGCTGATTTTAGCCTTGTATGCCATGTTCTTTGATTTTCATTCAGAGTCCTTCTGATGATTTTTAGCAAATTCTTGTTTGTGGACTCTGCCTGTCCATTACCCTGCGGGTAATAATTTGAAGAGGTGCTCAAATAGATTCCATTCTTGACAGCCCATTCTGTAATTTTTGAACCTATGAATGCTAATGCATTATCTGATATGATGGTGGCCGGCACACCGAATCTGGTTATTATCCCTTCATAAAAGTCTAGTATGCTAGACTCACTTGCCTCTTTGAGCGCTACTACCTCGGTCCACTTGGTGAAATAGTCTGTTGCTGTAAGAATCCACTTGTGGCCTTGACTCGAATTGGGATTGATGACTCCAATGAAGTCCAATCCCCATTGCATGAATGGATGATCTACTGAAATTGGACGAAGGGGAAGTGCTGCTAACCTTCCTTTCCCTGTGAAGAATGCACATTTCTTGCATTTTTTAACCCATGAGTAGCAATCATTGAATACAGTAGGCCAATAGTAACCAGCTTTCATGATTTTGAGAGTTGTTACTCGTGGGGTGAAATGGCCTCCTGCCTCCCCGTCATGGAACTCTTGTAAGATCCTCTCGATCTGACATATCCTGATGCATCTCAATAGAACACCGTTGATGTCCCTTTTAAACAAAACATTATCAACAAGCACATAAGGAATTGCTTGTAATCTGAAGTACCTTCTTTTCGCTTTGCTCATTTCTGGAGGGCACATGCCTGTTTGTAGGAAATGTATCATATTCTGAGTCCAACAGGGGGTGAACACATCATCATTTTCCTATTTTTGATCTTCTTGTAATAGCAGGACAGCGTCTTCTTCATCTTTTGGGCTGCCTGGTTGTTTGGAAGCGAGCTGCTCACACAGACCTTTGCCTCTTACCAGCTTGGTGATCCTTATCTCAATGTCATACTCCATGACACGGGTGATCCATCCTGCCCTTTTCTCATTCAAATCTTTATTGAGGAGGAAGTCCTTAACCCCAGCATGTGAGACTAATAACTGGACCTTGTTATTTGAGACCAAATGCTTGAATTTCTTCAAGCTTCTGATTACTGCAAGCACATGCTTTTCAATAAAAGAGTACCTTAATTCGCAGTCATTTAGGCTCTGGCTGAAGAAAGCAATCGGCTGCTCCTCATTATATTTGTTCTATTGTACCAGAATAGCAGAAATAGTGTCATCACCTCCAAACGCATAGAGGATGAAATCCTTAGAAAAGTCAGGGTTGATGAGAGTAGGTGCCTGGGAGATGGCTTCTTTGATTGCTTCAAAACTCTCCTTGCCTTCTGCCGTCCATTTGAAAACCATGCTTTTCCTTAAAATTTTGGTGATGGGCTTGACAAGGGCTGCAAAGTTTGGGACAAACCTTCGAACAAAGTTTATCCTTCCCAGGAAACTCTGAAGGGCTTTCTTGTGACTTGGCAATGGTAGAACTCTTATGGCTTCAACCCTCTCTGGATCAATTGCTAATCCTTCCTTGGAGACAATGTGGCCAAGGAGTTTCCCTTCATGTGCAAGAAAGATGCATTTCTTAGGATTCAAAGACAATCCAAACTTTCTACACCTCTGAAAAACTTGCCTGAGGTGAAAGAGATGGTCTGCAGCATTTTTTGAGAAGATAGTAATGTCATCTAAGTATATCAGTACTGCCTTGTTGATCAAGCCTTTGAATGCCATATCCATAGCTCGCTGGAATGTTGCTCCGGCGTTCAACAGTCCAAATGGCATCTTCTTATAAGCATACGTGCCCCATTTGGTTGTGAATATTGTCTTGAATTGGTCTTCCTCCTTCACCATAATTTGATTGAAGCCTGAGTAACCATCAAGTAGAAAAAACCTTTCTGATCCAGCTACGACCTGCAATATTTGCTCCATGGAAGGGAGTGGATAATGGTCCTTGAGAGATGCCCTATTGAGGTCTCGGAAGTCAACACATAGCCTGATCTCTCCACTTTTCTTTCTGACCGGAACCAAGTTCGCAACCCAGCTTGAGTGCTTGATAGGGAATATAATTGCTGACTCAATCAGCTTGTCCAGCTCCTTTCTCATGAGAGGCTCCATGTGTGGATTGACTGGTCTCTGTTTCTGCCTGACAGGCTTAGTATTTGGATCCAACTCGATGGTATGCTGAGCTAAGTTAGGATTGAAGCCCTTCAAGTCTTCATAGCTCCAAGCAAACACGTCAGGGAATTCTTGACAAAGCTGTATGAACTCATATCTCTCTTGCTCAGTTGTCATTTTTCCAATTTGTAATGGCTTGTTCTCTTTTACCAAGATGGATACCGAATCTTCCCTCTTGACCTGAATATTTGCTTTCTCCTTTCTAAACTGATCATTGGGGTTAAAAATGGACTCCAAGGTGACAAGTCCCTTGGGCAGCTTGTCAGTTCTCAGCTGTATCACCTGGTCACCATATTGATGTTCCAACTTCTCTTGATTCTTAGCTGAGAACTCAGCTTCTTCCTACAAGAAGCAGATGATTTGTTGATCATTCTCAAATACCTACCAACTGACATCGTTATCCGGCACTGAAGGCCTCACAATCACGTGGATGTTTGGCTATACCTTGTCTTGTTGAATGTTTTCTACGATGTCAAAGGCTGCCCCTACTGCTGCAAGCCTGTCAGCAGCTTGATTCTCTTTTCTGGGAATGGCCTTGATGCCGAAACCTTCAAAATCCTCCATGAGGTCCCACACCCTGTTCTTGTAGCATCTGAGTAGATCATTTTTGGCAGCATGCTGTCCCTTGACCTGATTTACAATCAGCTCACTGTCCCCAAAAACTTGCAAGTTATTTATTTTTCTTTTTATTGCCCAATGCATCCCCTGCACCAAGGCTTCATATTCAGCAGTGTTATTGGAGCATGCAAATTGAAATCTAAAAGCTGAATAATACTTTACTCCTTGCGGTGAAATAAGCATGGCTCCTCCTCCTGCGCCTTGTCTACTCCTTGATCCATCAAAAAACAGTTGCCATACCTCGTTCTCATCCTTGTGGTTTGGCTTGGTGATGCTAGGAATAGGTTGACTTTCTTCGTGTATACAATAGACCCCCAGCTCAGATTCTTCTACTTCTTGATAAGGATCAAAAGCATGCACCTTGCTTGCCCATTCATCAAGAGTCAAATCCGGGATACTTCCAACCTTAGTGTCGGCTTCATCAGTGCCGAGGTGATCTTCTTGATCAAATGCTGAGCAATTGGTATTAATATGACTTGGAGTATAGGGTTCAATGTGGAAGTCTGCAATAGGTTCTGACCTAATTGTAGCTTTAGTTCCATACCTCGTTCTGAACAGCATGTGTGACCAATCAGCGGACAAATATCCCCCAATCCTGGCAGTAAAGTCCCTTGACAAGCATAGGGCAAAGAGTGGTGGAAGGTCTATGACTGAGACGTCTTGCAAAACAACCACGTTGGGACATGCATGCAAGGTAAGACTCAAGTTTTTTATAATTCCAACTGTGGCTACTGCTGTCCCATCTAATTGCACTACTCCCTTAGTTGTTATTTCATACTGGAGCCCTAGCTGATCAGCTATCTGTTTAGGCATTACTGAACTACTTGCCCCAGAGTCAATCATGCAATTATGTACCAACTTGTCTCCTATGATCAATGAAACATAAAATGGAGGGGGCTTCAGCATTTTACCTTGTTGTGCTCCATGATTTCCTTCAGGCTGGGCAGCATTTGTAAGCACTTTGTCTTGCCTTTGAACCTGCTGATTCGAAATTGGCCAGTCCTTCATAGCAGCTTGCAGCAGATCTCTTTGGCCTGGGATGGATAGGGATTCCCACATAGATATATTGACGTTTGTTTTCTTCATCTGATCAATGATACTGAATGGTGATGAAGGATCTCTCTGCTGTCCCTTGATTTGCACATTTGCTCCTTGAATATGGGCAGCAACAGCTGGCATTTGATTTGGCCAAGGGGCTGTTCTTGGCTGCCCTCGTGCATTTGAAACTGGGTTTTGCTTGCCAATCATTTGTGGAGCTGTGGAAGGTTGTGGATTGGCTGGGGCTAACGGCTGTTCCTCACCCAAATTTCTCCTTTTTGACCTTGTGTTGGCTGCAACACCTTGAGAGACTACCTGATTCATACCACAGAAATCCTCTGCCTGCCAATTTACCAATGTGGTGTCATTTGGGGCAGGTTGCTGTTGGAATGTTTCTTGTTGTTGGCTGTTTTCTTGACTACTTTCACCCTCCACACCAGCACTTGTTACCATTAAAGCTTGGGTTAAAGCACCATTATAGCACATGGATTGATTATGGGGTTCATTACATGGAAAACACCATTCATACTCCTGGGCAATATTGTTTTGTGCTGGTACTAATGCCTTAGAGGTAGATATGGCATTTGGATTATAGGGCTGGAATGGTCTATTGACAGGAGGCCTTGTTTGATTCATATTTGCAGCTGGATTAGGTGGCCTTTGAGGCTGATATGGCTGCCTATTAGGTTGAGCTTGAGGCTGATACGAAGGTCTAAAACCTTGAGTTTGCTGTCTCTTGAGTGTGACCAGCTCATTACCTAAATTTTGCAGTTGCTTCATGACTTCTTGAAGCTCATTTGGGGCACTTGGAGATGAAGTGGAAGCTTCATTTGAACTCTGATTTCTAGGAGTGGGAGAAGGAGCTAAGACAGGTGCCTGACTAGTACTTGGGCTCTCTAAACTTGGATATAATGGCATTGGAGGCCTAGGAGCTAGCTTGCCAGCTTGAATCAGACAATTTTCAGCTCTAATGGCAATACTATAAGCAGCAGGGATAGTTGTGCCTCCCATGGATTGAATCAACATAGAAATATCAGAATTTAAAGCTTTAAGGTAGTATAGAAAAGCACCTTCTGCTGTTGGTCTGACTGCTACTGGAATTCTATCCCAAGATCTTTGAAATCTGAAGTTGAAGTCAGTTAGCTGCTCATTGGAAGCTCTCTTGATGGTTGTCAGCTGCTCCAAAAGAGACAAGTTGTCTCCCTTCTCTCCAAATTGATTATGAAGTGCAATACACAGCTGATTCCAGTTCGTGATAGAAGCAGCTTCAAGGCTCCTAAACCATTGCAATGCTTTTCCCTTGAATGAAGACGCCAGCAATTTGACAGCTACTTGCATCTCATTAATCTCATGGATTGCACAAATGTTAGCAATGTCCTTGACATGATCACCAGGAGTGGTCTGGTTTTCTCCAGTAAAATATGGAATGTTCTTCAATGCTGCAACTGGGATTGGATTTTGTGCATTGAGAGCAAGTGGGCTGCTGCCTGTGAAGTTGACATAGGGGTTTACTGGTTGCGCCATTCTGAGTGGTCTTAAAACCCTTGTATATTGAAAGAAAGGCCTGTCAGGTGGAGGAGTTGAGAGAGTTCTGTTTGGTGGAGATGGAGACCTTTGAATCCTTCTTCCTCTTTGCCTTCTTCTTGGAGATAGTTGCAGGTATTCAAACGGTACTTCCTCTTCTCCAGCTCTTGACCTTGTGATTCTTCTCATAAGCTTTTAGGCCTGACTGCTGAAACTTAGTTGATTCTTCCCTTTGGAGTCGCCAGATATGCAAATAATAGCTCTTTTTAAGCAAGAAAATTGCAGCAGATGCACATCAACCTTGCTGCAATAAAAAAATGAGACCTCTGGTCCCACCGGGCGTGCCAAAACTGTTGATGCAAAATCACAGCACCCCTGGATATTGATCAGTTTTCCAGGTTGATCATATTAATATCCAGTGTGATAGCATAACATTGAATCCTTTCTCCAAGTGTGGGACTTGAAGAGTGAGAAAGGAATCTCCAGAGAAAGGCTGGTTCCTATTCCTCTGTTCAGGTGCACACAAAATATGCAGAGGGTTTTCTCAAAATCTAATCTAATCTGCCAAGGAGACAAGGTAAGAAGATGCATAAAATAAATCTAAGCTAATAGAGGTGATGCACCGAGGAATGAAGAACATATGCTTTGCCACATTAAACACAGACCATGTAGATATAACACAACACCATGCACAGATAGCAAAAATGCAATGAAAGATCAAGAATGACAGTAATAAATATGTAAGAGGGTTTAGAAGCAACCACAGACACATATATATTGCTCAAGGATCGATTCAATACATTGCAATGGCCAAAATCAAGAAACGGTGTTACAGTCTATATGGGAGGTTTGAAAACTCCACAAATCTTCTTATGAACAGGAGAGAAGGGAGGGTGCAAAGCAGAAAAATGTCCAACTCCAGAAAGAAACCCCTCCTTACAATATATAGGAAGAATGGGAGAGAAAAGAGAGAGGAATTCGAACTGCCCCAACCACCTCTAGGTTGCATTTAATTCGTCCATCATGGCAGAAGCGGCGGGTTCTGGCAAAGCGGCGGTTTGCCTAACAGAAGCGGCGGGTTGTCTGCTGCATTAAAGTTGTTAGTTGAGCATCACTTCTACTTATTATTTCGTGCCAGAGGCGTCTTCTGATTTTCTTTCTTCAAACTGAACCAAAATGCAAGATTGACCCTGGAAACGTGTAGAGAATCTCACAAGCTTTCCGTTGATATCAAGAACGTGTAAATCCGAGCTCTGGATCGAAAGATATGTCAATCTGAAGATTTAGGACACGGAACAGGCGAAAACGGATTTTTGAATTTCTTCCCGCGCTCTGCCACTTGGATGACACGTGGCGCGCTCTGATTCACTGAATAATTCTCTCTCCTCTACTTTTCGGCGGGCTTTCCTTTGAATTTTCCTCGTGGGTTCTTAAATGGGACACGTGGCACGATCCTATTTGTTCGGCTCGGTGCTCGAAAATTCACCCTTTGACTTTTCTGACCTTTACTCCTATGAGGACACGTGGCAATTTCTCAATGGTTCTCGGGCCTGCCGGGTCTTCCGCGTACTTCGCGTCCATCCGTCCTAGACGTCCCTTTTGATTTTGGACCTCTTGGGACAATTTCGGCCGATTCGGCCGGTTCGGGTATTTCTGGCCCGCTTGTTCCACTTTTTTCGGACTGACTTGACTCCTTTCGGCCGGTTTGGCCGGTTCGGGTCCTTTTGTCCCGCGCGTCCCAATTGCTTTTGGGCTCCTTGTGCTGATTTCGGCCGGTTCGGACATTTCACGCATTTTTGTCCCGCTTGTCCCGAAGGCGATCCTCTTCAGCAGTTAGCCAATTTTTCTCCTCGGCTGGATCGGCTTTTCGCGCCCGTCGCGTACTTCTGTCCCACTTGTCCCATTTTCTTTTGGACTGCTTGTGCTCATTTCGGCCGAACCGGCCGGTTCGGGCATTTTTGTCCCGCTTGTCCCGAGCAACACTTAGGACTAGGACTTAGCCGATTTTCGGGATTTTTTCTGGATTGACCTATTTGCCTTTCTGCAACCTTTGATGCATGTTATCGAAATTTTACCCTAGGGGGTGAAATTTTGACAACACTTCCATTTTGGGACAATCAACAAGGTTTTTGGTCTATGCATGCAAACTTGATTCTACACACTTAATCCATTTAAAAGGGCACTTGATCGTGGATTATATGTTCTATTTGAAGTATATATGCAATGGTTTTCCCTGAAAGTGAGTCTTGGTATGTTGAATACAAGCAAATGTAATACTAGTTTTGGAGCTTGAAAACCAATTTGAGCTGCCTTTGATATTCGAACATATTTTATGACTAAGTTTTGAGGTGAAACAAGATATATACCTGGTAGTTTCTCAATACATAGATCTCTCCATAAATTTGATCTTGAATCCATGAATGGTTGGTTGAATTCATGAAACAACTTACTATGTAAAGACAATTTTTATGTGCTTGAAATCATGTTAGTGTCTTGCCCAAATGAGTATCTTCTTGTTTGAATGAAGCTGCAAGGCTTGATTATTTACATATAAAGATGATCTAGGGATCACACTCCACCATATCTAATCCTTGAGAAGTCTTGAAGACACATGCATTAATTTTTATGAAGCATTTCCATGACTGTAATTTTTGGTCCTTTGTGACTATGTATGAAGCTCTAATGAAGGTTGAAGAAGAAATGGCTAGGTATGGAGTTAGTAAAGGCCTTATAAAAAAATAAATAATTCTTGTAACATACACAACTCATCAGGACACCAATTATATTGCCTATAATATCTCGAGGACAAAATAACTCGCCAAAGAAAGAGGAAAAATATGTAGGAACTGTTACAAATCAAAATATGATACTCTGATAATAGAATCCTTTCAGTTTTATCAGAAGATGAGTAAGGTCAGTTCATAATGAGTATCATAAATTTCATAAATTGGTCAGGAAAGGACAATATTGTAATTGTCACATACACTGGTGAAATGATTGTTTTGTAACATCCCTAAATGATGTCAGTTAGCCTCCTAGTACGAATTGAAGACCAATAAGATGAAAGGGTTAGGAAGTGGAAGTGCAAGAGATGTAAGTCTATGTTTCTCTTGAAGACATAAATTCCTTAGAGTTCATGAGAGGATAGTTGTTGATGAAAATATCATTGAAGGTGTAGTAGGGTAAGAAAAAGAATAAAAATCAAAGTGTGTATCTAATGAATTGATGACTATAAGTTTTGTATCAGTTTGTGATTAACTAAAATAGAATATTCGAGTATAATCTAATGTTATAGGAGCAGTAAAATAACTAAATAAATGAAATAATAAAATACTAAAATGATACCCAAGCAAACTAAGCTAGAAAATATAAGACCCTAATGTGTAATAAGGGGTGAGAAAGCCTTAGCTAATTCGATGTTATCACAAGACTGTGTCGCAGTGAATCCCAGGTGAATAGGAGGAGGAAACTGTCACACAGTAGCCTAAGAAACTGTAGATATGAGCTGTCTGGATAGACTGGGGCACCTAGAGAGGGATAGGAACACCCGTGCGCACCCTGGTCTACGGAAATGGCCATGAAACCTCCTCTAGATTTTCGTTGGATGTTCTCTTGTGTTTTCTTCCTATCTCTTAAATGTCGTTGTGTGATCGCCGAAGCACTGATAAACTTACAATGGAAGAATCACATGTAAATCCCTAGCCAAAGCATCAAAACCCTAAAAAATAAAGATGCATATAAAGGGGTCATACTGTCCTCAGCTGCCAAATTGATGGACTTATCATTGAGCGCTACACTACAACTCAGACCCAATGTAGTTCTAGGTGTGTGTGTGTGTGTAATTGTGCCCTAGGTTTCTCTTGTTCCAGTCACACTTTGTGAAGTAGCAAGCAAATAACTAGATGTAGAATGTAGTAAATGTATGCATGGAAATAATAGACTCCCCTCCTATGAAGTGTGATTCACATGAACCAAACTTGTGTGCCTTGTGATGGAGATAGATGGATATAAATGTAGCTCCTTTGATGGATACAACCTTAGGTGGTGATAGTAAGTTCCTAGTGCTTGGTCCCTCATTATGGTCACATAATTTTATATTTATGTGGTTTTCTTGTTCTAATTTTATAATTAACCCCAAAAAGGCCGACCACCAAAAAGATAGAAAGATCAAACAGTTAGAAATTTCCCAAAATGTGAGAGTAAAGTG
This sequence comes from Taxus chinensis, assembly GCA_019776745.2. Taxonomy (NCBI): domain Eukaryota; kingdom Viridiplantae; phylum Streptophyta; class Pinopsida; order Cupressales; family Taxaceae; genus Taxus; species Taxus chinensis. The sequence continues at coordinate 129,236,273 of CM034152.1, forward strand.
AAAAGAGAATCAAGGTTCCCCAGAGGGGATCAGGACGCTAAGGGCACCCTAGTCAGAAATAGGAAAAACACATAATGAAAATATAGACTAGGAAAGTGTGGGTGCAAGATTGAAAGTAACGATAGAAAGAAAAATAAAATGGCCAAAGACATGGGTTAATTATTTCTCTTTGAACTTAATAACCATATAAATAGTATTATCAAGCCAAGACTAAATAATGACTCAAAGTTTGTTATTTTGTGTCTATAGTTTGTAGGCATGAAATATCATATGGTTGAGAGAGTAATATGAGAATGAGATGCATGAAAGATATTTATGAATTGAGATACTTGCATGAGTATGAAGTGATGAGAATAAAGGTGAATAAGGAGGGTGAAAAGAGAAGATATTTTTATCCAAAATTCCCCCTCGGGTTATTTTGATAGCTGGCATTAGTCTTGAGCTTGGACAAGTGAAAATTGATTTTTAAAAATGGAGAATTTCAATGTTCTAAGGTTTTCCATCTTCATTCCAAGGCTTTATTTCCCAACACTTAGCCTAAAAATTAGAAGGATTGGGAAAAACATACCGTTTTGCAGCTAAATCGAATATTTAGAGCACAAGCGGAATAATTCCTTTGGGCATTGTCTTCCCCGCATTTCCGCATTGACCGCAACAAAAGAATTGGAAGTGTATTGCGGATGGATTAGATTTTAAGGAATCAAAAAAACAATTCCCACATTCCTTGTGTTCTCTACATAAGTTACTCAGCCACAGCAAGGAGTTGGAGGTACTTTACTGCGAGAAAATTACTCATTTCAGGAACAAACGGAATAGTTTCATCGAGGGTTTGGTTCTCTGCATGGATGATTTAGCCAACTAACAAGGGAAGGGAACAACGCACTGGGGTAGAGTATTATGGATGAAATGGTTAAATTAGGCACCATTGGAATGGGTGCCCAAAATTTGATTCCCCACAAAACACAATGCCTATGGAAAAATCAGATGAAGTGATCCCAAAGGGAACTGTTTCCAAAGTTTTATGATTTTTTTTACCATTTGATCCACCCAAACCATGAAAAAAATGATTAACGTGGACTGTGGAGTAATGCGTGGAACTAGTCATGACCATCCTAAGTCCTGAACTTCAAATGGCCATAACTTTTTCCATGTTACTCCAAATTTCACAAACTTGGTACCATTGTAAAGATCTCATCATTAAAATATGCAATTTTTGGTAGCCCAACCACCACATTGATGAAGTATGGTGCCATTTCCTTCTTCCACAAGAAAAGCATCATGGGGATATGGCCTTGGGAAGGTACCCATGTTTATTGTTAGTTATTTAATGCATGTTATTAGTGGTTGAAAATATAAATCTGATTTTCCCTCTATTTTCCATCATCTCTCTTTCCCATCTTCTATATAATTTAAAATCTCTCAGTTGTGAAAGGGGGGGAAATTCTAAAATGTAAAGGAACTCTGTCAAAAATTATTCCTGAGCAATTGTGAGTTACAAACCTCTATTTGAGCTTAGCAGTGTGTTCTTGTGCCTTCTTCACATGTAATGGTTTGTGCATACTTTGAAAGTGATTAAATATTTGTTTTTTGGTGTTTCTCAACCCTGGATTAATTTTTTTTGCATTTATTTTCCTCTCCATTCTTATTGTTGTATTTTGTGCATGTATTTATCCTTTGCAGGTTCATTTTTGTGTGTCTCATAGAGAACATGAGGTAAAAATTTATTTTGGATCTGTGTCACTCATGTTTAGCCTCTCCCTTCTTCATTTTCCTTCTCCCTCTTCCCTCATTAGAGTTCCTTCACCTTTTTCTTGGTGTTATCACCTCTCTTTAGCTAAGGATTTTCCTATTTAATGCATTCCCCTCTCTTCATGGTCTCTTGGAATCATAGAGTAGAGCTAGATAGTTTCATTTCCTTCCTTAGGAGTAGTTTATAATTATTATTAGGTAGAGGAACTAGCCTTATCTGAAGGTTTTTCTCAAGTATCAGGTCCCACAACTTGAGAAGCAATCCCATATTACCCAAAACATTGATTATTCATCCATTCATTCATGAAAAATCAGAGGGTGTTGGTTTTCGGAGATAGCATTTTTGGCATACCCGATGGGACATTATAAGTTAATGTTTCCATTTCACTAATTTTTGGTGTGAATCGTAGTGAATTTTAGCCCTTTGGAGGCTCTGTAATAACACATCTGGTGACTCCAAATACTCTATCTACTGGTTTCAAAAGTTAAAGTGCCTTTCATTCATGAGAATAATTTAGACAAGGTCAAGAACAGCAGGAGAAGAATATTTTGACTACTTGCAGCTATCACTGAGGAGAATAAGAAGAGGAAGATCAGTTCAAATATCACCATCACCATCGAAAACAATTCTCTCTACTCCTTCTCTTGGTAGGCCCTTATTTCTATCATCTATATTTTTAAGACCCGTCCTAATCATGGAACATCAACGAAATCTACCCTTTTTCAGTTTCAAAAGCGGTAATCCTTTGGCTCTCAATGCACAACATGATATACCAGTTTCTACACATAGAATTATGCCTTTCTTCATTGGTGAAAACCATACCACCCCATCTGATCACATCCAAAATATTGTTAATGTTTGTTCAGTCCATTTTATTACTAAAGATGATGTTGCAGTTAAACTCTTGGGTTCATCATTCAAAGGAAAATCTCTAAAATAGTATAGGAGTTTAAGATTTGCTTCAATTTATAATTGGGATGAACTCAACACAATATTTTGCAATCATTTTGAGGATAAGTTAGATCACCTCTCTTTGGTAGAGTAGCTAACAACAACAAAAAGAGCCCCTTATGAGAAGATGATTGATTTTAACATCATATTTCAAAGGATTTGGGACCGAATTCCTCAAGTGGTAAGACCTACACCCCAATATGCATTTCTCTATTATCTAAAGGCTTTGAATAGTGATATTTCAGTTTTGATTCATTCTATGGGGGTAGAACATTATCAGGTGCTTATGAAATTGTTATTGGAGCTAAGAATAGTCTTATTCAGGATGGGAAAGTTATGCCTATACCTCTAATTCCTATATTTCTGGAGATTTAGACACCTATTTCCCATACCACCCCTGAATTAGCTCCCATCCCAACCCCAAGAAATCAAATTTCTAGTCAATAATACACTTACTTAAGCACCTCTACTAAGTTGCAAAAGGTGATGAAATAATTACAAAATTTTGAGAATGAGTTGGTATCCATTGAAAGGCAACAAGCCCAAAATTTCAAACCTTACCAGCCTTCATAAAAACCTAACAAGTCTTTTTATCAACCAAACAAACCTTCATTCTAAGTTGTTCTTCAAAATCAAAATCATTTTCCTTCTGTAATACCATTTTCAACCATATAATCCGAACATGGATAGTTCATCTCAATATTTAGTTCCCATTCAGAATAACCTTGTGCAATATTATGAGTGGTGTTTCCTTTTTCATCTTCTACACAACCAAGCAACATGCCTTAATGGAATTCTAAACCAACATTTGATGGTGAAAATTGTATTTTTTCCTCAATAGGGAGCAGTATAGGAAAATCAGCAGCAAATAGTCAATCAGAAGACACCACCAAGTGATACTTCACTTGTGAAATGGAAAATGGACTACTTTTGCGAAGTAAATAAGAAATTTCCTCAAGGTGTGGTTGCAAATACTAGATCTAAGAAGAGAGCTATGGAAGAGGGACCGTCAAAAAATCTAGGTCCTTCTCAACCTTATTTGACACTCCAAGGAGGCAACAATTCAAACATAGTTCCAAATGTACAAAATCAGCCTAACGGTCCTCCCATATCAACTCAACTGTAAGAAAACGTTGTTATAAGTAAGGAACAAATGAAAGATAATTTATCTCCCTTCAACATCCTTAAACAAATGAAGAAAAATAATGTGAGCATATCAATGTTGGAATCATGGGCAATTTTAGGACAGCAAGATCTATTGCACGAAGCTATGGCCAATCTTTTTATCCCAAGTGAGTCATCTAAGGAACAATACAAGGTTATTATCACTAATGCCATGCAACAAATAGAGGATCATCCAAGAAGGAATGTGAAACTTCCACCTTTATATGTATCCTTTATCATTGGAAATAATTTGGTTCACAATTATATGATCGATTTTGGATCAAGTAGTTTTATCATGCCCAAGAAAATTGTCAACCAGCTAGGCCTCAAGTATGAATATCTTTCTAAGGGAGTGGTGTAGTTGTATGGAACATCAATGGGAAATGTTGGATTTATCATAGGTTTAAGCCTCATGATACATACATTCCCCAATTTCTCATTTTCTCAAGATATCTTCATAATTTATTTGCTTCTATTATTCTCTCTATGTCTATCCAGAGATTTCACTACCAAGATTGGAGGATATTTATCAGCTGATTGGTTTCCTATGCTCTTCAAGACTAGGTATGGAACTAAGGATACCATTAAACCTAAAACTATTGTTGCATACCATACAGAGCTTTACATGCCTAGCCCCACCAATTCCAATTGTACCATCTTTGATCAAGAAGATTATCCAAGTACTAAAGAAACGGATACTCAAATTGAAGGCATTCCTAACTTACTACATAATGAATGGGAAAATGGGTGTTTTTTTTTAATATTGGTAAATAGTTTTTTGAAAGGGACTATACCCTTGTGTACAAAAGGAGGGCCTAAAAGCCTGAATAAGAGAGAGGAGCAGAGAAGCTGTATCAAAGCACAAAAGTTACAGCAAAGAACACCGAAGCCTAGAAACAGCAACACAAACGAGACTTAACAGCAAAACAACGGCAACAAAACAGCAAGCCTACAGCCAAGAAGCAGTAGTAAAACTGGACTACTTCTTGGCCGCTTGATCAATACTCATCTTTACTTTTTTCCAAGCATGGTACATACCCAGCGTGGTCATATGAGCAGCATCCGTCTTATCGAGCTCCTCTCTGGTTCTTTTACTCTCTTTCTCATTGCCCCAAAGAGTCATCGGGACACCGCTGAGATGTGAAACACTTCTTGCATGACCTTCGATGAATTCCTCTATGGCCCTGAATGCTGCAATATTATACTCATGCCTAGTCTTCGTTTTCCCAAGGCGGGAGTCTAGGGAGGTCATATAACTTTGATTATCAATATATTGAAGAATTTTTCCTTGGTATTTAATATTTTCATGAGGATAATACCCCCTACCTAGCATTATCAAACCAAATGATGAAGAGGACAATGTTCTAAAATGTAAAGGAACTCTGTCAAAAATTGTTCCTGAGAAACTGTGAGTTACAGAACTCCATTTGAGATTAGAAATGTGTTCTTGTTCCTTATTATTCACGTGTAATGGTTTTTGCATGATTTGAAAGTAGTTAAATATTTTTTTTGTGGTGTTTCTCAACACTATCTTACATTTTGTTATATTTCCTTGCCTCTACCTTCTTGTTGTATTTTGTGCATGTAGTTCTCCTTTACAAGTTTTGTTTGTTTGTGTCTCATGGAGAATAGAAGGTAAAATGTTGTTTTGGATCTATGTCACTCATGATTTACCTATCCCTTCTTCATTTTATTTCTCTATTTTCCCTCATTAGAGTGTCTGCACCCTTTTCCTAGTGTTATCACCTCTTTTTAGCTTAGGATTTTATATTTTTATGCATTCCCCTCTCTCCCTGGTCTCTTGGAATCATAGAGTAAAGCTAGATAGTTACATTTCCTTCCATAGGATTAGTTTATCATTAGGATTAGGTAGAGTAACCAGCCTTCTCTGGAATGTTTTCTCAAGTAGCGAGTCCCACAACTTGAGATACAATCCCATGTTGCCCAAAACATTGGTTTCTAATCCATTCATTCATGACAAATCAAAGGGTTTTGTTTTTCAGAGATAACATATATAAGATATTATTTAGATGTCATAATTTATTGTTTAAGACAACCATATGAGATTGATCAAAACCTTGTTATAATTCTAAGTTTTTGTTTAGAAAATAGGGAGTTTAAGCTTCCTTATAAGTTGTAGCTTGCAGAAGATCAAGCAGAAGCTTGATTGAAATGTTGGGAGTTGAATCTTCCATGTAAGTAGAAGCTTGATAAAGGTCAAGTAGCAGCTTGACTAAGTTATTGGAGTTGATGCATCAAGTTGACTGGATGCTCAAAATTTGAAATATTTGTAACCTTTATAGGTTAATTTTTAAAAGCTAGTGCATTAATTTCAGTGAGTTTTTCTCCCTTAAAGGGTTTCCCACATTAAACATGGTGTTCATGTGTGTTTGATTACTTCATACTTATGTTTAAATGTCATTAGTCTCTCATGGTTATTGGTAATCTATATTTAATAGCTTACTAAGTTTGTGAAAAGTTTTCAAATTCATAAGAAGCATTGATTCACCCCTCCCCTATGAGTGCTTGTATTTTCCAGCAACTGGTATCATAGTATGTCCTGTTAGAGCAAGCCTAACCATTTGAAGGAGGTATTCTTTACACATAAGCATGGCTATGGAGATAATGTTTGGAATCATCTCAAGAGATAAGTATCTTAGTGAAGATGAAATTTCAGATGAAGATGATGTTGAAGTAAATCTTGAAGCAGAACTGATTAGTGCCCTTGAGAAATTAAAACACCAAAGAAGAAATAATCACAAATTGAATCAAAAGGTGAAATAATATGAAGAGAAAATAAATATTCTTGAGGAAAGGCATAGGAAGAAGGATAAAGAACATGAAGATGGACTCAAAGAACTTGAAGCACAATTGGAGTTGATCTCAACATCTCTTAAATCTGAGGAAGAGTACCTCAAATTCAATACATGGCTGAAATCTCAAGTTGATAAAGTGACAAAAGCCCTTAATGAAAATTAAGATACTTACATGGGACATGAAGAGGAATTGTTGTCGTTAAAATTTGACCTATAAGAAGTAAACATGAGGTTGAAAATGTATGGAAAGATGGAGAAGATCTTTGAATCTCTGGATAGTCAAAGAGTAGACGGTGACAAGAAAAGACTAAGATTCAAAGGAGAACCTATGAAGAATTTTGAAGATGAAAAGGTTGGTCCAAGTAGACAAACAAATAGGAAGATTACCATGGATAAAAATTCAAGAATTTTAAATCAGTTAGGCAACCAAATGCATCTAGGTATGAAATAACCTTTAATGGTTATTACTTTATTGGTCACAATTTTGGACATAGAGCTAGGGAATGCATGAAGCATGTAATAGAGGAACATCCACGAAGGGATATTAGGGATGAGAAAGAAATCAATAGAGTATGATTTAACTGTAAAGATAAAGGTCACATTGCTTAGTACTACCTTTATGGACCATCCAATTAGTTTTAGAGAATATAAGACTCAATAAATATGAATAAGATATTATGCTATAATTTTAACAGGGTTGGACATGTTTCTAATAAGTGTTATGGTCATGAGAGTGCCAATTATAGTTGGAATCTCATTCCACATCCATATAGAAGCAAGAATAAATTTATGTTTTTCAATTTTCATAAATTTGGACACTTTGCAAAGCATTGTTATCAAAATCAACCTCCTAGGCATAGCAACAGAGCTCAAACATTCAAAAGGAAGGTTAAGAAGGTATATAAAGTGAAAATCAATCCTAAGAGTGTGTAAGACACATTCATAGGAGAGACCAACTCAAGAAAGAAATCAAAAATTATTGATAAGGTTGAGAAGGAAGATATAAAGCCTAGTACCAATCATAAAGAACCTCTAGTTATAGCCAATTAAAAAACAAGTGAATGAAGTTCATCATATATGTTTTTCAAGCATTCAATTAGAAGATGAATACTTACAAGATGAAATTATCACATCCATCATAACATTCAATAAGAATCATAAATTATTAGAATCACCATGCTCCTCTGATGATTATCTGCTAATCTAAGTGATCTAACAAACATGGTGTGCCTTCTCTAGGATTCTAGAAGACATTGACTACTTGAAAGAAGTAAGTTATGTTCTTCAAAGTTAGTTACTATCATCAAAAGCTAATCAAGGTCTTCATAATATTTTAAATGTGTGAAGAGTTAAGAGGTATGTTATCTAGCTCCTTCATAAAGTCATTATGCATGATTGGTCTGTATAAACTTTTTGAAGATCTCATTTTATCGTCTAAGTAAAGGAAAAAGTGTACATTAAGCCCCAACGTCTATGTTGTCATCACTAGAAGATGTTTTAAAATTTAAGCCTCGTGAGTATCAAATGGTTGCATTCTATAATTCACCTAAAATTCATGACAGGTCTAGTCAATAGAGTCATCTTCAAAGATGGTAAGGTTTTGAGCAAGTACCCTATGATCCTGTCGTTGTGTGGTTTTTTCTAGTTTTTTCCTAGATCATTTCATCAATCCCTAATCAAATGTTTCACGATAGAAAATGATATCAACCTTAGTGTTCAAAATAGATATATGAGTAAAGTAAACCTTGAAGGATCCGCAAAAGCTTATAATAGGGTTGTTTAAGTCTCAAGTGAGTGTCAAAATCTGAGATAGTGTGTCAAAAGACAAGGATCAAGCTATATGCTAATTAGTTGAGAGCAAGATGTTCTAAGTCTATCAATGATGTAGCCTAGAATTGTTAGTTAACACCTAGTCACGCTGGCATATCACTTAGCCTAGGCTAAGCACTCACCCGAAGCACACAAAGGTATCGGGTCCCTCTTAAGAGTTGTAGTAATAGAATGGTGGTATGATAAACAGTAAACATATATTTTAGGAACTAATCCATCTATTCATCATTATATTTAACCAGATCTATAAGTGCTTAAAGGTAAATCATCATGAAAATAATAACATGCATTGATAAAACACTATTTGTTGGCCAACTTCCTTTATCTATTCATATTACCAACAATACAGAAACTTCATACAATACCAGGCATGCACGCATGGATCTGTTACAATTATCCAGTCACATGTACTCATGTTTTCCCATTATTCAAAGCATATGTTTCCATTTGTATCTCTACATGAGTCTATATATTTTCTAAGTAATTCATTACATATATATAGGGTGGGAAACTAGCCCTTCACCACTTAACTCTACCAGAAATAGGTCGCATGCTACTAATAGCCACGTGCCTTCTTACAATTATAGCCATATATGCAAGTATGTTATCTATAGATTGCTAATAGTTAACTAAAGTGATGGATCTATTGTTAACTTACGCCCATGCATGAGTGAGTTGACATGTCCTTCAAAAATCTCCATTAAGAGTGGCGTGCAAGTCTCAGCGTGGTTTTTTGTGCTCCACATGCCAATCTCTAAGAATAGACCTGATCCTTAAAATCAGCTAAGTCCCTGAGAGTCTGACTCTACACCTTCGCGCGTGACGCCTTCCTATACCTTTGCACTTTTTCTCCTATGTTGTTCTTCTCCGTGGACTCTGTGTGCAAGTTCAACTAAGTGTTTCCTATTATCAACATTACCCCACACTAATCTCATTGTCTCCCCGACAATGGCGATGTCCAAAACTTATACAAAAAATGGATAAATAAAGAATAGTTGAACAAATAATTTTGAAAAAGAATCTTGAATAAGGTATACACTGCTAAAAAAATCGTTTAAGCCTCAGGCCCCTCCGTCTCATCCTGAAGCAACAACTCTGGATATTCTTCTTTGATATTTGTTTCCAAGTTCTCCCATGCCATTAGCGCTACTCCTGCTACTTCAGGCACGTCTGCAATGATGGACTGCAGCTCTTTCATGGAGAGTTTCCCTTGCTCATTTTGTATTACAAGCATTATGCTTGACATAGAGGTTTGCACCCCTTCCAGTACATCCATCTTCTACGCAATGAGCTTTCCTAGCTCCTCCAACCTCTCCTTATGTGGTGCCTATGCCACAGCTAGTACCTTGCACTTTTGCTTTACCAGGACTAAGTGTTCAGCGCGGCCTAGGGAAGCATCCTTCATCGCCTTGTGGACCTCATTCTCCTCCTCCAATGTTTTCACCACGATCAGCGCATCTGGGGTTGTGTATATTGTTAGCGCATGATCGGCCTTCTTCAATTCGTTGTGGGTGGCTTGCAGTAGGCCTTCATAAGTAGCAATCTTCCTAGTAACTACATCCTATGCCTTTTCTGTCTTTTCCCTGGAGTCCTTGGGCTGTGAGGATGCGCGTGCTTTTTCATCTTCCAACACTACTATTATTATTGTCTTTACATAATGCATTGTAGAAGGAAATTCTTTTAGTACCCTGGATTCCAGATGTGGGCATACCTTTAGAACATCATCTCCAATTTCCTCTGCCATACTAACAAAAGTATCTTATTTTATTTTTATTAAGTCCTTTTCCTATACTAGGCACGCTATCTCCACATCCTTGGCCTTTAATTTCTATGTCAGCACCTTGATGGTAGCAGATTTATCCATGTTTTTTCTTGATACTTCGGAGGATACTTTTATTAGAGCATTGCTCACCTACTCATCTGACATCATTGTTGGCTTGATTTTCATATGGCACGTTTCAGGTGCCTTCTTCAACTGCCTTGATGTGCATGATTCTTCACCGACATCAAAGTCAGTCTCGTCCATGTGCGTGTGCATAGACCATGAAAGTTTCTTCCTTGTGCACAGGGTCACCTCGTCCTAATCCATGAGCACCCATCCGAATAAATCCTTCTACTCGATGGTGCTCTAGAACCGAGCGTGAATGATCAGCTTTGGGTCTTCTACATACCCTATGGTATGTGCCTTGGCGTCCTCCCCTATTCGACGAGATTGGGGTCCTCTTGGAATGACTGCATCAAGGTTGGGAATACCAGATGTATCCCCACCCTTGTCCTGTGTAGCCTCTGATTGACCCCCTTCTTCTCCTTCCATCTTCTCCTCCTCGTGTTGAGGCTCTTCTTTAGTTGAAGAGGGAGGTACCTTCTCCTCAGACTCTTCTATCTCCTCGCTTAGCCTGAGTTTTCTTCATTTCTTCTCCTCTGGCTCCTTCACCTGCGAGGTTCCTCCTTGTACCCTTGTGCACTTAAACACCTTTTTAAATCTTTGTGTGCCCTATTCCTCCCCCGTAACTCCTTCTCCCCGGGGATTTGTTACGTGCTCCCCCTCCTGGCCAGATGGCTACTTCCTCCTTTGAACTAGGCCACCACTATCTTCGTGTTCTTCATCCTCTTCCTCATCATCTTGTGTGGGTGCAAAGGGCCTAGGTGCCGAAATGTTTTCCATAGTATGTATTCCCTTCGATGGCCCTGGAAGCACAAATTTCTTCTTCACATACTTGTTATTCTCCATTTTAGGCTTCAATTGGAGGTATATTAGTGTGGCCCTGATATCTACAATGGCCACTGTCTCTGGCTTAATGCTTAAGATTTTCGAGATGTTATTCTTGTTGTATGCATTCCTCCCTGGATATCCATAAGTCTTCCTCAGGGTGTGATACTCACATTCCACCTTATCCACATTAAACACCAACCTCCATGTGTTTGTGAACTAATGAACTATGGCTAAGAAGTACTGCGCGGGAAATGCATATGGCAGTTTGCACCAGGGGCTCCATGACCCATCTACCATTGGAAAGCGCACAATACAGAAGTGCTAGAAGATTGCAAATTGTACTTGTTTTCCAAGGATCAAGGGCAAATCCTTAGGTATGCACCATTATTCTCCAAACATCACATGGAGCCTATCATACCACATCTCAGCACGCTCCTTCACCTCCTCCGTCATTGACCCTTTGCAAAGATACTTCTTGAATCGCCCACCTAGAGACTTATGATTCATGGGGTATTCCCATATGTTCTCTTTTGGGCCAACTAGTACCCCAATCTCCATGAAGACCAGACTTAGAAGGATGTAACCAAAACTTATCTTACTCCCTTCGCGCGCTTCCTCTACTATTCTCTTTGTAATGAAACTGGTGATGTTATAAGTGGTTCCTTCTGACATGCACTTGGCCACATACAACCAGATAGAATTAACTTGTGACCAACATTCTTGGTCATTCAATTTTGTGGTTAGATGCGCTGTTGCTTGTACTGTTGGACAAATTTTCAATTTGTCAATGTCCATCTCACGCGGTCCTTTCTGATAGCCCAGTTCCTTCTGTGTCTCCAAAATGGCACTTTTGTCAGATAATTCGGTCTTAATGTCTTCGACCATTTCCCCTAATCCAGTAACTATGGCAATAAGGATGGGTATCAATCTTACCCGCCATCCTGCGAAGTAGAAAAAGTCCTCATGGACTTGGCTCATCAGCCATCTGTACAAGGGTGCATACTTTCCAAAATATGGAAACTCATAAAGTTGGGTAGACACCATTTCCTTTGAGTAGCTTTTCCCCGGCATCATCATATATCGGCATGCCATCCTCAGTGCGCCTGTTCATTTGAGAAATGAGTAGGTCATCTAATTTTTTCTGGTTTTCACTAGTTTGGTGATTTTATTCACTTATCTTACTCTGTCTTCTGTGGATATTCCACTCCTGCCCCATAATAACTTCTTCAGGGTACTGCATTTCAGAGAAATTGCTCTCTGGGGCCATCTCCTCCTCTTCTTCCACCACCACCTTCTTCTTTTCTTTTATCGGTGTTGCTTTCTTCTTTGGTGCCATTCTTCTGTAAAAGTTTTGTTTTGTAGATCAATTGCTGTGTGGTTTGAGTATTTTGCTTCGAACACTAACCCGATTCTTCTGTGCCCTAATTTTTAATCACGAACTTACACACCCTAGCTCTGTTTTATTACTCTACTTTGTAAAACCCTTTTCCTAGGGGATCTAATCCCTTCTAATAAACAAATATCTTCTCTGCACCTGGTTCGCTTGCTTCATACCTTGAATTAGTTAGCTTTATGCTCTTCCCGTATAGGCTCTTTATCGAATTCTCGAAGTCGCAAGGGTTAAAAATGAAATTGTATCCCATCCTTATAGAGATTTCTACTTTTTATTTCATTAATTGCTCCTTCACCTACCAATTTCTCCTCATTTATGACCTATTTTTATCATTTCCGCGTGGTATATTTGCGCACCAAAGCTATAATCTTCTAGCGCACCTTTTTACCCTCTGTCACAAACTTCTCTTCAGTGCGTGCTCTAGTGCCCGAGTACCTCATCACTGCACCATCTCCTGGTAATTACCATGGCCACCGCTTACCTCGCATTATAATTTCCCTTATCCATATTCATCCTTTCTTATCTTGAGAAGAAATCTTTTATCAGTTACCCTTAGCAACCTTCCTTCTCAACACCCACAGCATGACATCTTCACAGCATATACCTGAGAGTCACCAACAATCCACCCCACATGAAAAGGATGTGCAGTCCTCTGCACATCAACATGCTTCATATTGTAGGTAGTTTCATGCACACAAGCACGCTTATTACACAAACAAGAATTAAAATTGACAAAACATAGCGACGATGAAAGAAATACATTAAGGAAATGCATATAGGGAAACCTAACGTATCTGGCAATACTGCCTTATTACAAACACCAAGAAGACTTATTTATAGTAGGGCTTTAAGCTACTCCTGTTAAAGAAACCAGGAAACCTCGTGCCATCAATTTTTTCCAATTGGAAAGCACCTGACTCAAGTATATGAGTGATAACATATGGCCCTAACCAATGCACCTTGAGCTTTCCTAGATGGCATAGAAACTTGGAGTCATATAGAAGTTTCTTATCCCTGATGTGTCGATCATGCCATGCCTTTTGGCGTGATTTTTCCTATTTTTGACTCTATCATGCGATGGCTCGGCGCTCATCTAGTTGAACCATCTTCGCAATCCATTCTTCCAAGGCCTGCTCATCAGCTAGACCTCTAGCGCACGCAATGTGCAAGGAAGGTAAAATAAATTCTATAGGGAGAACAGCTTCCGCACCAAACACCAATTGAAAAGGTGTGGCTTTGTTCAATATTTTGTATGTTGTTCTATAAGCCCAAAGAACAGTAGATACTTTATCATCCCAATCCTTCCTTCTAACATCACAAATCTTGGTCAATGTGTGGCTCAAAATCTTGTTAAAAGCTTCAGCAGTCCCATTTACCTTAGGGTGATAAGGTGTAGTTTTATGGTGGGCAACCATAAACTCGTCTAAAATAATTCATATTGTCTCATTTAAAAAATGTGTGCCCCTATCACTTGTTAAAATTAAAGGACATCCATACCTTGTAAGAACATTCTCCCATAAGAACCATGCTACTGTAGCCACTGTACAGTCCTTTGTAGGTGTTGCTTCTACCCATCTGGTAAGATAATATGTACAAGTGATGATATAGCATGATTCAGTCCTACGCATAGCTGGTGAAATAGGCCCGACAAAGTCAATTTTCTATTTCTCAAAATGTTATGCACTTGTTATTGGTCATAGGGGCATCTCATCCCTTTGTCCTGGTCGATCGAGGTATTGACAATGGTCACATGTCTTACAATACTCTTTACAATCCTTGTACAATGTTTCCCACCACAACCCAGCAAGTAGGATCTTGCGCACTGTTGCATCACCTGCATAATGGCCACCTGTAATACCACCATGTGCTTCTTCCATTATGTCCTTTTGTTCATGCTCCAAGACACAACAGTGTACCACATCATCTCTGCCTACCTTGTACAAATCACCACTAATTAACAAGAATGGTGCCGCACGAATAGTAAGTTGCTTCTTCTCTAAAGCTTTCATGCCTTCGGGTGCCATACCAGTTCTCAGAAAGACAGCAATGTCCTCTAATTCCAATGGTGCACGTTGTAACCTATACAGTTGTGCATCACGCATGGTCTCTTCTATTGTTTTTGCCTCTTTCCCTGATTGAATTCTAGACAGGTGATCCAATCTAGAATTGCTTTTTCCTGGTTTTACCACAACCGTAAAGTCAAACTCTTGAAATAATAGTATCCATCGGCATATGCGCCCCTATAAAACGGGCTTGTTCACCAAATATTTTAATGTCATGTGATCTATATAAAACACAAAGCATGTAGCCAACAAATACTGATGAAATTTGTGCAAGGCATAGATCATGGACAAGGCCTCGAGCTCTATAGTGGTATAATTTTGTTCTGCAGGGGTCAACTTCCTACTAGCAAAGAAAATAGGATGATCAATGATACCTTCACCTAGTTGAGCTAAGACAGCACCAATGGTTGTACCAGAGGTGTCCACATGTACATGAAAATGTTTATCCCATGAAGGAAAACACAAGATAGGCACAGTAGTAAATTTTTCCTTCAATATATCAAACGTGCGTTGTTGTGACTCCCCCCAGTAGAATGTACCTTTTCCCTAGAGAAATTCTTCCAAGGGTGCGGAAACTTTTGCATACCCCTTTATAAACTTCCTGTAATACTCTGTATGACCCAAAAATCTACGCACCTCACACTGAATGGTTGGCACTTTCAGGCCTATGATGAGTGCAACTTTAGCTGGATCAACCAACAACCCTTCTTTACAGATAATATGTCCTAAAAGTGTGCCAAAGGGAGTAGCAAAGATGCACTTCTTGATGTTTAATGAGATACTCAACTTTTGACATCTTTCAAACATTAAACGCAGATTGTCACAATGATCCTTAATCAGCCCATAAATGGTCCAATCATCAAGATAGACCTGTAAGAAGTTATGAATAAAATCCTTGAAGTCTTGTACCACTATCCTTGAAAATACAGCATGTGCATTCTTCAATCCAAAGGGCATCACAGTATAAGCAAAGCTTCCCCATTCAGTAGTTAAGGTGGTCTTCTCTTGATCTTCTGGGGCAATCCTAACCTAATGATACCCTAAAACCCCATCTGTAAATGAATATATTTCGTGCCCAGCCACTCCTAATATTTCCTCTGTGAATGGCGTAGGAAAGGGATCTGTAACACATGTTGCATTCAACTCCCTATAATCAACAAAAATTTGAATCCTACCATCCTTTTTATGCTTATCACCATCAGACTGACCCATTCTGATTCATCCAATGGTCGAATGATCTTGGATTTCAACATCTTGTCAATCTCCTCCTTTACTTTCTCGCGCAAATTGGGATTCATCCGATATGGTCGCTTCCTAACAGGGCACGCACCTTCCTTGAGCTTAATCTTCATTTCTCCAAGTGATATATGCACACCTTTAAGTTCATGGTATCCTCTTGGGAATAAGTCCTCATAATCACAAAGTAACTCTATGATATTTGCTACCTCTGATTCTGACCAGTAATCCCCAATTATCACCTCCTTAGGTTCATCTTTTGTGCTTATATTGACCTTTGTGGTCTTCATAGGTTCATAATATGTGTGTGCATCTACATTTGCACTGGATAACACTTCACGTGTTCCATTTGAATAATCCACGTCCAAGTGCTCAACTTCCTCCTCATCAATTATGTAAACCATCTTCCCCTTATCTTTTTCCAGAGAAGCATGCTCAAGTAATATGATATCATCTTCTTCATCCACAAAGTGTGCCCCTATCTCTATCTTACCAAATAATTATTAAACAAGTTCTTTCACTTTCCCACTGTCTCCCATGGTTAAGCGCTTGATAAAGCTTAAAGTTGTGTTCACTGGTGGTGTAGATGAAAAGAAGTCAAAATTTTGGATCATCCCAGTAGTCAAAGTTTGCCAACTACCAGTGTTGCGATGTAATTTAGCATAGACATACCAAGCATGCACGTAACCTCATAGAGTAGAATACAACTAACGCACCCAAAGTAAGGGTGGTAATGCTTCCTATCCTACTATCCAGAGTCTCTCACACTACTGGATATGATGTTGAGCATGTTGATCGCCATGATAAGGCCTTATGTTTGTAGGTGCATTACATCTTGAAAACTTGGTTGATAAGGAGGTTCCAATCACTCCTCATTCTGAGAGGTTATCCTTGTGGACTACCCACCAGCGTGCGGCCGTCCCGCCCAAAGTATATAATAGCATATCTCATCGTTTAAGTTGGTCAACCTAGTTTGTTTCCATGACCTGTAAAAATCTAGCCAAATCTTCAGACCCAGTATAGTGGGGTACTGTGCAACCTATACATCGAATAGAGTGAAAACCCATCTTGCAAGTAACCACACGCTTAACTTCGTGCCCCACTAGTTCATAAGTGCCATGATCCCAATTATCACAAGCAATACTAGTAGTATCGCTGATTGACTGAGAATCTTCCCAATGAAGGATTCCTTCCTTAGAAGGATCATTGACCTCTGAGTCTCGAATAGCGCGTACATAGATTCTGTTCAAATCCTCTTTGCTTAAAGGTTCCACATATGGCATGGATTTCCCATCTATCAATGGTATTTTGACCCTTTCCTCCTTGTTATTGAAGCTGATATACCCCTTGTTAAACCTCAAATTAGCATTGTTCACATAACACCAACGGCGTCCAAGCAAAGTTGGGAAAATATCTGCTTCCGCAAGTGCTAGCACTTTGAAGTCTCCTGTGAACTTGGCCCCTTGTATAGTGATAAACGCATCCTTCAGAACTCCTATGGGAGTAGCTTTCATTCTATTTTCCATGAATAATACATTAGATGATGGCTGCAATGGGGGTCTCCCCATTTGTTCCCACGCATCTAATGTAAGTACATTTAATTCTACACCTGTGTTGCTCAACAGCCATCCATCCACAACAACATTCAAAGTCATCTCCTTGTCATAGTCAATGCTATCGGGGGGAAGATTTGCATGAAGTATTTGTCTCTTATTTTTACTTCCCACGTGCATAGTATTCCCTTTCAACCAATTTCCTAATAAAGGAATAATATTCTCCTGGCGCAACATTCTACATACCTCTCTAATGTCGTCAATATCCGACAAGACCTGTTCTGTATCCTTATGCTCTAATTTCCAAGACTACTCTTTTAAACCTTGTATCTCACCTTGAAGGATCCTAAGGACCTCCATTGTGTCCTGATAGACTTCTTTCTGATGAGTTGGATCTGGATATCTAGCAAGTAAAACCTCCTCCCTAGTGATTGTCGACTTCTGTTGTAACATCTCTCTTCCGTGCGTCACCTCAGCTCGTGTGGTTATCTTGACTGTTACCGCCTCAGGTTCTGGTGTTAACTTTGGCATCCACTGGTTCTCTATAGCGCATTGGATTCTAACCATCCTTGCGCCCTTGTTTTCTTGCTTTTGCTACTTACTGAGATGCTCATACAAGTCCAGACACTTTTCATAACTATGCCCCTTTCCACAAAATGAATAGGAAATATTCTGTGGACATTCGCGCCTATAATGGTTAGGTGAACCACATGTATAGCAAGTTCTTTGAGGGAATTCACTCCTTCCTCCACCTTGGCCTTATCCTCCATATCCGCCTTGATATCCTCGTCCCCTTTCACGAACCCCTTCAAACCTTCCATCATTCCTGTCATAGCACGTTTTATTATAATCCCTATCCTGATGCTCATTCTTCCCTTTAGAATTATCAGCCACACTCACCTGTCTGACCCCAATATCAATGGCATCATGGATTTTGCCAATCAATCTATAGTCCTCAGTATCATGGGTCGTGGACCTAAAATATTTACAAAAGGAAGACACATTCTTCCTGATCGCGCATTGTAGTAAGGGGCAGTGACTAGCATCATGATACAAATGGAAGATCTCACATTCTAATAACAACAAACGTACAGTTCTGCAAGGGAAACTATCTTTAGTGTGCCCTTCCACTTCACAATTTTTACACCATATTCCCGAGCACATTTCATGAGCTAAGTTTGTTGATAATTTCTCTAACTGTTTTGCCAAAGCTGCTATCTGATCTTCCAAAAATGACTAACCCCAGTATCAATACTCCTAACTACTTCAACATGTAAAGAAGCTTCCAATGCTTCACACGGATCGGTATAAGTCTTATGTACCAGTGCTCTTCGAAATGGGGTAATCAATCCCCCAACAAACCATTATGCATGCTAACTTGCATGAATGTCATAAGAGAGTTTGGATAGAAGTGTTTTAAAACGTGCATCATACTCACGTACACTTTCAGTAGTTCCTTGATTTATATCCTTGAGTGTGCTTACGCTCTTCTTCTCAAACTCTGAGATGTGGAATTCTTTCAAGAAAGCATCTTTCAATGTTTCATAGTCAATACAAGTTTGATTTCCATCAAACTTCCTATACCAGTTGTGTGCACGCGCCTGCAATGTAGTAGCAAACTGACTTGCCTTGCACTCATAGGCCGTAATACCTTTCACGTGCCACAATATTTCACACATATGAACATGTTCAATAGCATCCTTGATACCTCTGTATTCTAGGAGATGAAGGTACATCTCCATATAAATGTTATGGGGTTATTGCAGGCCTTGACCACCCGACCCAGAACCTCCTTGGTTTCCTCTTCCTCCAATACCACCTGAACCACCAAAACTAGTACTGCCCATAACACCTGATTCTCCTCTAGAATTTGGAATAGGGCCCATGGATGTACTCCCCTATGCCCCAACAGTGGTACTATAGTAGACCCTTATAGTCTAGGAAGTGGTCCTAGCTCTAGAGGTGATTCCCACACTCGGCACGCTCATATTCTGTGCAGATGATGAGCCTGAAAACGTACCCCCAAAGAATAACAAATTTTTCTATGCTTCCATTGATGTACTTGTTGTCTGACCTATTTTTGTGCTTTCACTTCCTAAATTAAAATTGTTTTTACCTACTGTACTAGATACTGGAAAACCAAGCGCAAGGGCTAGGTCAACAGGTTGGCTTAGATGTATGCCTGTGGCCCAGGTCATATCTACTAGCACACTTCCATGTGAGGCCAAAGAGGGTTCTCTGTCATGCTTTCCTAGATGGGGAAGTTGTTGATGCTCTTGCTCTTCTTCCTCCCCATGAGCCTCAAATCCTTCATGAGCCATCTCTCTCCACAACACCATCCGTTCTCCAATTTCTTGTCTCTTGCATAATTCCCTCTCGCGCACCTCATCATAATTCAGCCACCTCTCTTCCCATTTCTGTGCTGCCGCTAGGTCTGCCATCTTTCACCAATCCTATTCCTGCCCTCGCGTGTGGAGATTCGTTTAGCTTTCCATGGGTTTAGCTTCCAAGTTCAACGTTACCATTAATATTTTGATTTCCAGCAGAATACCTTGCAAATATGTCCCTCTAGGATACTATAGAAACTAGAACTCTACTACTTCTGGGCATGAATAGGTCGAAATTGAATACTCCAAAATATAGTTGTTTAGGACACTGCAAAACTACGTATCTACCGTGCAAGTCTAGCTTAAGTCAACATCATATAGTTTTTGAAATTCCTCCTGTGTCCAAACAAGTGTGTGATACCTCCAATTCTTCTTAGATGCGTATGTATTCAACCATTCATATAATTCTACTAGAAAGATAGCAAAGAAGCTTTTGTATAAACTATCATATAGATTCTGCTCTACCCAAGTACATGTGCTAAATCTGGATCCAGTGTCAAACCTCCATGCGCATTCTTCCTCCATATCATGAATCCATTTTTCAACACTCGCCAAAGTTAGCCAGTATGTCTTCATTACAAAACCATTCTGAAACAACTAAAAAAGAGGTCCCGACAACGGAACCAATGATGCAGCCTAGAATTGTTAGTTAACACCTAGTCGTGATGGCACATCACTCAGCCTAGGCTGAGTGCTCACCCAAAGTGCGCAAAGGTACAAGGTCCCTCTTAAGAGTTGCAGTAGCAAAATGGTGGTATGATAAATAGTAAACGTATATTTTAGGAACTAATTCATCTATTCATCATTATATTTAACCAGATTTATAAGCTCTTAAAGGTAAATCATCATGAAAATAATAACATGCATTGATAAAACACATCAAACACTGTTTGTTGGCCAACTTCCTTTATCTATTCATATTACCAATAATACAAAAACTTCATACAATACCAGGCATGCACGCATGGATCTGTTACAATTATCCAATCGCATGTACTCGTGTTTTCCCATTCTTCAAAGCATATGTTTCCATCCGTATCTCAATATGAGTCTATATATTTTCTAATTAATTCATTGCATATATGTATAGGGTGGGGAACTATCCCTTCACCACTTAACTCTACCAGAAATAGGTCACATGTTACTAATAGCCACGCACCTTCTTACAATTATAGCCATACATGCAAGTATGATATCTATAGATTGTTGATAGTTAACTAAAGTGATGGATCTATTCTTAACTTATGCCCATGCAAGAGTGAGTTGACATGTCCTTCAAAAATATTCAAGAAGAGTGGCACGCAAGTCTTAGCATTGCTTTGTGTGCTCCGCACACCAATCTCTAAGAATAGATCTGATCCCCAAAATCAGCTAAGTCACTGAGAGTTTGACTCTACACCTCCATGTGTGACACCTTCCTATACCTTTGTGCTTTCGCTCCTGTGATGTTCTTCCATGCGGACTCTGTGTGCAAGTTCAACTAAGTTTTTCCTCTAATCAACAGTCAGTATGCTCCACAAGGTGTAAATAAGATGTAAAATATTTCAATGTATAGTTCACCACTGAAGGAGAAGAAAGTTCCCTTAAGATATCAGTAAACAAGTTCAATCCTACTCAAGGAGGTCTTTGTGCTCATTCATCCATATATTAAGGTGTATGTAGAATAAATGCACACAACCAAATCCCAAAGGAATTCAAGACAAATTCTAAACAAACAATGAATGTTCTATCTACAGAGCATCATGAGGTATATTTGTGATAAGCAATGTCTTGTACTAAACTATGAAGAATTCATGAGTAATTTGAGTCTAAGTATGAGAAAAATTTCCAAGATAGGATGATTCAAGTGAGTAAGGTTGTCATATAATTTCTAGCTAAGTGAATTTCAATGTTCATGGTTAAATATAGAAGTCACTTTATCAAATTAAGTTTGAGTCTCAACTTCATAAGTCTATCCAAGTCAAATATGTGTTGAGCCAAAGCAAAAGGTTAGCAAAGAAATTTCAAACATGATCATTATGGTGTGGAAATTGTAATAATGTTAGGGGTATTTATTATACATATCTGAGTTTTTTAGCCCTCAAAATGTATTGCTAAAATTGGTTTGAGTGTCTTTCAACAAACTGTACATGAGAATCAGGATAACTAGTAAACAAGGAGTGCAAAGTAAGATGAATAGATCAATACACAAGATCTTACAAGTGGTAGCTTAAGGAAAAAAGATTAACAATGAGATTATAAAGACTTTAAGTCTAGTCAGAGGTTTTTTAAAAACCATCTTGAAACAATATGTTGCTAATACACCCTTCTCAGGCTCTATGGAAACCCTAGTCGAGGGTGAAAATAAAATTGTCATAAGTTGAGATAGAGTAGAAGAACTCTTATGAAATTTTTACCATACGGTCTAAGTATGGATAAAGATGGGGATTTGAAAGTTTTATGTTACTTTGATATTTTTATAGATGTTCTTCTTCTTCTTGATAGACCTAGATTGTGCATAAGAGATACCTAATTGGCAAGGGAAAAGATGAACTGGGAATTAATCCTTAGAGAAGTGTTTGTAAGATTATTAGGGGAGATGATTGAGCTTAATAGGTGTTTAGAAAACCTTCTTGTTTCCTGAAATGATCACTTTTTGAGAATATTTCATCAAAATATCAGTGAGGCAGGGCTACAAACTATAGGTGGTAGAATTTCAACTAGAAATAGGATTTCTTTGTGTTTCCTTCTTTGAGGAATTCAAAACCCATTAGACGAGTGTGAAAAAGGTTGGGTAAATAATGCTCAAGAAGGCCTAAGAGTATATGTTCAATCCATGCATGATCATCAATATCAAAGAAAATTGTAACCATCGTTGGGTAAAGACTGAGATTCTTGAGTTTCCTTGATAATAGTAAGTATGGAAAGGCATATAGATTTATAATATATCTTTAGGATGCCTTAGACATGATGTAGGTTAAAAGTTATAATCCTAAGGCACAAATGCAGGGACTAAATAGATTAATAGATTTTTGGGAACAATAATTCTTAGACATAGTGGATGGCAACAAGATGACAAAGGTAAGAATGACATGTCACATGTTGTGAATAGAAGATACAAACTATGTAGGGTTGATCAAAGAATGAGAAGGAGCTAAAATTTCCATGACTTTTGAGAAGTTAAACCAAGTGTAGAAGAGTTGACATAAGGAGTTTTTACACTAAATCAGGGTAATGGAACAGGGTTGTACAGTCACCTACAGGTCTGAAATGTCAATTTACATATCTAAGACAAATATTCAACGTAGAGAGTGCTTCATATGACATTCAAGATGGTGTTTTAAGAGTTGAGAAGTATAAGAGTGGTAGAATGATTAATGAATGCATGAATACTTCAAGGGGAGTAGTTTATTGACTCAATAAGTTGAATTGACAAGCACTAAAGGTAGAAAACATTAAAGAAATGGTTCAAGGTAGAGTTACTAGTGGTGATTCACCTAGATGACAAATATTCAAAGTATGGGATTCTAATTCTTGCATATAAAGGTAGATATAGATGGTATAACCTCATGTGGAGGTAGAAAGTAAATTTTCATGAGACAAATAATATTCTACAACAGGACAAATTTGGACTAAAATGCACTGACATGTTGTTTTAGGGGCCTAAGTCCTAAAAATTTCCTACAATCAACATATGGAAGAGTTATAACTAAATTTGAGTTTTCTAAGCTGAGAAAGGTGTATTCATGAGTAAGGAGGATGTTATCACTCAAAGATCAAGTTGTTGGTATGTATGTGTTCTGTGAAGGCAGGGTTCATTTTAAGAGATCTCTTAGAAATCGGAGGTGGAGAATACCTGGTGAATATCCCTAGAACCAGTTTCGCGGGAAGGTGAATTTTTTGGGGGTTGTATGAAAAAATTTCACTTGATTGTCAAGTGGTGCGACAGAAGGCTGCAGATGCGCTACGGGAGATTTTGTTGTCATGTGACAAAAAAATGCAATGACGTGCGTCAAAGAGGTCTGTTGATGCGCGTCATTGATTTTTTTGTCACACGACAGCAAAATCTCATGTCGCGCGTTTGCAGCCTCCGACCTCTGCTTTCTCATCAAAAAAATCTCTGTGTCACGCGTCAAGAAACCCTTTGTCATGCGTCTGCTATGCGTCAGTATCTTTTGTACCTCCTTGTCATGCGTCAACTATCCGTCAGTGTCGCGTGTCAACAAATAACCCTCATTGACGCGCGTCAACAGACCTCTTTGACGCACGTCAACAAGATTGTTAACGCACGTCAATGCATTTTTTTGACGTTCGACAGCAAATATCCTGTCACGCGTCTGCAGCCTCTGCCCTCTACTTGCGTATCGAAAAAATCTCCATGTCGCTCATCAACAAACTCTTTGTCATGCGTCTACTATGCGTCAATATCTGCAGTACCTCCTTGTCGCACGTCAACTATGCATCAATGTCGCGCATCAACAATTAACCCCATTGTCGCACATCTACAAACCCTCCTTGTTGCGTGTCAATAACTTACCCCCTTGTCACGCGTCTATAATACGGGATATATCATATTGTTGAAAAATGTGAAGTAGAAGTGTTCTACCTGGCGAATAATCTAGGTTTATATAGGGGATATTTTTCAAGGGTAGGTAAAGCCGACCCCTAAAAAAAATTAAAGTGTAATTTTTAGGTGAACAGGTCACTGACTCGCGCCAAAAAATTCACCTTTTCAAAATTTTCAAAAATGGAATATTCGCCATATTACGAATATTTGCCACTAAAATTTTCCCTGCATGAAGGCATCTTCTTAGGGGGAGCAAGAGTGAGTTCAATGAATGGTGAAGACAAACATAAAGTCAAAGAAGGAGAGACAAGAGGGTGAGCTTGAATGATGAGATTAGTTGATGTTTGCAACCCAAATACGGCCCAAATAATATGATAAAGAAGAAGACCGGGTACTACAGACATGCACTTTATCATTAATGTAAAAAGGGGTAGAAGAACTAGAACGTTTTCCATCAATGACAAAGGGGGAGTTTGTTGGAATGATAATGTTGAGTTACCATTGATGTAAAAATCATCTTAATTACAAAGTAGGATGAAGGAGAGCTAGAGTAATCTTAGAGTGAGTTTGAAAAGGAACGACAACACATGGTATGAGAATACTCGATTGAGTAATGACTTTATAAGGAGCTAGTGGCTTGTATAGGTAGTATGGTGATGTAAGAGCATGTTAGGATGATGTTATAGAAATTTTAGCAAGTATATGATGAGGAAATAATGTCATAATGATGAATACAAGGATACATGAGTTGAATCAATAAGACTATCTTATTTCAACAGACCTAATCCTTAGGCCTAGTTAGCAAGGTGACCTGAAATGATGAATTGAAGGTAGAAGTATGATGGTGAAGCATGCTAGAGGCATAAGGAACATGACTAGAGCATGATAGAGGTAGGTACGTGATGAAAATAGGTCAAGTATTATGAGTCATTTTGTAAACTAGTTCATTTAGGCCTAGTTCAACAACCTAGTAAGGTGTATGAAGTAAAATTGGGCTATGACAAGCCAATGTAACCATGAGAAGTATATAGGGATCTCTCCTAGAGTCTTTATGTGAAGCTACATGTCATATATCAACTTTTAGAGACATATATGGGGTCTACCTTATGAGTGTCCTTGAAAACAAGAAGTATAGGCATGGAAAAATGAATTAGGTCATGAAGGTTTGAATCAATTTAAGAGAAAACAAGGTTTGGAACATCTACATGGGGGTACTCCAGTGTTGTGGAAAAACATTTATGCAAAGGTGAAGAAGAATTTTAAAGTTATAAGGTTTTTAGTGCTATCAAGCTTTTAAAATGGTAGTTCTCGGCTAGAGGGTCATCTTCAAGATCAAAGGTATTTGAAACTTATACATGGTTCCCAAACCTCTTCACCAGTTATGGAGCATTGAATATAGAACATTCTAGAGGTAGAATGAATTAAAATGATGTCTTAACCTTTATGAACGATCCTGAACAGTGGAAGTCACTCAAAACCCTGATATTGTAGCTATGGAAGAAAAATTAGTTTTTTGGTCATGTAATCATCTATACAAGGCAAGGTGAATAGTTAGTGATGTAGAGAATTCATTGTAGTTCAATTTGGGGGTATTTTGTAGCCATGGGTCAACTTGTAAGGGACAGTTTTAGTTTTGTTTTGAAAAAAATGCTAGTACAGTCCTGTATAGTAAGCTTCAAGGTAGAAATTTTTGTGTGTGAGAAAGAATGGGAGGTTCCCCAACTTCTCATGAAAATATATAGGCATGTTGTGTGTAAAACTTTGATAAAATAGGTCACACAAGGTAGAATATTTCTTAAGGGCTAAACAAGGCAAAAACTAGTCTTAGTGTTTGAAAGGGAAATGAAGTTAATTCATGTTTTGGAGGTGCAAGGTGATCATGGATAGATGATACAATTAATATATGATATTTTCAAGCCCATAAGATGATGAGATGAATTTTTTTTGTGTTCTTGCACTAATGGCTCAAAATTGACATTTTGGGATAGTTAAGAAGCTTTGTGGTCTAGGCATGCAAACTGGATTCTACCCACTTAATCCATTCAGAAGAGAACTTTATCATGGATTATAGGTTCTATTTGAAGTATCTATGTAACGGTTTACCATGAAAGTGAGTCTTGTTATGTTGAATACAAGCAAATGTAAGACTGGTTTTTGGAGCTTGAAAACCTATTTGAGTTGCCTTTGATATTCAAGCATATTTGATGTCTAATATCTGAGCTGAAATAATATGTGAACCTGGTAATTTCTTGAGACATAAATCTCTCCACAAATGTCACCTTGAATCCATGAGTGTGTGGTTGAATGGATGAAACAGCTTACTCTGTGAAGACAATTTTTTTGTGCTTGAAATCCTACTAGTGTCTTACCCAAATCAGTATCTTCTTGTTTGAATGAAGGTGGATGGCTTGTTTCTTTACATCTGAAATTGATCTAGGGGACACACACCACCATATCCAAGCCATGATAATTCTTGAAGACACATGCATTGAGTTTTATGAAGAATTTACATGACTGTAATTTTAGGTCCTCCATGACTATGTATGAAGCTCTAATGAATGTTGAAGAAGAAATGGCAAGGTATGGAGTTAGTTAAGGCCTTAGAAAACTACAAATAAGTCTTCAAACATCCATAAATCATCATGAAATCAGTTACATTTCCTATAATAGCTAGTGGAAAAAATAAATCGCTAAAGGAAGAGGAAAAATATGTCAGAACCATTACAAATAAGAAGATGACAAACTGATAATGGAATCCTTTCAGTTTTATCACAAGATATGTTGAACATTGAAGCACTAAGAAGGGGAGGTGGTGAATCAATTCCTTTATACAACATTCATTAAATATCCTTTCAAATATTGAACTAATTATCATGAAAGATGAAAGAAGAAACATATGTAGACACAAGAATTTAAGGTGGGAAACCTAATAAGGGTGAAAACCCACTGGAAATTAGAGCAATATCAGCAGAAAATGTCCTATAAAAATTATCAACTTGAAGCAACTTATATTGAAGCACCCACTCCAATAAAAATAGAAACACCCACTTGACTGTTTTCCAAGAACCTACTTGCAATAGAAACACCCACTCCCAAATTACTGAGAAACAATTCAGACTTTCAATCAAATAGTTTTTATCACCTTCAACTTATTTTCTTACATCAACACATTATGATCACTGTTTCAACTCTTCACTTCATTTTAACCTATCTTCAAAAATCAACACACTTTCATACCTCTTTCTATAGAATACAATGTAGCATATATATACACATACATCATAGAGCATATATATATATAAACCCATCTACCTTTAATGTATTTTACACTTCATCTCCATAAACTCTTCACATGCCTTTCCCAAAAATTTGAACCAAGTAGTCTAACTAACATCATAGGGTTATTGTCAAACAAGTGGTTACTAACTTGTTATGACTCTTGGTATGCTTGAGTGGAATAGGGAATATACTTCACATTGTTACATGAATTTTGATCTTACACAAATTCCAAGATTGACCTCTGCTAACTTGAAATGTAACTTCCATTGGGTTTATCTTCTAGCACCACGATATTATGTTTGTCTTTTAGTATTAACAGACCCTGCACAAGGAGTTACATAATGAAAACACGTTACTTTCACACCTCAAACATCCTTTATAACCTCCATTTAGTCTTCAAGATACAAAAATTATTATTCACTCCCTCATTTTAACCCATGTATGCATTACAATTGAATAAATAGAGTGTAGAGCCTTATAAGTTCAACTAAGTCATTCATACAAGAGAACTAGGTATATGTGAAGGAATTCATCATCACTCACAACTTTTACATCATCAAAATAGGGTTTGGAGAACCATTAGTTCTTCTTAAACATTTAAGAACTCATTTTTATGAAGAGGCTTCAACTAAAATAGAGAAAGTATTGTCAAGAAAAAAGGAGCAAGGGTTTTATTATTTTCACAACTTGGAGAACTTATTTGTGTGTTCTTTGAAAAAATTTCACCCATCAAGAGATTATACTGACATGACTCTTCTTCAACAAAGGCATGCACTTGAACAAGGTAACACAATTTGCTTAAACAGAGATGCATATTCACTATTATACCAATTCCACACACTTTCTCAAACAAACATACCTTCAAATACTTATTACCATGTGGATAATGAATCTGCATAACTCCCCATATCAGGGGTTATTCTAAAATCATGTTTACAAATCAAATGAAAGTGATCTTAAAAAAAATGTGCATAGTAAGGGATTTAAGTTTCAAACCTTTGGCATGCATTTTTAGGCTTTCACTACCTTAAACTTCAATTCTATTCCATGACAAGTGAATTCAAACTTCATCAAAGGCTCACTCACCACTTTCAAGCCTTATTTTGAATAGATAGATGGATGAGACTTGATGGTTTAAGATCAGATGTTTAGTCCTTCTTGACTGTCACACAACCAAATACAATATTCACAATGAGATGAGCTACTTGGTTAACTTTCTATCCAAAAGTTGTGAACCAATTTTATAAGATTTCCATTACCTTAACAACACTAATTGTAGTCATCACTCAAAGAGCTTGATCATGAAGATTTAGCATTTTTAAGACTTTAGTCTACTTGACTAGAACCTTATAAGATAGTTGTAAATCCATCAAAACAATGACCACATATAATTTTACCAAATAAAATGTGAGCTTCAACAAATAATATTTGACCTATACTATGCCCCCATATCCATTTTTATTTTAGACATCATGCATATGCACACAAACATCCTTTACTCACCATGACTGGTTATAACATGCACAATATTCTAGCAATAGGAAGGAGAAATGCACCTACTCTTAAAATCTTCTAAAAAAACTTTATCATACAACTTTTGGATAATTTTGAGGACACCATGAGCTATCTAGATCACTAAGGTTTTCTTCATGAAACATCCAACACACTCATATACTTACAAACTTCATCAAAATTAGTCCTTTTCTATACCATACATTTAGATATGTAGATGCACAATTGGATTTTATTGAGATATGAAGATTCATTTACATGTATAAAACATAAAATGAACTTTAAAAATTCATTTTATGCCCATACCTTTCATATTTCTCGTATCTCTCTAAGGGTTTTAAAGGGTTTGAAACTAGCTCAGAAAATAGATTAAAAAATTCATTTCACCATCATTTGATCTCAAACCTTTTGCATTATGTTTTATCCAAATTTCCTCCAAAAAATTATCTTATGATTTATTTGAAGAATCCTTTTCAATTTAGAACAACTTCTAAGAAGATGAGGTGCTCAATTTGCACTTCTCAAGAAACCCAGTCTTGAAGAATGTGGCTCCACATGCTTGGTTTTAACTTTTTGACCCTGAAAGTTTTCTTACACCATGAGAACTCATAAATCCAACATCTCCCATGGTTTTTTTTCATGAGTCCCTATGAATTTTCTTGTCTTATCTCACTTTCCTATGACTACTAGGCATGTTCTCAAGCCTTCATTTTCAATAGGTCTCCTTAAAGATTCAAATCCTTGATTTATCACCTTTTATGCCTTATATGCCTTGTACAATTATTCTCCACACCTCACAATCTTGAAATATACTTATAAGACTTGCAAGCCATCATACACCAAGACCTACTAGGAATAGGCCATCAAACTATACCCAATTTACCAAGATTCGCCCATATAGCACTAAGTATAACTTGTACATGTTCATGGAACCTTATTTACATACCTGAGATATCTTCTAGAACATGTGAAAACACAATTTTATTCATACCAAACATCTCAAGATAGTGCAAGCACTTAAACCCCCAAGACTATGACTTGACTTCTCAAGGTATCAACCTCACTCACCAATACAATGAACATACCGACCTTTGGAGTCACAAGACAAAAACATTGAGACACATTGAATGAGTGAAGAATATATGAAAAAAATTTCTACACACCTTGCCACTTTTCCATCAATGCACAGGGTTCAACAATCTCCCCCTTTTTCATTGATGTCAACACAGTCTAGATACATTGGATGAAAACACTCAACTCATCATCAACACAACACATTTTTATTATTTAATACAAAAATATCCCCCTTTGACAATTATGAAAAATAGTACACTGACACAAAGATAAACAAACCACATAAGTACAACACAAACATACCTCAAAGAGCTCCTCTTGGACTTGTGCACATGTTATTTGACACTTGGAGCTATTTAGGAGCAGATTTGATCCTTGATGTACTCCCTTATGTTGTATTTAGGATTTTAGTAGATGGTAGGATTAGGAATGACCCCCAATTCTTCCCTTAGATTCTCAATGGTGGATTTAAGAAATTTCTTTGTTAAAATGTCAGTTATCTCTTCCTTAGTACTCACAGTTTCCAATCTAATTTTCTTGTCACTCACCTACTCTCTCAAGAAGTGGTATTTTATTGGGATATGATTAGTTTTATAATGTAGTACAAGGTTCTTAGATACACTTCTGGCACTATTAGTGTCACAATATAGAGGTTTTGGTTCATCACATCTGATTTTGTATTCCTCCAAGGTTTGCCTCAACCAGAGTACTTGAGTGCAACAACTTGTAGTTGCTACATACTCAACTTCACATGTTGAAAGGGCCATTAGTGATTTCTTTTTACTAAGCCATGATACAAGACACTTTCCCACAAATAATTCCCCTCCACTTTTTCTCTTTCTATCATCAATGTTCCCTACCTGATCAACATTTATGAATTCCTTCATGATAAACTCCTTGCTCCTTGGATACCAAAGTTCATAATTCAGGGCTACCATTATGTATCTTAAAATCATTTTGAATGCTTAAAGATGAATGTCTCTAGGTTCTTCTTAAAAACTACCAACTAACCCAATAGCTTGCACCATATTTGTTCTAGAAGTAGTAGAGTATAGTAGACTACCAATCATGGATCTATACAAGGTTTGATTAACTTTTGGTGAGATCTCCTATTTACTGAGCTTGCATACCATGATCATAGATGTCCCTACTAGTTTGAAATTTTCCATGTTGAACCTCTTAAGAATCTCCTTAACATACTTGGTTTGAGATATCAATATTCCTTTCTCTGATTGGATAATTTGTAGTCCCAAGAAGAAGGTTAAGTCTTTAAACATTGACATTTAAAATTCTTCCTTCATGACTTCATCAAACTCATATGTCATTCTCTCATTTTCTCCCCCAAATATTATGTAATCTAAATATACAACAACAATCAACATGTTTCCTTCTTCTTCCATTATGTATAGGTTACTATAAAATACTCCTTTTCTAAAGCCTTGGTCAACTAGATACTTGTCTAACATACTATACCAAGATCTAGGAGCTTGTTTGAGCCCATACAAATACTTCTTCAACTTGCATACATAGTATTTGTATTTAGTGAGGGAAAAACCATTTGGTTGTTCAATATAAACTTCTTCATTTAGGTGATCATTCATTAAATTTTATTTAACATCCATTTGGTAGATTTTGAACCTCTTATGTGTTGCATAGGCCAAAAACAATATGATTGCTTCCATCCTTTCCACTAGTAAAATTTTTTCATTAAATTCAATTCCTTCCATTCAAGCATACTCTTTGTATGCTAGTATTTTCTCGTTTCTAGTTACTTCACCTTTTTCATTTAGTGTATTTCTAAACACCCACTTTGTTCTAATCACATTATTATCCTTGGGTCTAGGACCTAACTCCCAAGTTTCATTTTTATCAATTTGATCTAATTCTTCATTCATTACTTTCACCCAATTTTTATCTTTTCTATATTATTCAACATTCTTGGGTTCTACCATGGATATGAGATTCGTGTTCTCAAGAGTTTTCAAGTTTTTAAATTTATTCTTGTGAGTATGCCTACATTTTTGTTTCCAATAATATGATTATTTGGATGATCTTTCTTTATCTGCCTTAAAGGTGTTTTTGTGTCTAGTATCTCATGTACTTCATCTTCTTCTTCATGAGTGCTTTCTTCATCTTTACCATTTTCTTAGACTTTTATGCATGGAGATTTATCTTCTACATCTTATTCATCATTTTTGGGCTGATTTTTGATCTTCAAGGGATATGGCTCATCAAACATCACATTACTACTTTCTAATATATTTTGGAGCATTTTATTATATCACCTATATGTTGCACTTACTGAAGAGTATCCTAGAAATATTCCTTTCATCGCATCTATGATAAAATGTGCCTAAATTATCCTCATCTAGATCTTGATGTAGCATTTACTCCCAAACACTCTAAGATTCTTTACATTTGTTGGTCTACCTCTCTAAAGCTCATATGGTGTCTTATTATTATTCACTCTTATGTGTTCCCTATTCAAGATGTATACATTTTTACATAATTTCTCTCTCCAATAACCATATAAAAGTTTGGACTCATTCAACATTGTCTTATCCATCTCTTGAACTATTATATTCTTTCTCTCAACCACCCCATTTTATTGAGATGTCCTTATTGATGAAAATTTCCTCCTTATTCCATGTTCTTCATAGAAACATCAAACTCATTAGACAAAAACTCACCATCCCTATCTGAACTCAAGCATTTGATATTTGTATTATTTTCATTCTCCACTAAGGCTTTGAATGCCTTGAATATTTATAATGCTTATGATTTTTCTTTTAATCATGTAACCCAAGTCATCCTAGTATAATCATCAATCAACAATATAAAATACTCATCTCCTTGGATGCTTGTAGTTCTTGTGGGTCCAACAAGATCAGTGTGCATCAGTTCTAATGGATTTGATGTGGAAAATTCCTTTGAATTGAATCTTCTCCTATTTTATTTCTCATGTAAGAAATATTTACAAAGTACATCAACTGGTTTGATGATTCTTGGAATGTTTCTAGCACATCCTTTTGAGATTATTTTGACAAGGTTATCAAATTTTACGTGCCATAGTCTTTTGTGCAAAATCCAATTGTAATATTCCTTAGTTGTAAATCACTTTTCTTTATGGAATTCCTTTAGCACATACATGTTATTATTGGGTCTCTTTCCTTTGACAATATTATTTCTTGATTTTCTTTCTCTCATATCACACCCTTTGTCATGGAAAAATAGTGTGGACCCTTTACTTACACATTTGGATAACACTTAGGAGATTGTGCTTGAGACCTTCTACATATAATACATTTAAACTTACTAATTTTCCATTATCTAGGATTAATAATCCCTTACCAACAATGTTAGCTGAGTTTTTGTCCCCAAATTTGATAGCTCCTGAGGAAATCTTAGTTAGGGAGATGAACTTGTTCTTATCACTTGTCATGTGAATTTAGCAACCACTATCAAGATACCATATTCTTCCATCATATTGAACATGAAATGATGTTTGTGCCATCATAGTTTGTTCTTCCTTATTTGTAGGATCTGAATTTACTACAAATATCTTTATATATTTTCTTAGGGGGTTCTGATTACAAGCCTTTGCTATGTGTCGAATATTTTGGCAATTGTAAAACACCACACCCTTATCTCTTCTTATTTTGTGAATTATAATTCCTATCATGACCTTTAAATTTTTTCTTAAATTTGATACCTTTATGACCAAACATGTTGCATGAGAAATAGTAATCATAAAAGAAGTGGGTGTATTTGATTGCATGGGAGTGTCTGAAGAGCTTGGTCTATCTCTTTTCATCATTGTTAATCTTCTTGTTGGTGGTGTAAGATGATTATGGAGCACTCTTTTCATTTTTCTTATCTGAAGTTCCAACATTCTTCTTTGTATCCTAAACCTGATTTTTCACTTGTATCTCTTTGGCTACTTAAAAGATCAGCTAAATCATGTGTGTTTTTCCCAAACTTCTCAAAAATCTTCACTTTGCTTGAAAATTTATTTAGCTCAGTCTTTACGAGTTCCATTTCTGATTTGATTCTTAAGCACTCTTATTCTTTAGATGTGAATGACTGTGATATCAACTCTAGATGAGATTATAGTTCCTTGAAGTCATATTCCTCCTCTATCTCCTTCATGTTGAGTTTCTTTTCATAAATACTAATTTTCTCTTCATAATACTTCAATTTTGATCTTAGTTTGTGGTACTTTATTCTACACATTTGCAGCTCTTTAAGAGAACTCACCAATTCAACTTCAAGGTCTACCAAAACACCTTCTTCATCTGATTCTTCATCTTCAACGTGATTATTTCCTTTAGAGCTTATTTCATGTGATGTTTCAAAGGCCATGAACAAGGCTTCATCCATCTCTCTTTTAAAACTATTGGTATCACTTGATTCATTTGAAATTGAATCCTCCTTGGTGTATAATTTTCTTTTGTTTTTCAATAAATTCCTCTTTCTTTCTCTCTTGAAGTTATTTTTATGTTTGGTATGCCTCTTACCATTTTATTCATGTTCATATATCTCCTCTTTGTTCTTGTGAGGAAACTGTGATGCAAAGTGACCTACTTAGTGACAAGTGAAACATTTAAAGGGAAATTTCCCCTTGTATTTACTTGAGCCTTTTCTAAGTTTCCTCAAAAACATTTCCTCTATCTTCTCATCATCTAACTCCATATTAAGTTCTTCTTTAGTTTTATTTGGGTATAGTTCCCTATCATCTTTGAAAGCAGTTATTTTTTACCTAATTTTTCTCCCAAGGTTCTCAATTCATATGCACCTAAGATGCCATGAGGATCATCCAATTTTAGCTTGGCTATATCCTTGGATTCTTCCACATCTAAATAATTTTACAACCAGACTTAGGAGTCAAGGACCTTACCACTTTTTGGAAAAGCATAGACTCTTCTTATTTTTCACCTTGCATTCCCATCATATCCTTGTCACTTCATATGAACACTTTACAAAGAAAGAAAGGAACATTCTCTGAGGGGACAAACATTTTTAGGATTACAAACTGTGATCTATAGGTCCATAATCTGGCTTGTTTTACTTTCTCAGGTCTGGAATATATGTTGTTTAGTTTGTCCTAAATTTTAAATGTAATTGGATATTTTGTAGTTTATGACCTTTACAAAAAAAATTTCAGGGAAGTTGTCAGATAGCCCGCAAAGGATGGCATTCATATCTCTTGATTTTTTGTTCTCATGAGCTTGTTTGGTAGCTTCTGAAGTGATAGGTTTATTAGGATTAGGTATATCCATTTTTAGATTTAGATTCACATATATCATGTCCAAGTATATTGAAGCTAAAATCCTCATCATGACTACTCCAAAAGGCATAGTTAGTTATGTTTAAAAGAGGTGGTCTGATCATGGAGAGACACATTTTATGCTTGAAAACTAGTCCAAGTTTTTTGTAAAAGGAATCTACTTTTATTAGATTAGACTTTATCCCTCATGGTAGTTGCTTCTGATACATATTGTTGAGCATTCAAGCACCCAAAAACATAGAGTGTAGAATCAGTGCCTTTTAAAACTTGTGAATTTGAACTTGGCAATAAATACAACATTCATTAAGTATCTTGTCAAAGATGCAACCCAAGTCATCTTAGTATAGTCATCAATAAGCAGGATAAAATACTCATCTCCTTAGATGTTTTCAGTTCTTGTGGGTCTAACAAGTTCAGTGTGTATTAGTTCTAATGGAATCGATGTACAAGTATTACATTTGACAGTCTTGAATGCTTCACCTAGCTACATTCCCATCTAAGCAAAATAGAACAAAGTTAAACACGCTATTTTGATGATCCATGGCATGTTGTCTAATCAAAGCCTTTTGAGCGAATTATTGAAAATTTTACTCAAAATTTAAGTACCCTAGCCTTTTGTACCAACGCGTATTGTAATCATAACTTGAGTTGTACAACAACTTCTCCATGTAGTTTTTCAATTATGCATCCTACAAGTTATTCCTGGTTATCTTATCTTTGCCAATATTCTTTCCCGATTTGTTTTCTCTGATATCACACCATTGGTTTATGTGAAAACCAATCAGTACCCTTAGAACGTACATAACTATCCAACACTTAGGAGATTGTTGTTGAAACCTTCTAGATGTATTGACATTTTCAGTACCGATATTCCATTATCAAGGCTTAATGATCCCCTTACCAACAATGTTAGCTGAGTTGTTGTCTCCAAATCTCCAAATCTTCTAAGGCATTCGTAGTCAAGGACCTGAACATGTTCTTGTCACATGTCATCTGATATGATTAGCCACTATCAAGGTACCATATTTTTCCGCTGTATCTTGAACATAAAACATAGTTTGGGATATCATAATCTCGGTAGATCTTCGATCTTTGACTGGAGATCTCCGACTTTAGCTATCATATCAGATCCTTCAATCTTTTCTCATAGGGTTCTAATTGGAGAGACTTATTTTCCTTAGATGTCACAAATCCTATTATTACGTGTGTAAGATATAACAGGCTTATCTTTTCTCATATTTTGTGATTTATCCATCACCATCATGACACTTTTACACATCCATTTCTATTCAACATCGACTATCTCAGCATGACCTTAGGAAGTCAAGTGTGAATAAGGTCACATGTTGATTTTATTTCGTATGGGTGTACCTGATTATATGGGAGTTTCTGAAGAGCTTGGTCCATCTCTTGACATCATTTTTGATCTTATTATTGGTCATTGTAAGATAATTTTGGAGCACTCTTTTACATCCTTCTTATCTGATTGTTCCAACAATCCTTGTTTTCTTCTTTGTATCCTAAACCTGACTTTTCACTTGCATCTCTTTAGATGCTTAGAATATCAGTTAGATCATGTGTGATTTTGTCAAAATTCTCAAATAGATTCACCTTTCTTTTCATTTTATCCAAATCAATATTTAGGTGTTCCTATTTCTAATTTGAGTCTTTAAGCACTCTTCTTATTTAGATGTGAATGATAGTGACATTATCTCTAATTAAGCTTCTAGGTCCTTGAACTCGTCTTTCTCTTCTCTCTCCTTCGTACTAAGTTCTCTTTTCATAAATATTAATTTTATCCCCATAGTCCTTCATTTTGGATGTCATCTCATGGTTCTTCCTTCTAGACAGCTACAACTCTGTCAAGAACACTCACTAGTTCAACTTCAAGTTCTACCACAACACCTTCTATATCTAATTCTTAAACTTCAACATGATTCTTTCCTTTACAGATTCTTTCATGTGATGTTTCAAAGGCCATGAACAAGGTTTCATTATAGCCTTCATCCTTCTCACTTTCAGAATTGTTGGTATCACCTGATTCAGTTGAAATTGAATCCTCCTTGGTGTATAATTTTCTTTTGTTTTTGAATAAATTGTTCTTTCCTTCTCTCTTGAAGTTATTTTTATGCTTGATATGCCTCTTACCATTTTATTCATGTTCATCTTTCTCCTCTTTGTTCTTTTGAGGAAACTTTGATGTAAAGTGACCTACTTAGACACAATTGAAACATTTAAAAGGAAATTGTCCCTTGTATTTACTTGAGCCTTTTCTGAGTTTCCTCACAAACATTTCTTCTATCTTCTCATCATCCAACTCCATATCAGGTTCTTCTTTAGTTTTCTTTGGGTATAGTTCCTTGTCATCTTTGAAAGCAGTTTTTTTTTTACCTAATGTTTCTCCTAAGGTTCTCAATTCATATGCACGTAAGATTCCATGAAGCTCATCTAATTTTAGCTTGGATATATCCTTGGCTTCTTCCACATCTAAGACTTTTATATCATATTTAGGAGTCGGGGACCTTAGTAATTTCTATAAAATCATAGATTACTCTTGTTTTTCACCTAGCCCTCTTATCATATTTTTCACTTCATTCACTCTTTGTAGGCAAGAAGTAATGCTCTCATCATCCTTCATTTTTAGGCTTTCAAATTGTGTTCTATAGGTCTACAATTTGTCAAGTTTACTTTCTCATCTCCCTCATATATGTTCTTTAGTTTGTCCCAAATGTCCTTGGATATTTTGTACTGTATGACCTTTACAAATTTTTTCTCAACTAGCCCACAAAGGATGGCATTTATATCTCTTGATTTTTTCTCATGAGCTTTATTGTTAGCTTCTTAAGTGATAGGTGTACTAGAATGGTGCATCCATACTCAACTACTTCCCATATATCATGTCCAAGATACCGAAGGTAAATCCTCATCGTGACACTAAAAAAGGAATAGTTATTTCCATTGAAAATAGGTGACCTATTCATGGAGAGACACTTTTTTCTTGATTTTTGTCCATGTTTTGTGTGAGAGTAATATCCTTTAAGTGGTTAGACTTTATCCTAAAGGTACCTTCTTCGATACAAAATGTTGAACATTCAAGCACTGAGAGGGGGAGGGGGTGAATCAATGCCTTTTAAAACTTGTGAATTTAAACTTAGCCATAAATACAACATTCATTAAGTACCCTTTCAAACAATGAAATAATCAAAGCATGTTATTATGGAACAAGAAACAGCAAACACATGAGGACACAAGAATTAAGGTGGGAAACCCAATAAGGGAGAAAACCCACTGAAATCAAAGTAATATCAGGGGGAAATGTCCTATAATAGTTAAAATGATCTTTAAGCACCCACTCCAATACAAATCCAAGTACCCACTTGAAGTTTCTACAAGCACATACTTACAATGGAAGCACCCACTCCCCAAATTGTTGAGCAAAAACTTAGAATTTTAATCAACAAGTTTTGATCAGCTTCAACTTATTAGCATACAACAACACCTTTTGATCACTATTTCAATTTTTCACTTCATTTGTACCTATCTTTATAAATCAACACACTCGCATACCTCTCTCTGCAGAAAGATAGAGCATACACACACACACACAAACCTATCTACCTTTCATGTCTTTTACACTTCATCTTCATAGACTCTTCGCATGCCTCTCTCAACAACTTAAACTAATAAGTCTAACTGACATTACATGGTTTTCATCAAACAAGTGATTACTAAATTTTCATTTTCTTACTTGTTATGACTCTTGGTATACTTTTAACGGAACAGGGAATATAAATCAGACTGCTAACTGACTTTGAACTTACAAAAATGCCAAAACTGGTCTCTACCAACCTAAAATGTAACTATCATTAGGTTTGTCTACTAGAACCATGAGATTATACTTGTCTTTTAGTATTTTTAGACTCTGCACAAGGATTTACATAATGGAAACATGTTACTTCACACCTCAAACATCCTTTATAACCCCCATTTAGTCTTCAAACTTCGCCAATTATACTTCACTCCTTCATTTGGACCCCATTATGCATCATAGCTTGAATAAATAGATTTTAGTGCTTTATGAATTCAAATCAGTCATTCATACAAGAGAATTAGTCATATGTGAAGGATTTGATCGTCACTCATAGCCTAGTCACCATCAAAACAGGTTTTGGAGCACCATTCATTCATCCTCAATAGTTAAGGGCTCACTATCATGAAGAGACTTCAACTCAAACAGAGAAACTCTTATCAAGATAAGAGGAGAAAGGATTTGACTATTTTCACAACTTAGAGAGCTTATTTGTGTATTTTTTGAATCAATTTCACCCATCAAGAGAATAGAGTGACACATATATTCTTCAACAAAGGCATGTACTTGAACAAGGTAACATGGTTTGCTTAAACAGATATGCATCTTCATTGTTATACCCAGTCCACACATTTTCTCAAGAAAACACATCTTCAAATACTTCTTCCCATGTGGATAATGACTCTACACAACTCCCCATATTATGGTTTGGTTTGAAAATATGCTTATAACATCAAATGAACTTGATCTTACAAAATAGTGCGTAATTGGGGTTTCAAGTTTCAAACCCTAAGAATTTGTTTTTAGGATTTCACCATCTTATACTTGATTTATATGACATGAAAATTTAATGAAAGCTTCATTAGAGGTTTACTCACCACTTTGAAGCCTTATATATATATATATATATATATATATATATATATATATATATATATATATATATATATATATATGTGGAGGATACTTCATGGTTTGAGATCACATGTACAGTCCTTCTTGATTGTCACATGAAACCAAATACAGTCTTCAAAATGAGATGAGCTCCTTGGTTGAATTTTTATCCAAAGTTTGTGAACCATTTTTCTGAGAATTCCATTACCTTGGCCAACTTACCACACTAATTGCAATCACCACACAATGAGCTTGACTATGAATATTTAGCATTTTTAAGACATCAGTCTACTTGACTAGGCTCTTATGGGACAGCTGTAAATCCATGAAAACAATGACCAAATATCACCTTACCAGAGAAAATTTGGTCTTCAACAACTCATCTTGGAAATGTACCAGACCCCAATATCCATTTCTTACTTCATACAACATGCCTATGCACAAAAACATCCTTCACACACCATGACTGGTTATACCATGCAAAAGTCTTCTAGCGATAGAAAGGAGAAATGCACCTAAACTTAAAATTTTCTCACACAGCTTTCTCATATAATTTTTTTATCATTTGAAGGACACCATGATCTATCAATAACACTGAGTTTTTCTTCATAGAGCATTCAGCATACATTTGTACATGTATTTTTCATCAAAAACATTACTTTTATGTACCTTACAGTCATATCTATAGCTACATAAAAAAAAATTCATGAGCCCTTGGGAGTCCTTTTCATGTCTAAGATATCAAACAATATGTACTAATCCATTTTATGTCCATACCTTTCATATTTCTCATATCTCTCTAAGAGAGGGTTATGGAGGATTTGAAACCAACTTAGAAAAATGGATAGAACTTCTTTATTTCACCATAATTTGATCTCAAACCTTTTGCATTGGATTTTTATCCATATTTCCTCCAAAAAAGTCTCTTATGACTTACTTGAAGAATCCCTATCAATTTATAACAGTTGTTAAGAATTTTAGGTGCTGAATTTGCACTTCTCAAAAAAATGGTTTTGAAGAATGTGACTCCACATGCTAGGTTTTCACTTTCTGGCCTTGAAATATTTCTGATTTCACCCATCTCATTTTCCTTTGACTACTAGGCATGTTCTCAAGCCTTCATTTCCACTTCACCAACTTTAAGCTTCAAATCCCTAATTTATGATATTTTACACATTCATATGCCTTGAACAATGTTTCTCCACACATCACAAGCTTGGAATGACCATATGAGACCTGTAATCCATTGTACATGAAGACCTGCTAGGAATAGGCCTTCAAAACAGACCTAGTTTAGCTAGATTCACCCATATAACACCAAGTCTAACATGTACATCTTCATAGAAACTTATTTACATACCTGAGACATATCCTAGAGCATGTAAAAACATAATTTGGTTCATACCAAGACATCTAAAGACATTGCAAGCACTTAAACCCCCAAGACTATGACTTGACTTCTCAAGGTATCAACTTCACTCACCAAGACAATGCCCATACTTACCTTTGGAGGCACAAGACCAACCTTGAGACACATTGAATGAATGAAGACTATCTAAAGAGACATTTCTACACTCCTTTTCACTTTTCCATCACTGATGTCAATGACAATATCAATGCACAGGGTTCAACAAGATGAGAAAGGTCAAAGATGATTTTTAGATCCTAACAAGTTTTATAAATTTCATAAACAGATCAGGAAAGGACAATATTATAACTATCACATATGTAAGTGAAATGATTACATTTTAGCATCCCTATATGATGTCATTTAACCTCCTAGTATGAATTTAAGATAAATAAGATGAATGGATTAAGAAGTGGAAGTGCAAGATGTATAAGTGTATGTATCTCTTGAATACCTGAAGGCCTTAGAGTGCATGAGAGGATATTTTTTATGACAATATCATTGAATGTGTAGTAGGGAAATGAAAATAATGAAAATCAAAGTTTTTATCTAATGACTTGATGACTGTAAGTTTTGTAGAATTTTTTATGCATGAAAGAGTATATGATTGAGAGGGTGATATGAGATGAGATGCTTGACAAAATATTTATCACAAAGAATCTTTGAGTGAGGTACTTTCAAGAGTATAAATTGATGAGAAGAGAGGTGAATTAGGAGGGTGAAATGAGAATATATAAGAACTGATTTAGAGGTCATATTTTTTGTGTAAGACAACCATATTATAGTGATCAAAACCTTGTTAGAATTCTAAGTTGTTGCTTAAAAAATAGGGATAGAAATCTTCCTTGTAATTTGTAACTCGCAGAAGATCAAGTAGAAGCTTGATTGTAGTTTTGGGAGTTGAAGCTTCCACACAAGTAGAAGCTTGACAAAGGTAAAATACAAAAATAACTAAATTATTAGAGTTGATGCTTTAAGTTGAGTGGATGCTCGATAGTTGAAATCTTTATAACCTTTATAGGAAAAAATTTCCAAGCTAATGCATTGATTTCAGTGGGTTTTTCTCCCTTGAAGGGTTTCCCACATTAAACCTAGCATTCATGTGTTTTTTCTTACTTCATGCTTTTATTTGAATGTCATTAGTCTCTCATTATTGGAGTGGTAAAATGACTACAAGTCAAAACATGTAGGAATGCATGTGCGCGTAGGAGTAGGAGGAGCTTGTGTATGCATGAGCAGGTTTACACGTGGGACTGCGCAATAAGACAAATAGATTAAGGACTTGGCCATTTTCCAGGGATAGTCTAAAAATATACTTGGAGTGATCAACACGTAAAGGACGCCATGGCAAAAAATTATTGGCTATTTTTTGAGAAAGCACATGCAAACTAAAGATGAAAGTGCATGTATAAGTTTAGCTATTAACAGGATTAAAAGAAAGTTCTATTTATATGATAATATATTATTAACCCCATTGTAAAATCATGTCTATTTTAAGCATGTAGCCTATTTTTATAATGCATGGGTGGTGAAGGTAAATTCCCCACCCTTATATATACTTGTTATACTTCATTGTATCGATAACCCGTGATATAATAGTGTTATGATGTATGTTATACTGGCATATATGGAACTACGGACACATGTTTTGGATGTTATGTATCAGCTTCCTATTATGTATTTTTTCTATCAATTAATGGATAATTTTGGTTGTATTATGGTCATTGATGTGTCTGAATATGGAGATGTGTTCTTACAGTTGATCTTAGTTGTTATATGATCTATTATGTTTCCTTATTACATGTGTTTCCTATATGAGTTCATGATATGATGTCTTTAATGATATGTACTTGAATATATGCTTTGATATCAGTTATCATGGATATGTATGCTAACATCTTGACAAGCATCATAAAGTAGGGACCTGGTAGCTTTGCGCACTTCGGGTGAGCATTCAAATTTGTCTGAATGAGGTGCCAACGTGCATATTAATTAAGTGAGAAATAAGATAATACATTTTAGTTCCATTGTCTGGGACCTCTTTTCAAATTGTCTTCCAGGATGTTGCTTAAAGATGGCGTATCGATTGACTCTAGAGAGCATTAAAAGTTGGGTAGAGAATGGTCAGGATCAGTTTGTGTAGAGATATAACACTGGACCTGATTTCAATGCACGTTGTTGGGTAGAAGATAATCTTTATCATAAGCTCTATGAGATGTTCTTCAGTTTTTTTCTAGTACAATTGTATGAATGGCTAGCAGCATACGCATTAGGAAAGTGTTAGGGATATAGGTCGAGACTTTAGACACAAAAGGATTACCAAACTCTTGTTGATGCTGATGTGGAATGGACTAGAGCTGTAGATCATTGGTGGGTTGGAGTGTTGCACAATTATACATTGGAGTACACTATTTCTTCTTATTTGTGCTTAGAGGAAGCTAATTTCATATTCTTACATGATCCCAGAGGATCATGTTTGCACAGTATACCGTTACCGATCAAGATTTTAATTATAGAACTAGATTTAGAGAGCCAACCCATGGCTAGATAAACCCCCACCATGTGCAGGGGAAGGAGTAGGTGTGGAGAAAGATGGCAGACCTAGTGGCAGAAAGATAGAGAGAGGAAAGACAACTCAAGTTTAATGAAGTGTGAGAGAGGGACA
This sequence comes from Taxus chinensis, assembly GCA_019776745.2. Taxonomy (NCBI): domain Eukaryota; kingdom Viridiplantae; phylum Streptophyta; class Pinopsida; order Cupressales; family Taxaceae; genus Taxus; species Taxus chinensis. The sequence goes on from CM034152.1 coordinate 129,280,602, forward strand.
TGGTACATGGACGGGAGATTCAAGAGGCACTAGAGTTAAGGAGGATGATGGATCGCTAAGGTTTTGAAGCTCTCGTAGAAGACAAGGAGCCGCATCATCAAGCTCTCCCAACTCTAGGCAAGCGCAGTAGAGAACCCCTTCAGATTTAGATGAGAGTGCATTAGAGGAGAGAATGAGGACCGTATGTGCTCATTTGAACCCACCTAGCCCTTGCACATGGTGTTCCAAATCCAAAGGTATTCATTGAGAAGCAGGATAGTGCATATAAACAATTAGAGACGAGTAGATATCATTTTTTGTTGAATTTAGGAGATAAGGTTAATAGCGTGCCCATGGCCACACAATTAGCATCGTTATTTGGAAGTTTGATTACATGGTTTTTTTTAGGTACGTTGTCAGGATAGAGTGTCAGTGCGTAGACCATTAGAACTACGATAGTAGCAGTTGCGACCACATAGACAGTTGGTGTCTAGTCTAGTACCACCATTAAGACACAAGGGAGTATGTCAACTAGTTTGTAGCCCATCACAGGGGGTGTGGTAGGATCAGGCAGATCAAGAGGGGGAAATATGGGTGAAGGTTTTGGTTCTAGATCTGGTGGAAAAGCCCCACATCCCCAGTGACCCCCCAAATCAACCACCACATCAGAAACCATTACAACCGACACCTAAAGTTTACTATGAGATGTATCTCTTATTTCCATAGTATAGAGGGATTGAAGATGCAACAGAGCATGTGCATAAGTGTGAACTACTATGGCGTGCTAAGGGAATTACAACCTCAGATAGGAAGGCTATTCAATTTGTTATTATGCTACAAGGGTGCACACGTAGCTGGTATCAGAAGTATGATCCACATCAGACTATGGTAGATTATAATGCTTTGCACACTGTGTTTTTGGAAGAGTTTCACATCCCATAATTTGAGCAACAGAGCATCAACGCACTCAAGGACATCAAACAGGGTTTATCTAAAAGTGTGAGGAAGTATGAAGTGTTTTTTAAGACTTTGTTATCTAAGTTATCTTATGATATTCATCTAATCACAATGCACAGTGGTTTTTTGGAGGATTGTTGACATCATTTCATAGGGAACTCTCTCATAAGACATATGTAGATCCGTGCGAGGCATTGGAAGTTGATCTACGCGCGGAGCAGTTGGAAGTGTTGATACTGGAGTAAGCCCATTCTTAGAGGCACAGATTGCAGCTATGGAAAAACAGTTGGAGAAGCTTTCTACCAACTTAGCACATGAGACATGCAGTGGAATATGGTGCACAAATTGTGAAGTGGAGGGACATACTAAAGATAATTTCCCATGTAGGTCAGTGTGCGCATTATCGCTAGATTGTGAGGTTTGTCACCTGAAGCATGATGTGTGGGATTTCCTTCTTTTGCAGTGTGCACACAGAAAAAGGTGTCCCTGTACAATAATAATTGTAAGTCCCATACTCATGACATTGTTAACTGTAGATTGATTGATCACATCCACAAATCCATTGAGACAGGAGTGTGACAGAGTAGTGTGGTGAGTAGATCCAAGTAGAAAGAAGGACAAAATAATGAAGGGCACAACAATGGAGATAATAGGAATGGAGGCTTCCGAGGAGGATACTGATACTGAGGTCGTGGTGGTGGTAGAGGTAGGTTTTCTAGAGGAACTTGTTACACTTGCGGGTCACCTAATCATTATCAGTGGGATTTCCCTCAGAATGCAGCTTGTTCATGGTGTGGGAAGCCGCATAAGGTAGAGGATTTCCTAGATTTATATGAACACACGAGTCAGAAAAATAAAAAGGACAAGGGATCCAGGATGATCAAGGTGCAACGCGTGAATGCTGATCAATGGATGTTGAAGAAGACTAATCCATAATTACAACCCATGCTAGTTACAATACGCGTTGAAGCAACACACACATGCGAGTCACTGAAGGCTTATCCTCTCATTACTCAGGAGTAAGTGATACATGTTAAGTATCCAGACACGACGCATCAGAAGGAAGTTTATCAAGAAACTATGGGGGTAGTTAGGGATCTGCAGGGTGAAATACAATGTTTAAAAGAACAAGCACACACATGAGAGCATGAAAAGAATGCCGAGCTCCCACAGAAGGACATAGATGACTTGATGGAGGTATGTAAGATGCTACACTGTGAGAATATCATCCCATTACTAGGTTAATGGCTTTGGGAGAAGGTACTGCGCACTGGAGTAGAATGCGAGAGGCAGATACTTCATGCAAATCTACCACCTCAGGACCATGAATTTGACAAAGAGATCACACTTGATGCAGTTATTGATGGTTGGTTAGTAAGAAATATCTTGATAGATATAGGCGTTGAGGTAAATGTACTCACTCTTGAAGCATGGAATCAGATGGGAAGGCCTACATTGCAACCATTTGAATGTGTTATACATGGAAAATAAAACTAAGGCCATGCCTATTGGGGTACTAAAGGATGCATCTATTATCATTAAGGGAGCCAAGTTTACTAGAGACTTTGAGGTGTTAGAGCTTTATGAAGAACACAAATTTCCAATATTACTTGGGTGACCTCGGTGTTATGCAAAGAATGCTGATTTGTGGTTTAACAAGAGATACATCCATTTCGAGAACAAGGATGAGAGTGTGATTATGCCTCTGTTTGAAAAGAAGGAAGAGCCTTATCTTGAGCCCCTAAGTGAAGAGGAACTTAATAGAATTTATGCTCAGACAATGTGATCCAAAGAATCTAGAACCATCAAAAGAAGGCATTCTTCAGTGGGAGGATGCATAGTCAGTAAGTGACACTACTAGTGTTTCTTGTGATAACTGGGCTCATGGAACGTATGAAATGGTTGGGGTGAAATTCAAGGGGTAAGTCACAAGAATGATTAGGCTGCACATGGTGAGGTGGTTGGGATCAACTTAATTATTAAGGTATACTAGTGAAGGGAATCCCGATACATTCTTGTACGTAATGGAGACTCAGTGGAAGAATGAAGGGGGCAGAAGGAACATGTTGGTCTATAATTTATGCAGGACAACAATGCGATGGTGGGAAACACATAGATATAGCCTTTTGGAATGGCGAGAAGTGAGAATCATCTTTTCCACTAGGTTCACTCAGAGAAATGTACCTACGCACATATGTGAATTTCATGGTAAGAATCCGACCTCTCACCACGTCCATAATTGTGAGATACTATGGGCGCATGGCCAAGAGGATTTACCCCCATCCCTATGGATACATAAGTTATACTCCACATTGCGCGGATGCGTGCACTTGCTATGTCCATGCTGAGCTTAAAAGGGAGACTGCAAAATGGAAAGAGAGGACTGTAGGTATGATTCAAACTTTTGATTACTTTTCTACTAAGCCTCTAGTCCATGAAGCATTGCAGATAATGAATCACATCACTTTGGGGGATAACGTAAAGGTAAAAGATCTCATGCTAGAGCTATTTGGAGAACCTGATCTCGAGGCATGCCTTGATCTTGAGGAGAGAGAAGAAGTATAGATGGTTCGTGCCTGGAAATAAAAAGAAAAGGGTAAATTGGTCTATATGATTGATGATGAGGAAGTTGACAATTTGGATGTTAGCCACACTGAAGTTGTGAGTGAGGTAATGGATTCTATAGATGAGAAGGTATGCACATACCATGCTCTTATGAAGACAAATAAGGTTAACATTGGTACTGAGGATGATCCTAAGGAAGAAATCATTGGTGATTATTGGTCAGAACAGGAAGTAGAAAAGATCATTGAGCTCTTGCGTGACTTTCAGGATCTCTTCCCATGAGGTTACCATGAGTTAAAAGGTGTACATCCTTCTTTAGGTGAGATGAAGATAAAGTTGAAAGAAGGAGAGCGCTTGGTTAGGAAGAGGCCTTATAGGATGAATCCTAATCTGTGCGTGAAGGTGAAGGAAGAAATTGATAAAATTCTCAAGTCTGGAATAATTGAGCCTATTGAAGAATCTGAATGGGTTAACCCCATGGTCATAATCATTAATAAGGATGGGAGGATAAGGATTTTTGTAGACTATAGAGATTTTAATGCTTCATGTGTCATAGATCCTTTTCCCACCCCTTTCACAGAAGAAATCCTTGAAGGAGTTACTAGGCGTGAGATATATTCTTTTACAAATGGATTTTCAGGTTATCACCAGGTGTGCATCATGAAAGAAGATCAGGAGAAGAAAATTTGACCACTGAGTGGGGTAGCTTTAGATATATAGTTATGCCTTTTGGATTAAAAATGTGCAGCAGTGTTCTCACGAATTGTTGTACATGATTTTCAAGACTTTATTCATAAATTCTTGTAGGTGTATTTGGATGATTGGATAGTATATGGCGTAGTTAAGGATGATTGTGATAATATAAGGCTTATGTTTGAGAGGTGTAGGCAATTGAGAATCTCTCTCAACATCAAGAAGTTCATCTTTATTACTCCCTTTTGAACTTTACTTGGGCACATCATTTGCAAAGAAGGATTGTTGGTAGACCCAGCCAAGATAGATGTGATCTTGAGCTTGGAAGAGCCTACCAATCAAAGTGAGGTGTGCATATTTTTGGGGTACACAGGATACTACAATAAATTTATAAAAGGTTATGTGAATATTTCCACACCCCTTGGAAGAGTTACTCAAGGCTAAAGGAAAATTCTATTGGGGTGACGCGCAACAGTAGGCATTTGAAACATTGAAGGAGAGGCTTACTACTGCACCTATTTTGCACTTTCCTTCATGGGACAAACCTTTTCATGTTCATGTTGATGCCTCTGACATGGAAATTGGCACAGTGTTGGAAAAACCAGGAGAAGGAATTGTGGATCATCCTATTTTCTTTGCAAGGAGGAATTTGACACCCCCGGAGCAGAATTACACAACTACTGAGCGTGAAGATTTTTCTATGATCTACACACTACATAAGTTCAGACAATACTTGTTGGAAACTCCATTTATTTTCTATATAGATCATATGGTGCTCAAGTACTTAGTCAAAAAGCCTATTTTACAAGGGTGCATATGTAGATGGATACTTATATTCTAGGAGTTTGATTTCATAGTTGTGAAACTAGGTAAGATCAATTCAAGACCTGATCATCTATCAAGGATTAATTCTAGTGAGGACGTGTAGAACATTGAAGATACTAATGTCATGATGCACCAGTTGTTTAGATTGAACTACGCACCCACATATTTGGAAGATATAGTTATTTTCTTGCACATTGACATGGCACCTGAAGGAATGAAGACATTGGAGAAAAAGCAACTTGCTATACACGCATGCCTTATCAGTTGATTGGTGGAGATTTGTACAAGTTTGGGTAGATGATGAAGTTTTGCGTCTTTGTTTTCTAGAACATGAGTGTGATGCTATTATGGAGGAGGCTCATGGTGGAATAGTAGGAGGGAATTACGTTGGTGATGTTACCACGCAAGATTCTTATGGCTAGAATTTGGTGGGAAACCTTGTACAAGGATACTAAGGATTATGTGAAGGCATGTGATCATTTTCAGTGCACCTTGGGAAGCCTGGACATAGAGATGAGATGTCGTTGTGACCTATTACAAGCATAGAACCTTTTGAAAAGTGGGCTATTGAATTTGTAGGTCCTATTTCACTGCTCATGCCTAGGACTACCATGTGCTATATTATTACTTATACATACTATCTTATAAGGTGAGAAAAGGCATCACCTACAAAGGATTGTAATGCAGCTACAACAACAAGATTCCTATGGGATAATATTATTAGTAGGTATGGCTATCCATTAAGCTTGATAAGTGATAAAGGAACATATTTTTTGAATGAGACAATTACCTATTGGAAAAATTTATGGTGGCACACCATAAAACTAATCCTTATCACCCTCAAGCTAATGGCACTGCAGAAGCTTTCAACAAGATTTTGGGATAAACATTGACAAAAATATGTGATGTTGGAAGAAAAGATTGGGATGATAAAGTGTCAGCTGTACTTTGGGCATACATGACTACTTATAAAAGGTTGAATAAGGCCACACCTTTTCAGTTGGTGTTTGGTGCAAAAGTAGTACTACCAGTTGAATTCATGTTACCATCCCTGTGTATTGCGTGCACAGGTGGACTAGATGATGAACAGGCTGTTGAAGAACACATTGAAAAACTAATGCAGTTAGATGAGAGGCACACCATTGCATGTTGGAGCTAGAAGACTGAGAAGGTGAGATAGAAGGCATGACATGATAGGAACATTAAGAACAAGACATTTGAAGTTGGAAAGATGGTCCTTCTCTATGACTCCAAGTTTGTGCCACCCAGGAAAATTGAAGGTGCATTGGTTGGGACCTTTTGTAGTAACCAAGATACTTGAATCAGGTGCATGTCAGTTGTAAGCACTAGATGGCACCATGTTGCCCAGTTACTTCAATGGGAGTAGGTTGAATCCCTACTATAAATAAAGCTTCTTGGTGTTTGTAATAAGGCAGTATTTCCATTTAGATTAGATTTCCCTTTCATGTGTTTCTTTCTAGTCATTTCTATGTTTTGTTATTATTTCCTTGTTTTGTTGTAATAAGTGTGCTTGCGCGTAGGAAGATGATTACTATCTATTGAGTTCATGCAAAGAGGACCACACATACTTTTAGTGTGGGGTGAACTAAGAAGAAATGTGTGATAAAAGGAGATCCGTTGGGTATTTGAAGGAAAGTTGAAGTTGAAAAGGATATGTGTGCAATGCTAGGAGAATGGTGTGTTGGTTGCAGGGTGCACACATGTTGGAAGAGAAGAAAAAGGTGTCATAAGAAGTAAGAAGGATGGTGATAATAAGGAAATTTCTCAAGATGGAAAACCACGTATGAAGAATGGTTACACATTGTAACATGAGGTAGGAAGTGGCATGGTGAACTACTTGGTATGAGGTGCAGAGGTTTATGTAGCATATAACACAGGGAAGAGCACGCGAGGAGGTCTGTGGCCTAGGAAGTAGTGAGCGTGTCCGAAGGTTATGACTATAAGTGCGTGAGTAAAAGAAAACAGTGGAAAAAAAATGTGAAAAAGCATAGGAAAGTATATTTAAAGTTATTGTATGGTGGTAGGTGGTGAGAATTTAATGTGGTAAAAATTTGAAAATCTATAAAAATGCATCAGGGTAAATTATTTTTACCTTACCTTGTGAAGAACTTGCATGTTTTCAAGAGTGATTATTGTGTGAATTCTTGTGAAATCTAGTACAAAGCCAAAGAAATTATTTAACAAGATTGAATTAGGGACACGATCGAGTGAAAGAGCTACTTTGGAAGAATTTTGCAGCTTGGGGTGGTGCATAGAAGTTTATTTTTCAAAAGTTTTGAGGGTTTTGGTTAGGGTTTGCAGGATTAGGGTATCGATTGGAGGAAAGTGAAACAATTATGAAGAGCTCTGTGCAGGGTCGGTTCGAAGCAAAAAGGTTGGGACACTTAAGACACGTCAAGGTAAAAATTTTGAAGTATGATTTGTGCGCTGCAAGAATGAAACCTAGGAAGGAAGTAACCACATCACCTAAGGGAAAAGGAAAGGGTAAGGGAAAGGAAAAGCCCGTAGTAGAAGACTTGCAAGAGGAATGGTTCTCAGAGATGTAGTACCCTAATGGAGTGTTTATGGGAAAGGATTGGGTTTCCCATGTGTGTAAAATGGTTGTAAGTGATTACAACCATCGTACTGACTCAAATACTGCACATGAGATAGAGGTGGAGCTTTTTGGAAGATGGGGAGAGAGGAATAGATGAAAGCCCATATATGATGATGAGGGAGAGCACATTTTGTAGAATGCATGGGTGATTTAGTTATATGAACTCCCTTATTTTGGAAAGCCTGAGCGGTTGTACCAGTGGCTCATGTCGCGCATCCATGAATATTTATTTTACTTTGCTAGGAGGAGGACACTCTTGATTGTGAAATTTATTAGCAATTTCATTGGCCTTTAAATCACAGGGATAGAACTCCCTCTAGATTTGGATGATGATGATGAAGTAAAGAAGACTACAAAGGATTTACAATATCAACAAGGGGGATGCACAATGGATATTGTGAAGCTTGATAATCTTGTTATTAAAATGGTTATGCACTGTGGTTACTTACCAAGTTGAATGGACAAGGAGATTGGGGAAAAGTAAACAAGTGATGGCTCCATGTCATGCAAAGAAAATATCTGAAGGAACAATTTACAATATTTTCAGTTTCATAGCTAAGGAGATCATTGAAGAAGTCATGCACAGGGGATAAGATCACCTTTCTGAATAATATTTTACTTATTGTGTTTTTTGAAATTGGGGTGTCAGATGGACCCAATGATAAAAATATGGGAGTTCCCTGAGGAAAATACATCTCCTGAAGAAAATTTTGCTTATTACACATGTGAAAACATCACTCAATACATACAAGGCCAGAGGGAATAAATGGTACAAGAGGATGCATGATGCATTCAGGGAAGAATTGTGCATTCCCAGTGAACTAACTGTGTAATTTTAGGGGAAGGATGAGTTTTCTCTCTATCAACACTTATGCATTGACTATTTTACTTTGAAGGATAAGACCACAATCCCTTGGTGCAAACTCCCATTTTCCTTCACAACGTGTTATTTCTAAACTGTTGTGAACAGATTCACAAAAGTGCATAAACTGAGGATTGACATGGACAAGGTAGACTATGAGCACCATACATTATGCAAAACACTTGTCTATCCTAAGAAGAGTGTGCATGAAGAAAGAAGGATATTAGATGATATCAACATGTCAAAATTGTGACCTTGGCAATTACAAATGGTGGCCTATGAAAAAGTTTTATATATTTATAATGCCAAGGATAGTTGATGGGAAATATGTGGAGGATGACCTAACCATCTCAGAAGAGCCTACAAGAGAGAAAATAGTAGGGTATAAAAGAGTGTACAAGGATACCCCTCCTATTAGTGAGGAGGAAGAAGGAAGTGAGGATGAACCCCCAGTCTAGAGTGTAACTATGAAGAGGACACCTACATGCAAAGGAGTTAGAGCCAAGCATGAGTTTGAAGAAACAACCCACAAAGAGGAAGTCTCCAATAAGGAAGAAATAGAAGGTAATGTCTAGTGAAGACACATAAGAGACTGAGTCAAGAGGAGAGGAGGATGAAAATAATGAAGAAGAAGTAAGTGGTGTAGCTAAGTCCACATGGTGCATAATTGAGGAATCAGATACAGAGGAGTGTAAGCATGCATCATGAGGAAATTCCAGATCATGGAGATAGAGGTGGAAGGGTTTGAGGCACCCATCACTCAGATTTTGGAGGAAAGGTAGGAGCCTACTAAGGAGCACAGGGCTGAGCATGTTACTGAACCTGAAATTGAGTGCTACTGATTGAGAAAGAGGTCAAGAGTGATTGTAGAGACACATGAGTAGATTGAGAGAGGAGAAGAAGTGATGATAAAGGAAAGAGGGTGTGGAGAACATTCTCTTGCACTTAGCTTCCCAAAAGGTACCCAATGGGAAGAATAGGAAGGTAAAGACATATACCCCAAGGCCCTATGATGTAGTATGATGATGATCCAAATAAAGTGTTGTGTGTAATATATAAAAGTATAGTGGCCACAGATGATCTATTATGTTGGTAATTCTTCAGGAAGGAGGAGGCCTTGCCATGCACAAGAAATATGCTCTCCTGGGTCTTTCAATCACACATGGAAGAGCCTGAGTTTGAGGTTAGTGCGTAATCACTAACTGGAGACCTGACTTAAGTCCACACCAGGGGAGGCTTATCTGATAGTGGATTCCCAGATGTTAACAGATGAACAAGTGTGTAATGCACTTAATAAACTATCAATGGATGTAAGGGTAAGGATTTTTTATAAGGATTCTAGAATAAGGAACTTGTGCAAGGAGATAGAGGAGAAGGATAAGGAGATAAGATAGAGGGATAAAGAGATAAAGGAGAAGGATAAGATCACCGCAACTAAAATAGGAGGTAAGGAAGAAAAGGTGGCACACGTGTGCAACATACAAGAAGGTAGAATGCATCGTAGATGTGATTACAATTGTACACACCTAGACCTTCTCAACAAAGTCCAACTACTTATGAGTATGCACTTCAGTGTTTAGAGGATTTGGCATGCATGATCACACATGATAAAGAGGTCCTAGCAATAGAATCCAAAGAAGAAGCATTGGCGTGGCAGCAACAGAGTGACAAGAGAACAGATGGAAGCAACACCTCATGTAGTATGATGCATTGGAATAGTGGAGGTTAAAGTAGATTGCACAAGTAATAGAATTTGTATATGATCACTAGTGAAGGAATTTGATCATGTTGTGGGGCTACTTGTTATTAGGGATGAAGTAGAGCTAAAGGAGTTCCATGCCAAAAATAAAAGTAACAGGGCAGAAAGGGAGAAGATTTTGGCTGAGGTAGAACAAAAGAGGGAAGTAATAAATTTTTTAAAAACCTCACTAAAGGATAAGCTGAAGGAATTATTTCCAAAAATCATGTGCATGATGGATGCACTGAATGATGCAGAGAAGCAGCTGGAGAATTTGATTGAATAACTGAAGGGGAAGATGGATGATTTAACTCTTTCAGAATTCCCTAGCAATGTTGACAATGCGTCGGTGTAGGTGAGCAAGGAACTAGAATGGTGGAAGGAGCTAGAGAAAATTTTGATTAAGGATTTCCTTTTCCTTCTCCCACCTAAGGAAACTTGATTCTTTTATTCTTTAGCACAAGCCGTATTCATTTATTCCTCATTATTTGATTCATGATGAGTACTCTACAATTATTTTACATGACAATTTTTGGTGTTGTCGAGGATGGACAACATACCAAGTGTGGGATAATGTTGGCATGGGAAAATGACTAAGTGTCTGAATAGGCATGAACACGTGCGTGCACGAGAATATGAGGAGAGTGCATAGGGATGAGCAAGGTTACGCACAAGACTACATAGGAAGACAAACAGATTAAGGACTTAGCCATTTTCCAGGGTCAGTCTAAAAATATACTTGGAGTGATCAACATGCAAAGGATACCTTGGGCAAATCAAACATTGGCTATTTTTGGAGAAGGCACATGCAAAATAAAGATGAAATACACATGGAGTTTAGCTATTAATAGGATTAAAAGCAAGTTCTATTTATAGGATAATCTATTATTAGACTCATTTTAAAAGCATATAATATTAACGCATGGCTATTTTGAGCATGTAACCTATTTTTAGAATGCATGGGTGGTGAAGGGAAAGTCCCCACCCCTATATATACTTGTTATACTTCATTGTATTGATAACCCGTGATATAGTAGTGTTATGTTGTATGTTATACTGGCGCACATGGCTCTATGAGCACATGTTTTGGATGTTATGTATCAGCTTCCTATTATGTAGTTGTTTCTATGAATTAATGGATAACTATGGTTGGATTATGGTCATTGATGTGTCTGAATATGGAGATGTGTTCTTACAGTTGATCTTAGTTGTTATCTGATCTATTATGTTTCCTTATTACACGTGTTTCCTATATGAGTTCATGATATGATGTCTATAATGATTTGTACTTGAATGTATGTTTTGATATTAGTTATCATGGATATGTATACTAACATATTGACAAACATCACAAAGGAGGGACTTGGTAGCTTTGCGCGCTTCAGGTGAGAATTCAAATATGTATGAATGAGATGATAGTGCACATAAAAATTAAGTGGAAATAAGTTTTCAAAGTTTTAAGAAGTTTTAATTCACCCCTCCCCTCTCAGTGCTTGTGATTACAACAGCCTCTTATTCATTGCCTCTTAGTTTTATTACTCCTAGTTACCTATTTATGATGGCAAGATTAATCCCACATAGCACCTTCAGTCATTCCATGTGGATTTTTTTTACTATTCTTATCATGACATATTATTCACCAATATTTTCCCTAAGAATATTAAGATCTTTTCCTTGCAATGGTTTTATGATCTGCCAACACATTTTGTGTCATCTTTCGCAGCTTTGGTGAATCAATTATTTACAAAATTCTCTATCAACATTGATGAAGAATTTTCTTATGCTCAAATTTATAAATTATAGTCTAATGAGAACATTAGGGACTATGTTTTATGCTATAATATTATTCTTACCAAAATGCATAATATCCTAGGTGATAGTGAACTCTAGAATCTCTTCACATAGATCTTGCTTACTCCTTTACAAGACTATGTTATCTTTGATAAGTTACCATAATTTGATCATCTATGTCATAATCTATAAAGGAGTGTGAAGCTAAGTTACTACAGATGAATAATTAGTAAATATGTTGTATAGCTCCTCTTCTACACCTAATTTCAAATCTCCCAAGCAAATCTGCATTCAAAGGAAAGGCTACTGATAATAAGGCTACTTCTAATGATATTGTTAGTGTCATCTCCAAACCTATTAAACTAAGAATGTAAAACTTAAACATGAAGTTAACTCACATGTCTACCTTGTGCTTCCACACATTATGCTAAAGTAATTACTTGAGTGTAATAATCTTATGTCTCTCCCTCCACCACTTGAGTTTGATGTAATAAATCCTCACATTAAGAGTTTTTGATGCTAACACTTATTTTGACTATCATAAATGTATTGGTCAACTCACTAAAATATGTATCAAGCTTAAAACATTTTATACAATATCTTATTGATGCAAAGTACAATTCAAATGGGATGCAGCTCAGTGAAATATTCTGAGACTACTAATGCATAATATCAAATATGAAAATATTTAATGATCCATTACCTATATCATGACATCTGAAAAATCTACTTTTGAAGTGTATTATACTTATCATGTGGTATCACCTCCATTCCTTCTTATGATCACCCATTGGATATAATGATTGGCATTGTTGGCCTAAGCCACCACCTTCTACCCATCGGTTATCACTTTTGATGACTCTGAGTATGGATGATACCCTTATCTCAGATAATCTATATATTAGTGCATCTATTAATCAAATTCCCTATCCATAGTGTGTTGGTTGATCCACAAAATAAGGATAATTTATGTACTTTCAAGTCTACTTTCACTCCCTTGGTTATTCTAATAAGCACATTACATGCATTTCTAATTTTTCTTATGGACATATTATTCTACCCATCATTGTTGGTTATCATGTTACTACACAGGCTCCATTTCCTAGTTTCTTCCACTCCTAATTTAGGTGAGATAAATTTTTAGGCCTCCCTTGGTTACGCTATTGGGTTTTAAAGTGGTCCCATCTATTTGACAAAACCATAGTCAGGGGATTTCATTCGCCAACAACAACTTTTCACAATTTGAGGTATCCCTTATTGAAAGAACTCTTCTTCCCATGATATTTCACCATGCTACTACAATTCCTTCATCTTAAGGTATCCTGATAAGCCTTCTCGAACACATATTTTATCTAGTGGCTTTTATACCAAAATCCTCATTCTCTTTATAGGCCTTCTAATGGAAGACACTGTTATTTCTAGAAAGGTTATAGCCCTCCTAATCCTAATGAGTACTTCTCACACATATGTTACATCTAGTAGAGCTCTCACCCTAAAAGGATTCATCATAGAGTCTTCTAGTACACATAATCATCTCTAGCATCTCTCACTCTTCAAGATATCATTCCCATATACACAAAGTTCCACCACACATTGCCTCTTAATAAGATCTACAAAGCCTTGCTCTCCTATCACAGAAGTTCTTATGATCCACGATATTACTTGTTGGTGTTGAAATGTGTGCACCCATGGAGGAATATCAGAGAAGTTTTGGAAAATACTTGGATATCATTAATGACAATATGGTATTATACATTAAACTTCAAAATGGGTGATCAGAATGCACCATTTGCAATGAGCCAAGGATCTTCCCTTTATAGATGAAGAAATCAGGAGAAAAGAGAAGGACATAGATCACAAAGGGAAGATAATAGCCATAACCATCAATGCCCACATGCAAATCTAACTACCATCTGATCCCCATCTGGTTTTAGACATGTATTTGGCATGCAAAAAATCAAGAAAGTATGGAACTCACACTCAACATTTGATGTGTTTGAAGCAATCAAATCAAAGAGGTAATGGCAAGAAAAACTAGTTTTTCCAAATTTTGAAAGATCAAGAGCCTATTGAATCACAATATTATTAGTGTCCATGGCATAGAATATACCAAGATCCATTTACAACAGTTTAGAATTTGTCGAATTTGAATGCATTGCATTGTAAAGTTCACGCTCATAGGTTTACATACTTTGAATTGAATCTATGGCCACACAATTTGGTGCAGCATGACAATTGTAATCGAAGATGGATATGCGGGCCCAAAATAGAAAATAAGTTTCACCTTATAATAGAGAAGAGCATATGTAAATGAATAATCGTTTCCCTCAAACCCCGTAGGCCTGCAAATTCACTTTTGATATAGGTCTGACACATGTATTTACCTAAGTGGTAACAGAATCGCAACTCACTTTATAATTTTATTTCTTTTGGAAACAAGGTTCAAAATCTCAAAGTTCTCCATCGATGATCTTCAACCATGGAGGTGCCTTGACTTTCTGATGCATGGAGCATCAAGACCCCAATGGAATTAAATTTTGAGCATTTTATTTGCAACTTTTAACTTTAATTATCCTTGGAGTCTTAGAGACCAAATTTTGGAAGGATGCTTTAAGTCATGTGGAACCTTCCCAATGTGACTTGTGATGCAGGGTCAACATTTGGACTTTATCCCTTGGCAAAATGCGGGGTCGCATTTAAATATTATGAATTTGTAGCCTTTGTATGGTTTTGGGGTCTAAAGTCCTAAAGTGTCCCAAGAACCCGCCTGATACTCATGTAATTTAGGACCTGACAAGTGGTCATCTATAAATGTAAATAAGGTGTCGGCTTACACTTATACCAAGTTGAGTAACATGTGTTGGTCACATATATTATAGTTAAGTGTGAAAGTTAGTTTGTAACTTCCTCCAATGACCCGCCTTGATTTTGTCTAAAATTTGGTGTGTCCCTTTGAGGGACTGTTCTGTGTTTATGATCATTTTAACTAAATCCCTATGAATGTTTAACATAGTTGATGGCTGACCTGGGACACGTGGAGGCATTCCTAACTCATTTAAACACCCTTTTATCATGCATCTCGATCCTCATTAGAGGTGATCTGATTGGACACATGGATTTCTTGCTCACACGTTTGGTGACCACATTTCTGGATTCACATTGGTCTCAAGAGAGCTCTGAAGGGACACGTCGACCTCCATCTTATTGGGTCTCCTTTCCTCAGTCGATTCAATGAGTTGACCCATGATTGACTTCCACATGGACCCTAGACACATGTATCAGTTCAGGATCTTGGGTTTCTTTGAATCACTTTTGAGCTTCGACCCTTGAGTGTGCCTCTGGATCCTACTCTCATAGTTCATCTTGGGCCTTTTGACTCTTCAACGGATTTAAATTTTTTGAGGATTTTGACCACCTCGAGACCATGGATGGTCATTTGATTGGTTCATGTGAACCAAGCATGGCCTTCCATGGTCTAAATATTTCGTCTATGACACATGTCCTAGGCTTCCAGCTCTGACCCTCTTATACTTAGATCATTAAACTTTTGGCTTCAGATCAAATTTCTTTAGACCCCTAAACACAGTTTTTGGGCTTGCTTGTTGAGTTTCGGAGTCTTGGGATCTTTGGGATCCCGGGACTTTAGCCACTTTCACCTACAAAGGCACGTAGTTTCCTTCTCATAGGTGGCCCTTCTTTGGTCCCCATAGTGGACTCAATCATGTGAAGTTTTAAAACTTGAGCCCTTTCATCAGGATCTTCTCCAGATGCTCTGATCTCCTTTGAAAATTGGCCTCCTTTGAACCCTGCCCCTTCATTGTTGGATTTGGAATGTGGGCTCACATGACTGAACCACCCCTTCCGATTTTTTCTATGCAGGGTCATGTTTGATCAATTTTTTTTGGGGGGGAATTGGGATAACAGGCACCAACTCAAAATTTTTGAAACTTGACTTAAAAAATGAGGGGAATTTTGAGGGTGACAATAGTTACATACTCTTACGGTTCTCCCATCTATTTTACACCAATGTGTTATGTTGATTTACCAATAGTATCTTGTCACATTCCATAGTATTCCTTCTGAGGATCCTCTCATGATATTATCTCATCTTAGTTCTCCTTTTATCCCTTCTAAGTCTCTTAATAGGCCTTCTAGCACATATGTTATCTCTAGCATCTCTCTCCCTCCCATGTCTTCTCAAAAAAATCCTCGAACACATGTTACACCTATTGGATCTTAGCCTCCTAGGATTCCTCATAAGTACTATGATGCATACCTCATGTATTGAGGCTCTCACTCGGTCACAAACTATTTGTCATGGATCTAGTTCACCATGTTCTCCTTCCTAGGTTTCTAAGGCAAGTGATACTATGATGTCACCCCTTGCATATGACCACCTTCATTAGTAAACTTGAGGTTTGTGTCTCTTGTTTCTCCTATATTGAATTTGCCTCCTCATGATGCCCTCATCGGGAATATCTTGTGTTACCCCTCTATTTATACATAGTTGTATTGAATTAAAAACAAACAATCATATATTTGTAAAAATACAAAACCAATACATATACACATAGCTTGCATAGTTATTACTTTATAATACATATGTTTTTAGTCAGTATGGTTTGATTGATTGCATATCTTTTCTACTCTTAACACACATGTATTCACAAGGTATATTGAACTTGATACATGACACATGGATTATCATATGCTAATAGGAGCTGACATGGTTCCTTACATTATTACCTTGGGGGTATCCCTCCACACTATAAAAGTGTTATTATTTCATTATAGTTCCTTTATGCTTCCTCATTAAGCTTGATTATATATATATCATGTATATTTTATTTTATGAACTAACAAGACTAACACATGTGTCTTGTATAACATTGACATGTCTTGCTTCATATGATCTCTTATTGCTTCTTTCTCTAATGATTTTTTGACACTATTACTTGCTAGACATATTTGCTAGTTACTTATGTTACTACTTGTCTACTTCATTGTATGTGACCTAAGTGCCTTGATTGTCTTGTAAAACTATGGGTGTCTCATGTTTGTGGCTCATTACCTTAATATGAATCTTCTTTACATGTTTGTGCTTTCTCACTTAATTAATACTTAGTCTCTAGTATAATTATATTACATCTTCCTTGTTTCTACTACTAATGTTCTAGTTGTTAGCAATATTTCTATTGTTTATTTCACTATGGTTATTTATCTCTTTTCGCACCATGGTTTCCACCATGTGTAACCCCCTTTTTGGTTGTACATGTTAGATAAGGTGGACACCTCTTGAGCATCCCACACTCTATTATAAATTATCATATATATAATGCATGGGCACACATCTTTTCTTTTAAGCCATATGCTCAAATGGTTTTTCACGTGCATCTCAAAATAGGGGGAATTCATCAGGGTATATTCTACACTTGTAAGTATTTAGAAATAAATTTAGGCATACATTTTTAGCAGAAACTACATCGGTTAAAAACCGTACATAAGGTTTGGGACCATACATATGGTTCCAACCACATCATACATTTTTTCCCTAAGTAACAACACCAAATTTATCTATAGTTTCAATTTTTTAAGCATAAATACAAATTTTTGGAACAATATTAGACTCAGATGACACAATTAAAATTATTTTATAAGGGGCATGAAATATTTCACTCCTTTTCCTCTTTATTACTCATTTTTAGTTATAAAATACAAGTATTTTTGGGGTATGCATCTCCTTCTCCATTGACATTTCAGTAGGTTACATACTCTTACTCAGTAGTATGGCATACAAGAAGAGTATGGTGATACTCATTTTATTTTATACCTTGTGTCTATATACTTATACATTGGCCTTAGATCCATCTGTAGTGGTGTGATCTATGGGGTTATGGAAAGTAACAAAGAAACTAATTTATTTTTAGGTAGTATTTCCTTTCCTAATTATTAAAAGGGAAGATATAAAGGTTACTAAAAAAATGATACACATTATTCTTCCTTCAATCCCCAATTATATTGTAACCTAATACTCCAACTTCTCCTTAAAGACAATTGGGGACTAATCACCCCCAATCTTTTAGAAAATTTCAACAACAACAATATAAATTTCCAAATCTCCAACTGTAAGTAAGGAATGGTAACTTCTTCCCTTTACGAATCAAACAGGTGTACTCTTTCCATGTTTCATATCTCTTTATTTTATTTTATGCAAGTTAGAATTATATAGTTACTCTTGAGTTACAATCAATTTTCTACTATGCACATTTACTACACTTTATATTATAGGTTTCATCATCGAACGTGCCAACACCAACACACCTAGAAAATAAAAAAATTGTTCAAAGAAAGAGTGTGTCTACACACTCAGGTATCTTTTCCTTTAAGCATGTAATTTTTATTTCGTACTTAAAGGGGGGAAAATTTAGACACTCAAATTCAGCAATTTACCCTTTTGATAATGATTATTATAATTGTGCTTCTTGGATAAGAAAAACACCTACATCATATTCCCACTCAGTCTATCTTGTCATCTATTTCCTAACTTATTTATTTGTACAATTGATGTGTCAAAAAAATTTAATGAAAGTCTATAAATTCAATGCTTAAGCTCTTATATTGCAACTTTTTTATTTGATTCACCTTCTCCTTTTCTAAAATTATATATTTTTATCAGGTTGTATGATCCAATCATTTCCAACTTATATGGACCTACACCGACATATTATTTGACTCTGATTTTGATGAAATATCAACTGTTTTCTCCTTTTAACCTTCTAGGTAGGCCTTATTATAATAATTTTCCTTTAGAACCCTATATAAGCAAGTTAAATTTGTCTTATTATAGAAATTGGTAATCACGTGGCATTATGTTGGCATACTCTCTTATAACACTCACAAAAGGCACTCAAGGCTCCTTAAATATTCCTAAAGCCTATGCATATCCATTAGTGAAGTCGTTACTACAATTATGAAGCACTCAACCAAGTCAAGGATTCTAGCTTACCTCGCATCCAAGCACACCAAGTTCTCATTTCCAAGTCTTAATAAGAGAACAATACAATCAAGCATCATTGAAGGGGTT
Organism: Taxus chinensis; assembly: GCA_019776745.2. NCBI lineage: Eukaryota > Viridiplantae > Streptophyta > Pinopsida > Cupressales > Taxaceae > Taxus > Taxus chinensis. The sequence continues at coordinate 129,299,713 of CM034152.1, forward strand.
CAAATTTCCAACTAACTACATCCATATATATATTACATGTTATGTGGATAACTACATGTGGTTTGAGGCCTCTTCATAGTAGTTTCAAAGTAGGTGGTGCATGGGGCATACCACAACCCAAACACTAACCTTTTTGTAGGTTCTTCTAATCATGGTTAAGGTTTTGGAGTGATTCGGTTGATTACAGATGATATCGAGACTTTCCAACAACTAGGGTTTGATAATGAAGTATATTTCTAGGCCACCAAAGGACCCCAAAAATCACATATCCTAGTTATGAATGCATCCAATACCTTGCAGAATGGGCAAGACCATTTTATACATCTTGACCAGCCATAACATATGGTTTTACATTAAGACATTTCCATATCACAGTTTTAACATTGAATCTTTTCTAGGCTCTACACTTCCAATTTTCCATTCTATCTTCCTAGATTCTTCTTGTGCAACTATGTAAATCTAAGTTCTATCTCTTGTGTATTTTGAGTTTGTATACATATATCAAAAGAATCAATACACTACTATGATTTTGTGTAATTAATGTTGGAAGTTAATTTATCAGAAAATTTCCTAGTCTCCAAACCTTACATTATTTTTTATTATTGAGTATTACATAAAAAACCTAAATTAAACTTAAAATGGGTGTAAATCATACATAACTCTTACGTACATCATCCCAATTTTTTCATTCTTTTTTGCATGACAGTTATCACTATGAATTTTCACAAGACCACTTTATTTCAGCTTCACTTACCAACATATTTTTCCCAAGTGGCATGACAAATGGCACATCTTCCACCAAGCTATATTAGAGCACCTTTGTGACATGGCATGTTTCATATCCCAACTTCCTCACTGAGTTGGAAGATAGAATGGTTGTAATTGTATCTATAGCAACCGTAATAATTTGTAATTTTCATTGTCAATTGTATATATGTATTATAACCACTATATTAGAATATACACAATAGGTTTAGAGATTTGAGCTTGCACTCAATCAACATACTAGATATTCTTAACTTGTTATACTCTATTATTCAACTTATATGTTTGTAAATCATTTATAACTTGGTCTAGATATCAAATATGTATTTCCTTTGTGGTAAAATATCTTACCCTCTTAGCCTTGTTATCTATTTGTAAACATTTATATTTCAGTATTCACCATTAATGACTAGAAGTTGTATTTCCTATAAATAATTATTTTTCTACATTTTTATGTGTTTAGTTCATGGAATTTAATAACATGTGTGCACTCTTATAGTCCTTGTTAACACTAGTAAAATATTATCACCGCACACATGGTCATGGGTTATGTGCTATGGATAACCAAGCATATAGTCACTGATGTACTCATTAGGTGTTTGTATAAGATAAGATAAGATAATTCCACAAATGTAATCTTCATATAAATATTTATTTGAAAATGAGTCAAAAAATTATTAGCTCTAAAGATGAAAATGATTGTATGGACCTGGATGGAAAGTAATAAAACTAATCAAGTGCATTAACCCTTAAACTTCAAGGAAATATCTCAGCAATTTATCATCATGATCAATATCTAAGGAAGAAATTTGAAATGACCTAACATGTTGAGAAAAGTCTAGTATCCCATTAAATAAAAAAAATTGGAAGCAATAAAACTAATTAAAAATCAAAAGAAATAATAGCGTGAGCCAAAGGATTTACATGCATATTTTGAAAATTGTCCATATCATTGTCTTTTAGATATTAAGAAAACATCGACACATACCTTTGTAAATCATATTTTTATTGATAAACGTGTTTTTCCATAGCTTTGAACTAGTATATATCAATAAAAACAAGTACTTACGAATTGTTTACCATACAGTATCAAAATATAACCCATAGAGGGCTTAAATATTTTCTTAGACAGTGACCTGAGGAATACCTTTCAAGCACGTGTGAGAAGAGGAGAGGTCCTTAACAAAATAGACACTAATCCTAAATCAAAAAATGATAAATAGAACTATCCACAGTATAACGAGGTCAAAATAATTGAACACGTAGAAAACACAAAAATTTCCTAATCAAGATCAACAAATTCCCCCCGTAACATCATATCCAAAAGGTATTTTTCTCAAAAATCACATTGGGAAATAAAAGGATAGAATTAAAGGAGATAAAACCTTTGAACATATCAACCACCCTCCATTTGTCTGCCTCATAAAACAAATCTAATGGTAAAGGCATTCTTCAATCCAAAAAAGAGTACCAGAATGGAGGAAAGGGTGTTTGAAGCCCAATCCAATCTTATCTAACCCACATGACTGAGTGAACATAGAATACTATTCTTGGTAACACCATCAGAAGGATCTTACGAAAGTCAGGTTATCTTATTCTAATACTAACCATCAACTACTCCCATTTATGAAAGCGTCCAAAGTAAGATTTCATAATATAATTTAGACCAAATGTTGCATATGCATTCAGAACTTTCTCTCTAGCAAGCATGACTTATTTCTTAAAGTTGACTCTTGCATTTCCCTTATCAAGTCCCCAATAATTTCAAGAGGATGAGGGTGTTCACCTCTCAACCATAAAGGTGTCAAACCATTCCCTTTCCTCTTTCATTAATTTCTTTGTTTCTAAGTAAGACATAAATGCTCTTATGAACAATTCCCCACAACTGGAACCAAGTTCTAGCATGATTGGGTAGGAAGAATCCATACATGCTAGTATACTTCACATAAGTGGTTCTTGAAAGATTCATACATCATCCAGAATGTAGTGTCCATTCTCCTTAGACATTATTTATTTGTATTTCCTTTCATGTTATATTTTTCATCACAATTCTCATTGTATATGTTGTATCAGCACGAGCTTCCTAGACTCTCAAATTGCTTTGGATTATGCATACTTGTGATTTTGATATTAGCATGGGTTTCCAACCTTATGACTAACTCACATGGACATTGTATAGTTTTATGGTATTTAGCATGTATTTTGGATGGATATATCTTATAGATGTTGCACGTGTTATTATCCATAGATATCCTAATTTTTATGATGTCAACTAATATATTATGAGCATGTTATAAATTACTAATGAAAAATGAAATACATAAATAATTATTGTTTTTTTCCTAATTTAATAGTAATGATATTAGTTAATCACATTGAGTGGATATGACATGTGCATTGAGTGTGTAGATGGCGAACAGGTACCCAAACTCTACACACAAAGAAATTAAACTAAACACACCAAAGAGAATAGAGGGGGTATAACTCCCACAAAGCTCATTAGCCAGCAAGAGTCACCCAAATTTCAAATTAGGTGGTTTGGGCTATGTCTATGGTGAAAAGTGTTCAATTTATTCATTTTTTTCTTGTCCTGTTGATTATCATCTTCATGATACCATTATCCAATTTATTTGCTTTTAATTAATTTATTTTAATTTAAATGTGTATTTGGGTTGATGGTGTGATCTACTTACTTGTTTTAGTTTAGTTTTTCTTTTATTAGGGTGGTTGAAAATCTTCCATTTTTCGGTTAATTCGGATTTCTCTTTTGACCCCTTTTTTAAGTGGTGTGTGCGATAAGTAAACTTTGTCCCACACTCTATAAACCCTTTCAAACACCTACCCATGGGGTAGGTATACTTTTTGAAGAATTTTAGGTCATCTAGGGGCTTAAAAGGACCCCATTTGGGAACCTTTCAACTATTTTGTATTTATTTTGATGTAAGTTGATTCTTGTGGGTGAATTGTAATATGAACCATATTTATGTTGGGTTGGTTGATTTTTTAGTCTTTGGTTTTCCCATGTATTTTCCTTATAAGAGCAACTACTTAGGTGGTTTATTTTGGAAATATTTTAGATTTTTCCCATGTGTGCATGTTCTTGGAATCAATGTATCATAGGGAAATGGTTTTTCTTTGGGAACTTAGTATGTTGTTACTTAGCACGATCCTAAAAGGGGTGCTATTTGAGTTTTTCCTATTTAAGGAGGCTTGGTTTTCTCATTAAGGAGGTTTGGTCTTAAGTAAATGTTGCTAGATTGATTGGGGAGTGCTTGAAGTTACTTGATTTCAGATTAGGAGGACAAGATGATCAAGATGTTAGTACTTTTCCTTTGTTATTTTCTGGCAATTGTTGATTTATCTTTCCATATTTTCATGGAATGTATGTGTTTTTATGCTCATTTGAGTAGTATGAATATTTCCTTTTTGTTATGTACTTTTTATGCACCCATTGTGGGGACAAGTGTATATATGTGTATGGGGGAAGGTATGGTCATTAAGGAAGTATAAGTAGAGGTTAAAGTAAAGTAAACTATGTGTATTCTTATGGAGGAATTAAAGTGATTTTGGGATCTGTTTGAGTGGAGGGATAAGTGGGTTTTGAATAAACCAGGTGGAGAGATAATTGTTAATGCATTCTTATTTTTGTTTACTTGGAGTAACCATGAACTTACACCCAATCCCTTAGTGGAGCGATAAGTGCTTCGGAATGCCACTAGTTCTCTTTTGCAAGCCATTAGAGGCATGGTACTATGAGCTTATGTTTGGAATGTATCTTGTTTTGCTCTCCTGATTCCTATCTTGTCCACATACTTGTTTTAAACTTCTTGAAATGCATGTGTGTATGGGTTTTCTGGAATGTTTGTGATCCAAGTATTTGGTTTTCACTATAGAGGATTTTCAGGAGCTGAGGGATTTGTGGGGCAATGGGGAAGGGAGTTTCTCCCATTGCATGTCTCGAAGGTGAACATTGACTCCACCTTTCTTTTTGGTGTGTTTTCATGAAGTTGGACAAATGGATACAATAGAGAAGTCCTATGTTGTTATAAATTTACTCATTATAAAACACATTTTATTGTTGAGTATCAAGTTGAAAATGGTTGTTTTATTGAGTTTGGTCTAGTATGTTCTTACTTATTGCTTGTGAAGGCTATTTGAACAAGGAGATGTAATGGAAATTAGGATAGTGAAATTTGTAAATGTATGTATTGTTCTTTATGGAAAAATGTGATCTTTACTTAATGAAATTAATAATTTCATTGTAGGATGAAGAAAATAGAAATAAGACAACGATTTTACCTTGTTGTATAAGTTTTCATTGTTATATTGGCCTCCATCAAAAATGTAATTGGAATATTAATTGTTTCATTATTGGAAAAATAAATCCATGTTATCTTCCTTTGTATCTTAAACTTTTACATCTCTTTGTTTTAATAGGAAGAATGTTAAATCTTTATTTCTCTAAGAACTTGAGTATGAAGTCTTACATATGAGTTGTGAAGGGAATTTAAAATTTCTTATATCGGTAAACTTGTCTATTGTAATGAAATTAGTGGGTGAATAACTTAGTTATTTTAATCCTCTATAAGTATCCTTGAGAAATTTTACAAATGTAATTGCAAGTGCAAACAAGATGAAATTAGTTACCTTAATAAGTGAATTGTTGGTGTTATTTCTTAGGTATATAACACATATCATTACTTGTTGGCGATAAAAAATTTCGTTAGGAAAAATTTGTGGATTCCTACCAACGCTCTAGGACTAGGTCCCTCTACTTGAATGGGGAAGCTCCATTTATTGAAAATAGGTAAATTATATACATTATTCTATCAACCGGGGGTGGTCTTTCAACCGAGGATCACCCAGGGGTACTTCCCTAAACCTCTGGCAAAGTTCTTGTATAAACTACAACGTAGGAAAGAGGTTGAAGGAAAGGTGTGAAGAGAATAGCAAAGATGGCGTTTTGTAAAATAAATAGTATAACAGAGCTTATTGTTTCAAAACTAGAAAATTATCTATGAATTCAATGAGAAGAAAACCATGAGAATCACAAGGAACAAAACACAAAAAGGAATGAAGTCTTAATGTGTGACATTCAACAAGAATATTGTTCATGGATTATAGTTGATATGGAGAAGAAAAATAAGCAAGAGAAATACAGGAAATTTGATCACTTGTTTCTAGAGAGGATATGGGAGCTAAAAAACAAGATTAATAATCCTTTGAAATGAGGAGGTTCTCTCAATTTATAGCTTTACATTACAACTCTTTATCTACCCCCCACATGATTGTTCATATCCCCATTACAAGTGACTTTTCACATTAACTGTAAAAGGGAATTTTACATTACACAAATATTTTATAGCCACCTTAACGAATAAGACAAAAAGTCATGATTTCTTACAATGAAGACTTATAAAGGGGGTATAGAAGAAGAGAAAGAATGAAGAGAGAAGAGAAGGAATGCTCCAAAGCATGGATGAGGGCGCCTTCGCCTTCAATCAAGATATAATTCGAATGATTTGAAGATGAAATCTTACTCTGTGATGGCCCTCTGCAACACTTTTATGCTTCTTTGACAAATTTTACTCCTTTGGACACCTTTGAACACATTTCCCCTTTTGAAACCTCTTTGAAATGATGCACTTCTACACACTTCCTGGATACACCGAGAAGAGGGATGATGAACACTTGAGAAGAAGACCACTGAGAACATCAAAAGATGACTCCCCTCATTGAGAAAATATTTCTAATCTTTGAGACATTGTTACATATTTATGATCAACATTTCACATGGGAGAAATTAGATCTACTTTGTTCACCCAGCCATGATCATTGATTCTGCCACTGCAAGAGCACTAATGATGAGTGAAGCATGAGACAAAATCCTTCTGATTCCGGAGTGGGGAAAGAGATTGATACCAAAATAAATTTCATCCACAAATTTACCATAACATCCCTGTGAAATGAAATAAAAGGGCCTTCGGTATAAAATTGGAAATTTTCTTGTTTTGACACTCTTTGCTCACCGCTTCGGGGAATGCGGGTATTGACTTGAAAACAGAGAGAGGAGCTCTCGTGAGTGCCAAGACCATCTTAGGATGAGTGAAATAATGAAATGTGACCACTTTTAGCTCATTTCACCCTTTTTTTTTTTTAGAATATTCACCAGTATGGTCTCATTTAGCCAATATTTGCCATTTTTGTCAATCTTGTCAATTTTGAGTGTCTCAATCGTGAGCGAATGAAATAAGGAGTGTGAGTGCACATTTTTCTCAGACTTACTATTTATAGTAGGTGTTCCCATAGGGACTTAATATAAATATAAATGTATCTTCCCTATGTCATTCAAAAGAAACCACTTGCAAAATTTTACATAATTCATTTTAAAACTCTACTCCAATTTTTAGGGGATTTCGTCCATTGGAACCTTAGGAAGTGAAGAGGTACCTCGATGCTCATTTGTTGCTAAGTCATGGAAGCCATTTATAGAGTCCCCAATATTATTATAAATTTTTGTTTCCCAACTCGGATGGAAATGGAATCGCCTTCACTGGAATATTTTTTCAATTGGACTCTGTGTTTAAAAATTTAGCTTGATCCATCTGCCAAAATGTCCAGAAACTGAAGAAACAAAAGCTAGGGCACAAAACAAGGGTTTTCCACCATTAAAAATCTAGGGAATAATTTAATATGTTGTCACTTGTTTCTTGAAGGCATTTTGGAAAGAGGAATATTGCATAAAATTTCATTCAGATCCGTTTACCAGATTGAAAGATATGAGATTTTTTCAATTTCGAGCACAAATTCACTCAGAAAAAAACATGGGCATGGAGTCTTGAAAAATATATTTTTTATGAGATATTGTCCCACTACAATCACAAGGAAATGGAGGAAAAATGGGAGGAAAAAATGGAATAAATATTTTTAAAGAAATTTTGCCAACATTTCTGGGGTTTTTCGTGCATATGAAGAAAGAGCTTTGAAAAAACTAACTTTCTGGTTTTTTTGTTTTATGAGGAGGGTGAAAAAAAATTGTCCCATTTTTCCCCTTGTAAAAGGGGTGAGAGGGATATAAAAATTCACCTTAGCCCTATGAGGACAAGTGGTGAGCATGCATTCGTTGACGAATGAGGGAGAGGGGCTTGTTTTTAGCACCCGAGAGCCAAGTTTGGGTCATGTGACAAACCGTGTGGAAGCAAGGGAGAGGGAAAAAAAATCCTTATTTTTCCATAAGAAAAGAGAAAAAATGGATTAAAAAAATTTCACCTCAACGTCATGCTGACATGTGGCACTAGAAAAAAATTCTAACTGCGAGAGCATACCTTGAGAGAGAGCTTGAAGGTTAAGTTACTGGAGTTCCATGAGGTCTTTTTTGGAACTTATTTATATGATTTTGACTCCAAATATCCTTTCGAATACAATGGTATGGGTATAAAATTCTTATTATTCCTTAAAAAATCCTCAAAATATCCTTATTTCTTAGGATCACAGGTTGAGTTTACCAAGAATGATCTATGGAAAGAAATGTTTAGGTCTTGTGAAAAATCAAAAAATGCCACCATTTAGAGAATTAAATAATATTTCCAATGGTATATTTATTAACCTCCAACTAATTCTAGAACTCCTAGAATCATCTTCTGAAGCTCAGATAATTTTTTGAACTACGAGCTCTTTCACCTTCAAAAACCCTCTTTTGTTTAACTTGTTCCTAAACCTCCAAATATTTCCTAAACTTCCCTAAATAACTTGAAATATGATATTAGATCTTTGATACCACTTCCTAGTTAATTTCATACTTCAAATATGCTCCAAAGGATGTGCACCCACCTTAGAAAGGCTAAAAATAGTCATTTCTAAGTCTACTGAAAAATTTGCCTTCAAAGGCACTATCTCAAAACAGTCTCATGAACTTGTTTTCATCTTTCCAACACATGAGAAAGGTTATAAAAACACATATGAGCATTGACATGATTGGGATAGGCCTGACATAGGGGTGGAATGATCCAAAGGAGTGCTTGGAAGGGTTTGTAAGAAAAAAATTTGACACTAGGGTAAAGTTGTCATGTTTTCAACTTGAATTTTTCCCTTGAAAAAACACATGACAAAAATTGGTTGTCACTTGGGGACTCATTCTGGATTTAAAAAAGTGAGAACAGGATGACAATGAAATCTATAATCTCAATTTAAAACTTGGACTAGTTCCTTATCCATTGGGATTTATAAAGTCTCAATGGAAATAAGGATAGACCGAAAGGACAAACATGCACACACAATAAAATGGAAACACACCACACGGAGAGGGTAAAAACACACACAGCGAGAAAGGGAAAAATAGACATCCTAAATTCACCTATGATACATGTGGGGGACAACCCACTTTCACTGAAGTACTTTTTTCTTTTCAAAAGTTACCTGTGAATGTGTAACATCGATCGATGATATTTTGTGAAGCCATTGACTAGTTCAAAAAAGTAGCCTCCTTTCCTCAATTTCTTATGAAATACATGTGCTTTCATGACTGCCTATATACTTAGGAGGGCTGATCCTACATGATCTTCTTGATGCTCCGAGATTTTCTCACAAAGTCTATCCATCTTAGATTGCAAATCATCTTTTGTGTTCACCCACATTTTTTATTTATCTTTTAGCATCTCATCATTACCCCAAGATAGATTTCTGATCCAATTTTCTGAATATTTAAAGTTATCCTCTTTCCCATATCCATTATTATTGACAACTTTTTCATAAGAGGCCTTGAATTCATCCTTTTTTTTGTATGTCATTATGAGGTGTTTAGAAATTGAATTAATAATCAACATAACCTCATACCTATATTTTATGGTCACAACATGAGTCAAGAGGTCAAGACTTAGCTCGAGATATTTTGTACCTTCTGCAACTTTCAATATTTCTTGCACGGACTACTTTGAAATTTCCAAAATCTCACATTTACATTCATTCGAAGAAATTTCATTTTGAAATTCAAGGCAACCATTTGGAGGAATTTCTTCATTATCCTGAAGCTCGTTACATTCCACTAATTATTTTTGGTGGGGATTCTTATCTTCGTAGGACCTGAAACTCTTTGTTTCAATTTTTCATCATAGAAAGAAACTTCCTCTTCAAATGGAAAAGAGAAAACTTCAAAGGCTCATCACAAGTTGGCTTTTCTCCTTCATGGATGACATGATCAAAAGAATATTCATTTTCAAATGGTAATTAGAAAACCTCCTCATCATGGGTAAACACTTTAACTGATTTCTCATCTTGGAACTCATCAAGAACCATCTCATCTTCCTCCTGGCTTATATCATCTAACAACTTGGGAATATCCTCTTATAACTCAAGGTTCCTCCATACTTCTCCATGATCAATGCCTCTTTGGAAATGGATGATTGGTCCTATCAAGATAGGAATCTCATCATCCTATTTAGATGTTATAAAATTATTCATCTTCCCACTATCTTAGTACAATATGTTAGCTCCTGGATTTCCTGACATTTGCATTTTATATCTCATATTTTTCACTAGAAGAAATTTTCCCATATTTCCCTTAACCGGAATGGTCGTTAAAGACCTATGCATCTGGATCTTTCCTCCTAAGTTTTAGTATAAGCTTCTATTACACAACATTACAAATGAAGTCGGAATGTCTCCTACCAATATAGTCATTGACACCTTCTTATATGGAAATCCAACAAGAGCCACTTGTGCATCATTGATCTTTCCCACAAGTAGGACTTCCTTTGACTCCAAGGAGTAGCATGAGCTACTGGCCCATGTCAAGGTGATTACAAGAGCATTGGCCACCTTTATAGGCATTACATTATGAGAAGCACCTAAATCAATTATGTAATTATTAAACCAGTATCTTCCAACAAGAATCAAAACATAAAAAGGATCAATATTATCAGTATTTTATGCACTCATAGCAAGCATGTTATACGATGGAGGTGTAGGTGGGGTTGGTAGTAGTCCCTTAGAACTAGGAGTTGCAGTATTGGGATTTAAACTACTATCCTTGATATGCCAGACAAGCTTCTCGAATTGTTCCAGGTGAGTCCGCAAATACTCATATTCATAAATTTGCACTTTATATTTTTTCACAAGTTCTATGATATCAAAAGAAGCATATGCAGACAGAGGGTGAAGATATTAGTTATGAAGTTAGGTTAGGCTTGGAAGTGGGAGTAGATGTTTTGGGAAAATAGGTAGACTTTGAAGGTATATTAGAGGCTCTTGAAGGATTAGATTTTATAGGAGTAAAGTTGGGTTTAGAAGGAGCATTGGAATACTTACTTGGAATGGCGGGTGACTTATTGCTTGTTACAGGGTCCGATTTTTCCAATGTAGACTTCATGGAGGGTGGAAGTGGATATCCTTGACTAATTATTTTATTCTGTAGAGTCGTCATAAGAGGATCTTCAATCTTCTTCTTTTTTGCAGCAACAGAGGAAGAAGCTCATTTTTTAGACTGAGAACAAATGAACACCACGCATGAGAAATTAAGTGTATCTTTATCATCATCTTCATCACCTCCATAATATTCACAGAATCTGATTTGTGCATCATTATCTACTTCTTCAATCTCTAGGAAATCATTGTCTTTATTTTCTTGTTCAAGTCCTTCTTTGTATTCATGAGTTCTACAAATTACATTGACAGGTGGAGACTCCAAGGCAATCCTTTAGGGTGCTCCTACAATCTGATTTCAATTATGACTTGGAAGGGATGTTTGTTGGGAAACTTCCATCTTCAAAATTATATATTCGTTTTCCAATTTCTGCAACAATGGATCAATTCTCTCATCTTTGGGATGTTGGGCCTTATCCTTCTTTGAAGGGTTCTTGATCTTTCCTGATAGGATGAGGTCATCTTCTACTTCAACGGAAAATTTCATCTGAGCTTGGGAAAGATCAAGAGTAGGTTGAAATATTCTTCATAATGAATCCTAACCTCAAGGAGGTTGACACATTGATGAAGAATATCTTGACATTGTCTTTCGGATGGTGTATCTTCCTAGGGTATTATGTTGAGTAACCTATTAAATCGGGCTATGAAATTCTCATAGTTTCATTTGATTCCTTTTTCATTTTACCAATTGAACTAAGAGGTCTTGGAAATATTCGATCTGATTTGAATCTTGATATTGAAACTAGTTGCTTGAATGTCTTCCCAACATGTGATAGATCTAGAATCGGTAGGAGATAAAACCATTCCGTTGGGTTTTATCTTGAAAGTGATTCCTACATGAATAATCTCACAACACCATCTTTGTGTTCAATTCCAAGAATTCCACATGACATGATGAAGGCAAAGATGTGTTCTTCAATGATTTGTGTGTCGTCACCTTTGAAATTCGATAAATTTCTTGGGGGAACTTATCTGGTAGAATATGGAGATGAGGTGGAAGAGCGATTGGACCTGTATTACTTCCCCATGGAACAATGGGTTGGGGTCTTTCTTCACCATTATTTCTTCTTCATTTCTATCTTCTGCTTCTGCTTCTATAAATTCTTCTCCTGATTATTCTTCTAGTTTTTATTCTTCTTCACTAGGGAATTCAATGTTCAATGGTTGGTTGAAAGATAGGGGAATCAAGGGGATTTACAGGAGGAGTATTAACAAGGGTTTGAATAGTATTTCTAAGGGTACCACTTGAAGAATCAAATGAAGATGAGGCTTGAGAGAAGAAATATGGATTATCTCTTATTTGTTCTTGCATGTTTTGCAAAGCCTCAAAAGTAGGATCAACAATTCCTCTCAACCTATTCATCCTAGTATATCTTCTTTCATCCAGTTTTGGGAAACTCTTGCAATGAGAATATGAAAGGGCACTATGGAAAATGCATGGTTACTCACAGGAATAAACATTGGGATTTTTAGCAATGGGTTTCAATCAATTTTGGTTTTGTTTTTTAATTTTTCAATTTTTTTTTTTTAGGATTTTATATTTGGATTTCCCACGATGGGCACCAAATGAATTTATACTGAGAAAAATTTTATGGGACAAATTGGTGGATTTCCGCCAACACTCTGGGAATTTTGTGGTTCATATATTAGTGGTGTAGAAGTGTTAAATCAATAGGCACCCCATGGTGGCTTACCAAAAAACTGGTTGCAGGAGTGAGAGAGAAATTAATATTCAATAGGAAAAATTGGTGGATTTCCTCCAACCCGCTTTAGGACTAGGTTCCTCTGCTTGAATGGGGGAAGCTTCGATGGCATTTATTGAAAACTCAGATGTTCAATGCGATTATATACACTATTATATCAATTGGCATGGTGGTCTTTCAAACCATTTTTAGCCCATTACACAGGGGTACTTCCCTACACATTGTGGCAAAGTTCTTGTAGGCAAAATACAAGGGAGGAAAGAGCTTGAAGGAAAGGGCTATTTGAAGGAAAGGTCGGTGAAGAGAATAGTTCAAAAGAGGGGGTTTGGCACACAATAAATAGTATAACATAATGTGGTTTATTCTGTGGGTTCAAAACTTAAGAGCACTTGGATGGTTATCTGTGAATTCAATGAGAAGGAAACTCATGAGAATCACCAAGGAACAAAATGTAAAAAAGCGCACTAAAGTCTTAATGCATGACCATTCAACAAGTACATTTCTCATTGGATTAAAGTTGAGATGGAGAGGAAACATAAGAAAGAGAAATAAAGGAAATTTGATCACTTGTTTCTAGAGATAATATGGGAGCTAATAAACCAGATTAACCATCCTTTGAAATGAGGAGGATCTCTCAATTTATAGCTTTAGATTGCAACTCTTTGTCTACCCCCCACATGATTGTTCATATTCCCTATTCAATGTGACTTTGTCACATAACCTTAGGAAAGACCAAAATAAGTCCCTTTTTTATAATTGCAAAAGGGACTTTTACATTGCACAAATATTTTATAGTCACCTTAATGAATAAGACAAAAATTCATGATTTCTTACAACAATGAATTAGAAATGAGGTAGAGAAGAGGAGAAATAATGAAGAGAGAAGAGAAAAAATTCTCCAAATCGTGAATCAAGATGCATCCATACGTTTGACGAAGATCCGTGATCTTGAAGAAGTTGAAAATGAAATATTGTTTTTATGATGGCCCTTTGTGAATAATACTATTCTTCATTGATGAAAGTTAATCCTTTGGACACCTTTTGTACACTTTTCCCCTTTTGCAAACTCTTTGAAATGATGCACTTCTACACACTGCCTCGATACACTAAGAAGAGGGATGATGAACACTTGAGAAGAAGACCACTAAGAATATCGTAAGATGAATCTTGTCATTGATAATATCCTTATGGTCTTTGAGAAATTGTTACATCTTTATGATCATCCATTCACGTGGGAGAAATTGGATGTACTTTTTTCATCCAGCCATGGTCATTGATTCTACCACTGCAAGAGAACTGATGACAAGTGAAGCATGAGATGGAATCCTTCTAATTATAGAGTGAGGAAAGGAGGGTGGTACACAAAAATAAATTTTATCCATTGATTGACCCTTACATTCCATGTGAAATAAACTGAGAGGGCTTTCGGTACAAAATTGGTAATTTTTCTTGTTTTGACACTCTTCGCTCACTACGTCAGGGAATGCGGGAATTGACTTTAAAACAGATAGAGGAGCTTCTGTGAGTTTCGAGATCATCGTAGGATGAATGAAGGACTGAAATTTGACCTCTTTTATCTCATTTCACCCATTTTATATTTTTATAATATTCACCACTATGGTCTCATTCAGCCAATCTTGCCAATTTTGAGTGTCTTGATTGTGAAGGAATGAAATAAGGAGTGTGAATGCATATTTTTCTCGAACTTAATATTTATAGTAGGTGCTCTCATAGAGATTTAATGAAATTATAAAGTGGTATTCCCTATGTCATATTCGAATGAAACCACTTACAGAAGTTTACATAATTCATTTCGAAGCTCTGCTCTAATTTTTAGAGAATTTCATCCACTGGAACCTTGGGAAGCGAAGAGGTACCTCGTTTCCTATTCGTTACTAAGTCATGGAAGTAATTAATGAATTCCCTTATATTTTTATAAAGTGTAATTTCCCACCTCAGATGGAAACGTAATCGGCTTCACCGGAATAGGTTTTTCATCTTAACTCTGTGTTCAAAATTTGAGATCGATTCATCCGCTGGAATGTCTAGAAACTTAAGAAATGAAAAACTAGGGCACTAAAAAAGGGTTTTACATCATTAAAAAATATTTTGCATAATTTAATATGATGTCACTTGATTCTTGAAGGTGCTTGGAAAGAGGAATATTGCAAAAAAAATCATTCAGATTTGTTAGCCGAATTAAAAGATGTGAGATTTTTTCAATTTCAAGCACGAAGTCACTCAGACAAAAAACATGGGCATGGACTTTTGAAAAATGAATATTTAGTGAATATTTTTCTTCTGTAATCATGAGAACATGGAGGGAATAAAATGGAGGAAATTTTTCTGGAGAAATTTCGGCAACATTTCTGGGGTTTTCGTGCATATGGAGGAGGAGCTTTGAAAAAATTATCTTCCAGATTTTTGATGTTTCATGGGGAGGGGTGAATTTTTTGTCCCCATTTATAAACTAGTCAAACTTGACGAAAGGGATAGAAAAATGTTCCTTCAAAACAATAACCACTCCTAAGTGGTGATCATTGACATTGTTAGCGGATGAGGGAGAATATCTCTAGTTAATTTTAGTTAAGTTAACCTGAGTGGAAATATCCATGCCCACATTTAGCTAGTTAGATTTAATCATTTTAGTCCCTCTTTACACACTTTATTTAAATACAAATGGACAAAATTTATTTAATTTAATCCATAAACACAATACCATTTATTTATTGACCCATAATGGAAATTTATAACACAACCTAGTTCATTAGTAGAATGTATTTTTATTCCTAAAAACCTCTAAAATATCCTTTTTCTTGGTATTACAGGTTGAATCTGCCAAAAATGAGTTGTCGAAAGAAATTTCTGGGTCTTGTGAAAAAATTGAAAATATGACTATGTAGGAAATTGAATCATATTTCTAATGGTATATTTTTTTACCTTAAACTCCTTTTGGATCTCTCAGAATCATCTTATGAAGCTTGTGTGCTTTTTTTAAACTGCGATTCTTCACCTTCAAAAACCTGCTTTTGCTGAACTTGCTCCTAAACCTCCAAATCTTTCCTAAACTTCTCTAAATCACTTGAAATATGATATTATATCTTTGATACCACTACCTGGTGAATTTAGGCCTTCAAATCTGCTTTGAAGGATGTGCACCCGCCTTAGAAAGGCTAAAAATAACCATTTCTAAGTCTACTGAAAAAATTGCCTTAAAAGGCACTGTCTCAAAAGAGTCTTGCGAACTTTTTTTTTGTATTTCCAACATAAGGGAAAGGTTATAACAACATGTATAAGTACTGACAGGATTGGTATAGGCCTAACACAAGGTGTGGACTGATCTAGAGGAGTGCTCATGAAGGTTTGCAAGCAAAAAAATTGACAATAGAGTAAAGTTGTCATGTTTTCAAGTTGAATTTTTCCCTTTCAAAAACACATGACAACATTTCTATAATTACATTACTCTCTCTCTCTCTCTCTCTCTCTCTCTCTCTTTGTTGTTATATTGATATATATAAAATATATTGCCAATGCCAATAGTCTATATAATATATTATGAGAATTTCCTTATACATATATTTTAATTATATTATAAATACCAAATAAATTATGTGTAGTACGAAATTATGTATATCTATGTATGTATGTATGTATGTATGTATAATGTATATGTGTGTGTGTATACATACATATGTAAATGTATATATACATACATATATACATACATGTATGTATGTAAATATGTGTGTGTGTACATGCGTATATATATGTACATATGTATATATGTGTGTGTGTATGTTTTAATTGGTAAATAAAATAAAATTTAAAAACCCATGCGGCCTTGGCCACCCCCTCACCCCCCATATATATAACTATACATATATATGTATACATACACACACACGATGATGTGTGTGTGTGTGTGTGTGTGTGTGTGTGTGTGTGTGTATTTATGTATGTGTGTGTGTTTGTACCTTACAATGTTGCATCCAATGCTTAGGCGCACATGTATAAAATGTGGGCCTTTTATTATTTAATTTTATACGAGGGTTTTAAACTGCATTATAAATAAATAAAAAGTATGTGAGGAGTTGGGCGAGGTAAGGAGTTGGTGGGGGGTGGCGTGATAAGAGGGGAAGGAGAGGTGGGGAAATTGTTAGGTGATAGAAACGTGAGGGAGGAGGGGCGGTGTGTTTTGATTTTGTGGCGAGGCGAGGGGGATGTGAGTAGGGTAGTGAGGGGAGTGGTTGAGATGGTAGGTGAGGGATAGTGATTTGGTGGGCGCTGGTTGAGTGAGCAAGGGCGGTTTGAAAGGTAGGGATGGAGAGGGGATGTGGGGGGACTATAATGAGCGGTGGCGGGAGTGGGACTAGGGGGATGGAAAGCGTGGTGAGCGATAGACGGGACTAGGGGGGTTTGGGAAGGTGTGGAGGCAGGGCGGAGTAGTTGGGTAAGATGGGGGTGGTTATGAGGGGCAGGCAGGGGGGCATAAGTGCAAGGTGGGAGAGTGGGGGAGAATGGGGGGGGGAGGGAGGATGGAGGGAGAAAATGACGCTAGTTTGTGGGAGTACGAGTGGTGGATATGTGATCTTGCAAAAAATGTCATTTTTGGATTTGGTCGGCCTTCTAACCTAGTTTATCAAATAGATAAATATGATTATATATATATATATATATATATATATATATATATATATATATACACACACACACACACACATATGTGTGTGTATTCATAGTTTTGTATTCTTGAAATCCTCATTCCATTGCTAAAGGTGTAGTAAAAGAGAGAAAAGAGAGAAATGATAGTGAGAAATGAAGGGAAAGGAAAGAAAACAAGCTTGTATAGTCATAAGGATGTATTTTAAGGCATCTATGAACCCTAAGATCTAGTGGTGGAGATAGATCTGATCCTAAGGCCATAATTAAATCCTACACCTTACTTGACTTTAACCTGTCGACACTAAAATTTTCCTCCGTAATTTCTATTTCATTAATGTATGTATTAGAAATAGGATGTTGTTAAGTATAATTAGTAGTAGCGTCTGATAGAAGATAACGGCGCCGTCAGTACAGTGCCGCCAATAATGTGGAGTACGGTAACAATCAAAGTACAATAGGAATGTTGTCAAAAGTAAATATTTGTCGTAAGTGGTCCGGTAATGTTAAAATATCAAAGTTTGGGTATTTAGAGAAGTAGGGTCTACATGATTAGGAATTAGAAATATTATATTGGTAATAAAGACAAGGAGTGAGGTCATAAATATTTTGTGTAAAAACTCTAAAAATGTGGAACCCATGTAAAATGATAAGGTTTATCTTATCTTAACAGATAAGCTTACATGTACAGATAAGAGTTAAGGTATGGAATATGATTCGTCAGAGTGGATTTCTTATCCTATCTTAGAGATAAGATGGATAAGCCTGGAAGTTCTATAAATAGAGAGGCCACCCCCCTCATTTAGCATAGAAGGAAGTAGTGAAAAATATTGTAGGAAGTGTGCGAAGGAAGCCATCAGTTAAAGGTGTGTTGAAGAAGCCATTAAGAGGTATAATTGTAAAGTTTCTCCCATAGTCTTGGTGAAAGGCAAGTGAAGTCAATAACACTTGAAGTACCTCATGGGTGAGATTGTAACAATTTCATGTTAATATTATAATTTACTTTGATATTTCAGATTTTTCATCATTCCGTCTTATCATAGTCGATGGTATTCTTGTGTTATGTTGTTGTTTTGTTTCCAGATTACATCCACCAAACTAAAGGTTGTGCATTAGTAAATAATCATAGCACGAGGAGTTCCCGGTGAAGAATTATCATAGTGCCGGATTGGTGATGACATTTTGGTTCCGTTGCCGAGACCATTCCTCGTTGGTGGATTTTCTGGAGAGATATTCCCACTTAGTCAAAAATCAATTGGAGGGTAACCTTGTTTTTACTGTGCATAGTAGTTACCATGGTAAAGTCATTTTTGCCATGAATAGTAGTTACTATGGTAAAGTCATTTTTGCTGTGAATAGTATTTATCACAGTAAAGTCACTTTTTACCGTGAACAGTATTTACCGAAGTAACTTCACTTTTTACCGTAAATAGTATTTACTGCAGTAACTTCACTTTTTACCATGAATAGTGTTTACCACAGTAAAGTCAGTTTTTATCATAGTAAGTCAAGTTTTACCATAGTTTACCGTGGTCATTTCTATTTTACTGTAGAAAGGTGTAAAGTCACTTTCTAGTATAGTGATTCTAATTATTTGTGCACATAAGTCTTGTTGATTGTAGTTGTGGGTTGGTATTTCACGGTGGTTACTTTTGAAAATGGGAAAGATTCATGTTTTTTCAGCTCAATCTAATGAAGATGCTTCTTCTTTCATTCAAGAGTTTAAACAATCTTATATTTGTAATGGTCTTATAAGAAGGGAACAATGGACTGAATTTTTTCCTACCTTTTTGGATGGTTTAGCACTTAGGTTTGAAACACTAGGTGATAATGTGAAAAAATCATGGGATTTATTAACTGAAAGTTTTCTTGAAGAATTTGGTGAACAACAAAAATATGCAGATCTCATGATCGAGATCACAAAGCTATCCCAAGGAGAGAAGGAGAAGATAAGGGATTATCATGCTCGTGTTCTAGAGCTAAGGAGGAAGCTCGATGCCCAGATCCGGAAGGAAAGACTAGCGGATGGGTTGATGAATGGCATGGATAATCTCCTCTGTAAGCACTTCATTCTTGGGATGAAGCCAGAGATCAGACAACAAGTGAAGTATGACCACCCAGCTACCATTGAACAAGCAAAGGAGATTGCAAGAAGGCAAGAAGAAAGCATGGAAGAGGAGCCCAAAGAAATTGTTGCTAAAGTAGAGCCTACACCAGCACCTTTGGTCCAGAATCCACAACCACTCCCGGTGAGCACAAATATTTCTCCTAGTACATCTACTGAGTATGAAGATCTACTCAAAAAGATGGGTCAGTTAACTATTAATCTTCTGTAAGGAAAGGAATTTAGTTCTCAGGGAGGAGATAGAGGTCCAAAAAGAAATATTTCTCAAGTTGTTTGTTATGGTTGTTATAAAAAGGGTCATTATAAGTATAATTGTCTAGATAGAGCTTCTACATCTGGTAAAGGAGATAATGATAAAGGAAAAGCACCTGTGAATTCTTTTGATGTAGTAGATAAGAGTAGAAATAATGAAGTAGATGTGTTTGTAACAAAAAGAAAGAAAGAAAAAGATAATCAAGATGGAAATGATCCTAAAAAGATGAAAGAAGAAACTAGTAAGAAACATAGGAGAAGAAAGTTGGGTGTGCAGGATTTTCTGATTTCACAAGGGCAAGGACCATACTCCATCTTGGAAGATCTATCCAAAAGGCCTGCAAATATTACATATGGTCAACTCTTGGCTATGTCTTCTAAGAAGAGGCGGGAGTTGCGAAGTGGACTCAATGCTCGATGAAGGAAGGAGGTGGAGGTCCCTATTTTGGAGGCAGATGCGGATCCCTATGCTCCACAAGCTGAGGTATTATGTAATGGCATTTCAATTCATGATTTCTTAGTTGATGGAGGTGCTGCAGTTAATGTAATGACTGAGTCTGTAATGAATATGTTGGGTTTAAAAATTGATTGCCCTTCAACACTTATGTTAAGGTCATTAAATAAAGGAAAAACTAAACCAGAAGGTGTAGTTTCAAATGTGGCAATATCTATTATGGGTGTTGTATGTGTGGTAGGTTTTCAGGTGATGAAAAATGGTACTGTTGCGTACCCAATGCTACTGGGAAGACCATGGCTAAGGAGAGTTCATACAAGAAACTACTGGAATGAAGGTTTCATGGCACTTGGACGTGGTAGAGAGAGGGTGAAGATAAATTTGATCCCTCGACATCATAAGGCAGAACCTGTGGATTCAAGTGATGAAACTGATGATTGGACATCCTTTGATTACTCTAATACCAGTGAAGTGGACACTGAAGATGAAGAAAGCGAGGTGGATGTTTCAGTCATGGATATCCTTCCAGTCACACCAACTCATGACCCCATAAAATTATCTGAAGAAGAAGTTGATGATCGTCTCCAACAAATAAATATTGGTGATGCTGTGATGGAGAGTGAGAAGGAATCCTACCTCCAGCTCTTTCGAAGGTACATACACCTATTCACTTTTGATTACAAGGAACTCCATCAAGTAAGTTGGGTAGAACATTGTATTGAGCTGGTAGATGGTGCTAAGCCCATAAAGCAAATGCCATATAGAATGAATCCTAATTTTTCCAAGACTATAAAAGAAGAAATAGATAAGTTGCTTGATGCAGGATTCATATTTGTTGTGGAGAATTCAGAATGCGTTTCTCCCATTGTGATCTCAATAAAAAATAATGGGAAGCTACGCATTTGTGTTGATTACAGGAAGCTCAATAAGGCAACAAAGAAGGATCATTACCCTCTTCCATTTTCAGATCAGATCTTGGACAAAGTAGCTGGCCAGGAGTGCTATAGTTTTGTTGATGGATATAGCGGCTACAACCAAGTTCGTATAGCAGAGAAATATCAGCTGAAGACCACGTTCACCACTCCTTGGGTAATGTTTGCTTATAGAGTTATGCCTTTTGGGTTGTGTAATGCTCCAGCAACATTCCAGCGTTTGATGAATAGGGTGTTCGAACCCTACATTGGGACCTTCATCAGAGTATTTCTGGATGATTTTTACATCTATGGGAGCAAGTTGGACCACCTGCACCAGATGGAGACGGCATTTCAAAGGTTAGATGAAGCACAAGCCTCACTAAACCCTACAAAATGTGTCTTTGGATGTTCTAAAAGTGTTTTGTTATGGCATGTTGTATCCAGAGATGGTATTGGTACTGATCCTGATAAAGTTTCAAAAATCAAAGATTTACCATTTCCTATGAATAAAAGTAAGTTGAGATCATTTTTAGGCCATGTGGGTTACTATAGAAGGTTCATCAAGAATTTCTCAAAGATTGCACAGCCACTAACCCAGTTCTTGAAGAAGGATGTTACTTATGAACCAGGAAATAAGGTGCATGAAGCTTTTGGACAATTGAAGGAAGCCCTGGTGTCTTCACCTGTTTTGAAGAATCCAGATTGGAGCAAGCTATTCATTGTGTACACTGATGCCTCAGATGCAGCACTAGGAAGTACTTTGAGCCAAAAGGATGAAAATGGGAATAAACATCCAATTTACTTTGGGAGCAGACAAATGAGCAGTGCTGAGGTAAATTATACTGTAACTAAAAAAGAGGCTCTGGCTATCATTTTTGCTGTAAAGAAGTTTAGAAATTACTTGCTAGGGCAAAAATTTCTAGTTGTAACAGATCATCAGGCTCTAAAATATATTGTAAATAAGCCTAAACCATCAGGGAGGATAGCAAGATGGATAATTTTGCTACAAGAATTTGAATTTGATATTATAGATAGGCCAGGAAAGAAGCATGTCAATGTAGATGCCCTCTCTCGAGCCTATGATGGTTTAGGATCATCTTGTGATGATGATGATTTCCCCGATGTAGCCTTGTTATCCCTTGGCACAATCCCTAGTGAATACATAGATATTTGGAATTATCTGAATGAATTCAAGTTTCCTGATGGTGCCAATGCAAAGACTAAGAGAAAGATTACTCAAGCCAGTCGTCCATATTCTATTCTGCATGGAGTATTATTTCGAATAGGACCTGATGGACAGTACAAGAGGGCAGTTGGACGTGATCAAGGGAAGGAACTGCTAGAAGAATTCCACAATGGTACATGTGGAGGGCACTTCTCTGGACAACTTACAGCAAGAAGGATCTTGGATGCAGGTTATCACTGGCCCACTCTTTTTAAAGATTGTTATAATTATTGTAAGACATGTGATATTTGTCAAACGCATGGTAACTGTAAGACTTCATCAGCTCCATTATGCCATATTCTTCCCCTTGGTCCCTTTGAAAAGTGGGGAATAGACATTGTAGGTCCACTTCCAACTACATCACGCCAAAATAAGTATATTGTAGTTGCCACAGATTATTTAACCAAGTGGGTTGAAGCTAGGCCATTGAAAACAGCTTCCATGGATGAAGTGGCAAGGTTCATGTATGAACACATTGTCACCAGATTTGGTTGCCCATTAGAAATTGTAACAGATCAAGGAAGCCACTTCATTAATGAGGTGGTAGAAGCCCTAGTCAATAAGTTTTCTATTAAGCACAGGAAGGCAACAACATACAAGCCAAGCATAAATGGACAGGTGGAACGAACAAATTTTGTGTTGTGTCAAATTCTAGCAAAAGATGCAGCCTTGCAGGTACATAAATGGGATAAAAGGATTCATGCTGCATTGTGGGCATATAGGGCAACATCAAAGTCAGCAACAGGATACTCTCCATTTCAGTTGGCCTATGACATTGATCCAGTTCTTCCTATTGAGTTTGATATTCCCACTGTGAAAGTTATGAAAAATGAAAGGATGGATGAAAGTGATTCAGTAAAAGAAAGGTTGGTACATTTTCATTTGCTGGAGGAAATGAGAGAAATAACAAAGGATACAAGCCATAAGAAGAAAATGAAGCAGAAGGAATACTTTGATCAAAAGATCCGGTGGTCTCCATTTCATGTGAATGACTTGGTTCTAGTATATGATTCCAAATACAAAAAAAGAAGATAGAGAAAATTTCTTCCAAAATGGATGGGGCCCTACAAAATAGCAGTTGTGCATGAAAATGGTACGTACCGACTGTAGGAATTGGATGGCACTCCCATTACGAAATGGGTCAACCACGACAAGTTGAAGATTTTCCAAGCACCAGAATAGTCTACTCCGAGGACGGAGTAGAAGCTAGGAAGGGGGAAGATGTTGACACTAAAATTTTCCTCCGTAATTTCTATTTCATTAATGTATGTATTAGGAATAGGATGTTGTTAAGTATAATTAGTATTAGTGTCTGATAGAAGATAACGGCGCCATCAGTACGGTGCCGCCAATAATGTGGAGTACGGTAACAGTCAAAGTACAATAGGAATGTTGTAAAAAGTAAATATTTGTCGTAAGTGGTCCAATAATGTTAAAATGTCAAAGTTTGGGTAATTAGAGAAGTAGGGTCTACATGATTAGGAATTAGAAATATTATATTGGTAATAAAGACAAGGAGTGAGGTCATAAATATTTTGTGTAAAAAGTCTAAAAATGTGGAACCCATGTAAAATGATAAGGTTTATCTTATCTTAACAGATAAGCTTACATGTACAGATAAGAGTTAAGGTATGGAATATGATTCGTCAGAGTGGATTTCTTATCCTATCTTAGAGATAAGATGGATAATCCTTGAAGTTCTATAAATAGAGAGGCCACCCCCCTCATTTAGCATAGAAGGAAGTAGTAAGAAATATTGTAGGAAGTGTGCGAAGGAAGCCATCAGTTAAAGGTGTGTTGAAGAAGCCATTAAGAGGTGTGATTGTAAAGTTTCTCCCATAGTCTTGGTGAAAGGCAAGTGAAGTCAATAACACTTGAAGTACCTCATGGGTGAGATTGTAACAATTTCATGTTAATATTATAATTTACTTTGATATTTCAGATTTGTCATCATTCCGTCTTATCATAGTCGATGGTATTCTTGTGTTATGTTGTTGTTTTGTTTCCAGATTACATCCACCAAACTAAAGGTTGTGCATTAGTAAATAATCATAGCACCAGGAGTTCCCGGTGAAGAATTATCATAGTGTCGGATTAGTGATGACAGACCCTCACCACTTGCCTTGGTTAGTTACCTAAGTGGTCTAAGTTTAACTATTATATTATAGTGATAAATAAGGGGTATCACTATAGTAGTGATTAAATAAAAAGGGGTTAGAAATATAAATGAATAAGTTTCATGAGTTAATAATTAAAATTCTTTTTTGTAAATGTCATAATAAGCTTATTTAAGTAGTGGTTTATTTAGGTGATTAGAATAATTTATATCTCAAGTAGTGTTTAATAAGATGTTGTAGAATCCTTACTAAGCTCGAGGTGGCCATTTCAGAGTGTGTTAGTGCTAGGTGTCCCACCTTTTCCTCCTCCTCTTCTAAGGATCTCTCAATCCTTCATCATTGGTCTCTTATCAAACTTCCTAAACTTAGATCAATTGTTCGTAAAGGGCTCTCTCAAATTGAAAAAATGATTCTAAGGAAGAAAACCAAGTGGCATCCTCCTCCTAAGGGGCATTGGAAATTAAATTTTGACGGAGCTTCTAGAGGTAATCCTGGTTTATCCAGAGCAGGCCGCATTCTCAGAGATGATCGAGGATGCCTCATCAAAGCAGGATCCTTCCCTCTCAAAGAGGGCACTTGTAATACTGCAAAAGCCCAGGCTCTTCTCGAAGGGGTCAAGATGGCGGCATATCTTGGTTGTTCAAAATCTATATATTGAAGGGGATTCCCAAATCCTAATCTTTGCAGTTTCCAGAGGTGCTTCCCCATCATGGAAGATGAACCTCTTCATCCCTCAAATCCTTCATTGGCTTGGCAAAATCCATTTCTGGAATATTTCCCATAATTTTCGGGAAGCCAATCGCACTGCGAACTTTTTGGCTAACTTCACAATAGACAATCCTTCTGCCTATATCTCCTTCAGCGCTACTCATGATTGGAAAGGTTTCCCCTTCCTTCTTTCCCAAGATCGAGATGGTACTTCCGGGTAACCTATCGGTGTCTATCTTACATTTGGTAGTTCCCACAAGCGTGTGGTCTTCTCCTCCATCTTTCGGAAGCGTTCTTCTTTCCTGTCGTTGTTCTCTCACACGCGGTTCTGGTCCTCTCGGTCACGTCCATGGGCTCCCTGCCATCTCCTTTTCTTCCAGGGTCGTTTCAACTTCTTTCTCACATGCTTCGTGTTCCTTTTATGTCGATCTCTCCACTCCAGGCATTATCCCTTCGGCTCTTGTTCTGCTTCTTCTTGGCGCTATGTCCTTCGTCGGCTTCCCATTTGTGGCTCTCCAGGGACAGTTTCACGAATTAGCTGACGTCTCGGCTATTAACAGGCGCCGGCTTGCAATGATCTTCAAATTATCCTCACCTGAAGAGGCCAAGGCTATCGAAGCAATCCTCAGAGATTCTTACCATTTCAATGCTCGTCACCCCCGAACTGATTCAAACATTGCTTCCGCCTTTGTCTCATTCTGCCTGCTGTTACACTCTAATACTGCAGATGTAGAACAGGTCACCTTAGATCAAATATATGCAGCTCACTACGTCAGCTTGTAAGCACAACTCGCCGATTTCTCTCCACCAAATCCATTGTTGTGGGTGGAGGAAGTTGACGAACTGGCCATTGGTTTAGGTCAAGACATCCGCTAGCTCTGTGGGCAATACAGAGACCTGGTGACATTTTCCCAGAACTTTCACCCAACCTTGGACCAGCACTTTCTTCCGGTGGTCGACATAGAAGTGGCCCTCTTCCCTGTTCATTCCGTGGTGGATCAACTGAATGAACTAAAGGATCGTGCTTTGCCTGCCTTTCATTTCCTGTTGCATGCGGCTTCTTTGCATGTCGGCCCATCTTCTGGTTAACCGGATGGTGCCTTCGCCTTTCTCTTGGCTCATCTGTTGCTCTTGACTTGGCCTCCTCTTCCTCCCTCCACCTTCTTTTTTCTTCTACTTCATTCACTTCTCCCATCTTCTTTCTTCTCTCTTCCTCTTCTTGTTGTAGGGTTGGGGTCCCTTTCCCCACCGGTTCATAGCTCCGGTTAAAAGCATTTATCAATCAAAAAAAAAAAAAGATGTTGTACAAAATATTAATTGGTTAATTTTTATGAGATAATTACATGTTTTTCACATCCAAAAATATATGGTTTACTCCTGCAACAAAAACTAAATGGTTTTTCCCATGATAATTAACGTAAATGCCTAGATGGCAGATTGGGGAATGCTAAAAGCCGAAATGACTGCATATTGTCTGCCCTCAAAAGCATCTATAATTCCATTGAGCAACATGTCCACAATGTTTGCAGTTTAAGTGGGATCAATGAGGACATATGGGGCCATAAAGAGAAAAGGGACATTGCAATTGCCCAAGCTGATTTACAAGACTCCTCTCAGGCCACTGCCATTGCCTTCTTCATGTCACTGCAGGCTATCAAGACCAAAATTGACAGAGCCATCAAGTAAAGGGCTGTTGTGATGCTGTTTTTTGGCTGCGATGCGGCTATCATCGGGCGGTTCTGGAGCTGTTTTGTGGTGGGGCTCCTTATGTTGTTTCTCTTTTGGTTCCTTTTTTATCTTGCCTTCTTTTTTCTGAATCTATGTACGTTTAGATCCTTTTTTCACCTATATTGTAATATTTGGCTATTGAGCCTTCCTTGGTTGGTTGTTTTGCCCTTCTCTAAGTTGCTTCTCTCATCTTTGCTATCTAGCTTTTGAGCCCTTTTGTATATAGGGTATAGTCCCTTCAAAACTATTTGCCCTTAATAAAAAAATTAACGCAAATGCAACCTTTAATTAACCCTTGAATCCCTTTAACATTATAATCACTTGTAAAATTTATTTATTTGCACAATTACGAGCTTCACCAATTTAACTGGTAATCATCATATAATCGCACATTGCAATGATGCAAGTCCATGGCGTTGTTTGGCAACATGGCACAAGTTGGTTAACGTAAAACTAATACTTGCTCTCATTATTCTTTTAGACAAAAAAAATTATTCCATAATTTTACTATTAATACGAATTGATTAAGTGTTTTATTTGAGGCATCACAGAATTATTTTGGGTTCATTATGATAATAGGTTTCCCATTTAAGATCTGAGAGACATGAAACATAATCCAACACTCTTTTAAGAATAATGTATACACTGGAGACCCTACAGGTCGACATTATCTATACAATAAGTTCCAAAAAGAGTCCATCACCAACCTTAGTTTGTACATTTCTTATGTGACGGAATTTAATTTTTACTTTGTAGCATGAAGCTCTTCTTTCATCTCTTATCCTTGGCTACAGTAGGCACTAAATTCTTACTTTCAAATCCTACAACAACCTCAGCCATATTCGCTAGACAAGGAGCCTTTGATTGTGCATCTAGTTTCATATTCTAAATTTTTTTCCTAAGAAGTTCAATTTCCAACATTTTCTCCTCGAGGGTTCACAGATTCCTCCCCTATCCCTCCCTCCTACATCCAACCAATTCCTCCTTTTGTGAAGGTCTTGTTTCATCTTTTTTATAGGATACAAAGTCATATAATTGTATGGGTGATGTAGGATCCGTTTTATTCTCATTTGACATGCAAGTGCCATTCACAATAATCCATCTCACTACCTCTTCTTCCATAGAAACCTCGATAGATTAGTAATCATAGTCTCTCTTGCATTTTCTAAATATTGCAAGAGCTAAGAAATCCAAAGATCCAAATAGCACCTCCCCAAGGTTTCCTCATGCCTTTCCTTGCTAGGGAATCCAATATAATCAGTTTGATCAACCCATGATGTGTAAAAGCCTTAGGCCTACCCCCTAACAATTTTCTCAAGACTCTTAACTAGAAAAATGTCATATTGAGAAATGTTTTGTGTCATTGGTGTGATAACAGGTAAAAATGATAAGCAAAAATGAAAGTGTACCTTCCTTTATAGGTTAAATATTATTATACGAAGAGAACAACCTCATTCCTTAGTCCCAGAAAGGAATCTCACATTATTCCCTTTGGCATTTCATTAAACTTTTCTCCGAGTCTAGAAAATTATCCCAACATTGTGATCACCTTGCTCAAAAAACAAACCATCTTCCATCATCCATGGGTAGTCCTGATATTTCTATCATCGTTTCTTTGTGCACTTCAAACTCAACCACTAGAACAGTGTCCCTACCATCCCTAAAATGTATTGCATACTCTATTTACCATGCCCCATTAAAACCATTAAACCTGTAGAAGAACTAAATCCACCCAGCCTCTTGAAAAATATTTTGGCATACAAGACTTGATAACACCTCTAAGTGATCTGATAGTTTAGAATGACAAAGACTACCCCCTTTCCGTCATTACCAAGTAGAAAAATTGAATTAAAAATATCCCCAATCGAGACCCTAAAATAAAGTTCCATTCAACCTTAAAATGTTTTTATCGAGCTACAACACGTTCTAGAATTCCGCAGCACCTCAAACCATGCTTGAAAATTATTTCAACTGACACTATCATTACTTTCGCCCACTTTTACACATCCAAAATTCACCCCCTCCCCCATATTAATGATTAGGCATACCTAAGTACACCTTGTCCTTTTCCTCATCATGATTTCACATGTCTCTTCACCAATTCATCTCTCTAACAAATTGTATGACTAACCCAAAATAAAAATTCCAAATCAATACTTACTATGGATCCAAAATCATAGTACAAACTACTTATACTCGCCATTGGGTCCAATCCCTTGAAGCAATCTCTTAATTTGAAAAGAGGATCTTGAAATGGGATAACCAAATTTGCATAGTGAACTAAGCTGATAATATTCTATATTAAATAACCATACGGGATATACAAATATATAGGAAGAGAGTTTCCTATAAAGTAGGAAACTACTCTTCTATTCCAACAAGTTGTTTCAACAAAAAAACAACTCCATAACAATTATAGAGCACTAACAATATGAAATTCATAATATTCCCCGCTTAGTGTGAACATGGGGGAAAATGCCATCTTCAACCAAACACCATGTCGCTCCGTAGCCTGCACATGGTCTCAATCCTCAACATTGACTATGGGAACTACATCATCCATGAATAGGGGCCCATCAACCTATCCATGTGAGTACATGAATTGGGACCAATCAACCAATTCACATCATCCATCAAGTCAATCTGGTCAAGAACACTTCTCGCAATAGTATCAATGGTACAAATCTCCACATCATCATTATCACATGGGAAACACAAACACTATACTACACATAGGAACATGGATGCTCATATGCTCTTATTCATCATGCACAACAAAATGTGTCACTAAATTAGTTTGTGACCTCTGAGGTAGTGACGAACTCAAGGATGTTGATTATCCTCATGTCTTCATTGCCTCCAACCTCCAGTGAATTTAATTAATAAAAATAATCTTCATCACTGGGGTAGCTAATAGGCTCATTTTCACTTTCATGAGAAGAAATCTTCCCAATCATTTTTAGCAGCCAATCCCTGTTCATCTATCATATCATCTAAGAGATCTTTGGCTCTCTTTTTACAGTTCACAAAGTGATGTCCATACTACTTGCAATAATGACACAAAAGATGTTTCTTTGAAGATACAAACCTTTTTTTACCTTTCTGGAATGATGATTTATTTTTTGCAACCATGAGAGTTTCTTCTTCAAGAAAAAACCTTTTGATTTTTTCTTCTTCGTCACGAAAAGAGCATATTAAGTTTCCCAAATTAGGATTGATCTTACTAAGTGTAAAAACAAAATTTGAATACTCTTTTGGCAAGTTATTTAGTAAGATTGCTTTAGAATCTTCTTTATCCACCTCGACGTTTATTCCTGCTAATTGATTTAAAATGGATTAAAACTTACTGTTATGTTGAACCATATTTTTTTTCTCCCATCTTTAGCCGAAAGATTTTTTTCTTGAGCGTCATTATTGCACTACCTGCTTGAGATCCAAATAACGTGTTCAATGTCAGCCAAATGTTATTAGATGACTTGGTTAGACCGATATGATGAAAATATGCATCAGATAGTCCAAGACTGATAATTTCTATTGTTTTTCGATCCTTACTTTCCCATTTCGTTGTTTCATTCGCATCATTCGGATTTTTAATTTTTCCATCGACAATGTCCCATAAGTCTTTTTCGATCAATTGTAGTTGGGTTTGTACTTGTCATGAGTGGAAGTTTTTCCCATCAAATATTTCAATTAGATTTATCTTTTCCAGTGTGAACCTCCACAAAATTGACTAACTTGAACTAGATAATATTGACAATAAAAAACCCTTTATACTTGCATAGACACTTGAATTTTAGTAAAGAAAATATATCAAAACTTTTAGACAAATAACTCACCAACATACAGCTGGAAAATTTTGGACAGATAGAAAATTTGTCAATCTCTAACAATTACTCAAGGTGTATGAGTCACAACAGACATTAATTATCTATCAGATCTACATAGATA
This sequence comes from Taxus chinensis, assembly GCA_019776745.2. Taxonomy (NCBI): domain Eukaryota; kingdom Viridiplantae; phylum Streptophyta; class Pinopsida; order Cupressales; family Taxaceae; genus Taxus; species Taxus chinensis. Next base: position 129,330,727 of record CM034152.1, read on the forward strand.
TGTGAATGATATACTGGTCTTATTTTGGAATGTTTAAAAACATGAGCTTATCCACATATGAAAATAACTTTTAATTGATCCACAACTACTCAGAAAAAGAATGGTGCATAGGTTGTATTGTATTTTATATTCACAATGAAAAATTCTTCCACGTACCAAGATGGAATACCTTTGACACGCGTGTAAACATGTATATGTTTGGCTATACAGGAAAACCTAACACAAAGGATGGATGAATCCAAAAGCTATGTAGAACTTGATGTCAGTAAAGTCCAAGCACATCAGTGGATTCACTGTTGTATTCACTCATGTTCACACTCAACAAAACACATTCCAACATGTTGGCACCTGATCAAACGCTGAGTGAATAGGAACTCTCTCACAAGCTCAGATTCCACTGCTCTAATACCAAATGAAATGGCAAAACCAAATTTGCACAACAAACTAAGCTGATAATATTCTATATTAAATAACCATACGGGATATACAAATATATAGGAAGAGAGTTTCCTATAAAGTAGGAAACTACTCTTCTATTCCAGTGAGTTGTTTCAACAACAAAAGAACTCCGTTACGATTATGGAGCACTAATAATCTGAAACTCCTAATAGATATTCTTTGTGTTCCTAAAAAACATATCACTAATTATACTTTGTTCACCTAATTTTACTATCTCCAAATCCTTTTCCACCATTTTTTCAACCCCATATTTCTTACCTATTTTCTTCATTATGGAGGAACCCAACATCTCTTGGGATTTCAGTATAGATTACACAATTACGTATTTTACCTCACTATGAAGGCCTACCTTATTTTCATCCAACTCCATCATGGACACCTCCCCTTGATATAATTTAACACCATACCCTTCCTCCTCAATTTACCTCTTAGATGTAATATATTTCACTTCCTTATCGTAAACATCATTTCCCGTATCTACCTCTAGGACTAAATTCACCTGCATTTCACGAGGGTCCATTTGAAGACCTGTAATCACCCTTAGCACCTTAGGTGTTAATAACCCCTCCTCTTGATCCCATGTGCCCCTTTCCACACTAATATTTTACTCAAAATTTCCTTTCCTCTTCAAATATTAATTCTTTGATATGCTCATTTCCTCCTACTACTTTTAAATTCTTAAGAACCCTCTAGCTTTTGGGATCCCATAATTCAACCCCTCAGGAATCTTCTCAGCATCCCTTACTTCCAACCTATACTATTATGAAATGGAAAGAACCCCTTGAGTTACCTTACACCTTTGGGGGACACCACCCTCTAGATATTTTTCCTTCCAACTCTATCTCCAATCCCCACCTCTTTCCCCTTACCATTCTTCTACCAACATCCCTTCACCACATGTCGAACCATGTCATGCACAAAACACTTTTTTGTTGTGATTCCAATTCCACCAATTGAATCAAAAATTGTCATCCTACATCCAATACCACCATTTTTGGGAATGGATTTATCAAATCCACTTTAATTTTAATACGGGCATAAATGGAATCCTTCCCTAAAGATCTCATATCCACTTCACAATACCTTCCCAGGGCATCACCAACCATATCAAGGATCATTGAATCCCAATACTCCAAGGGCAAAGCATACAACCTTATCAATATGTCCTTATAATACTCCTTTTTTGTTACCTTCATGAAATCTTCACGCCAAGGTTGGATAAACATCCTTCCCTTTCCTACATTCCATATTCTTTTTTTCAAGATCTTATTCCTTCCTTCCTTTGTCCTCATTTTGACCATAAACCTTTCATTCATGACATACTTAATGCTCCCAGGATCCACTCATTACTAATACTTCGACAACCAAGCCTCCATAATACCACTCTTCCATATCTAGAAGGAAGTTTTCCCAAAATACCTTTCATTCATAACTCATCCCTAGCATTCTCTATCACCTACATAGGGATTTCAAATTTCTTAACTTGTGTCATAAAATTTGACATCCCAAATATCCACCCTTCATCCCTTTTATATTTTATTTGCACCTCTAACTCTCTCCCAACCTCTTCCTCCTCATGTAATATGGACTTAACATCATCCTCGCATAGATTTAGAGCTTGACAAATAAGGCTTTGCTTAGCCACTCCCAATTTGCTCCATATATCCATATTTATTGGGCATTCATGGATCCCTTCAAATTCTCTAAGAATAGATCGAAGCTCCCTTTTGTTACCCCAAGCCACGTCACCACTTTGTAAATCACCTTAAGTATCCCTCATAATAGTCATTTCAAAATGTTGAATAAGTATATGCATATAAGAAATTGGAATAGAGGATGTCAAATAAGAATGCACAATATTAGGAGGAACTAATAAAACATTATATGGCTAGACTTGAGGAAGGTGGGAAACTTGTTGAGTGGATAAAACTTGAGAAAGCATATAATCACTTTGAACATTTGAAGTAATCACATCTTGAGAAGAAAGAAAATGAATAGAAGCAATTTGATCATTTGACAATATAAGATTTTGAGAAGAACAAAGGGTAAAGAAACCTTATAAAGTAAATTTTTTACTAGACTCGTAATACTAGAGATATCAATATGATTTTGCATAGAATACTTGTTAATATTAACCATCTACATTGTATTCTTATAATTCAACCTCTTAGTCATAATCTTTATCATTTGAATTTCGATAATCATCTCAAGAGGTAACATCATTCATAGAAGTAGCATGGTTTTCAATGTGACAACATCTAATTCTACTTATTCCTTTGTACCAGGGTTTTCTCGTATTCTACTAAAGAATATATAAGTTCTACACATATAGGATTTTATTTTATTACTTTATCTTCCTTTATATAACATCTTTACCATTACCAATTGGTCCTTTCATGTCAAAATTTGGTATTTTGTAATCATAATGGCATGTACAAAGGTAACCATAATATTGAAAAATCGTAGATAAAGAATAAGCCATTATAAGCACACTATGGATTGCAATGTAACACATAAGAGTGAGGGCTAAAATATTTGAGCAAATGAATAACACGAGCCCTAAGAAAATCAAATCTATCACCCAATAAGTGAGATCTAACCTTAGAAGGAAATAATATATGCAAGAAAATGCATATTCACCAAACGGTAGACATGGAAAGTGTTTTCACCCTAATAATACATTATGTTAACCACGTTAATTCGCAAATAGATTTAATTAAGATATAAATCAATAATACATAACTAATTGTAGAATATTGGATAATCTAGAACATAGAAAAAACTAAATAATTAACAATGGTATATATATATATATATATATATTTAGGATAGTAATTGATACATCACTAATTTGGAGATAATGGTCACCAACCAAAATGAAAAGTATGTCCATATATCAAGGTGAAATTAACTCAAAATTTTCAGAACAATCAGATAATTCATCTTGTGGGCCAAAATCATACAAGTATGGTTACATAACATGTTTACAATTGCTTAAATAATCATATGAATATGATCATATACTCTAGGGCTATGTAGACTCACTCACTTTTTCATAATTTTCTATGAGACATTGGGAAATTATTGTCCTTCCTTGCAACTTAATCAAATATCAATACCTTGCAAAATGATATAAAAAAAAACAAGATTCAAGGAGTTTCCTCAATTAGACCCTTGTTAAGGAAAAACTCAATGTAAGTTAACAAACAATATAGTGTATGCAATTGTCCTAATCCTTATTCTTTCAAATAGATGCAACACGTAGTAAATGCTAGATGATCTATAAATGATTGAACTCTTCTTTTGGTGCAACAATGCTCTAGAGACATAATAGATTATGTTCCCTTGCAACTTAAGAACATAGTTCACTTATAATCATTATGTGGGTGTGTGTGTCTAAATAAAATAATGCACCCACGTAATTATAAATCTCTTGAACTCGAATTAGGACCATATTTGTTCACATGTTGACACACACCGTACCAAAACCCTAGGGAAATCGCAAACAAATGGTAGAGAGGCCCATAAAGGCAAGAGTCTAAACGATATAAGTATGATTCTAGAAAAAGCACAAAACTATAGGAAAACCTATGAAGAGAGACAAAAGCTTCTTAAGGTAGAGAAACATACACAAAACAAGGAAGAAGACATTAAGAATAAGAAGAAGACAAAGTTGAGATTGTCGAAACTTGCACAAACACAAAGAGAACAAATTGAAGGTCAAAGAACACAAGGACATAGGCGTCAACAAGAACCTAACTTAGACCAAAAATCAATAAACACAAACACACAAGCACTATAGCAATGGGCTAATCGTGTACCAAAATTAGGGGTCTACATTTTAAACATGCAAATACATTGGATTTCTTTACCAACTATGAAGAGCACAAACAATTCTACAATATTACAACTAATAAAAATTGTGAAATAAAAAACAAAATTAAGAAACATATCAAACCAAACACAATAAATATTCATTTCATTTACTAATTATCCAAAATATCATATATATATATATATAAACAATCAATCTAAATTTTGTTTGTAACCATAGTTCGCACACTTAACTTACATTATTTCTAAATTTTTCATGCAACCATTGCATGGACCTAAGTTTTCCTATTCTCTAACTTTTCTATTAATCTTCCTAGTTTCCATTTTTATCGCATTTATTTAATTCGCCGTAAACTTATGATAACTAATCGAAGTGAGTTGGCTCCTTCCTTTAATTACAATTATGATCGAAGTGAGTTGGTTCTTCCATCATTAATAAATAGTTTTTTAAATTTACTTTTTTTTAAAGAGAATTCAAGATTTTACCATCCATGGTGATTAAGAAGAGAGGTGATAATTTATTGTCCAAGTGGAAAGTGGTGATTAAACTACTAACATCTAATATTATACACTTTTAATTTTAGATAAAATTTAAAATTTTAATTTAATAATATAAAGTAAATTATTTTAAAGTATAATATTTTAAAATATAAAAAAATTAAAATAATTTTAAATTGTTATTTAGATAAATAGAGCCTTTAGAATAATATTTGATTTTATATAAATTTGTAGGGAGTCGTATAGGATGGGAAAAGGTTTAATCAATAAGATGAATCCAATCTAAAAAATCAAAGATAATAACGATTTTAATTAGTTATGTATAAATATGGAAATAGTTGTGGTAGAATTGTAGAAGTAGGAAAATGGCTTCTTTTTAGAAGTGAGAATATGATTTAGTAGATGTAAATTGGTTTTGGATTTTATAAGCCTTGCTCGTTTCTCCTAATTTTGTTGTGGATCACTAAGAAATTGTTCTTCTTGCTTCAAACCTTGTAAAATAGTAAAAAACAAGATTTGAATTCCCAGACATGTATTAATCAATCTCCCTTTTTGAAAAAAGTCTCGAAATCAACAATAGATGCAAATCAACAAGCGGTGTGTATGGAAGTGTCACAGCGCTTATCTTTCAATGGATATAAAATGGTTCGTAAATGTTACAATGCTCTCTAAATACTTGAGTTATTCTTTTGGGAAGAGAATGTACTTCCAAACAATAAATTATGCTCTTAGAACTTCAATATCAACCTTGCAGTGATTTTTCCTTATGAATCATTGTCTTGAATGCACTAAGGCACTTATATATTTATTTACTTCTTGAATTCAAAGTGGGACCCTATTGGCGTGCGAGCATACACCCAAAAAGTAGAAAAATGATTTTAAAATACATAAACTCTTAGAAATTAAAAAAACAAGGGGCATAAAGGCTCACAAAGATAGCCGTTGATTTCATAGAAGTATGAAATTGGCAAACTAGAATCATGCAAATTTGAAACTGACTGCTTGAAACTACATAGAAAACGTGGGAGGTGAGCGGAAACCATAGAAGAAAGAGAAGTAAAGACAAACATCGAAGAATAGAAAAGAATAGAAAGTTAAAAAGAGAGAACAAAATCTTAAAAAATAAATATAAGATCAAGAATGTCGAAAATCACATAAAATACTAAAAAAACAAGTTAATATTGTTACTTTATTATTCTCTAATAACATTTTGTAAAGTAAAATTATAACCCCTTTCAATATACTTTGAATTTTGTTTAATCTCCTCTAATCATATCTTTTGCTTCTCTTTTTACACGAGCTCTCAAAATCCTAGTTTTTAAACCAACCATTACCTACTACATAAATACACTAGCACTATAAAATTAAACTATTTTGGTATTAAAATTAGGTGTCTAACACGTACAAAACTGATATGAAACGCCAATGCCATGTTATGTTGTATGCTTCTCCTTAAAGTCTAGTATCATTTCATTTAGTGTGTTCGTGGGTTGGAAGTTGAGTAAGGTTACGGTTGATGTTTTGTATGCTATTTATTAAAAAATAAAGTTTTGCTTAATATAAGGAAAGATAAATTCGATGGAAGAATGCTTCACTAATACTTTTGCCTTTGGCATAAATAAAATACAATAACTTAAATCATTAATAAAGTATTTTTTAAATAAATGATAATGTCATGCAACTTGTGTTTCATAATGGACACTAAACCCATAATTGTTCCTATTCATACCTTGTTCTCAATTTTCTTTATTTTCTTTTCCGTTGGGCTTTCATGTCTTATTTTGCAATAAAGGCACAAGAACATTTTTCCCTCACTTTTTAATCATTGAAAAAGATGTGGGCAACTACTTCCGAAGAAAGTACACTAGAACAAGAGGGAAGGAGCTAATTTTTGGGAGAAACATGAACCAAAGAGGTTTTGGAGGAAGTTTCCATGAGAGATTAAGTAAATAGAGAATAACATAATAATATGCCAGTGATAGATTATTCAAAGCAATTATACGAGCGTAAAAAATGAGGAAGATATATCTCCCATTATCTTTGTTAATGAAGAATTTTTCACAACTAATGACATCTTACAAGGGATTAAAAAGCTAACGGGTAAATAATGTGACATAGACAGCCTTTAAGTGGAACATCTAAAATGGGGAGCAGTTATCCTTGCACATCAAATCAAACCAATTTTCAATGAGGTCATCTAAAATGTATTCTCGAGATAATCGACAACTAGTTTAACCATAACTTTGTTTAAAATCATAGATGTAAATAATCCCTCCAATTACAAAACTGTCATGGTCAATCCATTTTTCAAAAATTTGTTTAGGAGTATGCTAGAGCGCACGATTAGTAATTGGCGAGAGGAAACAAAGCAAAGGGTCAAGCAGGTTTTAGAACCAAACACTCAACCATTGATCACTATGTCACACTTAAACACCTAGTTGATAAGGTTTGGGATAAAAAAGGATGCATATTGTTGCTTTATGCACTTCAAAAAGGCATTTGACACAGTGCCGAGGAGCAAATTATGGAGCAGAATGGAAGAGTTAAGGGTGTATAGTGCAATGATTCACATATTATACAAGCAAGTCAAGGCTAAAATCAAAATGCAAACAGGATTATCTGAGTATTTTAGGAGTGGTATAAGCATTAAACAAGATTGTCCCCTTTCCTTGACTTTATTTGGGCTATATATTGACAAGTTAGAAGAGTGGATAAATATATTTGGAGGGAAAGGGGTACACCAAAATATGTGGTGAAACTTCTATTATATGCAAATGACTTAGTTCCAATGGTAGAGACAACCCAACATTTAAGAGATTGCCTTCGTTCTTTAGAGCTTCTTTTGTAAAGAAGTAAGGATGGAGGTAAACATTGGAAAAACAAAAATTATGATTTTATCAGTGAAAAGGAACAAGCAACATCTCGACTTTTAGTTTGCTAGACAGTCTCTTGAAGTGGTGACAAAATACAAATATCTTGGCCTTGATTTTCATAACGGGCTCAACTAGGATACATATATGATGAAAAGAATACAAAGAGGATGGAATGCTCTTTATGTGCTCCAAAACAGATTAGAAATGTTGAACTAAGGAATTAGAAGACCATCAAGGTTCTTTTTGAGTTACTTGTCATGTCAATAGTGTTGTACAGTTATAAGGTATGGACTAGTGGAACGACATGTTTGAAATGGAGACAAATAGAAAGGATCCAAAAGTGAATAACAATAACAATTTTAGAATCAAAATTATAGTCCCCTATGAAATCATCCTGGCCGCAACAGGTACCTTCCCTCTAGAGGCAACCTCTATGACCATGTTTATATGTTACTTAAAAAAATAGAAAACATGAAGGCCGACATAAGGCCTAAGGATGCAAAATGCAAAGAGTCACGTAGATGAAAGAACACTTTGATGAAAAAAACCACAAATGGATGAAAAAATGGGATATCAACTTAGATGAATGCCCAAATCTTAACAAATACATAAAAACTATGTGAATGAAAATTTTAGGATGGGGATGTGGAGGAAGAAAATAAGTAGGAAGCATCAACACTATATTACATAGTTCAACCCGACATATGAACATTTTGAAAAATCCTAAATAGGGGTTGAAATTAAATGGAGGGAAAAGATCATCACTGCTCAGCTAAGGACTAGCTCCCATAGGCTTAAATGTGAGATAGGCATATTGAAAATGTGTAAGGAACTACGGGAATAGAGGACTTGTGTTCTATGCAATACAAGGGCAGTTCAAATGGAGGATCATTTTATCCTTGAATGCCTAAGCTACATGGACATCAAAGCGAGGTATGAGAAAATTTTAAGATTTCATCCCATGATAGAGCTATTTAAGGAAAGTAAAATAAAAGGGTTGGGGTAGATGTTAACTCAATTCAAAAATAGGAGCAACAACCTTTTAAAAGATACCTCTAAGCTCACAACTCTTAAGTATTTGGAGTTTTTTGTGGTCCCATAGACCTTTGGTCTCATGGATGTAATGCCTCTATTGTTCTTACATTTGTACTTGCTTTCTTGTGGATTGATTGGCAACGTAGACATGTGATTGTGTTCTTAAGTGTGTGTTGTGTTGAACTGCTTAAATCATGTTGCTGGAAATTTCTCAGTTTCTGATGAGATATGTCCTATTAATCAATCATGTGGCAGCAATTGTACTAATGTTGTGATCTTTACTTAACTGGTTTGACAAAAGTTTCTCAGTTTTTGGCTTCGGCTTGTGGAAAGTTTGAATCAAGTTCTTGGAACCATCAGGTGATCTAGTAATAGGGAAAACTATTATTATCTTGGAATGATTGCTAACTTTGTATCGATATTGGATAGTACCTGAGATCAATTTCAGTGATCCAAGGCATTCTCCTAAAACCAATCTACAATTATGACTTTAATACATAATGCTTCTGGAATTTCAATTTTATTATTGATATGGTGACGATGCATCTTATCTAATTTTGCATGATTACATTATTGTGCTTGAGGTTACCTTTGCCTAGAAGGTTTGGTTCGTATAGTCAATTCACTTAATGGTATAAGCAAGTATGACAAGCGGTAAGGTCTTGTTATTTTCGTTATTTTGCGAAGACCGAACCTAACCTATGTTAAAAGGTGATATATATAACTTCCTAAGGACCTAACTAAATCCTATGTACATGAGATCAAGTATTATCAACCTAAGCTAAGGTTGAGACATTGATATTAAATAATATTTGACCCTAACTTATCAAAGGGAGGGTAATCCTAAGCCCTAACCTGTAGCCTAACTATGGTTGGCATTAATAAGGAAGGGTTAGTGGAATGGTAAGAAATAAGTGCCACTTATGTTGTACTTGGAAATATGTGGTATTTAATGATCTCCACCGCCAACTTTAAGTGGAGACCAAGTCAAACTTGGCATGCATGCCAAATCTGGTGCTAACAGTTAGTAAAAGGAAGTTCAATGGAAAGTTTTCTAATCCAAATGTAGCTGGCAACTGGTAGTTGGTGGGATTTCTGGCATTTAATACAGGTATTAATGGCATTGAAACTTTTGCCAAAACTGCCTTGGGGGAAAACATGTTAGTTTTTGGTGAAAAGAGTTTGGTTGGTTTTTGTCTCTCATTTGTTTACTCAAGTTCATTTGCTCTGCATGTGGAATTTTTGTTGTTTGAACTAGTATTTGATCTTTTGATAGACATGGATATCACTGTTTCATAATGAAAATAGTAGAAGAATTTAATGTGAAGATTATAAATATTAAGGAGGTTGAGATGGAGGGTTTTCTGTGGAATTTGGTTCGACTTGGTTGTGGAGATTATCGTGGAAATATGGAAAGGAATCTTGGGAGATTGAAGAATAATTTCAGGAGGTCTACCAGGCATGATAAGCTCTAACTCATTAAAATAACTTGCTCTATTTAATTATTTCGTGAAAAGAAATCTGCTCTTGAAATGGAATCTGGTTATGGGTTATGGGCTTTGTGGTTTTTGTGTTATTTGTTATTATATGGTTGTATTCTTGATTATTGCTTCAAATTTGGTTGTTCTCTGAAAAATAGCTCGTAATATTATTGCATGTCGATTAGAAATGACTAATGGCTTGTGTGTATAACTGTAAATGCTCTTTTTAAAGAAATAAAGCATTCTTGACTTTGGGTTTTGAGTTTTGTCTAAATGTAAATGGTTTTGATCATGGACTGGCTTAGCCGGGTTTGTATTATCGATACCCTTTTTAAAAGTTAAGTGTTTTTTCGAAGCACTATATCCATTGTTTTTTTAAAAACCCATCTTTGTGGGATGAGTGTAAACTTTGTATGGACGGATTATTTAACTTGGGTCATGGATTTAAAAGAGATGCAAATTGTTTTCACTTGTCATGTTGGGCAGTTATATTATATGAGTTCTTTTGTTTTTCTTTTATGGTCATCTGGTTCTGTGCAGGCTTGTCGAATCAATCTCTAATGATCGTATTTAGAGATTTTAGCTTTGATTCTTCTTAAGACTCAAGTATTGAGTCAATACCCTTACTAGGTATTAATGTTTTGAGTTTATGAAGAACTCCATTGTAGGAGATAGCAACTAGTTTGAATGTTTTATTTTGATTCCATTATGGACACTCCCAAATCTTTAACTAGGTTACCAAGTAGTGTCTCAGATTCGTTTAGGGGTCTAGGGTAATTGCATTTTATCGCGAATTCTATTACTTCATCTCCTTTGTAAGGACATCTTTGTGTGGACATCTTTGTGACTTAATTCTTGAGCCACATTTGATGGCTAGACAGGATGTTGCAATCTTATCAACAAATAGTTGTATTTTGTCTTGAATACTAGAGTTTTAGTTGATTGTTCACTGGGGTATTTGTGATCTTGTCAATGCCTTACTGGTTATTCATTCTTGCCTCCATATTCTTTTATCATTAACCTCGGTCGTATTTGACCCCTGTAGGGATCAATACAAGTTTGAAGGAATATTGTGCTTTTGGGTTTTGGGTGTTGTGAAGTTGAAGTCCAACTTGACTGCACACTCAAATGCATCTATTTTAATCTTTATCCTCCTTAAGGGTTGTGAAGTTGATGTGATTCTATGTGTAGTTTGTTTAAGTATATAATACTTGGAGGGCTACGTTAGATTGGTCATTGTTAATGTGATTGTGAATAAAAACTTGGTTTCTTCTACTAAATGGCATCATGCTGAGTTTGAAAGGAGAGTCAATTTGCGACTAAAACTCTTCTATTCTTGATATGATATGTGTTATAATATGGTTGATCCTGAACTGACCCTGATTTGGTAGATGTTTGCTTCTAAAACAATTTATGTATTTGGAACTTGTATGTAGTGTAAGTGTAGGAAATAACTTGACTGTGTACTATGTTGTAATGTGGTATAAATGGCTTGTTATTGTTCAATTGAAACATAACAAAGGTTTCTTTTCTAAAGTTGTATAACTCTATTAAGGAGACATAAGGGTTCAATCATCTAACAATGGAATTATATGACTACAATCTTATTAATCTAATACTTATTATTAACAATAAGATACTACTTGATTATTATTGCTTGACTGTAACATAACAATTAGATGATTGAGTTGTTAAACTTATTGAACAAGATATATGATTATAGACATATAAATATAGGCTTATATAACTACAATCATATTATTCTTGCACTTCTATTGCATGATTGATTAAGATCAATTATATTGTTTCGGGTCACCTTGAGTGACTTAAATCATTATCTATTAGAAATATTGTTATGAAATGCATGTGTTAAACTTAATGGTTTCAATTATGATGTTTTTATGGTATGATCAAATGAATAGATATGCTTTCTTTGAACCTTAGAATAATTTCACTTAAAAGCAATGTTCCTTTTATGAAATTATTAAGTTAGAGCATGTTGTTCTAAGGATTTAGTACCTATCATGCTCAGTTCATATGAACTGACACATGCTAACAATTTTGCAGATGGACTTCGTGAAAGATAAAATAAGGAAGACGTATAAAGTTACATTTATTCTTTTGATTGAATAAAGTTGAATGGAATAATTGATTATTGTATTCCTAATTGAATTACTTCTATATAGCAATGAGAAAGGCCCTTGGCCATTTATTGTAACTGTTTGAAAGAAAATATTATGATTTATGAACATGATTTGATACCTATTGCTGGAAAGTAATAAAGTTAGATTACTTGTTACATTATCTTGATTGGAAATGATTGTTTGGAAAAATATGAATTAGTAGTTCTGCATTTAATAAAGAAAGGTAGTTTTGTGTGTAAGCTACTGTTATAACAAGTAAATGTATAAGTCAAATAAAGTGATACATGACTTATATGTTTGAATACTATTATGAAAGAAATAAATTTTTGCATGGGTTGCTTGTATATTGAACTTAAGTATTAACTAATGAAGTGTTATATACTTGTAAGTTTGAATAAGTTATTATTGGATGATTACCTAAGTAACTTATGAACTATGTCAAGTTGCTAGGACTATATGGATTAAGTTTATCTAGTGAATGTGAATAAGTTATACTTTAACAATGAAGGGTGACTTATGTTAGATGATCTCTTTATCTATATGAGTGTTATAAAATAAGTAGTTGTGATGAACTTAGGAATTATAATAAAGTTAATAAAAGGGAATACTTTCATGTTATACCTAATTTATAATTGGAAGGCTAGTTAAATATGAAGTTCATGAATGATATGGTTGTTTATGGATGCCTTATGTTTGCCAATGGAAAGGCTATGTATATTGTTGTAAGTAATAAACATACTTTGATTTATTAGCTAGGAAAGGTAAATCTTTCTCTAAGGCAATAAACATATATATGTTATTATGTGGTTACTGCCCCATAATTAATACATTCAAAATGCAAACATGACACTTATATGTTTGTAGGGAAAATGTATGCTTTATTAATTAATAAAATGCAGTCTTCAATTTACAATCATACACTTAACTAAATTAAACCTTACGATCTTTTCTTACAGAAGTATTCGTTTCGAACCCTGAATGATCCTTAGGCAGTCTTTAATCTGCAATCATACACTTAACTAAATTACACCTAACGATAAGATTAATAGGGTGAATTAACAAGCTGTGAATTAAATGAATTAATGAACTTGTTAAGTTATGATGTGTCACTTATGGAACTCGACTGGACTATCACAACATAGTTACTGCTACACATTACCCATTCAATGATGTGAGTCATTAGTTGGTTACTGTGGATTAGCCACTATGGTGCAACTATCCGCCTAGCTCCCTTAAGCATTGTTGTCATAAACTGTGGATCCAAGTCTCTATTATACACTAGTTAGTGATAGCAGTATGGCCTAGTGCCGATGTCATCTTATGATGACTATGGGTGATGAAATGGATCCGAAGTGACGCAAGTCAATTTGGATGCGCTTGTTTTCCCTTAGTCTTCATAACTAGACTATCAACACTAGTCTATGCATGTTAGCTCTACTTAGTATATAATAAAGACATGGATGTGTACAACGTAAGTCAAGATAGTCTAATCTAGATAATAGTTTTCGAGTGAGGTGAAAGACATATTCCTATTGACGAGTATGTCATCTTGGAATAAAGACATGACATACATGTCTTGAAACTTTGGCCAAAGTATCGCAAGTTGTTGGTTGTGTTGTCTTGATTTCACCTGGACTAAAGATGCGTGATGTCAAATGGGTATCCGTAACAGATACTCAAATAGGCACTTTAGTTGTTAACACTTGATTGACCCTTAATGGAATAAGGGAACCACAAGTATACTTGGTATACACATGAGAGATCGGTTTAATACCGAGTCATGAAATGAGAGATCGGTTTAGTACTGAGTCATTACAGCTGCATATGGTTACTATTATGAGATGGATTAGCTAAATGAATGTTTGTTATAAATTATGTGAATTTGGAATAGTGAACATTAAGATTTATGTTGGATTTAAATATATGGGTATTTAGATCGAGAAGCATAAGGTAAAAAAAAAAAAATTTAAAATCCCCATGTTAATGAAGTATTAAAATGAGGATGTTACAATGGACATAATTACAACCATTTCATTCAATTAAGGTTGGTGGTAGATTGAAACGTTCATGAGTTAACAATTAATTTATGACTTTAAATTTGAAGTTTATTTAATCTTCCCAAGGAAATAAAAATTTAAAATTTGAAGTCTATTTCACCATCACTAAAAGGTATTTCTTTTTGCTTGGAGAATTCAATTAATAGTAATATCTTGACCATATGGTGTAATTTAGAGCCCCTATTTTTCCTTGGAAATATTTTTTTGAGTTGGACATAATGGTGCAACTTGATTAACATCATTCATCACCAATCATTAAGAAATTCTTGAAGAAACCATGTTCATCATCATTCGTCAACAATATAGGTTTGCATTGATATATTTGTCATGCACTACTTTTGATTTTTCCTTCAAGGGAAACCATGTTTTATTAGGTTATTCTTTACATATTAAAATGTTTGATCTTATGTTGAGCTTATATTATGTTATTTTCCTTATGTTTTCCGTCATGATTGAAAGAAAACATGTTTATCAACAAGATGCGTAAATCACCTATTCAATTGAGGAAAGAATTATCTCATGTATTGACATTTGTTTAGTAATGTAGAAGATTCTTGTTGACCATACAACGAATATCGGTGAAGAGATGGTTAATTTATGTGGAAACTTGTATATAACATGAAATTTGATTTGAGTATTCAAATGCACCTATTGATCATGTCTACATTTACATTTTACATTTCAAGGCATAGCGAGTAATATTACATGATAAGCCAGCATGGTTTGTGTCACATGGGTTTGGATGATCATTACAAATCAGTTTAAGGTATTGATGATATTACGTTTCTTTTAGTAAGAGAACAATTGCTCTCACAACAATCAAACGATGTTCATCGTAAGATAAAAATTTGTTGATTCCCATGTACCGATCTTTAGTAGTTTGATTCAATTACTATTGTTTAGGAGTGTTTAATTTTCACTAGTAAGACGTAAATCATTTGTAAAACACCATTCTAGTGGTATCTTATTTCTCCTTACATAGAAAATAGTATTCAGTACCTCAAGCACCTTCCATGCCTCTCCCAATATTATTTCTCTCAAGCACCTTACATAGAAAAAACATATTATTTCTTTTAAGTGATTTCCATTTTGCTCTTCATCATCCCTGTTCATTTTGTTTACTTTGATACCAAATTAGAATATTACATATTTTATTTAATTTTGGGGAGATGTTTATACAATCTCTTCCACCTGTTTTCTAGGAACAAGTCTAGTCTTCTTCCTCACATCTCTCAAACGCTCATTTATTTACACCGGTGTTTATAACAAACCCACTACAATAGGATAAACCCATATACCATCTAAACTATAGTGTAATAACCCATAGTTTCTCCCAGCAATGTTACCTCTTTTAGTTAGTTTTACGGTTGTTAATTAATTAGGATTGTTATATTACTTTGCATAAATTAGACATAGTTAAATAGTACATGCGTTTGTATTATTCTTTAATTGAAATCGATTTATATAAACTATCGAGTGGTAGACTAGTTTTAAGGGCAACATTAGAGTTTGATTTAAAATAATAATAACTATAACACTATAACTTGTGTTAGAACAATTTTAACTGTAACACTGGCATATGATTCCAACACGTTTAGAGTTTTGAGTTAGAAGTTAGCATTAACCATAAAACTTGTATACAATCTTTGTATGGATCAATGAGTTTGACGGACTTTGTAAATTTGCCTCTCAATACATGCCTTACTACCTAAGTCGGATATGTATCTTCAGTACATCTTGCAATTCCTTATATGACTCTAAAAATTTTCATTCACTTATATCTGATGTTCATATATTTAACATTATAATTTTGAGCTGGAATAACAATAACTACAATGTTCAGTGGATAGATAAGTTCAATTCACTTTTTAAATCTTGCTTGTTCACTTATATACAATACTCAGAGGTTTCATACTAGAGTTTTGTACAATACTCATATGGATTAATGAGTTTAATTGACGTTTTTCTATATTCTCACTTGTTAAATGTAATATTATCTCTTCAACTACGATGAGTCTGCATAACTTGCAATCGCAAGTGGAGTGTAATATTCGTGAGTGTACTCGCAAAAATGGTCCACCCTAAATTTGACATCAATTTGTCATTACACCGAGAGGTGTTCCTTGGCAGGCAAGGAGTGTAATGGCGTGCGTTGATGGAAAAAACTATTTATTTGCCGACTAATATATAATGGTTAAAAATAATAATTAAATGTCTGACTCAATGTTTAGGACATAAAATAAATATATGATTATGTATTTATACATGGAAATGTAAGTTATTTTCAAAGTGTGAAAAGTGTGAATCAGATGCGGATGTAAATACAAAAAGTGTGAATCCGTAAATAACTGTGTGGAGATATTACTGCATAAGTAAATTCAAGAAAGTGTGAATCGATAAAGGGGATATTACTGGGGAAGTAAATTCAAGATAATTAGTGTGATGATATTAATTTTTATTTGAAGATAATTAGTGCGGAGTAAATAATAGGTAGGTAACTATACTATTATTATATTGAATTTTTTTTAGTTTTTAGTTTTTAACTTCTACATCTAACTAATTTTTTTTTAAAGAAATAATTAGTGGGGAATAATATTTAATAATTTATTTTCTAATGTTGATAAAAAAAATGGTAAATATGTGGTAAAATATTTAAGTATGGGGTAAAATATTTAAATTATTTTTTACTTATATAAAATCTATGGTAAGATATTTTACATGTATAGGTTAAATAATCTTTTAAGTTTTTACTTCTTATGATGGGGTGTAATTTTTTAGATAATAATTAGAATAGTAGTGAAATAAAATATGGAGGAAGTAAAATATTTAATTAGTTTTTAACTAGCATACCTATATTTATATAAATATATAGGTGCCTTTTGAACTTCACCTCTCGGCATATTTTACATACACAGAAACATAAACCAAAACATGATATGTAAAATATGCCGAGAGGTGAAGTTCAAAAGGCACCTATATCTTTATATAATATATGTAATATATACCTCTCGGCATATATTACATATATTTATATAAATATAGGTATGCTAGTAGCAACCGCTGGAATTGCAAAAAATAATACCTAAAATAAAGTACGGAAAATAAGGGAGAATTTTGTTCGTGCATGAATAAAATCAAATATCTTACAAGGAACATCATAAATGCATTTAAAGAAGGAACCATATCTCTTAAGAGAATGAGTATGAGCAAAAAAAGGAAGGTCTATAATACACAAAGTTCTTATGGACCTTATTAGTAACCGTATTATCAAGTTAAAAAAATACAATCTTTTTTCATATGAATTGAAATGTGTAATGTACATCACATGTAATGAAAAATTCATAGAATGAAATGTGTGTTACACATGGTACATTATTTACATTCCAAGGACATAAGTCTTTTTTCCTCAGCCTTCCGTTTTGAAAGTAGTTTTCTGTTCTTCGTCTTTGCATAATGCTCATATGAAAATGGCGGAGATATTTTTAGACTCTGCAATGACTTCACTCGAGAGATAGCCACAAATGTTAACCCCATTGTTTCTCTTTCTTCAATATCAACTGTAGCCTTGGAAAGAGTCAAACCTTGCAATTTATGTATCGTCAATGCCCATGCCAACCGTAATGGTAATTGGTGTGTGCGTCCCCTCTGTATTGGTGTAATTGGGATGGTATGCGGAGTTCTATCTTCAAATGGTATTCCGAAGTAACTATCAAATTCAACCATTACATACGTTGGCGGGTTCGGTGGACCACTACCAGGTGCATATACTATGCTTCGAATATATCCCAAAGCTCCATTTACAAGACCTGCTTCTATCCAAAGATTGGATGTTAGCATAACCCTTGCATCATTAGAAATTAATAATTCTAAATCAAGTTCATCATTCAGACCTCCTGCCAGTGTGTTGGCGGTACTTGTTCTAGTTGCAATGCTACGTGCGACAGGTCTTTTCAATGAATGCATTTTTTTTTTGTGGTTATTCACGTTAATCTTTGTCGCCATCAAGTGAATATTATTATAGAATTCTTCATTGCTATTTTTGTCTAATGCAGGACTTGTTCTACTCATTAACAACATCCAATCATCCAGTGTTGGATTCGCATCTCTGAGATTTTCCAGAAGTTGTCGAAAACATTTTTGGTCTTCATCTTCTCCTCCTTGCCTAAATACCTTATCCAATGTAACAACTGTTCCGAATGCTTCCCATAACAGCTTTGCGCATCTATTACTATCATATGGAGTTTTATCAGTAACAAGAGGAATTTGCCCCAAATATCCTACCAAAACCATAGAAACACCACCAAAAATCATGTCTGCTCTTTCAGGGAATGCTTGACGAAATCGGGAGTCCACATTTTCTAGCAAACTTTGTCCAATGAAGCTCATTTCATCAATCAAAACATATTTTATGTGGCAAATCTCTTGTTGAAATGTTGCAAGTCTCAATCCTTCCAATTCTGTAAAATTTGTAATAGGGATTCGAAGTTGTGAATGGATCATTGAGGCACCAATATTAAAAGCTGCAACTCCTGTTGGTGCAAGCAATAGAAGAGGAGAACGTTCTAGGAATGATGCATCAAAAAGTGCCTGACGAATTGCACCAATCAAATAGGATTTTCCTATTCTTGTTGTTCCTTGAACTATCATGAGCAATGGAATGCTATTTCGACGTTGATTATAATGTGTCATTATTATATCTAGTGTTTGTTTTTGTTTAGCACCAAAGGTGTCGTAATTGAAATTTGGGGCTAATTCATCATCTATAACCAACCCATTTTCTTTCATGTTGCTTATGAATTTTATCACTTTACTTGTGTATTATTCACCTCGATATTCATCATTCCACGGTGCTTGTCTGTCAATATCTCTCCTTCCTAACATATCTATTTCCGTCACTTGCAAAATTTGACCACGATGAAGCCTACACATGATTTCCCAATCATGTTCTATTATATTTTGTTGAACATGTTGATTAATTTCCTCTTCATAATCGATGTTATTTTCAACGTCTTCTACTGCAATCCTCCTTTCCACATGCCATGGATTATAACAGAATGATTCCCAGTTTGAACTTATTGAATCAGAATCAAGTTCAATATCTCTCTCTATATCCCGAAACGGCTTGTAAAGCAACAACTCTGACTAACAAAAATCAACCCATTTATGAGATTCCCGCGAAGGGACACAGGAAAACCTTGGGAACACTCTCACAATAGCTACCAAACTCCTGACCTCCCACTTGTTATCCTATTTTCTCCTTGGATTATATGTCCAAGATCTAGTGGCATTAATAAGAGACACACTTTCCATGGAAAAAGGCCTATTCCTGTACCCGTCATTGCATGTTCTTCATGGTCATCTCCATCAATTGTTAATTTTTTGAACACCTCGCGAGCAACATTCAAATTGACAAATACTCTACTGTTCTCTACCAAAGGGAGCTCCAACAACATGTGACATGTTTCTTGTGCGCCAATGTCTCTTTCAACAATTGTTTCGGTTAGAAGTCTCATGTATGTTGTCACTGCCATTTCATCCGAGTTTTCTATGTTTGCAATCCGCATCAACATTTGATGATAAGTTTTAGAGCTTTTCTCCGCTTTCACTGCATACTTTACAATGTACTTGACTACGGCATGCTTGGAAAGAATAGGTTGCCAATCTACATTTGCTCTCCACAATTGTAATATGTAGCGATTATGTGTATTTACCCTATCATCATTTCTCACAGGTTCAATCTTTTTATCTCCCGTCTCTAAGTCTTGATAAAACTTTGATCCGTTGAGATTCAATGGCCATGGTGCATTATACCTATAAAATTTAATAATCAATTATTAGTTCTTCCACATATGTGTTTTTTATTTCAATTTAATTATTCAAAATTTTGAACATTACCTACAAACCATTTTCCCCCTTTTCTTACGTAGGCAGGCACCCTCTCTACACATTGTATGTCATTCTACACTGTTGAGAATCTCTTCGTAGTCGCGTTCCATATCGACTTGTGTCAGTTGTCTTGTATTTCTAAGACATGGATGCTGCATAAAATTTTAGTAGACCTGTAACATAGAACATAAGAATACGCAATATATTTTGAGAACGTAAAAATTCTATATAAATCAAAAACTCGATGAGAATCGATAAATTACCTATATGTTTCGTTGGAATGGATCCTCCCGAGGATTCCATGCATGGACAATAGAATGGAAGTATTTTTCAGCATTTCCACGTTGAAAAACATCATTCCAATCAAGGTTGTCCATATTCAGTGCACCTTCTAACCATATGAATCCATGCACATGCGGAGAACCTCTATGTTGTCATTCCTATCTAGACCAATAATTTTTAACTTTCATTCCTTTTTGTAATATCTCCTTTTGGAAAAGTGTATGTCGCATGTGCATATAATATGCCACTATAGGTGGATATTCGATGACATTTTTCCTTCGGCAATTTTGTGCTTCATGTGGATTATCCGGCGGCGTTCCAGGCATTAATGCATGTAGATCAGGCCAATACATATCATCTGCGCTTAATGTGAAAAAAATGGTAGGTGATCCAATTTTATGCAACATGTCTGTTAATTCACCACGACATTTTACCCAATAAGACCTCATACCCCTTAAAGATGTTCCGAACCGCATCAAACGATCAGCCAGATTGGAATGGGGAACATTTTGCATATGCTCACGTAACTCATTAATGGTGATTGGCATATCTTGGAGGTTTTTCTTAACAAACACTGTAGACGAGTTTTGTGCACGATGTCTCATGATCATGTTCATCATGTAATACTTGAATCGGGGATGTCGACCAAATCAGTGATCCCTATATCAAAATAAATGTTTTACAAATTCATGGATACGTACTCGTCTTAACTGTGGTTCTAGCCAGTCACATTTTCCATCGGGAAACAAAGTAGGGAATGCCATATCAAGTAATCTTACTGTCACATACTCATTGATAGGAGATGATCCTATCCCTGGCCAATCAATTTGCGCTCTAGGGTCTGCATGAGGGTTATTCACCCATGCATGGATTAATTCCATCTCCCTTAGGGCATTAGGTGGTTTAGATGCTATTGATGTTGTATGAGTAATTATGTTTCCTTCATCTGTCTCCATGGTCGAACCTACAAATACAACTTCATTTGCGTTAGAATCAAACTCCATATGCACTAAGTTCAACTCCTTAAATACATTTTCATCAGAATGAGGTGGAAGTTCATTTAGAGCATTTTCATCGATCTAAACATCTGAATAGAACTTATCATGTTCTATTTTATATTTCAGTGCATTGTAAACTCGCTCTCTATTGACTGTAAAGTTGTAATTTTTTCCACGCTGATCTCTCCTCCGAACAATAATCATCAACAAATCTTTTAATCTATGCGGAAAAAGATTAGCGATTTCTTTTACTTCTTGATGAAAACTTATCGTGTGACCTTTATATTTATATTGACCTCCTGTCGCATGTGTCACTTGCAGGATTGGGTTGACACAGGCTATCAACATTTTCTCAACTTGAGTTAAGTTTGCAAGTTCTGGTGGTTGTGCCTCGGGATCCATATTGTTTGATGCTGAAAATCGATGATGACCTTTCTCTTGTCGGCATCTAGTACACATGGGTCCTTCAGGTGTTCGAGAAACTTTTATTCCAAGGTAGCATTCTTGACAAATATAACACATGATCGGTGAAGTAGGTTATCAAGACCACGTCGAAAAATCATTTGGACGGTATTCAAATCTCTCCCAACCATTCCATTGGGATCAAATATATTTTATTCTATCTCAATATGCGAGTTTTGCATTCTTCTTCTTCTTCTAGGTTCATTTGTTGATGCTTCGTGTAAATGATTATTCTGCATTCTTCTTCTTCTCGTTTCTCATGTTTGTTGTAATGTTGTCTCCTCCTGCACACCATTATTATCTACATTATCTGTAACATCGACATCCATTGTATCTTGACCCAAGTTTTCAGGTGTTTGGAGCACGCGATCCACCAATGTTGAATTTCCTCCCCCAAAATTGAATTCATCATTACCAATCAATCTATGATAGTGCCTTTGAGATGCTTCGCGGTGAAGTTCTTGTCTTCGAATTCTTTCTTCTTCTGGCAACTGATCTGAATGAATATGTCTTTGTATAATTGTTCTTGATACATGTGAGTCATCTTGAGATGAGCACACACGAATTGTTATCATCTTATCTGCATGTTGTTGTCTTTATACATCTAATGCATCATTTGTCAATTCATTCCTCTGTTCTACAAATCTTTGTCTATCGTCATCATTTCGATGTTTCCTTTGTTCCTCTCATTGTGCATCTGTCATTTCTTGTTGTCTTCTTCTGCGATATTGTCTTTGATATTCTCTTCAATATGCTCTTCTCTCTTCTTCATTTGTTAATTCATTCCTCTGTTCTCCAAATGTTTGTCCATCATTATCATTTCAATTTTTTCTTTGTTCCTCTCGTTGTACCTCTGTCATTTCTTGTTGTCTTCTTATGCGATATTGTCTTTGATATCCTCTTCTTTCTTCTTCATTTTCAAAATTTACTCTTCCTAATTCTTCATTTATTAATTCATTTCTCTATGTTGTAAGTCTTTGTCTATTATTATCATTTTGATGTTTCCTTTGTTCCTCTCGTTGTGCATCTGTCAGTTCTTGTTATCTTCTTATGCGATATTGTCTTTGATATTCTCTTTGATAAGATCTTCTTTCTTCTTCATTTTCAAAATTTAATCTTGGTCGAGCCATACCTATAATGTATTTTCAAGAATTTTTTTAATTATTTATATAACTAAAAATTTCACGTACATGTAATAAACAACAATCATATAATATCAATTTTTTAAATATTAGGAGTCAACATACAAAACAATTCTACACAAATTGGACATGATTTTGTTACAAAAACATCAAACAATTAATTTCGAGACTTCTAAAAAATTACATCGTCCCAAAATGGACAAGTTTAACATACATTAGGGGCACCCTCATTACGTTGCTTTAAAAGCCTTTTCAAAAACACAGGCTGACGTCCAAATTTGAACGTGCTAGGATAGTTTCAAAGGGAAATATCCAATTCAAAAGTCCTAGCCCCTGGTATCGAAAAAGGCATATGCAACGCTAGATTCCGAGTTGGACAAATGTCCGTAGCTTCTTGTGTAAATGGTATAGCAATTTTAGAGAATTATTTCCAAAATGTAGTAAATACAAATCATGAATGAACTGTATATAGATCCATCTAATATTCAAAGGCACCATGATATTTTGATTCATCTAATATTTAAAAGCACAATGACATTCAAAATTTCATATTAAACTAAAAAAGACATTACTTGTAAAATCCACACAAAAGTCTAAAATTGAATTCTTTCGATATTTATATCGGCATTAACTATAAAGTACCCTATCATTAATTAATAAAAACATCAAATTGGACATGATTTTGTTACAAAAACATCAAACAATTAATTTCGAGACTTCTAAAAAAATTACATCGTCCCAAAATGGACAAGTTTAACATACATTAGGGGCACCCTCGTTACGTTGCTTTAAAAGCCTTTTCAAAAACACAGGCCGACGTCCAAATTTGAACGCGCTAGGATAGTTTCAAAAGGAAATATCCCATTCAAAAATCCTAGCTCCTGGTATCGAAAAAGGCGTATGCAACACTGGATTCCGAGTTGGACAAATGTCCATAGCTTCTTGTGTAAATGGTCTAGCAATTTTAGAGAATTATTTCCAAAATGTAATAAATACAAATCATGAATGAACTATATATAGATCTATCTAATATTCAAAGGCACCATGATATTCCGATTCATCTAATATTTAAAAGCACAATGACATTCAAAATTTCATATTACACTAAAAAAGACATTACTTGTAAACTTCACACAAAATTCTAAAATTGAATTCTTGCATTAACTATAAAGTACCCTATCATTAATTAATAAAATACCATACCCTTGACTGTGTAAAAAGAGATCAATTAATAAAATAAATAAATTAAATTTACTAAACCATTTAGTGTGTCCAAAAATTTATACCTCACAATTCTTGAATAGAAACCAAATAAGTCCTTTCCACAACCCTTTACTGTGTAAAAAGAAATCAATTAATAAAATAAATAAAAGAAATTAAATTTACGGAAGAAAAAATCAATAAACCAAATATGTATGTTTGTGCAAAATATTTAGGTGTATTTTATATGTATGGTGGAGTGAATAAATATTTTATATTTATATTCAAAATTTTAAATATATTTACTTCATCACAAACATTAAAAATAACAAATAAATTACATTAAAATAAATTGTACAGCCAAAATATTAAAAAAACGTAGAGTAAATATTTTTTAATAGATAAATATATTTAAAATATTAATACTAGTTATAGATAAAACAATTGAAAAATAACAACATCTTAAACATAAAATACAATACAAAACCTAATTTTTAACTATATAAATATTTTTCCGAAGTGACGTAATGCTACAACTAAATTGAAAATTTGAGAAATATAAATTTACATTTGGTGGCATTTAGGTATAGTTCTTCACATGCACACATCAAAACTTAGCCATCCGTGGTGGACCACCTTCACATAATTTCCGGGTACGGTGGTATCAAATCTAAGGAAACTTATCGCAAAAACCCCGTTTCATGTGGGCACCAATACCATTCTTCAACAGGTGGGTTAGTTGCACGTAACAACAGGGATGTGGGAACTTCCCAATACGTCTGTTTTTTTTCCAAGGCTTACCCAAAATGACACGCAATTTTCTAAGATGTTGGAACGGGACAAACAAAGTCATACGCTATTTATTGTGCATTCCACGTGATCCGTACTTCCTCATGCCACTTTAGCCGCCGGTCTAAATTTGACTCCTCGTCCTAGGCGTCAGTGAGTTTTTTTATTTAATACTAAAACGGTCAAAATTCAAATGTCTATTGTTGCACGGCAGAATTTTATGATTACTCTGTTCTATTTGTTTGGAGAAGTACCTTTCTCTCACTTTTTCAAACCTATAATAAGGTGACAATTCCAACTTCCAAGCTTACAATTTATTTAACAAATTAGCACCCACATGCTAACTCTAGTATGAAAATGTCGAAGGTGATGTGTCTGAGAAATTAAACTTGAGGGAGAGAAACATCGGAGGAGGAGGAAGGGGTTTGAGAGAGAAGTCTAGGGGTGGCGAAAATGTTGGTGGGGGGGAGGGGAACAGGAACTATTAAGAAACTCTTCTTTCTAACGACTAAGCAAATATGAGCCACGTGTCATTTTTGTCAATTGTTTAGAGGAGAAAGGGGGTGTGGTATGCAGGTCGTTGAGGCAACGTACTTCGGTGAAATCTCAGAAAACAAGGCGTGGTCGATGAATACTTAATTACTTGTTATCATTACACATTCAACAAATCGTGAAGTATTGTTTGTGGATAATTTGTTGTTGGCCTATCTTTTTTATGT
Organism: Taxus chinensis; assembly: GCA_019776745.2. Taxonomy (NCBI): domain Eukaryota; kingdom Viridiplantae; phylum Streptophyta; class Pinopsida; order Cupressales; family Taxaceae; genus Taxus; species Taxus chinensis. The sequence continues at coordinate 129,356,586 of CM034152.1, forward strand.
ATATATTAGTGATGGTGTCTTCTTTTATAATATGTGTTTTGTCAACACAATGGAAGATTTGTGAATTGTGGGTTTGGTTCTATTATTCTACTGCGAGTGGCAAGTTGTAGAACAAAAGATTGGTACCTAGGATCTTTCCACCCCCTATGCTAACTACTACATCTACAAATTCCACCTTACATTAAGCTACAATGGTTGTTAATGCATTACTCTAAACTCCCATTTTGGGCTATTTAGAAGGATGGCGGCACAGATCTAAAAAGGGTTGGATTGAATCACATTACAAAATAACATGAAGTGGAGATACTAGATCATAAGATAGTTGGAGGACCTCAAACAAATTCACGACATGCTGCAAATGAGCTCGTCTACATTCCCATCAGAAAGTATAATTGTTCACACAATGCACATGCCTAGTAGAGGAGGCAATATAGTCTCAAAATATCTAACCTAATTCCAAGGCCAAGCTCTTTGCAAGCTATCGAGGGACTGTGATGCCTGTGCCAAAGGGGTCAAGCCTCAAGCCATTGACCCTGACATCAACATTCTCCCCAGCCTTAGAGGATTTATAGAGTCTCCTTCCCCACCACCTATAGAAAGGAAGCCTACATATCTTTGAGTTTGACACACTTCTGCCCTTTCCCGTCATGATCTCCAGCTCATACTCATTATCTAGCTTATCGTTTCCATTAAGAGACAACATGACGTCAACAAAAACAATCAACATTTTTGTTGGAGTTGTGGATGTCCAAACCCTTGATTCGGTGCTCTAGTGTAGAATATATATCGTGTTTTCGCTTATGCTTACCATTTTTTGCTTTCCTTACACACTTGCGTTATTAAAACACATAACAATGTGAATGTAGTAATCCCTAAAAGTTGCAAATCCAATAAAAAGCAAGGCTTTCAAGTTGGTGATTATTAAGACAAATTCATGGTTAACAAACGTTGTATTAAATGTACAATGTGGCAATGGACAGAAAAAGTGACACGTCGTCCATATGTGACTCATTGAAAGAAAAAATAAGTTCTCCTATGTTCCCTCAAATAGATTCCCCAACCTAAAATTTACCCTCCCTCAATCCCCTTCTTCATCACGGCTCTTCCCCTATCCAATGTTTCACCTTCAATCCTTCAACTTTAACTTCTTCAACGCCTCCATATCAGTGTCTCCAGTGCACTGTCTAGTGTGATCGCTAGTTACAATGAATAATTATACTTACATTTTCCATCATGGTACATTGGAGCAAAACATGTTAGTTTAACATGAAATCCTTTGTTGAGCAAGCATATGACATCATAAACCATCATTTCTTAATTGAAAAAGAATACCCAAAGCAAGGAATTTTTATTTTTATTTTCTTCAATGCTTTTTGGGTGTGTAGATCAACATACAAAATAATACACTATAGTGAGCCCATTCGTTGCAATATCTTAGGGATGAGACATAATGTTAGAACTTGCACAACACAACATTGATGTTATTTTAGAAAGATGATAATGAAGTGGTTCATGAGAAATCCATGTAGCACAAAATAGGAAACAATTTCCACACGTTAGAAATATGCAATGACAAAGATAAAAAAGTTAAATGTGGGGAATGTATTAATGTTGGGCATTGCCTTTTTCATGGTGGTCATTCTTCTCCAAAAGAGGAAACTCATATTTGGTGGCATTTCCATGGTTTATAGAGGGTTGGTAGAACCATGACACTTTTAAATATACTAAATTTGAAAGGTTGGTCTAGTTTTTTTTTAATTTGTGAGAGGTGAAAGATTTGGAAAGATATTTTGACATATATCTAGAAGGTTTGATTAAAATATTTCCCATGTCGAGGAGAAAACAAGGAGAGAATCTTTCGGTGGTAGTGCGTGGATATGTTGAAATAACTATTAAGTAGTGTGAGCCAACTTAATCAAAAATAATATTGATCTTAAGAATAATTGGAGTCATTGGAGCATTTGATTATGCGTGATTGTAGTGGTGTAGAGAGACTTTGCGACGATTTTTACAACTCGAGTTCATTGATCTTAATAGTTGCAGCAAGATCGTTGAGGTGAAGCTCTTGAATATCCACAAAAACCCCGTGTTTAATGAGTGATAGAAAGAAATAAATGTGCCACGCCCATTGCGCGTAAGTGACAATTGTGTAAATGTAATGGTGTAGAGAGACTCTGTGATGATTTTTGCAACTTGAGTTCATTTGTATCAATAGTCGCAATAAGGTGTCATGCATTAGAAGGGATCATAATGGATAAGATAGTCGAGGTGAAGAAATTGATGATCTTGAATATCTAGGGAAACCCCATGTTGAATGAGTGATGGAAATAAATAAATGTATCGTGCCCATTGTCGGTAAGTATCGATTTCAAGGAATATTTTATGTGGGTGCACTGGGAAGACAATTATTTGGTAGTGAGAGAATATTCATGCATATAAGGGTGATGGTGATGAGGACATGGTACAATTGTTGTCACAATTTTCAATTGGTGAACAAAAGTGATTTTTATATTGACAACGTTCGTATAGGGTCCAAGAATAAAAGACAAATTGAGGGAGGTCACTTCAAAATGATTCAAAATTGTCATCTACATCTACATAGGATTAAGAGAAGTAAGTGAGGAAAGAAATCATGGAGTGATTGTAGAGGTATCTTATGACACTTATGCTTTTGCATGTGCTTGATCTCTCGCAACAATAAACACAGTCAATTTCTTGTCGTCTCTCTTGTTTCCTTGGAATGGGTGTCACATCTAAGAATGACACATACTCTAGTTGAGATGGCCATCCTTTACATCTAGGAGGATAGGAAAAAGTTTGTTGAATTTTTTTCCTTAATATCCAATCACAACGATGAGGCAATATATTTAAGAAGTGGTAGATGTAGACATGTGGACAATTATGATTTTAGCCACCCATCAACAACCAAGCATTAACAACCATCTGATTGTTGTGTGTTGTTAGATTTGGTAAGGAGGAATCCAACTTAGACAACGCCTTTTGTGTCATTATATGTAGAAAATGATTTAAAGGAGTATTCATTGGTTTAAAAAGTTTGAGATCTTATTATGGGCATCACTTCATTTGAGGGAATAGAAAATGACATGAGCATCATGTATGAGGCATGTGAGTGGGAGGATGTTGCCATAATTCTAAAAAGGATTTGGATGGAATCATGTTCATTATTTAAACAAGCAAGCTCCTCCATGAAGCCAACCATGATTGGTTGTCATTTTCCCTATAGCTTTATTCACCACATTCATTGTTTCTAAGTTGAAGAAGTAGTTGAGGGCCAAACAACACCATGAGAAATATGTGACCAGTGACTTCATGTGAAAAAGTTCTTTACTATAAAAAATGCATCAAGCCCACTATGGTGAAAAAATATACAACTTTAAACCCCGGGTACTGAAACCCTAACTAGAAAATGTTGAGCAAAAGAGCTGGCAACGAGTCTAGTATGTCATGTTTTCCCACTATGTATTTTCTTTTCACCTCCACTAGTGTTGTTATTTTCATGGACATTGTGGAGAGGAAGAGTACCACTTCAATTCTTTATATGTGGGTTATAGTCATCTCATGCGCTGTCATTCATCAGGGGAATGAAATGAAGATGATGTCATAAACTAGGGTGAGTTCACTAACATTAATCACCAAAAGTAAAGCCAATATGTCAATCATATGTCTTGCCAAGAAAAATCATGTATAGTTTGTTGTTGGTCTACTCACCAAGAATACCTCCACAAACTATTTGAAGGGGGCTTTGACTGCCTTCACAACATCCTAAGGCCAAGGCTAACCCAAACTACTTCTTTCAACACGTCATTCTTGACAAAATAAATAAGCACAATACATAGTTTGCAGGTCTTCACGTAAGAATGAAGAGCCCCCTCCAAACTACAATGAGAGCTTCTTGTTGAACTACATGTTGGCTCAGTCACCAACTGTCCCATGGGAAATAAAAATCGATATGTCAATCTTTTATTTTGCATAAGCTTATGAAGGAGCATGATGAGACAACACTATTTTGAAACATAATAGTCAAATCCAACTCTGAGCTCTTAGAGGCTACTTGGTGACCACAATATGCATTGTTGCTAGTAGATTCATCCACTAATCCCTCTGACAGAATATAAAAGGGACAAAACCTTTACAATATATGGCCAACACATTGCCTACTAAATCCTCCATTAATGAGATAACATGTGGAATGGGGTTCCTCCCACCAACTCCCCTATCGTCCCACCAATTTCAAGATCATTTGAAATTCTAAGGTAGAATTCAAAGAGAGAGGATATAATTTATCACACAGAGTACAATTTCCATATACAATGGTAGGTAAACTATTGTGCATAAGGTCGAGGTAACACTAGGATGGTGGTTACATCACACTTTTCAGGTAGGGCGTCACCCGTGTATTCTCTAAATTTTTATTAAACAAACTAAATTCTTATTTGAACCAAACTTTCTTAATGAATATTTATCAAAGCATTCTCTTATGTAGAAATAGTTTAATTATGCATGATGAAATGTTTAAATGCACAAGTCTTTCACTACATATTATACTAATATAAATATCATTAATATATTTATCTGAAATCTATTGAATGATATCAAATTTAAAGCTTTTACATTCGACTTTTGGCATATAATTTCACTAATAATTACATTATTTATCTTCAAATTTTTGGCTGACCCATAACAAATGGTGTCCATCTAGTTGCACTCTTATGTTAGGCTCAAAAAATATTATTTGGAAAATTAGGCACTAAACTCCACTATATGGTCAACATATTAGGATTATTCTATTGAAATGGTCAAGTAGAAATCAAATTTAAGCTCATAAATTAATTGTTAATAACTCAAGTGATCGTTATAATCTAAAACCCCTCATTCACCCTCACCCCTTCACCTCCTACTACCATTTTGAAGTGTTTATCAATATACAAATATCAATATAAAATCCATTACATTGATAAGGACCAATTGCTACATGACCCTTGTTTGTAAATGGGCTATTGCTTGTTATGATTATTACAAGAATGTTTGGAATTTAAAAACATTTGAAAATTTGTGTTGTTTATCAATACCTACAAGCGTAGGCTAGCTATATACATGGTATTTTGCTACGTATTTTTTTGTTTTGCTTATTCAAAATATTATATTATTAATTAAATTTGAATTTATAAAGTAAAAATAGCGAAGTTGTATGTTATTTTAAAATAGATATAAAATATTACATCTATCTCAAAATTATGGCTTAAAGGTTCGAGGTCTTGTAAGATTTCATGTGTTATGAAGTTAATATTTGAATAGAAATGGCCATGCATTATCTTCAAATGAAATCTCGTAATTTATTTATGTTTGACAAATTAGTTTGTTGGGTTTATTACAATATTCTTTTTATTAGAAAATTGTAAAAGCTATTTTTTATTAGGTAAAAAATGCTTTTGGTCGGAGCTATGAAATAGTCCTGGGACATAAATAGGATGCCCATTCCCCAAAAATATTGACACAACACAAGGAAACCTAACATCTTAAAAAACCAACACCACAAAACCAAAAAAATGCCTAAGACACCAAATACCAACAACAAGAAATCCCAAAATCATCAGCAAAAGGTCAGTAGTGCCTCAAGCAACCAGAATACCCCCGAAGAGGATGATAGATGAGGGAACAACCAAAACCAGACCTCAAACCAAAAGGGATAACCACAAGTAATACCCAACCTTCTCCCACTACAGGTAAGGTCCTCTGGCGTCCTCTACAAACTATATTTGACCATCTCCTTAGTATCCAATCTCAATATTTATCCCTTAGACCTACGACCTTTGTGTTTGGCTATCATTCCTAACTCCATTAAGGAAAATACATGTCTAGGATAAACGATAGATTGATCCACTTTAGAACTACATGGTTTCTTCAAGGGGTAAAATCCATGCCCAAGCTCAAACTCCTTAATAGGAAGAGGCTCCAAAAAAATAATGTTCTCACCAACATCATGTTGCAAGGGGGGTGGAGATGGACAGGAGGTAGAACTAAGAGTAAAAAACTTGTCATGGTTATGTTAAACAAACTTAGGATCAAGAGAACCAACCCTTTTCCTCCACACTAGCTGAGTGGGAGGACAGTAAGATGACTCCGCACATAAAGAACACAAATTCCCACGATGACCAAAAAATTACAACGAAAATACCTAAAAGGGAGGCCCTCATAATTGAAAAATTGTGTCCACGAGCCATGAGATGATACCAACTTGATTGAATGAAAGATGGGCTTAGACAAATCCACAAGAGTACAAACTCTCATGAGCATCCTCCACAGAGATAAATCATCGATCTTAATAAAGTAACCCACCTTATTAGCCAACATTTTGATATGAATCCTCTTTACACATGATATGTAGGATATGGTAAAATTTTAGCCATAGAGGGCAGTTATGACTTGCTCTAAATTAGGGTCAAAACATAGAGACAAGAAGTATAAAAATAAACCAAATATATCATATAACCATGTGTCGATAGACCACACAAAGGCACAATCTACAAGACTCTAAAAATCCACCAGGATAAATCTCGCTCCTACAAAGGAGAAGGAAGGAACATTTGGGGAACTCCAAGTTGATGTAATCCAATTAGACAAATGTTCCATAGATAAAAAGGAACCCACACATTTACCAAAAAGTGACATGTTGTCAATGATAAAATCCCTCTTTAGAATAATGTGTCTAAAATTTCCATTTTAAGGGTTTCTTGTGAGAAAGCCACCGAAACACTATTAAGCTTGAGAGAAAATAACTAATCCCTAGAAAAGGAAGAACCATCACCAATAGAGGGATCCATAGGGGTCTGAAAAGGCACGGTTAGCTAAAACTAAAATAGGAGCAACAACAAGATACAAAGGAAATTACCAACCTATAGAATTCACCATAAGTATGGCAAGGGTTCGGTGTATTTATGCATTCCTTGTAAACCCAATGCTTTATAGTGGACTTGTCCAAGGCATTAGGAAAGGGTGAAGCACTTCCATTAGGCTTTTCAAAACTAAAACTAGTCACTACCTCAAACTATTACGTAAAGCCTCTAATACTGCCTCCAACATCCTTATGTGAAACAAACCTAACCAACTTTGAAATCTTAATTGATCTATAATCGTCACCAACTAAAGACCCTATTGGCATTAACATAACACTCTTCATTGAGAGGGAGTACTTCTAAGAGCCACAACTAGAGTAGCCACTTTAACAACCTTCCTCGATGAAATATCTAAGAGGCACCATATCTCATAGATCATAGATCCCACTCTCGAAGCCACACCTCTTGACATACCAACTACACTTCCCAATCCACCAAAGCCACTAGATTAGCCTTTAGGAACCCCATGGCTAGCTTAAAACTAGCTAGCGGATTGGAAAGACCACAATAATTACTAACACGATAAAATCAAATTCTAAATAAGGAATTTTCTACACAACACCTTGCAATGATTCATATAAATCGTCCAACTCTTCATATTTTGATAACATTTATGAAATAGACAATCCAATATGTCTGTAAAGGAGGTCATTGGGAAATAAATAAGGGCCTTTAGTTTGAATTTTTCTTTCCTTGTAATTTTCTTTGTTTGAGATAAAAGTTTGGGGGTAAATTGAGGAACACCTCCTCTAAGTGGGACATGGAGGTGGGGTTGAATCTAGAATGTCCACTAAGTGATTCGCACTCAGAGCCTCTGTTGTGTTCCACTTGGTTCACATGGAGAAGTGTGACCTCTACATCAAGGTCTCCCCATGGCTAGTTATCAAAAGTATGTAATGGGCTCAAAGGTAATGGAACTTGCGTTGATGATTACAAACTACATGTAACTTACTAATATCCTAAGCCATTGAGCCTTAACATTTTGGGGCCAAATTGAGGAGCACCTTTTCTAAGTGGCTATGGGGGTGTGTTTGGGTTCATAATGTCCACCGAGAAATCCACATTTAGAGTTCTCCATTATATTTCTCTTGGTCCACATGGAGAAGTGTAACCCCTATCTCAAGGTGTCCCCGTAGGAACTTAATGAAAGTTTCCAATGGGCTCAATGGGAATAGAACTTCGGTTGATGATTATAAACTTTTTGTAACTCACCAATAGTGCAAGCCCTCGAGATTTCTAGATTTTTTTTTAAGCATTATTATACATATATTTTAAGGTGAGTATTGACATATACAATTTGACATGGCATACTTTTAAATATAAAGTTTCTAGTAAGTGTGGCATAGAACAATTGATGTGCATTCAATGTCTTTTTGGTTGTTGTCTAACATTCAATCTCTAGTTCCTTCTACTTTTGTCATGCGATAAAATCTTAACCTATTGATCATTCATTATACTTCACTAGCTCGATCACCTTCTCTCAAAATCTTAAAGCTTTATTACTATTATAAGTCAATGTTTTGTTTTTCTAGATAAATCAAGTTTGAAATATTAAGTGTTATGTTTTCTAATGAAATAAGTTGTGTTTTTTATCTAGCCAATTTTTTAACCAAGAAAATTAAACTTTTATTTTTCATTTGTTTAAATTCAAATCAAGATTTCCTAATCACTGCACCTGTATCAAATTATAATCTTTTTTACCTCTTCAAAGGTTGTGAAATACTTTTTTATTTTCTTATTCTAGAAAATTTTTGTTTTCATTTGTGGAGTTAAGCTTTGGTATGCATTTGCAAAACTTTTGTTTAATTTTGTTGTTAAGCTTAGTTATGTTTTTTAGTTCATTATAGGAAATGAATGTGTACAGTGTAGAAAATACAAAATCAATATACAAAAAATCCATTAAAATAATAGGTGTAGACACCTAAATTTGGCAAGGAAAACTTTGGCCTTGCACCTAAAGGTTGAAGCGTTACTTTTTCTCACATTCCAAGCCTACGTGACCTATCTCCATCTCCTTTGAATGACTTGCTTCTCTATTCACATTGCTTAGTCACTCACAAAACCAATCACGTCAGTATACAACAATATAATCTTAATAGGAACCAGTCCCAAAGAATTCCAAAGCTTCACGAGGTGCCTAAACATGAATTTTGGATGGGACCAAGTTGTCCCATGGTGTGGTCCCAAGTTAAACATTCTTATCTCCCACCACCCAATAATAAATTTTATAGCTGGATATCTTTTCATGGGTCAGTTTATATCCCATAAGTCATCCTTAATGCAAAATGAAACCTATGAATGGCTATAAAAAAAAGTCTAACTCAATTATTTACCTCACATGACAATCATTTATCACTTTTAAGAGCACTCATTGTAAAATACTTCCACAAAACACTCCAAGATCTCCTAAATTCATTCAAATAAGTATCACAACCTAGGAACATTCTACACACGGGTCTAAAATGCCCCCAACTAGGTTCAAGAATTGATATTCTCATTCTAGAGACCTTTAAATAAAAGCCAAGCCAAGCCAAGATTAAGTGTGTTAAGACATTGTTTATCATTGCCAAGTGATCAAGTTTCCAAAGTAGTTGCATCCATATAGATATCACATGTTATGTGGATAACTATGTGTGGTTTGAGGCCTCTTTAAAGTTGTGTCAACATAGGTGACACAAGGGAACTTCAACCCAAAAAATAACCTTTTATAGGGGTATCCCACCCATGGTTAGGGTTTGAGGATGTTTTACATTATATAAAGGGTTTCATGTGAGATACCTAGGGTTTCAAAACATGTTGCAATCAATAAAAATTTACACAGTGCTAGTGTATACCCGTCTGAAACTGTACAACACAAGACCAAACCATACCATGCTACAAGATAGGTCGTAAAGTTCCATACTAGCCTAGTTTGTAACTACAGTTCAAGAAATGAATCACCTCAAGGTCATTTCCAATCTACAGATTCACTTTGTGCTCCTAGATCACATATTTTTCTCTGTATTTAGCTAATTACACTTCTCCTCTTATGTTTTGAGAAATCATATCGATTGTTATATCTTGTAAATTATTTCAGAGCTATATTCTAGTTTATGCACAAATGTTTATCAATTAATCTAAATATAAAACATGTTACTAACCTTTACGCATTTAAATAAATAATAACCAAATCTCTAAATGATTAAATCTTATTTAATTATTTAGGGTGTAATCATTTGGTGAACCCCACCCTTGATCTAATCTCTTGCCTTGTGAAGGCCCTAACTTCCCCAGGGTTCGTGCTTCTACTTTAGTACATGATCTTTAGATTATTATTTTAGGTTTGTTTTCCTTTGTGTTTTTATGGCCTACTTTACAATGCCCTATAGATATAAAAATCTCCAAATCAATGCTACTAAATAAATGGGCTTACGTTGCCATTGAAAGAGAAGGACAATCATGGGTTCTTTCAATGAATAAAGTGGGTAAACTTCCTGATCTGAATCTATAACCTGCACACAAACACACTTAGAAAAATGTTAGTTATTTTTGGTGGTTAGGGGACCTGACTCGGTTAGATCCCTAACCATTTAAGGAGATAAAAGACATTTTATTGTAGAAAAATGAAAAAACAATGCATGAAAATGAATGGTATACCTGACTCAGTCACAAACCAATAGCAGATGCGATTAGTCAAAAAATTACATAGAGGTTACAGGGTAATCATAGGCATGACTGACACCCACATTGAAATTTCACCAAAACATTGATCATGCAAGTTGCACCAGTCCTTTGTGATCCACCTTCACCTCTCCAAAACCTACAATACCAAAATGTGCGAATAAAGAAGCAAAAACTCAAGTATGGGCTCAAGTGCACAAATATTCAAGGGGTCAAGAAGAGTGAAATGATGGGGGTGAGTGGTGTTTTATATTTTTTGAGTGCATAGAATATTGTGACACATATGGGTGCAATGTGTATAGATGGGTGAGATGATAAGGGTCCATAGTGCATTGGGCATGCAAATGGGTAGGTGGGATGGATGAAATTAAATGTGAGTGGGTGAGGGTTAGTAAATGAGTGATGAGGTGTCTTTTATCACTATTTTGGTGGGGTTTTATATTTTTTAGTTAATTTTATGGGATTATTTGTTTTTTTGGGGATTATTGTGTTTTAGAATGTTCTTGATATTTTTGAATAGGATACCTTATGCACCAGGTATGTTTTCTAGTGTCTACATTTTGCCCTTTTTAGGTTGCATGTTGCAGCAATCAAGATGCAACGCAAAAACTAAAGATGAGATGGGGTCGTATAACCCTATGACAATGGTTTTCGTAGTTGTGGGGCTTAGATGGTTGACTAGATAGACAAGAACCTAGAAATGTGATCGATGGGCCACTTCAGTTAGAGTCTGTGAAGGGATCAATAGGTTGATTTCACAAGGCAAAGACTATTGAGTCAATTGACTAAGATGAATTGATGATTGGATGTCATAAGATTTCCAAGAAGGGTTTTGTATGATATCCCCCCTCAAGTGACAATTTTTAGTGCCGCAGGTTTCCTTAGCATCATGCGGGACGAAAAGTGGCATTTGATAAATGATAGAAAAATGAACTTTTGTCAAGGCATGATGAGTGAAAGCAAGAAAAGTGTTTCCCTAGCCATGTGTAGTTGAAAAATGTGATGATAGATATGTACAAGAATGGATGCAAGTTAGAGAGTGTGAGAGTAGTGTTACCCCAGCCTAAAGTGATGAGAAATGATTGCAAGGTAAATGACATGAAAAGTGGTGGTTATGAAAAAGTGTACAAAAGGAACGGAACACCCATGGATGTTCATTCCAAATGAGGTGGAATGTAAGTATGAAAGTGACATGGTTGCAATGATGGAGTGCAAGAATTGGCAGTGGAGGAGATTGACATGGTTTGAAACAATATTTTAGGTGAACACATGATGAGACAGAAAGCATGAGTCATGAGACAATAAGTGATCTAAAACAAGAGCTTGAACAAGGTATAAACATTATAAGGTGACATACTAGCCCTATGTCTCATTGAGATCTTGTGTATGCACATGAAAGTCAATTGTTGCTTGAAGTGAAGACCATAAGACAATGAGTGAAAACACAAGCCAATGTGTAGGTGTGATTGAAACAGGTGATTGGTGATAGATGAAATGAAAGGAAATTGTAAGCCATGCATTACTTTGTTGCAGCCAAGCATCTATAGCCCCGATGGAGATACATTTGATTCTAATTGCAGCATTTCTCTACTATCAGCCGTGTGTTCATATCAACAGTAGAGATACTAGAAACACCATGAGAGAGTGTGTTTGATATTTCCCTTTTTTTAATTTGGACTTTTGCTTTTGATTTTTTGAATTTTTTGACATGATATTCAACTCTCTCATTTTTCCAAGGGGTTTAGAACCACTAGTGGCTTGATGGAGGGAGTGGAAGTGATTATGGAGATGACATTGGCAAGTGTCAACAAATAATGCCATAGGGCCTTCAAGACAAGTTGTTAAGTGTGTAAGAGTGTGTGGATCTCTAAGAGGACAATCATTCTTAATTCACCAAGTAAGGAGAGACCAAGTTCAAGCAACTGTAGTAGAGACTATTGGCTCACAAAATGTGACAACAAGATAATCAAGATTTCACCAAAAGTTGTGAAACAAACCAAGACGTGGAATGTGAATGAACTATAAATGAAGTATGTAGTAGTGAACCAAGAATTGGAATGACATATGAATTAATGGAGCAAATGTGGAAGAACATCCATGAGCAAGTGTTGTTTATTACAATTTTTGGGATATATAGATTTTTTAAATTTTGAAAGATGTTTAGTTGTTTTTGGATTTTGTGTGTGTTTGTGTTTATGTCAATGATGATAGTGTAGGATGTGTGGAGAATTAGGATGTGTTTCAAATCTAGGATGGATGAAGAGAAGTGGAATGTATGGGAACATGCAAAATGTGGTAGTGAAGACAAATGAGAGTCCCCTCAGTCTATGTAGGGACCAGATGAATAAGAGACATGATGTAAAGGAAAAAGTGATAGATGAGGTAGATAATGGGATTGGATTGTATGATGTGGATGATGAGTGAAGCAATGATGGAAAATAGAATCCATAAAATGGTGGTGAGTGGAGGACGTGAGTGTGGGGATGAAGCAAATAAGAAATATGTCGAGTGTGGTGAATGTGTGATAATGTTAGGGGGACAAGGACATGAAAATAAATCAATGGTAGAAGATAAAGTGATATGAAACATGGTGTTAGTGATGATGTGAGGTGGATGAGGAGTGGAGAACATATTTATGTTTGAAGGAATCATTAGATACAACGGTGTGGTCTTGTGAGGAATGGGTGTTATGAGAGGAAGATTACATGGAATAGGAAGGGGTATGTAAGAGTGGATGTTCAAACAAATGAGAATGTGGGAGAAAATCAAAATGATGTGAAAGTGTAATTGGATGTGGAGGAGGCTTGTGAGGAAAATGTGTAAGAAAAAATGGTTGTGTGGTCATGATAGATGATGTGAATGAAGGAGGGGGAGACAATAATAAGAAGGGTGTCTGAACGAGTGGTGATAGAGGAAAGAAGGTGCATGTGGAAGAATTCTCCAAAAAGGTGAAGCAATGAGAGAAAGTGTAGATGACTTGTGAGGAAGATATGGAGGAATAAATGGATACAAATGATGAGGATAGATGCAAGAGGAGTGTGAATGAACACAATAGATGGTATATGATGTAATGGTGGTGCATGAAGTAGCAAGAAGGGTGCCTGAATGAGTGATGATGAAGGAAATAAGATGTGCATGGAAGATGTCTCTAAAATAGATGAAGTGATGAGTGAATCAAGATGTGATAAAGAGCACAATGTAGGTGTGGTGAACGGTTGTTGGCTAAGTGGGGTGTATACAATCAAAGAAAGTGATGAAGTAGATGACGTCATGGTTAAGATAGAATCACATGATGATATAGATAGTGGAAATGTAGATAGATGTGGTGACAATGGGGAGGACTCCAGAAAGGATGATCATGATACCACATCCAAAGTGGAAGCACATGACGGTGGAGATTTAAGAAGGGGATGATGTAGAGGATGAGACATAGGAGGAGAACACAATGGTGTGGAGTCCAAGGTGGAAACATGTGATGATGTGGATTGTGAAGTGGATGACATAGATGAGGAGACACTAGGTGCACATGATGATTGGGAGGTAGTGTTAGTAGGTGAATTTGGAGGAGATGGATGCTCAACAACAATGTCCCCATTATCGAGAAGGTCCTGAATGATGTTACAAAGTTGGGGACATGAGTCAATGGAATGACCATTAGTACGATGATAGGAACATGTTTCATGGGAGGTGAATGCCACAATGGTGGGGGTGGAATTGAGGGGAGAGTAATGAGATTGGACATCAAGATAACTTGTGGAGAATAGAAGAAAGTGACTTGGTCAAAGGGGTGAATTTGTGAGTGGGTTAGATGAAGCGATGAACCCTAGTAGAATGTGACGAATGCAAAGATATGGGTGTAGAAGATGTAGTGTGAAGAGGATTCAGTTGGATGACATTGTGAACATGGAAGTGTGATGGTGGAATAGGTGGAGGAGAAACTAAAATGTGTGGCAAGGAAGTAGGATGCCCAAGATGGACATCCTTGAGGCATTGTGCCATGTGCACAACCTCGTCAAAAGTGCATAGTGGATGAATTTGTAAGTGGTGGGAGATGTGAGGGACATAAATTTTAGAAAAGAGGTCAATGAGCTCAGATCATGG